>CM031242.1:744419247-745054931 GCA_018340775.1 Taxus wallichiana var. yunnanensis
AGTGTGAACTATGCCAAAAGAATGGAAATTTAATACATGCGCCGACGCAAGCCTTACAACCTATTGCAACTCCTCGCCATTCTCTAAATGGGTTCCGATCTCATAGGAAGCTCCATCCTTTTTCATTAGATGGTCATACTCATATCATCACCGCCACCGAATACTTTACCAAATGGGTAGAGGCTGTCCCTCTTACCTATGTCACCGGTGTGCAGATTTCAAAATTCATCATGAACCATCTCATATGCCGTTCACGAGATCCCTCACCATCATCACCGATAATGGTAAATCCTTCAAAAATAAAACGGTTAAAACATTATGTCAACGCTTCCATATCCAACTTAAGTGGTCTACCCCTTATTACCCTCAAGGTAATGGACAGGCAGAAGCCACCAATAAAACCTCAGGCGGATTATGGAGAAAATGGTCAAGAAACCGCCATAATTGGCATCCTGCAGATACATCCCGCCCTCCGGGCCTATCGTACTTCCATTCGCACTCCTACCGCGCGACCCCTATTCACTTGTCTCCACGGCACTAAAGCCATCATACCGTTAGAAGTGGAACTTCCCTTCCCGAGAATATCTTTCAGGGACTATCTTGATAAAGATGAGGACTATAGAGTTGCTCGCCTAGTAGAGTTAGAACTATTAGATGAAAAGCGTATTAGAGCGCTCAATCACCTAAAAGTCTATCGTAACAGTGGTATCCCGGGGGATATAACAAACGCATCATTCATCGAGAATTTGATGTAGGGGTCTAGTTCTCAAAGAAAATCAGAAGAACACCGTCAAAGACAGAGAAAAGAAAGGAAAGTTCGAGGCTAACTGGTTAGGTCCTTATGTTGTAATTGCAAAATATGGATCAGGGGCCTACAAACTTGCATATTCAGACGGTGAAGAGCTTCCGAACCTATGAACGCCATGCACTTAAAGCGGTTTTACGCTTAGGCATGACGGGAATATCAAAATAAAACTAAAAATTGGAAAACAATGAAAAAACAAGCAAAAAAATGGAAAAATGAGAAAATAGTGAAGAAAAAGCAGGTCGTCCTCATGTGAAAACCATGCAATTGCGGGTGGGCAAGTCTTTGAATGAAAACTAGTTTTTAGGCGCTAAAAGAAGATTCACGGACACAAGTTACTCTTACGAAAGGACGGGTAATCGTGACCACTTTTTAGATACGACTTTTTCTGCTAGGTCTAGGAACCCTACTAGGATCACCTTTGCCTTGCCATGATCTGGTTTGTTTGCTCTTATATCTGCATGAAGGACATTACCTTTGTATACGCCCATCTAACGCTGAGCATGAAAATACGTTGCTGCCAATCTTCCCCGCATATATGTGCGTGGCATTCTGCCCTTTGTATATTCCCACATCACGATGGGGGCATCCATGCTTCTTTGTTCTTGTACATTGCTTTCAAAACATGACCTTGGAAAATACAAAAACATTCGGAAAACAATACACAAAAAATCTAAACATTTGGAAAATTTCCCTTTCCAGGGATAAAGCTACATTCGTCTCACAACGTTATCTTTGGGAAACCTAGACAAACATTGACAAACGTAGCCGCAAAAACTTATCTTCTTAGATAAACCCAAAAACATTAGAAAATATGTCAATGCTGTCCCACAAAAACAAAGTAGTGCTTTAATTACTTTTAGTTGTTGGTTTGTATAGTTTTGGTGTACTTAGTCCGTTGAATTGTTAGTTCTTTAAATGGATCATTTGCTTATCAAAATTTTGAATCTTGTTTGATTTAAATTGTGTATTGCATTACATACATTGAAGGCTCTCATGCTTGTAAACAATTGTTGTAGATTTCTTTGATTAGATATGTACATCCTTTTAGGGTTCATTTTTACTTGCTTAGCTTAGATCTCATTTTATCTCTTGTTAAAGGTTTGTGCATGTGTTTGTTTAGTAGTAGTATGTGTATATTTGTTTAGTTTTGTTAACTTTTGCTTGTGTGTTTTTTTTTCACACATTTGTTTGTTATCACATCTATCATCTATCATCTCATCACATTTATAACATCATCCACTACATCATATATATACAAAAATGATAAGTATTACATCATGCATGTATGCTAAGCTAATCATCAAATATCGTATCATCAATGGGGGCAAGAGGGGTTGCACATAATCACAAATCTATCCCCCCCACACCAATATCATCTAGTATCATCCCAAATGCTAGAATACGAACTCAGAGATAAATCATGAATCTAAAAACATGTGGCGCCATCTATAGATACATCATCAAATATGAAAGAAGGAAATACATACATTTCTAAATCTAAGATTTGCCACATACATGAAAGAAAGAACAAACATACATCATAAATCCATCATATAAATGATACATCCGAATGTCCATATATATATGCATGTATAACTGTCTAGGTCAATACTCAAAATAATACATCATCGATATAATGTGCCATCAAAAAGGGAATGCATCAAAAGAATCGAGCCTTCATCACGAGGCATCATCAAAATAATGGTATACAAAAGCTATACATCAAAATCAGCCTTCATAAGAGGCATGTATACAAAATATCTGTACAACAAAAGAATGTAGAGCTCAACCACAACTCTCGCCCTCGTCGGGGCTCCTAGGTCTATCACCTGGTCAACGGAATAAGGGTGGCTTGGGTGGACCTGCACTAGGTGTACCACCAAACTGTCTAGATGGCCCCGTCCAAGCTGGCTGCTTTGGCATAGGCTGCCTAACTGATCTTGACGAATGGCCTCGATCTCCATGATTCTGGGACTGTCGTGTTCGCCTCTCGATCTTGTTGAGACAGTATTTCACTCGCTGCTCTAGGGAACCGCCCAAGTAGGCAAATCCTATAAAATAAAGCCTCGCCACCGAGCCTCGTAGCATCACGGATCAAGTCAACATCTCTAGAGGTGAGGGTCTGCTCAAGGGCAACATCGCGCCACCGTCACTCGCCATAAATCGGCCTCACGGCCTCAAGGAGGCAGCCTCTCGATCTCTCTCTGTGGTAACAGTCTGCACCTGGGCTCGTGCCTCATCCCTCTATGCAAGAAAACCCTGTGACCGTGTGTATACATGATCCTCCAGGGGCAACAACCATCCGACTCGAGTTTGGGATTGGTGTAGGAGGCTCAATATCTGAGCCCCCTGTGCGGCCATCTCTCGCACCTGACTCTACCATGCAACACTATCACCGCCTGAGTGGCCTCGTGCTCGAGCTTGATCTCTCTCTGCCAAAATCTGCACTGGGTGAGTGCCTGATCTCACTCTAATGTGAGGGCCTGTACCTGGGTCCTCGTTGTATCTCTCTCGCTAGCCACATGTAACTATACAACGATGGCTGCCAGAATCGCATTGTTGTCAAGAGCAGCTCGCTACCCAACGCTGCCGCTACTCTTCGGGATATCAAAAAGCGGTGCCCTCTCTCGGTAGTATTACTGGCCAAGAGGGGTATAAATCTCATTTGGAATACCCACTGGGGCAACTCTATATCCATGGCCCAAGATATTGTCTCGGCTCGGGCCACAGGCCTCTGTCCTCGTGGGCTGGGTACGGGACCTGTCCCCTACCTCTGGCATGCTGGTGCGCATCGGGCCCACCCTCATCATCATCATCATCGCTGTCATCTCCGCCCTTGCCACCGCTAGGAGGCCCCACTGGAGGAGGCCTCAAGGCGCGCGTCGATGGTGCTCGGGAATGCTCGGGGACGACGCGGGAGCACACCGTGGTACCATGGTCCATACTCCGGCGTAGTGCCCAGATCTCTGATTTGTCTAAGCGACACCCAAATAACAGGTGCCACTTGTCGAAAGCTAGCCAAAGGTGCTCTATAGTGGGCAACTGTGGTCCCATATCAAAATGCTCTGCAAGCATGAGCATACCATCTATCCGGCCCAGGGAACATCCTCGGGTAAGGCCAAATCGCCACCGACATCGATCTACTCAGTATAACTCCCGCATATAGTTGTGGTCGCTTAAGATAAAGTGCTCAAGCAGCAGCAAGGTCTTGAGCTCACAGACCATCCTCTGGCCACTGAAAATGTCTGTAAGGCCTCCATGCAATGGAAGCCTGGCACAACTCATCTAACTCGTGCTCGTATGGTATGTAACTCCATGAAGGATTTCACATCGTCCCTCGCCAGACCCAACCCATCAGAAGGCTTATCGGGAGCCCGACCTCTCAGCACACCTAGGGGGCGACCAATGGCAATGTGGTCCCACGCCCAAATCTGTAACAAACGGGCAGGTCCTACCGTCTTCTGACGGTAGTAAGTGATCAAATGGAGATCCTAAGTACAAGTGTGCTAGTATGCACTGACCCCAACAAGAGGTCTGTCCCTCCACCAAGCCAAGAATCACTCCTAGGAGTCCAAGCAGAAATGAAGCACTAGTCTTGTCAAGGAGTAGAACTCCACTAACAATAGCCATCATATAGACCACTACGCGGTCTAACTCTGGATCATCTATACATCGGGATAATCTGATGGACATCCCGTGCCGTGGTATGGTAGGAACACCAAACAAATGTGTGATATGGTGCTGAATGTGGCTCCAGCGGCTCGTCGTCTCGATAAGCTGTCTCGAATCGGGACCCGCATGATGTGCCATACATCCTCTAAGGTAATAGTCATCTCCCGGTCGGGAGGTGAAAGCACTGCTCTCGTTGTGCCTACCCAAGAGTTTTAAAACGGTCAAACCGAACCGAACCGCCGGTTTGACCGGTTTAACATTTTAAAGCACTAACCGTTTAGTAAACCGGATCGGTTGACCGATTTGAGCCCAAACCGGTCAAACCGGTCCGGTTTCATCCTTAAACTAGTGAAAGTCATGTAAAGATAGCATTTCTTTCCTTTTTGGATTTTTGGTGAAAAAACACAAGCATAGAATAAAATTTGCCATTTTTGGAAAGGGTCCAAGATATAGCAGCAAAAAAACTTGCATGTGCCATAACTTTCATTTTGTGGCTCCGTTTAGGTGTCGTTTTCTCTAAAAGTGCATATTTTCTCGAGCTCTACGCATCGATGGCAATATTTTTCTTATTTTCATAAAATCCATTTTTGCACCTTTTGGACCAAGCAACTTCTTCGCAATCTTCCGAAAGAATCATGAGCTTTGATTGCCTATAGACAAATTAGTATTTAAAAATACTTGGATAGCTTTCAAAACTCAAGCGAGTATTCGCCGAATATTGCGAAGTTTTTTTTTTTTGGGGTCTCACCGAGTATTTCTGAAAAGTGCGAGCATTCCAACTATCACTATATACATGAGCAAACTTTGCATATTTTGTGTGTAATTGTTAGAATCATGGTTTCTAATTTTTCAAATATATTGTTTTCTTTAAAAATGTAATTTTTATGTGTTTTTAGTAAACCGGTTCATAGAGTTTGAACTGTCCGGTTCCGTTCCGGTCCGGTCCAACCTCGACCGATTCCGAGTCCGGTTCCGATTTTTAAAACATTGGTGCCACCGCTCTGCTATGGCCGTCAAAAGGCCGTGATCTAAAGTAATCTATGACATCTCTGCCACATGGGACAGTCCCCCACGTGCAAAAGGCTCACAGGGTCGTTCTCTCGTCCTCATCAAATCGCGCTCTATCACGGCTAAGCGGCCGTAGTGCTCGCGAGTCTGAAGAGCGGGTAACATACGCTGCAAAAAAAAAATCAACGCAAGTGTTAGGCATCTAACATTTCTATAATATTTCTCTAAGGAAAAATAATGCTTTTTAGAACGTCTAATTTACTAACTATTCTTTTCTTCTGAAAAAATCTCGTCTTTGTTCTTCTATACTTGGCTATTTTCTAGCCAGCTTGTCTTCTCTCACGAACTTCTAGCGCATATGCGCCTCCTTTGCACCTGCGCGCTCTAACCGACGCATACGCGCACAACCCCTTCTCCTTTTTTGGTGTTGGTCATATGGGATGCATATGCACCAGCATGACGCATACGCGCTCTCTTCGATGCACATGCGTGTGCGTATCCGTTCAAACTCTAATTAACGCTTACGCCCCTCAAGTCTTTTCTACAGTGCGCGTGCGCGCGCACTCGCCTTTCCCAATGGATATGAGTGCGTGTATCCGCTTCTTCCAAACAGGATGCGTGCACGTCCTCGTCCTCGCGAACGGATGTGTGTGCGCGTCCGTGTCTGTTTTTTGACGCATGTGCATGCACGTACCCGTCAATTTGACGCATATGCCTACGCGCATGTGTCAAAATTTCTCCTACCTACTCTAGAAAACCATGAAAATGGCATTAAATGTGTAATTAATAGGGGTTAGGGTACTCACGAATGGTCCATCCGTTGGGTCCCGCATGTACTCCCGGATGCAATCCACGCGCCTCGTCCTCCTCGGTATCCTCGCCATCTCACTCTAGGGCTCTCGCTTTCACTCACGGTAAAAATTTGCAGAGGCTCTGGTAGAAATGAATTGGTCGTGATTGTTTTACCGACCGGGTGAGTATATTAACCCGTCGCGATGCCCCTGGGGCATGTTTTCTTCATTGTGATCATTCTAACCTTTTTCTATCCACCGTGATAATTATTTTTGTATTAAAAATGATTATTTTTACTAATTTTCACACGCTAGGGCACTTCGTGTGCCGTCCAACGGCCACTTCTTCGTCACACTGAGATAATTTAAGAAACTTCCAGGTGCCTCTTCCTGCCTTTTCCTCTATTTTTCATCTATTTTCCCTCGTCGTGATAATTATTTATTAATTTATTTTAAATAAATTATTCTTGGCCCATCTTTTTCTTCTTGGCGTATATTCTAAGCTTTTAGACAAGCTTTACATTCGCCCTATCGCCTCGCGTCGTATTTTTAAGAGATCTTTGATCTTTTGAAATTCTTCGACCGATAAAAATTTTTTTTTCACAAAAATTATTAAAAAAATCACAAAAATATTGGAAAGTATAAAAATGGCTTAAAATTGATTAAACCGATCATCTACGGCTGAAATCTGTGTCTATTGCATGGCACTCATCCCAGATCTTGCTGCCATTCTCAAAATCGTTTGAAACTATGACTCGCGCATCACCAAAATCTTCAATCACCTACACAAGCTATGTTGCTTACTTTGTGTCTGTACTCGGGGCACCAACAATTGCTTGTAATCTTTTTTTTTGTCGTGCACATTGCTTTTTCATAGGATGTAAGTGTCCTCCATCTTCCCCCCTCGCATAATACACCTCATGCTGGGGCATCATTCTTCACCATAGTCATTTATAAGAACATTTGCGATTTCATCTCGATAACAAAATATTTGTGCAACTGCCTTGAACGTTGTTGGTTTAAGTGTGTGTGATTGTACTTATTTCCCTGTCAGGTGATTCTGTTTATTTCTCGTATTGCATTACATTCGTGTATGTTGCATGGAGTTGGTCGTTTGGGCAGAAGACGGTTGTTTGTATCTTGGCTTTTAATGTCATTTTACGCTTCCGTCGCATGCTCACATTTTAATAAGGACCCATGAGGAGGATTCTAAGCATTATGATGATTAAGTATTGTTAGCAATTAATTTGTGGATAGCTCAATATCCCTTTTTCCTTTTAGCTTCTCGTCTTCACTGACACTTTTCTCTCTATTTGTTTCTTTTCGATCGTCGATCGAGTTTCTTCGTCACCCCATCGACACTCGAGGGGGCATTCGTCATCCTTCGTCCTATTAAGTTTTCTTCTACCCCTTCAAATTTTTCTACTTGCTTGTGTTTGTCTACTTTCTTTGAAGTGACGTCGCTTACGTCACCTCAAAGAGGGGCAAATGTAGACACCTATAGTTTGATCAATACACTATTATTTCTAATGGTGCACTAACACTTCTTCCTTTTGCAAATTGATGACACACCGCCAGTTAGGCCTATCTAACTCCCTTCCTACGACACCCTTTTGGTCGTTTTTCCTCTTATAAACCATTTAAATAGGCAGTTATAGCCTCGTTCTAACTACATTAGCTTCTTATTCTCTTCTAGCTTGCTTCTATTAGCTCCCCGGAAGATCAATCCACTTCGTTGGATTGATTAAGCCCTTCATAACCCTTCCAGAACCCTAATTACTCTCTAAGAGAGATTAATTAGTCTAACCTAGGTTAATTACCCTATAACATAGTCAAATCACACTTTGACTTGCTAAAGGTGCTTTTGGACTTTAGCCTTTGTCCCACATGCACCCAAATCTCCCTTTTCTTCCAAACCAAAAACTATAAATAGGGCTATACCCCCTCCCTCATTTCCTAAGAATTCTCTCTTCTTCCTAGCATAAATTATAGCAATTTGTTTAGGCTTTAGTTTGTGTTTCATCTTCTTCCATTTGAGCTAAAAGCATTTAATCTTGTATTTCATAAAGATTAACATGGAGTAAAAGGAAGATCCATTGGCCTCAAACCATTAATGGGGAGATCTATTTCTTTTAACACATAAACTGAATGCTTAGATCCTCTTAGGTTCATTATTTCAAGCTTTCAAAAATAGAGATTAACTTCATTTGCTTAGTTTGCATGTTTATTTCAAATTAATGTATGCAAAGAAGGGAACCTTGCTTATTTCTTATCACATGGTCCATTGATAGATTGGCAAAAGCCTTTGGGGTTTCTTTAGAGATTCTTACCCCAAATCCATGGCTTTTACAACTTTTCATTGAACACATTAACCACCCACATTTATTAGGGCTTTGCCTTCATTTTTATAAAAGAAAGGCTCTTATCACCCAATTTTTCATGGGAGAGATTTATGAGGGCATCTATGGGAGAGATGCATAAGAGACATATTTTGGACATAAGAGTTCCAACACTCGTGCAATAAAACATGTGAGGCCATTAGAGAATCCAAATAAGAGCTCATGGGAGACAATATTGTATTATATTTATTCATTTTAATCATAGTAGGAAAACTCGCCAAAAACTCGCCAAAAAACAAGCAAAACGAGTAAACCGCCTAAAAAACTACAAAGACAACATTTTTTTCTTTTTTTTGGATTTTTGGTGAAGAAAACACAAGAACAATAAAATTTGCCATTTTTGGAAAGGGTCCGGGGAAGATGTAAGCAAAAACTTTCTTTGTGCCATAACTTTCATTCGTGGCTTTGTTTGTGCCATTTTCTCTAAAAGTGCATATTTTTCGAGCTCTACGCATTGATGGAAATATTTTTCTTATTTTCATAAAATCCATTTTGTGCCTTTTGGACCAAGCAACTTCTTGCAATCTTCCAAAGAATCATGAGCTTTGATCACTGTAGGCAGATTAGTAATTAAAAATATTGGATAGCTTTCCAAAACTCGCGTAGTACTGCAAAACTTGATGAGTATTCTCCCGTGCTCGGACTAATCGTCCCACTTGTCAGCTTGGTCGAAAATGTAATTTATCGCATATCGTAACTTCAGATAGATATGAAATTTATGATGATATTTTTCAATGTCAATCATCATAAATTCATATTACTTATCAGCCGGTTGTCGTATTCGCATGATGATGCGATTTTGTATTGTATTTGTATTCAAATCTAATAGAAAACACTTCTCCAACATTTTATGGGCTCATTTGATACATTTTGTAGCTATGTGTTGCTTAAAATTTATGTTTTTTAAAGAAATTTGAGTATTTTTTAAGTTCCGAGTATTCTCGAGTATTGGCCGAATATTGGTGAGTTTTTGCCGAGTTTTTTTGGGGGTCTGGCGAGTATTTGGATTTGGCGAGTATTCCTACCATGATTTTAATACTGAATTTATGTCATTTTTTCCCTCAATTTATCTTATGGATTTTGCTCATAGTGATCCAGCCTTCTCGTTAGAAGCATGGCGAAATGCCACATGGCAACAAAGTTGATTACACCGCAGCTTCAACATCTTCATGACCCTCAAGTGTCTTGAGGTTTCTCTCTCTTCCTTTTTCAGGGCCTTTTTAATACTTATTTATGCAAATTTTGGGCATTATGCGGGTTATAAATTTTTGGGGTTTCAGGAAAATTTTTAAGGAATTTTCAAAATATTTGGTTTTGGGAAATTTAGAGGGGACTATTTTTAAAAAATTGAATGTTTTTAGAAAAAAATTCGGGATTTTGGGATTTTTAGGGGTCTATTGTTTTTTAAAATCTCTATATATTTTTTAAAAGTTTGTAAAAAATAAAATTTTCTTAAAAAAATTGGTGGGGGTTTTGAAATTATAGAATGAAAAACAAACAAAAATTGTGGGTTTTTAAAGGTTTTAAATGAAATTAAAAATCAAACCCCTAAGTACACCCTTCCTCGCACCCGCCATGGACCTTGACTCCCGTCTAGAGCTGACACTCTCCACTTACCTAGCCCACCACCCATGCCATTTCTCGAAATCCATGCCGCCTTCCCTACCCCAACTTCCCTACTTGGCCAACCAAGCCAACACTACGGCCCCCAATAGACCTTTTGCACTTGCCTCCGGCCTACCCCATAACACCGCTTTATGCGCTTCCCATTGCAAACAACTCAACAATATACGCTGCATACAAATTTTTAGAGAGCATATGCTCGAGTTTCATAAACTGAACATATCTATTCAGCAAGAGAGAGTAGAATATATAGTGAATTGATCTCCTAAAATCAGGAGTCAACTCTCATCCAAGATCTCCCATAATCTTTAGCTTATCCCCTAAATTACTCAATCTACTCTCTAAATCTCTCCTAATCTCTACAAACCCCTATTTCTATGTGATTATTACTCACGTAATAATCACTTACATTATGTATTATCTGTTGGAAGCACAATGACTGAGAGGGGGTGAATCAGTCTTTAAATTTTTTTACTTCAATTATCTTAACTTGCATACATCATTCAACATTCATTAACCAATGTGAACTTATTAATCATGAAACAATCATCCACAAGAACATGAAGCAAGAGAGAACACAAGATATAAAGTGGGAAACCCTCAAGGGAAGAAAACCCATTGAACCTTTCATATATTACTCAACACAAAGGACTCAAGTGAATATTACACATCACAAGAGATTTCTTTAGTGAGGCACCAACCCCACAAGGAACACGAACCTCTATATAATAAGGCACCAACCTTACAAGGAGGCTACTAACCCCTAAGATGACTAAACACCCACCTAGCCACCCGAATATGAAGATCACCTAATGTCCTTGTTGCTTCAACAACTGATTGTGATCACTTTGTTAGCTCTCTTCACTCAAAACCCTCTCAAACAACTCTCTCACCTTCTTCACTCATGAATGCACCTATAAGTGCTGATTAGGTCATATGACCTTGTAGCTCCTCCTCTTCCCTTTTAGCTTCTCATACTCTTCTTTTCTCTGCTCTAGAGCCCTTAACACACTCTCACTCACCTCTTCTTGCTCGCTCAATACTCCATACTCTCCACAAGCTCAAATGAGATTTACACCTTGCCTTAAATACATGATTCATATCACAAACTACCTTAGGTCAGCAAAGACCATTAAGGTCGGTCATATAAACCACTTTAAGACTCATTACAAACATAATCAAATGACCGTTTAGGTCGGCATAGGCCTTACACACACACTTGCTCAAAGCTTCTCAATTAGGCCTAAACATTAGGTTTTCATTCCAACGGTCACAATTTTGAAATTCGAAGGCACAAGACAGCACCATCATGACACCAAAAGCTCCATACATGTCAGCAACAACCTTTCAACACCATCAACAAGCTCAAGCAAACCTTCATCTTCAACGAACACCACTCCATTTGGCAAGCATCATGTTGGTTGGAAAATTAGTTGTCAAGGACAATCAACAGTTTTAAGGGACATCAATCCCTCCTCTTTAATGGGGAGGTTCCCTTATTCAAGCAAAACTAAAACCCTAAGTATTTACAAATATACAAACTAATTAATTTTTGATGAGGATATTGGTGGTCATGAATGAATTCATATTTCTCAATACAGAAGATGAACAAAGAAAGGGCATGGAGGAATTACAACAACATGACTAGGGTAAGACAAGTTGATTAAAGAAACACAGTTGCAATTAACCAACTAATAAAAGACAAATAATCCTTCCTAGTTCTCGAAGATTACTAGGAAACTGTATAAGAGAGGGAAAGGAGCAACACTTTCAAATAAGAAGAGTGTAGATCTGTATTTTACTCATGCATGCAAATAGAACTAAAGAACATGTGTGTTTGCATAAATGAAAAACCCACAACACATAGAATGCAAATTGAAACAAAGTTCAACACATTTTATTCCATGGATTTGAACACAAAGTCTTAGATTTCAGATAAAACAAACAACACATTAACCAAATTGAAGGAAAGAAATGGAAAGAACTTGAATGGAGAAAAGAAGGTTTTCTTTTGTATTGATCAAAATCTGTATATTTACATCTAGATGCACCAATATCCAACCCCTTTACAAATGAAAATGAGGCCTTATATAGGCTGAGGGGAGGATGTAACTACCTTAATTAAGTGTTAAGCACTTAATTAATTAATTACATAAGTTGGCTTTATTTTACAATTTTACTTTTTAGAATAATAAAGCCAACTCCAAAATAGAACAATTAGAAGGCCTTATGAGCCAGGAAGAGGAAGGGGCAATAGGAACAACTGAAGTGACACCTTTAGCTTGAGTACTTGCATTCTGAACTTTGTCACATCAGCTGAAATCTCCATGCTTTTAGGGACAATGGTGTTTGTGAGAGCGGTTAACTAGCTTCCAAGAGCATACTCCATTTCCTTGGCAATTCCACCATTCTGTACAAGTCCCTTTGTTGCCTCTACAACAACATTGTGAAGTTCTGAGAGCTCTTCCATCTTATCCTTGTTGACCAAATCTTCTTTGAATAACTCTTCTTTGATAAGTGATTTGAATTTTGCCTTGATCTGATCAACTGGATTTCTTTTTGCTGAATTTTTTTTGAAGAGCTAGCAACAAAGAGCTTGTAGATCAGCGCAGATCTCAACTTTCAATGATTCTCCCTTCTAGACCACAACCTTCAACTTTGTTGCAGCCTCTTCTAGAGCCTTAATCTTCCACTTTACACTATAGGTCCATCTCTTAGACTAGTTGCTCTTTGAATCATCAAAAATCTTATGAGAAAGAAGGATTTTCTCATTAGTTGAATTCATGATCCGAAGATCCTGCATATAATCTGCCCAAATTTTGAGTTCATTATCAATGGTGTCAACTCCTGAATTGATTTGCTCTTGGGCTGAAGTGATGTTGTCATATACCCTGTATGCTTCATCAATGAATTGTAGACTGGAAACTAGAATGCCTTCAACCCAAGCCTCAGATGCTTTACCAAATGCAGCATGTTTGTGAATTTCTGTGATGGATTTGACATCTATCCCAACAGTGGCAGCAATGGGTGGAAGTGAGGAGAGGGGAGTAGGATCGAGAGGAGTCTTGTCTGATGAAAGGAAAGATTTAATAAAATTAGAAAGAATCTGCACCTGTTCCTCAAGTTGCTCTTGAGTTTGTTTTCCTTTCTCGACTCTCTCAATGACCTTGGAGATAGTCTCTCTAAGGTTGTGCACTTCTCCTTCTGGAGTTGATTCTCCAAGTGAAATCCTGGTGAGCTCCAAATCAGAAATGGATATTTCTTTATCACTCTTGTCCCCTTTTGGTTTAGCAATTTCCAAGAATTTCTGTCCTTTTGAATCTGAAACTAGATGAGAAGTTGTCTTGGCTTTCTTAGGAGGAGGGGAGATGTACCAAGAAGGGCAGCCACTGCATCAAACTCTAGAACCTCAATATGAGATTGTGCCTTTCTTTTCTTGTTGTCAATCATGGGTTGAACCCATGTGAAGGAATCTCCAAAAGAAGTAGATGGGGAGGCAATGCAAGAACAATTTGGGAACTTGGAGGTTGAGAAATAGAAACCTTGATAGTGGAAGTCACAACGGAAGAAGAGGCTGGCCTTCTAACCTCCAACTTAGGCCTAGAAACATCAGTTTTCCCTATGTATTTGGCTCAATTATTTCAACTTCATCCTCTTCTTCTTCACTCTCTTCACCTTCCTTTTCTTCTTCTTCATCTTGCTTTTCTTCAACTGCTTTTTCTTTCTCTTTAGATGGTTGTGATGTTTGTTCAGGAGAAGATGTAGTTTCATCAACCAATTCTTGAGTTTTCTCTTGTTCTACTCCTTGTTCTGGCATTTCTTCTTTCTTCTCATCCTCTTTTGATTTATCTTTCTTCATATACACCTTGGTTCCTGAGTCCAAGGGTGATGAAGGAGTTTGTTGAGTTGAAACATCTTTTTGTGAGGTGGATGCTTCTTGAGAGGAAGATGTCTTCATTGATTCTTTTAATTCTTTCATTTTTGTATTGTACCAATGCCTCGTTGTAATATCCCTCTTATGGGATCAATGGGAAATGGCAGCCAACAAGAAGAATCAATCACCAAAATGATTAAAAAATCAATTTCACAATGATTAAGCCCAGCCAACAACTCTCATGTCGATAATAAGCCCTTCTCCAAATCCTTGGTAATAATGTAAAGAAAAATATAAAACCCAGCTGATTATATGATATTGTAATATCCCCTTGTGGGATATTAATAATATATTATTATTTACTTGCAAAAACCAACAACTTAGAAGATAAACCCTTCTAGGGTTACCTCAACTAACCCTAGTGTCAGCTACAATACAACCCAAATGGGGTTGGAGTGAGCCAAGGTGAGGGTTTAGATGGGCAATCCAGTCGGTATTTATACTCCTTTTTCCAATATACTTTTGCAGAAGTAAAATAATAAATAAAACTGCTGAAAATCAATCAAAACTTTGAAAATCCATAACTTTAAAAATATTAACTCTTTTGATATGAAACCAAGTGCAGCGGAAAGGGAAAATTATGAGCTTCAATCCAAAATTAAAATCAGATCTTTTCACACACTTGAAACCCCTCAAAACAGCTCCCAAAATCCCAAACCCAGTCGCTAGGGTTAGGGTAAAATCTGCAATACAATTTCTGCACTTTTCTCTCACTTTAAGAGTCAATAAAATGCAGTTCCAGATCTGCAATTAATAAATCCCAACAACAAATTTATAAACACTGAAAAATCACTCCAAAATATGCTTAACACATGCCCAAACAAGTCAACCCATAAATGATCAAGCCCCAAAAAACTAACAACTCTCATGTCGATCCTCAATAAGCCCTTTTCCAAATCCTTGGTAATGATGTAAAGAAACATATAAAACCCAGCTGATTATATGATATAAAATTTCAACCTTCTTTATATGAGCCAAACTTCCCTTTTATTTTGAGAAATGCTATAATGAATGTGCGACATAAATCTCCTTCATTCAATCACTGCGTATAGATCAGTAAAAGCAGCCAAGTATGCTCTCATATGATGCAATGGTAAAACTCATAATCAGTTGCTGGAACTGGGTAATGAATATGGTCAAACACAATGGGTCAATTCGCTGTTTTAGGAAGCCAAACATGTGTTGAATCAGACCTAACAATTCCCCAATCAGGTCGCTGCAATAAAAGGTGTTTAAATACCCAAACCACACTCTAGACCAATCGATTCACTTAGGAGAAAATAGCATCATAATATAGTATGAATTCGCTGCTCAAAGGGCATATGAAATCAGATTTGGCACAACTGGTGCAAGTCGCTGCCACAAGAGACTTAACACATTCAAGACACAATAGATCCAAGTCCAAATAGACTCCCCAAATCCTCCTAGACAGATCGCTACCTTTGCCAATCACTATTCATGCAAGTCGATATGAGAGAGGGATAAAAATGTACTTAAACCAGATCTAAACCTTCTCCAGGTGGGTCGCTGCAAGAGACTGTGATTATCATTCACACAAACATGGATTCCCCTGCCCAAGGACACTAAAAATGGCACCAAACTATCTCACCAAGTTAGCTACAGTTAAAGGCTACAAAACACCAATACATAATGCATTAACCTAGCTGATTTTCTTTAATCAATATTGCCAGGATATACTATAGTTAGATCTGCAACAAGGATCCCAAAAACACCCTAAATCATGCCTTATGAACTCCCAATACAAGTCATTGGAACAACGAATTAATAAAGGTGACCACCAGATCATAAATCACAAAATTCCATTACCGACTTGCCTCACAACCATTCACCAAATAGCAGTATAAAAAGAGGGTTTGCCGGTTAATATATTTCACAAAAATGCTTAGCTACAGCCAGTATATTACCACAATAAAATGCGTTAAGCACAAGAGGTTTAATACCTAAATAAATCGCTGCCAAGAGAGAGATCCACTCACACAAATAACAAAACACTCACATGGAGCACTAGGCAACCAAATCGATAGGCAAAAGAGACTTCACCACAAAGGAAAATCAACTTGATATTGGCACCAATAAATCCTTCAATTTGATAATCAAAACCAGGTACAATGGATTGCAAAAGATCTTCAACAAATGAGAGAGAGAGAGAGAGAGCAAGAGCAAGAGCATCAAGTTTGGGCATACATCCCTTTCTCCACATAGGGAGTAATTTTAATTAATTCATCATGCCCCAAAAGGAAATGCGACCCCTCTTTTATAGAATTAAGAGGTGTAATCTCCAAAGTCCGATCTTTTAATGTTTTCATCCTAAAGCATAATTAAAAATAAAAATATTTAATGAACTACTATCATGTGCACTTTATTTAATTTCTTAATTTAATATTAAGAAATTACTATCCTATGTGCACTTTTCTAAACTAAAGAGCCCTCCAAGAGGTTACAAAATAGATAACAGACACATTTTGAGCTCAATCCTTGAACCCATTGGGTTAAGGGTCTTCAAATCTTTAATAGAGAAAATTTCCCGAGAAGGGGACATTACTGATCCTCCTTTCCAAGATTGCTTGCCTTCAAGCAATATTAAACTCGTGCATCCAAATGTAATGATGTAACACTCCCAAAGTTGTGCTCCCATGCCCATCAAATGATGAAGCATTTGTAACAACTTGTGTTGCTTCTTTCTCTTGCAAGTTGGGAGTGTCTTCAATTGCAACTTCTTCTCCAAACTTGCACATGAAACAAACATATTAGAAAAACAAGTGTTGGAAAACACTTTTCTTGTTGCCCGATCAAGTCTGCATGGTGTGAAGGGATCACAAGTCCCCCTAGTGTATGAGTTGCCCCCACATGTCACCAAGCTTCCCCATCTACTGCTGTAGCCAAACTTCTCCCTCCCGTGAATATGAGAGATGGCGGCTGCCCTCTCCAAAACAATCATGCAAACAACAACAATCACTGCATGTGCCAGGAATTCTTCAGTTGAATGGTAAAAGAAACCGAAGAGATGGAAATGGTTGCAGCAATTAAAATCTCGTAGCAACAACTGTTATCCTTCAAAACTACTATCCAACCATGCAAGATTAGCAATGCAATAGACTCATACATGTGCTTTATCATGATAGCAACTTGAACAACCTTTTTCCAAACATTAATGTCAACATGCAGGGCAACAAACTTAAGAGATAACAAGCTGAAAATGGGTAGCACATCAATACTATCCTTCATGGCAGCCAACACATTCTTATATTTCTCTTCATTCTCCCTCAAGTTTTCATCACCAATCTGATTTCTCTCATGCAAAATATCCATACCTTGATCACTATGCAACATGTGACACTTTACATCAATTTCCTTCTTTCCTTCATCATAATATGTGCATGCACTAGGATCAACCTGGTGGCTGTTATAAAAAGAGACAAACTGTAATCATGAAAAATATGCTCATGATTGTCCCAAAAAATTCAACAATACATACCACTCCATTCCTTGTCCCATTATCAAACTCAGCCATTATGATCCATATAAAATATGTCATGAAAGTGCACCGAAAGATAGTATATGTCAAGTAAGAGCTCATTATAGGCTGAAAATATGGAATCAATCTTATCATAAGGAAACCTTATACCAACCCCTTCCTTTTCTTCCAAAACTTTTGTGGAAGCCCCCACGATTATGCTCATGTAATCAACAATGGTAAAGTTATCCCAACAATTGTCCTTCACCCTATTTACACTTGGAATGTTATCAATAAACCCCAACTCAAAATTGATTGTATGTAACTTGCATAACTGAAAATCATTACCTTCCAAAGCTGCCTTTGCATCATTTCCCACCATACCCTCTTTGTCATGGAGTGTGAGATTGAGCTCAAGTACCCCAAGTGTCCACATTGAATGCACAAACTCAGCCATTAATTGAAGAATGCAAATCTGAAAATGCTTACAAGAGAATGAACCTTCATACACATGCTTGTCAAATGAACCATGATACATATGAAAGTGGAAGATTGCTGCCCTATCATGTGTAATTTCTAGCAACCAACCTTTTTCCCATGCAACTTCAATTTTCTCTTCACATGAATTGGCCCCAATAATGCTATCAAAACTGAATTGAGTAGAAACAAATTCAAGTAGCTTACCACAACTTGGAGTCATGCACTTGCTGCCCTTACTTTTGTTTGGACTGAAATCTAGAAGGTGTTGGCCTTCTAGCTTGGAATCCGGATCTCCCAAATGCAATCCAATACTCATGCCCTCCAAAAATAGCTCTAAGCTTGCACTTATGTTCAGAAAATCAGTCATAATGATCATAAAATCAGAATTGACACCTTTTTTAGAATGTAGGAAATCACTCGGATTCCATACCTTAGGGTGCCCATGGATGAGACTTTGAACCAAGGAATCTCTTTGCCCATTTTTGCTATCCTCATTCTTTGTGTCACCACTGTTTCCCACATGAAAACAAATCTAAAATGGCAAGACATACAACAAAAACTTACCACACTTGTATGTTTCTCATGTGTGGCTGATCCGGAATGCACAACAAGTGGAAAACCACTATCCTCCTTTGGTGTTTCACTCACCAAACTTGTCTTTTCAATGTGCAGATCTGAATCTTTCTGTTCTTCTTTTCTTAGGCTATCATCCGTGCGAAGTTGTTAATCAATCCATCCTTCCTCTTTTAGCTCTTCCTCTATGATTCCTTTTTCTGTCACTTCACTATGCATGCAAACATTAGAAGACAAAGAAACCTTTTAATCAACAAAGAATCTTTACCTTGCTTATTCCCATCCGGTGGTTCTTCTTCCTTCACTTCCTCTTCTTCTCGCCCTAAGGGTTTGGCATAGAAGGTTCTTGTGGGAGGAAATGCGCGTGACTTGTAATATCCCCTTTTGGGATATTATCCAAATGTGCAAATTAATTTACTGAATCAACTCTAGAAGGACTAAACCCTCATAGTTTGACCTCAAATAATCCAATGTTAGCTTCAATACAACCCAAAAAGGGTTGGAGTGAGCCAAGGTGGTGGATTAGATGGGAGAACCAGTTAGGAAATTAATCACTTCAAATATGAAATTAATTACAGCAGTAATTAATTAATAAATGCACTAAACTGCTGCAAACTTCAAAAATTAATAACTCCTTCACCATCCATTATTTTCCTATCAAACCAATGCCAAAAGATTCTTCATATTTTTAGCTTTCCAACAAGCTATAGATCACAATTTTTGAATAAGTAGAAGGCATGCAAATCAACCCACGAAATCTGAAACTGTGTAGTTAAAACCTTGACATAGACAGCTGAAACTTGGAAAATTCATAACTTGCTCAATACTTCATCTTTTGCCGTGAAATAAAATGCAGACTAATCTATAATTCAAGAGTTTTCCAAAGATATTAAAATCTGAATTTTTAGATCACCGAAGACCCTCCAAAATAGCCCCCAAAATCCCCAAACCAGTCACTAGGGTTAGCATAAAACATGTAAATTATTTCAAGCTCTTAGAACCCTTCAAAATATTTAATAACATGCAGATTTTACCCTCAATAAAATGCGCCAATACCCTAGGCAAGTCGCCAAAGCTAGAGAGAAAATATCATGCATAAACACCTTCAACACAAGAGAGCAAAATGGAAAGAACAATGGAGTCTTCAATAATCTTCAATAATGGATCCAAATAAGAGAGAGATCAATGCAAGAACTAGGGCATACATCCTATGGGCATACATCCCAATTCTCCAAGCATGGAGTGAAATCAATAATTCATCAACATAACCCTCTTAAGGAAATGCGACCTCCCTTTTATAGAACTAAGGGGTGCAATATCCAATAAAGACTGACCTTTCCCTTTTGGAGGGAAAACATAAACTCTCATTAAAATATTTAATACTAAGATTATGTGCACTTTATTTATTTTTTAATTAAATAAATAAAAGTAACTACCTACTGTGTGCACATTAAACTAACTAAAGAGACTCCCACTTGTAGCGCTAGGCCTGCCAAGTGGTTATAATGCAAATAAAAAATAAATATTAATAATGTCTCGAAAAAGGGGACATTACATGACTCCACCTTGCCATTAGCTTCTTGGATGAGCTCATCAAAGAGCACATCAATTGGAGTTATCCTTCTTCTTGATCCACTTCTTCTCAAGTCACAAAATCCCTTGAGAGATAAGAGAGCTTGGGCCTCTTGATTTAGTGCCCGGTATTCTTTGCAATATGTATCAAAGTCATGCTTGAGCCATTCCTTCCATTCACCATCACTAGCAAGCCCCATGATCTAATCTCTGCAAACAACACCCACAAGGAGTAGAAGAAAGTAGCTCTGACACCACTGTAATATCTCTCTTATGGGATCAATGGGAAATGACAGCCAACAAGTAGAATCAATCACCAAAATGATTAGAAAAATAATTTCACAATGATCAAGCCCAGCCAACAACTCTCATGTCGACAATAAGCCCTTCTCCAAATACTTGGTAATGATGTAAAGAAAAATATAAAACCCAGCTGATTATATGATATACAATTTCAACCTTCTATGTGAGCCAAAACAGGAAATGCTATAACTGAATTGACATAAAACTCCTTCATTCAATCACTGCATATAGATCAGTAAAATCAGCCAAGTATGCTCTCATATGATGCAATGGTAAAGCTCATAATCAGTCGTTGGAACTGGGTAATGAATATGGTCAAACACAATGGGTCAATTTGCTGTTTTAGGAAGCCAAACATGTGTTGAATCAGACCTAACAATTCCCCAATCAGGTCGCTGCAATAAAAGGTGTTTAAATACCCAAACCACACTCTAGACCAGTCGATTCACTTAGGAGAAAATAGCATCATAATATAGTATGAATTCACTGCTCAAAGGGCATATGAAATCAGATTTGGCACAACTGGTGCAAGTCACTGCCACGAGAGACTTAGCACATTCAAGACACAATAGATCCAAGTCCAAATAGACTCCCCAAATCCTCCTAGACAGATCGCTACCTTTGCCAATCACTATTCATGCAAGTCGATATGAGAGAGGGATAAAAATGTACTTAAACCAGATCTAAACCTTCTCCAGGTGGGTCGCTGCAAGAGACTGTGATTATCATTCACACAAACATGGATTCCCCTGCCCAAGGACACTAAAAATGGCACCAAACTATCTCACCAAGTTCGCTGCAGTTAAAGGCTACAAAACACCAATACATAATGCATTAACCCAGCCGATTTTCTTTAATCAATATTGCCAGGATATACTATAGTTAGATCTGCAACAAGGATCCCAAAAACACCCTAAATCATGCCTTATGAGCTCCCAATATAAGTCGCTGGAACAACGGATTAATAAAGGTGAAAACCAGATCATAAATCACAGAATTCCATTACCGACTTGCCTCCCAACCATTCACCAAACAACAGTATAAAAAGAGGGTTTGCCAATTAATATATTTCACAAAAATGCTTAGCTACAGCCAGTATATTACCACAATAAAATGCGCTAAGCACAAGAGGTTTAATACCTAAATAAATCGCTGCCAAGAGAGAGATCCACTCACACAAATAACAAAGCAATCACATGGAGCATTAGACAACCAAATCGATAGGCAAAAGAGACTTCACCACAAAGGAAAATCGACTTGATATTGGCACCAATAAATCCTTCAATTTGATCATCAAAACCAGACTACAATGGATTGCAAAAGATCTTCAACAAATGAGAGAGAGAGAGAGAGAGAGAGAGAGAGAGAGAGAGAGAGAGAGCATCAAGTTTGGGCATACAACCCTTTCTCCATGGAGGGAGTAATTTTAATTAATTCATCAACATCCCCCAAAAGGAAATGCGACCCCTCTTTTATAGAATTAAGAGGTGTAATCTCCAAAGTCCGATCATTTAATGTTTTCATCCTAAAGCATAATTAAAAATAAAAATATTTAATGAATTACTAGCATGTGCATTTTATTTAATTTCTTAATTTAATATTAAGAAATTACTATCCTATGTGCACTTTTCTAAACTAAAGAGCCGTCCAAGAGGTTACAAAATAGATAACAGACACATTTCAAGCTCAATCCTCGATCCCAGTGGGTTGGGTTGAGGGTCTTCAAATCTTAAATATCAAATCAGCTACGGGTGATTAAGGAAATTATGAAGAATTGAGAGGGAGTGCGGGATAATAAGACTTGCAATGATTTAGAATTCGAGGAAGAAATATCCAAATTTGCAGAAGTAATGTGAAGTGGAAAAGAAAAAATAATAGTTGAGGAAGATAATGAGGGATATAGTGATAGGGATTACGTAGATTCTAAAATTTATGATCATATGGTGGAGCATAATAGAAAATTTTCAGCGAGAAAAACGAGAAAAAGAAGAAAAATACATATTTTGAGGATGACGAAGTAATAGAACTAACAAAGATAGCGCACTTAATAAAGTATGAGGGAATACTACAAAAATTGGAGAATTTTTGCAATAAACAAAAGGAATCAAATTAAACACGCAAGGTAGAAAAAATAAAAAATGAGATTAATAAAAACATGTTTAGAACCAGGGGGAAAGTGGAGAAAATCAGTTATCTCATTAGGTGTGAAGGTTTATGGCAAGGAAAAATACAACAATTTGTTGTATTTGGGTGTGGAGGTAATTGTGATACCATTAACTACATTGGGAGGCATTAGGAAAGACACCACTGAAAGCAGTAAATTATGACGTAAAAATGGTTGATGGAACATTGTGGGAATCCATAGTTTTCGAAAGGAGTGGAAGTCGAATTTATGGCTATCATTTAAATTGTAGAATTCAAAGTCATGGAAAAATAAAAACCAATCATCATACCCAGTATTGCTAGTGTTAGACTGGTTTGTTGATTGTAAAGTAGTCTTAGACTTAGAAAATTAAGAGATAAGGATGGAAGGTAATAGGGTAGTAGCCCACTTTTTGTTAGGAAGGGGTATGGAAAGTGCATGGACCATAGTAGAACAGGGATGAATAGGATGAAATTGTGCAAGAGGAGAAAATAAATTTTATGTAAAATACAACTACGAAATGTATCAAACGAGTCTATAAATTGTATCCTACGGTGCTTCTCCCTCCATAGCTTCCCTCTCAAAAGAAGCAATCTCATCCTCTGTGAATGCAGGGATTTCTTCTTCTTGCCTAGTCCACTCGCTGTATGGATCTATCTCATCCAAATCAATAAGCTCTTGCGATGTGGCCTCCACTTTTCTTGTGCGAACTTCGGAGATTATATTGCACAAAAACCAAGTTGTTGAGGCGTTTTCGAGTCAACTTGCGTTATTCATGTGAATGACCTTAAACAAACTCCATTTGTGTTCACATCCGGAAGCGCTACAAGGTTGAGATAAAATTATGAGGGCTAACTTTTGAAGATGTGGGGTATTTCCTCCCCAATCCTCCCACCAAGAACCTACAAACAAGATAATCAAAAGTTTATAAGTAATAAAATCAAATTTGTAACTTGTAACATATAAGTAACTTAATAAACATTCTATTTTTATTACTTGGTGAGTGTGTGGTTCTCCTAAAATAGCTAATGCCGAAAAAATCCTCCCCCTAACATGTTGTAATGTCCCTTTTTGGGACAAAAGCCGAAGATATGGGTTTGGCCTCAAACCCCAAGGATCAGATATGAAAATACACCATACCACAAATGACATATAATCTGATTTTTATGACAGCAGTTCCCACAATAATCTAAACCCTAGCAACGAACTGAAAAAAAGTTTAAATGCACCATAAAATCATGCACAATAGCTGAAAAAACTTGTAAATAATTATTTCATGTACGACAATATTTATCCATTCAATTTGCAACACATAAATGGAGAAAACCAAGGATAACACACGAGATGTAAATAAATTTGGAACAGCAGTAGGGCAGTCACATGCAAGGGCTGAAAACCCTAGATGAAATCCTCCAAAAATCACAAAATTATAGAGTCCAGCCTTATAAATTATGGCAAACCTGAATATGGAAGAAAATAGAAGTTATGTGCCCTTGAAGGCACCAAATCACACCCTAATACAAGTTGTTCCAACTAGGAGAGGCTTATCAATGCATGCACATAATTGAAGATGATTTCCTTTATCGTTCAATGCCCAAATCTGCAAAATGGTCTTCAATATGACTTCATTTCAACCTAAGATGGAGGGTTTCCGTCCTCCAACTAGCCACAAGAAAGGTTTTCGTCCTTCTTGGAAAGAGCCACACAATTGGATTTTTCGCTCAAATGTGGAGAGAACTAAGAGCAATCAGCCCAAAGATCACTTCAAAATAAATTTGCCAAGAGTAGATGTGTGCAAATGAAGTCATAACACTCTTTAAATACCCAATCCTTGGCGCCAATGTCCAAACATGTATGACTAACCTCCTTAGGGCTTTATTTAATCTTTAATTTGGTCTTTAAATTATTCCAAGCCAACTGACTGTTAAAATGAAGAAAACACTAAAAAGAAACATTAAAAATTAGAAAAGAAAGATGCAATGAGAACCCAATTCCTTTTCTAGCTCATCCAACTTCATTGCCACAAAAAGGGAATGGCAAGAAGTCCAAAATTAGGCTCTCAAGTTGAAAAGGGGACATTACAGTCCTCCCTTCCCAAAATTGCTTGTCCCCAAGCAATTGCAAACTCATATGCCCAAGTATATCAAAGTAAAGGAACATGTTGTAGTGTTCCCATAATCTGGATCCTGTGCCTGTTAAATGAAGGAGCTTCATCCCAAACAAACTCATACCTCTACTGCCCCTTTCTTCATGGAAGTCTTCATCATCTTCTACTTCAAAAACAACAATGACACCTCCTTTCTTTGCATGCTCAGCTGTACTAAAATCCCTGCAAACTGATGTAGTTTCCAACATAAAGCAAGAAATGGATGCATAATCAACTTGACAAGCTATCTCTCTCACTACCAAATGCAAATCAGTTTGAGGAGGGGCTAAAAACAATTCACCACAGTCATAATTCACATGGAACCCTATCCCAATTGAGGCTATCAAATCTGATTTATTCCCTCCTTTCAGCTGAAATCTTCTTTCCTCATCATTCCATGATGGAATGCTCTCAAAAAATGAAAATACATTGCTGTTCATGGCTGCTAATGGCAGCTCCAAATCTGATTTTTGCAAACTCAGCCCTATAACCATGGCATAACTCCCAAACTGAAATTTTATGGAAAAAAACAAATTTGTGAGTAAAGTAGGGAGTGAAAATTGTCTTACATAAGCTGAAAATTTAAGAACAATAGGTCTATAATTGAAATCAGCCTTCGCTTGCTTAACATTCCTTCCTTTTCCTTCCCAGATTTCAAGAATTCTTATTTCTTCATTTTGCAAATGGAATCCCAACTCCTCCTTGTGAACTTTGAGGTTGATTTCCCATAAAGTTAGGAGCTCTTGACCCCCACAAACAATGTGTGACTCCGCTGAATTTAGAACAAAGAAGTCAATGCAAAACTCATACCTTTTCATGGGGACAACGGGCTGTGGTATCTTTCTTGTGCAAAGAGGATATGTTTCATAAGTTTTGGTGATCATGAGGCCTTTGAAACCAGCCTTGCTTGGCCCCATCCTTCTTAGATAATTTGATGCATACTGCTGCCCATTCCAACTCTTCCATTTTTATAGAACCAAGGGTTAACCACATAAGAAACGAAAAGTTAGAACCACCATTATGACCCAAACACCTCATGATAGAGTTCCCTTCCATAATGATTTTGAAATCAGATATTCCTCCTTTGAAGGACTCAACATAGCACCTATATGCCACTTGCGGAAACACCTTAGAAATTGAGCCCAAGTATCTATATGTTCTTTACTACAAAAAGTACTTCTTACCTCATCACCCCATGAAGTATGATGTGCACAAAGGTATTCAATCAACGGTGACATAGGAGGATACAACACACATGAGACATGAGTACTCCTAACCATTTGTCCATGGTAACAAATCTGAAATGATATATTGGCAAAAATTGAGATATCTTCATACCGTGGGCTGCCCATGACATTCTTATGACTCAGAATTTCTGAGTTTAAATCATGGTGTCACTCAGATTTCACCTTGAAATCTGTGACTACCCAATCCGAAAAAATTTCATACTTTTAAAATAATGGGTCATTTGTTGTTTTTATTGCCTGAAAGTTCTTGTATTGCATCAAGATAATCCCAAAGAGCCATATTAGCCCTTTTCGCCAATACCCGGATGCCCAAAATTGTTTTATTCTAGTGAAGTCGGGATTTGTCTCATGGGAAATTTGTATTTAATTATTTTGAGCCCCGTATGAGGCTATTTGCGCTCTGTTTTAACTCTATTATGAGCGAATATGTTATTATTCCTATGTGCCAGAAGGATTTTAACTTATTTTAAGTTTTGGGCTTTATTTGTAACTTTTGGCAATTTTTCGTGTTTTTGTGGTATCGTTCGCGGTTTTACGTAAAATTTCTGGAACAACTCCTTTTAGGGTAAGCCCGATTTTGGCACTGGAGCGGCTAGAAAACATATACGCACATTGTGCACGGAGGAAGTCGCCATCGGAGGTCCGGATCAGCGGAAAAGCGAAGTCGTGCACGAGAAAAGCCCCTGAGGATGGGCGCATTTTGGAAAAGAAAGGATTTAAGGCTGCGATGGGAAAAATAGAAGCCGCAGGCATGATGGGAATTTTATACCCGCCTGGCAGGTACTTTTCCCATGTTATAAAATTCAATTAAGCTGCTGCGGTGGGAAAAATAGAAGCGGCAGGCAGTGGGATTTTATTGCCTTGCAGGTACTTTTTCCCGTAATATAAAATTCACTTAAGTTTTGTAGTGGGAAAATTAGAAGCGGTGGCGGTGGGAATTTTGTACTGCTTTAGAGGTACTTTTTCCCGTGATATAAAATTCACTTAAGCTGCAGTGGGAAAGTTAGAGGTCAGGCGGCAAAGGGAATTTATCTGCCTTGCAGGTAAATAATCCCATTGTCAAAGTCAAATCACTTAAGTGAATCACGAGATTGTATTGCCTGCCTTGCAGGTAAAAATCCCATTGTCGAAATTCTTAAAAATAGAATTCTATTATGCAAAAAAGTGCGACCCACCTTGGGTGAATAATAATGCATTAAATAAATATTTGTTAATATTTATTCACCCAATTTTGGCACCTAGGCTTGTGGAAAAGTCAACAAAAGCAAAGGGGAATAAATCAATTGGAAATAGAATTCCAAAATTAAATAAATTTAATTTATTTAATGCAGCCCCTTTGAGAAGGAATTAATACTTTTAAAGTATTAAATGATTATATTAATTCCTATTTTCGGTGGCTATGGTCAAAGCACACCTTTGTGGAGCTTGAGTGAAGTCTTTGTGTGAAGGATTAAATTGGATTAATTTAATTTATTGGATGGCTGTCCTTAAACATGCTATTTTTAAAAGAGAAAAACATGATTTTTAATTAATTAATTGTTAGGGCAATTATTAATTATAGAATTGTGAAGGTTATATAAGCATGGGCAGCCATATGGGTGAATTATTTAATTCACGAGGTCAAGAATTGCAGCCAAGTGGAAAAGTGCGCTCCCATTAAAGGAAGGATTTTGCTCGAGCAAGGTGGAAACAAGGCTAAAAGCTTCCAAATTTGGCGCATGCTTTGAAGGAGGTTGATATTTGTCTACATAATTGTTTGCACGGTGTTACTGAAGCTCGGGTGTTGTTGAAAGGATTCATGCTCTCTTTATGTGCAAATTAAACACTATTTTTGGGGCAGCGAGGCTTGAAAAGTGCAGATTTTTACAATTAAAATTCACTATTCATGCTCGGTGGCCATTTTTGTCTGAATAAATTGCGGGAATTTATTAGAGGTGCTTCTACAAAGGAAAAGAGTTTTTATCAATGTCAATACATTGCATATATCCTCCGAATCGAAGAATTGTCCAGATCTACACCAGTATTGAAGAATTCCAGTCAAATAAGAAGAAAAAGACATTCAGACAAAGATAGACAAAGCTATGGCGAAGAAAGATGAAAAAGAAACCTCTTGCTAAATTGATAGACAGATCCAGAGCAGGAGAAACTTCACTCATGCGTGCAGATTGAAAGCAGTGGAATTATTCAAGTTGCAGCTTTTCCATCCATAGCCCAGTTGCCAAAGTTTGTTATGCAGGTGCAGATCCATATCCAGATCCATATGCAGATCCAGATCCAGATCTCATAGTTGCAAAAGCTTCTGGCACAAAGGCTTCATCCTCTTGTTTTGAATGCAGCCCGTGAAGAAGATAGTGCGTGGAAAATTCCTTCCAAGATCCTGTGCATGTGCTCTCATCTTCCAGTTGAAGCTTTCATTGAATTTTCATTCACCCGGAGTGCTTTCCAGAATTTTTAATTGCTCATATGCAATTAAAAATAAGGATGATGAGTTATCTACGGCAAACATTGCATTGATGCATGTACTGGAGAAGAACTGCAAAAGCTTCAAGGATAAAAGAGAAGACAATGCGAAGGCAAAATTCCAGCTTGCTTCCAATTCCAACTGCTTGCAATTCCAGCTTGTTTCCAGATCCAGCCGCTTCAAGATCCAACTAATTCCAGCTTGTTTCCAGATCCAGTTTGAATCAGTGCGCGCACGAGACATGAAAAAAGACAAAGTCGACTTTCCTCTTCCTTCTTTCCTCCGACAAAGTTAGCTTTCCTCTTCCTTATTCTTTCCTTGAAAGTAATTGAGCGATCAATTCAATTATACAACTTAAGTGATTGGTTTAAAAGCCATTACTTGAAGAAGTCAACTACTTGGAGATAGGTGGCGGACATGCAAAATAGAAGCTTCTATTTTCGGTTCACGAAATCATACATGTCATGCAAAGAGGAATTCCAGGAAGGAGATTGCCAGCTGTTTCTTTTTCGACTTCCACATGTGCCAGTTCAACTAAAGCTTCCAGCTTGTAATTGCCCCTCTACATTCTATAAGTAGAGGAAGAACCTTCGGGTTAATCATCGATCAGAATTTGTAAGAAGCAATCTTGTGTTCTAGACTTTGTGCTGAACCCCTGAGAGCCACTTGTTGCAGAGGAATACAAAGAAGCAGGTTTCCGGAGAACTTTGTGTCACGGCGTACTGTGTTTCTTGCTTTTAAATCTTAGATCTTTAAAGTAAACTTTGTGTTATTTTAGATCTGGATCTAGAACTGCCTTTGCTTTAGAATTCTGTGTGTTCAAATCTATTAAGTTTCTTCTATGTGCATGCAATTAGCTCTGCTATCTACTAATTGGGATGCACATCTTCCTTATTTCTTCTCTGTAATTCCTCTACTTCCTTCTTCTATAATTTTCCTTTCTTAAACAGCTGCTTACTTGCTGCAGAACTTCTTAGTTATGGTTCATGAACTAAGTTGTTAAAGTAAAACCCCGATAGATAATAACACATTTTTTGACAAATCGACACGGGAGCCTCATCGGTTAAATGAGGGAGATTTATCTCATGACGATTGCCTAGGTTTGATCTATGCGAGAAAATCTAGCCAACGATTTTTAGCGACTCATTTGGGAACAACTATCTTTGCAGATCAAAGCTTATCTTTTGAAGATCGAGTGTTTTCCATACAAATCTCAACTGTTGAACGTGCATTCACCCGATCCGTGGAGGCGCGAGGAAGGACTGATCATTTCTTCGATTTGCGCATAAGCAATTCAATTTCAATCATCCTCCTTAAGTTAGAGCCCGGATCTAGTCTCTCACCGGGAAGGAGAGTGCACACCCATCCAGATCCGGATCATCTTCAGCATAATCCGGCAACTGGAATTATTCATCAAGTCTACTCTTGGAGAGGCGTGCCCGTTCATCATGCTGAACCGAAACCCACTTGCCTGCCTGCTGGCGCTGTTCCATGGGGTGCAAGCCTTTGAGCCTTTGGACCTTGAATCGACTCCTCCTATGTATGATCTACCTAAAGGGGACGAGAAAGAATTTTCCAAAATTCTTTGGAGATGGCAAAGAGAATCCAGATGACCACTTGGCTGCGTTTTTCATATCCTGTGGAGTGCTTGCAGTTGAACATGAAGATGTATCTGTCAGACTCTTCATAGAGACTCTGCATGACTTGGCTGGAGAATGGTTCTACCGGCTAGCTCCTGGCACCATAACCAACTGGGCTACTATGCGGGATGCGTTCCTGAAAAGATTCAAGGCAGCCGAAGATTCCAGCACTTTGATAACCCAACTGACTCAGTTGAAGAAGGAGCCACATGAGCACATGCGGGATTTTATTGCAAAATTCCAAAGATTACTATACAAAATTCCGGCTTCTGCTTCTCTGAATGATGAGAATCAAAAGGTGTTCTTCATCAATGCTTTGCTTCCTGAAGTAAGCTATCAACTGCGAAGAGCACGTCCCCGACTTGTTGTTAAAGAGCCCCGAACATGGCGGTTGAAATTGAAGACGACCTCATCATGGCTGGAAAGATAAAGAGCAACACTTCTAGAGCTGAAAGTTCATCCTCTGCTACTACTTCGATTCACTACTGCAAAAGTTAGCAAATGAGATGATGCAGATGAAGAAACAAATGGCTCAAATGGCTCAGGGAAACAATCACTACCCTCGCCGGAATTTCAACAATAACAATGGAACCGCATTCTTTGGTTCCCAAAGATTAGCAAATTGAAGGCTGCTCCGAAACAACGTGGAGATGAATGAAGAAGACCAGAAGTCGATGCTTGATCGGTTCGAGAATGATGATTTGTAGCTCCTTTGGCGACTCCAACATTAATTTCCTAAACTACAAATCTGAACATGACGATGAGAAACTTCGTGAAGATGATCATGGTCATACATATGCAGTACTTACAAAATCACAAATTCACCAAGCTGAGGCATTAGCTGACGAACAAAAAAGGGGCAGCCCTTTACCTTCTTCCTTGGCTCCTAGAGATAAGAATGCAAGTTCTTCATCTCAACCACAGAAAGCGGCTCAGGTATCTGAATCTATTCCTTCCCTCGACATTGTTGATCATGCCAAGAAAATTAAAGTTCAAATGTCAGAAGCCGAATACCAGAGAGCTTTTCCTGAGCAGTTAAATATGCTAGTCAAATATGTGCAATCACCAGGACAATCCAGTACATCAAAAGGCCTTTTGCCTAAGCCCAAGGATACTCCTCCCCAGAACAACACTGCAGTTGTTAAATCCTCACCATCTTCTGAAAGAGTGGAACCATTCTATGTTTCTCTATTGCTTAATGGTTTCAAGTTAAGCAATTGTGTTTTAGATTCGGGCGCTTCTGATAATATCATGCCAGCTAAAGTTGCAGATGCTCTTGGGCTTACCCTGACGAAGACCATAAAAAGGTGCTACTCCATGGAGAGACAAGTCCCTTTAATCGGACAAATCAAAGATGCACAAGTTGTTCTGGCAGCTTTTCCTGACAAAAGATTAAAGATGACAATCTTAGTTGCAGATATTCCTGTCTCCTACGGGATGTTGCTGAGTAGAAACTTTTGCAAAGAGCTGGGAGGAGAAGTAAAGATGGATTGGTCCTATGTGCATATTCCTATCAAAGGGCTTAACCAGAAGCTAGAGCCGGAAAAGAAGTCCAGGTACACGGTTACAAAATCTGAGGATCCTAGATCTCAGATTCTTTTTCAGGAATCTAACCGTGGGGTCTATTTCTTGGAAACGGATAAAGATGTTCCAGAGCCAGAAATTCAACCAGAACCAGAGCCAGAAAAGAAGAAGAGAAAGTTTGGACTCTAGAGTTTAAAGGCACATGTTGTTCTTTTGGATCGGGAGTGGTGCTTACTAATATCTCCGGATCATGAGGTATTTCCATACTCCCACAAGTGATGTTCGAGAACACCAATAATATAGTGGAGTATGAAGCATTGCTTCTAGGAATGGAGCAAGCTAAAAAGAAAGGAGTAAGACTCCTCAAAGCCCAAGGAGATGTTGAACTTCTGGTAAAGCAGGTTCGAGGGCAAAGTCAAGTCAAAAGAGATAAGCTGGAGCATTACAGAGATAAAGTGCTTTCCGCCACATTCGATTTTGTAGCCTTCTCTATTGACTTCATTCCAATTAATCAGAACTCCAAGGCAGACTCTTTAGCAGTCACAGCTGCACTATTCAATCCGGATAGACCACCGTCCATATTCAAACAAGGAAGCTATAAAGTGGAGATGATCTACCACCCCAGAGTCCCTGAACAAACATCTGCATGTCTGCATGTTGAAGGAAGTAATTCACCACCACGAAAAACAGTCAAAGGAAAAGCTGATCCAGGTTATGATGACAGCAGTGGAATAGTCCAACCAAAGGGTAACAAAATACCCAAGGGTTTGGAAACTTTCAACAAGCATGATCGGTACCTGAAGAAGAAGAAGGAATATGGTGATAGTTCTTCTTTGGAAATGCAGCAAATAAGTTTGGGAACGGAGCAAGTTGATGCAGACTTACCTGTCACGAAGAGAAGAAAGGATGAGCCACCATCAGATGAAGTTGATAAGGACTTGCCCAGAGTCTTTGACAAGAAGGCCAAAGAAAGGAAGTTCAAGATCAGAGATTGGGTACTCTGGAGGGACAAGAGACATGAACCGAAGGGCATACACGACAAATTTGATCCACTCTGGAAAGGGCCCTTCGTGATCAAAAGAGCTGCAGGAATGGATACTTTCTTCTTTGCCTATTGGGATGGAATTGAGTTACCATTGCCTTTTCAACGGCAAAGCATCGAAGCTATTCATCAATCAAGAAAGAGGTAAAACTGTATGTACATAAATAAATCTTTGTTTGTTTTTCCTTGTTTTGTCTTGTTTTGGTGTTGTGTTGTGTTGTGTTTGTTTGCCTGACCCCGTGCCCAAAAGACAAGATACGAAACCAGAGATGCTGGGATCTCATCTTTTCCCTTTATCATTCTGACAAGAGAAAAAGATGTCCACAGACGGAGCCAATGGTGTCACTCAGATTTCACCCTGAAATCTGCGACTACCCAATCCGAAAAAAATTTCGTACTTTTAAAATAATGGGTCATTTGTTGTTTTTATTGCCTGAAAGTTCTTGTATTGCGTCAAGATAATCCCAAAGAGCCATATTAGCCCTTTTCGCCAAATACCCAGATGCCCAAAATTGTTTTATTCTGTCGTCGGGATTTGTCTGCGGGAAATTTGTATTTAATTATTTTGAGCCCCGTATGAGGCTATTTGCGCTCTGTTTTAACTCTATTATGAGCGAATATGTTATTATTCCTATGTGCCAGAAGGATTTTAACTTATTTTAAGTTTTGGGCTTTATTTGTAACTTTTGGCAATTTTTCGTGTTTTTGTGGTGTCCCGTTCTGTTTTCTGTAAAATTTCTCTGGAACAACTCCTTTGCCGGGTAAGCCCGATTTTTGGCCTGGAGCGGCTAGAAAACATATACGCACATTGTGCCCGGAGGAAGTCGCCATCGGAGGTCTGGATCACTGGGAAAAAGCGAAGTCGTGCACAGAAAAGCCCCTTCGGGGATGGGCGCATTTTGGAAAACAAAGGATTTAAGCTGCGATGGGAAAAATAGAAGCCGCAGGCATGATGGGAATTTTATACCGCTGGCAGGTACTTTTCCCATGTTATAAAATTCAATTAAGGCTGCGGTGGGAAAAATAGAAAGTGGGCGGGTGGGATTTTATTGCGCCAGCAGGTACTTTTTCCGTAATATAAAATTCACTTAACTTGTGTAGTGGGAAAATTAGAAGCGGTGGCGGTGGGAATTTTGTACTGCTTTAAGGTACTTTTTCCGTGATATAAAATTCACTTAGTGCCGCAGAAAGTGGGAAAGTTAGAGGAATTCATTGGGCGAGGCATGGTGGGAATTTATTGAAATCACTGCCTTGCGAGGTAAATAATCCCATTGTCAAAGTCAAATCACTTAAGTGAATCACGAGATTTATTGCTCGCCTTGCAGGGTAAAAATCCCATTGTCAGAAATTCTTAAAAATAGAATTCTATTATGCAAAAAAGTGCGACCCACCTTGGGTGAATAATAATGCATTAAATAAATATTTGTTAATATTTATTCACCCAATTTTGGCACCTAGGCTTGTGGAAAAGTCAACAAAAGCAAAGGGGAATAAATCAATTGGAAATAGAATTCCAAAATTAAATAAATTTAATTTATTTAATGCAGCCCCTTTTGAGAAGGAATTAATACTTTTTAAAGTATTAAATGATTATATTAATTCCTATTTTCAGTGGCTATGGTCAAAGCACACTGTGAAGCTTGAGTGAAGTGCTGTGTGAAGGATTAAATTGGATTAATTTAATTTATTGGATGGCTGTCCTTAAACATGCTATTTTTAAAAGAGAAAAACATGATTTTTAATTAATTAATTGCCTTTAATTGCTAGGGCAATTATTAATTATAGAATTGTGAAGGTTATATAAGCATGGGCAGCCATATGGGTGAATTATTTAATTCACAGGTCAAGAATTGCAGCCAAGTGGAAAAGTGCGCCCCATTAAAGGAAGGATTTTGCTCAGGCAAGGTGGAAACAAGGCTAAAAGCTTCCAAATTTGGCGCATGCTTTGAAGGAGGTTGATCTTTGTCTACATAATTGTTTGCACAGGTGTTACAGGAGCTCAGGTGTTGTTGAAAGGATTCATGCTCTCTTTATGTGCAAATTAAACACTATTTTTTGGGGCAGCAGGCTTGAAAAGTGCAGATTTTTACAATTAAAATTCACTATTCATGCTCCGGTGGCCATTTTTGTCTGAATAAATTGCAAGAATTTATTAGAGGTGCTTTACAAAGGAAAAGAGTTTTTATCAATGTCCAATACATTGCATATATCCTCCGAATCTGAAGAATTGTCCAGATCTGCACCAATATTGAAGAATTCCGAGTCAAATAAGAAGAAAAAGACATTGAGACAAAGATAGACAAAGCTATGGCGAAGAAAGATGAAAAAGAAACCTATTGCTAAATTGATAGAAGACAAGCAGGGAAAGACTTCACTCATGCGGCAGAGAAACTTCACTCATGCGTGCGGGAGAAATTAATGCGTGCGATTAAAGCGGTGGAATTATTCGAGCTGCAGCTTTTCCATCCATAGCCTTGATTGCCAAAGTTTGTTATGCAGTGCGAGATCCATATCCAGATGCGAGATATAGATGCGGATGCAAATCCATATGTAGATCCAGATCCAGATCTCATAGTTGCGAAAAGCTTCAGCACAAAGGCTTCATCCTCTTGTTTGAATGCAGCCCGTGAAGAAGATAGTCGTGGAAAATTCCTTCCAAGATCTTGTGCATGTGCTCTCATCTTCCGATTGAAGCTTTCATTGAATTATCATTCACACCGAGTGCTTTCCAAAATTTTTAATTGCTAATATGCAATTAAAAATAAGAATGATGAGTTATCTACGGCAAACATTGCATTGATGCATGTACTGGAGAAGAACTGCAAAAGCTTCAAGGATAAAAGAGAAGACAATGCGAAGGCAAAATTCCAGCTTGCTTCCAATTCCAACTGCTTGCAATTCCAGCTTGTTTCCAGATCCAGCCGCTTCAAGATCCAACTAATTCCAACTTGTTTCCAGATCCAGTTTGAATCATGCGCACATGCGAGACATGAAAAAGACAAAGTCGCTTTCCTCTTCCTTCTTCTTTCCTCCGACAAAGTCACTTTCCTCTTCCTTATTCTTTCCTTCGACAAAGTAATTGAGCGATCAATTCAATTATCAACTTAAGTGATTGGTTTAAAAGCCATTACTTGAAGAAGTCAATTACTTGGAGATAGGTGGCGGACATGCAAAATAGAAGCTTCTATTTTCAGTTTGCAAATCATACATGTCATGCAAAGAGGAATTCCAGAAGGAGATTGCACATTGTTTCTTTTTCGACTTCCACATGTGCGGTTTAACTAAAGCTTCCACTTGTAATTGCCCCTCTACATTCTATAAGTAGAGGAAGAACCTTCGGGTTAATCATCGATTAGAATTTGTAAGAAGCAATCTTGTGTTCTAGACTTTGTCTTTGAACCCCTGAGAGCCACTTGTTGCAGAGGAATACAAAGAAGCAGGTTTTCGGAGAACTTTGTGTCACGGCGTACTGTGTTTCTTGCTTTTAAATCTTAGATCTTTAAAGTAAACTTTGTGTTATTTTAGATCTGGATCTAGAACTGCCTTTGCTTTAGAATTCTGTGTGTTCAAATCTATTAAGTTTCTTCTATGTGCATGCAATTAGCTCTGCTATCTACTAATTGGGATGCACATCTTCCTTATTTCTTCTCTGTAATTCCTCTACTTCCTTCTTCTATAATTTTCCTTTCTTAAACAGCTGCTTACTTGCTGCAGAACTTCTTAGTTATGGTTCATGAACTAAGTTGTTAAAGTAAAACCCCTGATAGATAATAACACATTTTTTTGACAAATCGACACGGGAGCCTCACTTTGGTTAAATGAGGGAGATTTATCTCATGACCGCTAGGTTTGATGCTATCTGAGAAAATGTAGCCAACAAATCAACACTCTTTCTTGGCATGGTTTCCTCGCCGGATGGGATCTTTTCTTTCTTGCATTTGTTCCAAAGTTATTGGTGCTTGTCTTGGGTAACCTTTGGCTTCTTGTTAAGGATGAGTATTCCCTCAAATGACCTCCTTTTGATTGCTATTAGGAATAGACCAACCACCTCACCAAGTGCCTTATGGAGAGATTTTTCCAATCTTCTTGACCTTATAAGACTTGTTGAGATACCATCAACACAACCATCATTGTGACCCCAAATTCTTCTTTCAAACATAAGTATATCAAACGGATTACAAACCAAACGAAAAGAGGAAATAGTTACCTTTGCATGCATACCGTGGGCCTTGGGAAGAGGGTTACCTTTTATCACTTCAATCTTAGTCCTTGTGCCTAAAGCAACATTTGTCTTGATGCATGCATAACTTGGGGCTTCCGGAAAGGGTGTAAGTACCCCTTACTACTCAATGTGCTCCTCATTTTGCCCACATTTGTATCAAACTAATTATGATGATCAGCTCCATGTGATGGTGAACTAGGGAGCAATAAATCCGAAATATATTGGTTCCTTGCACCTTCAACAAGATTTTCATCCCCCTTTGCCTATGCCTCTTCGATACTTGGTGCTTCCCCCTTTGCACAACCACCATACCTTATTCACATGTGCTTGGGATGTCTCGTGGCTCTTACCCAAGTCTAATCCTTCATCTTTTGGCTCTTTATTGTCTGTTATCAACAGACCAACATGCTGATTGCTATCATGTCTTCTTGAGAAATGGGTTCTACCCACCCCTTTCGCTTTCCTTCTTGCTCATAACTCTTATTTTCCACCTTAGATTCATCACTGCAAAATAATATCGGTATTACTCAAACAACGATCAATATAATTACCTCATGACGATGACTATCCGAACAACAATGGGAGTAAGGGCTGAATCTTCATCCTTCATGGCTCCCTTTCCTCCAAGGTGTAGATCTTGAGTTGTATGCTCATTGATCTCCTTCTCCTTTCTTGGCTCGTGCTCCACTACTTCATCAAAATCCCTGTGTCACTATGGTGTTGTTTGGAAAACCAGCCAAGAGATCAACTTTGGCAAGAGGGTTGGGGGTTTCTAATTCTCCCAAGGGTTCCTCCCTCTTAGTGACCAACTGCAACAATATATCTTCCTCCTTTGTAGCCTTAGGGAATAGGCATGCCCATCCTCTCATAACGAACTTGGGAGTTCGTCTCCCTCTTCAACAAGCTCCATAGCCTCTCCTTGCTTTGCCAACAAGACGTGGCTCCTTTCCATTAGGGTTGGGATATTTTCCCCATGACCCTTGTGCATAGATCGAGGTTTGGATCAAGTTCCAATGCCCACTCTATCTTTTCTCCATCCTACAAACTCGGAAAATGATAGGGCATCACGAATAGTTTCTAGAAGGGCTTGATACTCCTCAAAGCTAGCTGCAACCTTTGAAACCCTAGGCTCTTCCTTGAATGTCCTTCCCCTTTGTAGGTTTTGCATGGCGAAGGCAAGAGAGTCCAAGGTGTCCACTAGTCTGTAATATCCCTTTTAAGAGCTGAAACTGAAAACTAGGAAATTAGCTCAAACCGCAATATCTGCAATTCTGATTTTAGGACCAGCAAACTGAAAATAAAACTCAGATTTGAACAGCGAACAGATGTTTGGAACAGTGGTACAAAAAAGCATGCAAAACACTTGAAATTCTTCAAACAACTTTGCCAAAATGTGTATAAGTATTTTAGGCATCCACCAAACCAATATTCAATAAGAAATATGACCCAAAACACTGCTGGAAATTAATTAAAAACCAATGAAGTACAACTACAATAAAAATTATGAAATAAGGGTTTAGAGACCCCAAACTTCACAATAAAAGTAGCTTTCGACTTTATAAACAGAGGCAAATCTGAATATGAAATGAAATATCAAATTCGTGCCCTTGAAGACACCAAACCCCACACTAGGGTAATTCCCTCCGCCTAGAAGAGACCTATCAATGCATATGAAAATATGATTATGACTTCTTCACAAATCTTCAATATTCCTTCAAGCCCACACAAGGAAGGAGGGTTTCCGTCCCCCTACCAACCACAAGAAGGGTTTTCATCCTTCTTGGAAGATGCCACACACTTGGATTTTCGCCCAAGAGTGGAAGACCAATGAGCAATCAGCCCACAAGTCCAAGTAGAGTAAATGTGCCAAAGATGTATGAGTGCAAACGAAGCCTTCAATTCCTTATATACCTCTAACTTTGGCGCCAAGGCTTAAAAGAACATGGCCAATCCATATAACTCATTATAATCTTTTATTATGCCTTTTTAAAAGCATTAAACCCAGCCGACCTGCTCAAAACAAAGACACACTGAAAAAGAAACATTAAAAATTAGAAAACAAATGCAAAGGAGGCTCAATTCCTTTTCCCAACTCTTCTACTTTTGCCATGGAAAAGAGGATGGCAAGAAGTCCAAAAAGCAGGTCCTTCGGTGGGAAAAAGGGACATTACGATTTCCTCCTTCCCAAAATTGCTCATCCCCAAGTAATTGTAAGTGCCTGTATCCCAAATGAATCTCAACAACTTCTTCTTTGATGTACTTGCACAAGAAACAAACATATCAAAGAAAAAGAGTGTTTAACAACACTTCTAAATTCTCCTTATCATGCCTTAGTGACATGATAGCTAGCTCTTTTTCGTTGCTTGACACCATCTCATAATTTCCATCCAAACGTTTTGCTGCAGAAATTACAAACCACGGTTCCCTGAACTGCTCCATGTACACCATACTTCCAAACAATGGTTCGGGCATTAACGGAGCGGTTTTGCTAGTAATGCAAACCTAGATGCCGAACGATGCCAACCCGGATGCCATTGGTAAGTTCTAATCTGCAACATAATGGACATTTAAAAATAAAGAAAAACATAAATTTAGTTAAAAACTAGACTAATGATCCGGATACGGATACGGTGCGAATGCGGTGCGGTATGCCGATACGGCAAATTTTTAAAAATCTTGGGTGCCGCGCTTTTGGGTACGTTTTATATATATATATATTTATATATACATGTATATAAATATGTATACAAATTATAAATTTAAAGAAGCATTTGCATACTTATTGAAATTTATTATTTCTCTATCACAGTTATTTATCTTAGTGACTGTGATAAGATTCAAGGAGTTTTGATTGTTCATGGTGACCTTCCTTGATCCACTCAAAGACGATAGTATTGTCGACATATTTCTTGAAACATCATAACTAAGCGGGAAAAATATGGATCCAAGGTGGCGGGTGGGACGATTAGTCCGAGCACGGGAGAATACTAAGTTTTGGAAGTTTTGGAAAGCTATCCAGTATTTTTAATTACTAATCTGTCTACAGGCGATCAAAGCTCATGATTCTTTCAGAAGATTGCAAGAAGTTGCTTGGTACAAAAAGGTGCAAAAATGGATTTTATGAAAATAAGAAAAATATTGCCATCAATGCGTAGAGCTCGAGAAAATATACACTTTTAGAGAAAACGACACTTGAAACGGAGTCACAGAATGAAAGTTATGGCACATGCAAGTTTTTATTGCTACATCTTTCCGGACCCTTTCCAAAAATGGCAAATTTTTTTCTATGCTTGTGATTTTTTCACCAAAAATCCAAAAAAGGAAAGAATTGCCAAAAAAGGAAACAAACAGTCTTTGGCAAGTTTTTTTTTTTGATGGTACGCTTGGAAACATACCACACGAGGGGCGAGGTACAGTCCGGATATGCAAACCGCACCCGGACGTGCCTCCCCCGTGGGCACGCTTTCAAGCTGCATTTCAAGCGTACCAACATCTGCGTACCCGTGATTAAAGACTGCACGTTTCAGTATACTGGGGCCTTAGGCGTTTCAGACGATACCTAGGTTAAAAATTTAAAAATAAAAAAGTGGCTTTATAACCCTATTTAATCATAATTTCAAATTTAAAAATGTAAATCCTACGAACAAGAATACATTTTAAAAAAGAAATTAAAATAACATTTATAAAATTACAACAATACATTCCGACAATTTCATTCATTAACGACGATAAAAAACATGAATAAATTAATAAATAACTATTAAAATATTAAAAATTAAAATCATTCACAATTAAATTGAATGCATTTAAAATTACAAATGTCAAATCATATTCCGAGTCAATATGAGTATATAAAATTTAAATAATATAGAATGAATTTGCAAAAAGAATTTAAAAAAAAAAAACTTACCTGCAAATGGAATTCTTCAAATTTGCTCTTCGAATTTGCTATAAAATCCCTTAACTCATGCAAATGATGCTCAATGGCTGAAATTTGAATGCATTTTACATTGCAAATCATATTCGGATGCAATATGAATTTATAAATAGTAATACAATAGAATGAATTTGCAAAAAAAAACTTACCTCCAAATGAAATTCTTCAAATTTGCTCTTTGAATTCGCTATAAAATCCCTTCAACTCATGCAATGCATGCTCAATGGCTGTGTGATAAAAAATGAAGGGGTGTGTTCCCTTAAAAAGAGAAATCGAAGTGTATTTTCAGCGTATTTTCTGCGTTTTGGCGTGTTCAATGTATATCCCGCGTTTGGCGAGTTTTTGACATGGACTCGCCGAATATTGGTGAATATTCACCGAGTATATTTGGCGAATATTTGCCAAATATTCGCGAATATTTCTGCAAGTATTCACTGTGGTGAAATTTTGGTGAGTGCTTACTATGGCTTGAATACGATGGCTGCTCTTTTTATTGATACCACTTTGATGTCGTAATTTTTATCTTGAGTTTTAAGTTTCAATACTTGGTTAATCTGCTTCTTTTGACGATGCTGATCGTACACTTTTTTCCCTTTTATCTACGAAAACATCTTAGTAATCAGTTCTTCCACAAACCATTAGTTATTTTATTTGTTGAGAACCTCCGATTTTATTTTTTTGGTTAGAGTTCTCAACCTTCAAGGAGACATTTGGACTCTCACCATGTTATTCCTTCAAAATTTACATCTCACCAACCTTATTGGTATAATGTCATAGAAGCTTAACTCTGTCTAAACCACATTAAAATTCAAACCTCTTTTCTCATGCCAATTATTTGCTGCATTATGCAACATAAATAAAAAGGTACTAGGCTAGTAGTTTTGAATCTTGATTGATTTGACAACTTATTGTCTCGCTAATTACACCTTGTTGTATTTCATTAACCCTCCTTTCCATTATCATTGAATGTTGGAAGAGGTGGTCTTTCGGACACATCAAATTTGAATTAAATTGTCATTCATCTTGAGCTTTTTGACATTTGTTCCTCAAATATGATTAAATATGATTAAGTTAGGGAAGTTTATAAACAAATATTTAATTGAAGACCACCAATTCCAACATCATTGAATTGGAATCAAATCGATATCTATCTTACCGAGTGATTTTCACTCTTATTTTGTGAACACGATTTAAGTTAAGAGAAGTTTTTGAAGAAACTTTATTCATGAATAAGATTACTAATTGTTTTAATTTTTTTAACTGCATGGAAACAACTTTTCCATCATAAATATTTCAACAAGTGCACATCATTTGACCCTAATAGATATGGTTTTAGTAACTATAAGGAAGGGCTACATACAGTGTTCATCCTTCATTTATTAATGAGGAAATATAAGGCATGGGGAGGTTGAGGGAGAGCTGGTTACTTTAGATAGACCCCTATGTAGGAGGGGAAGGGCGCCTATTTCTATATATAGTCAAGTACTCGCCCAATATGATTATGGCTGGATGGTAGATGCAATGGATGATGGCTGGATTTTATATGCGATGGATGTATGGATGATGTGATGTAGTCATCAGTTGTATGTATCATCCTTAGCCTAAACTAACAATAAATTTTCATCCTCGATCTCCCTGACCTCCTCCGAAAGGGGAGTCAACATGAGGGCCTATCTATAATAGCTCCCTCAGCCTATTGGTCGAGCGCCTAAACGGACTATAGATAGCTGCCCTTGACACATATTCCTCCAACTCCATGTCTTTGGGTAAGTGAGAATAGGCCCTTTATTGAAAATCATGAACCACATGAAAGTCTGGATAATTAATCCAACATTGTCAAAATTTTCAGTGTGGAGTAATGGGATCAACCATTAGGGATTGGCTGAGGTAGTTTGAACCATTTATAACTATAATTATTCCTAGGAAGACCCTTTTGGGGGATTGAGAATCCATAGGAAATAAACAAACAATATTGTGCTTCATGCTCAACCGTATTGACTCAATTGGTTGATCTTGGGTGACATCGGGAGTGTTGACTGTATACTCTTTAGCCTTGAGCAAAGCATGTAGATAGTCCCATTGGCACGAGTGCCTAAAGGCCTTCCTATGTCGGGGTTAGAGAATGCCTAAAGGACATGTTGGTTGAGTGTTGAACCCCGACTTTCCCAACCCCACATGAGTGCGGCGGTCAAGTGGTTTGCTATCACTCACCCGGACTATACTATATATAGTCTAGACACCCTACATTGTGGGAGTGCCAACTATATATAACATGAATCTAATTTTGGTCAAGACCCTTCCCCTCCTTGACCTTGACCCCCAAACACTAGAGGTGGGCTGGTGGTTAAGTGCATGAATAAATGACGTTCCTTGGGAGAGTTCCTTCCCCTTGTCTGTAGGCCAAGATTCTATCCCTCACCGATAGGTAGAGGTTCTCCTAGTACTGAAGACTACAACCTAATGGATGAGCACATAAATCACTTGACGTCGATCGAGTGCCTAAATAAAGGTCTTAATGCTAATGTAAGACCCTCATGTTGACGTAAAGCAATTTATGCTCGCGTCCAATTTGACAAGGCTCTCTACTGCAATCAACAATTATGTGTCCTTTAATTGAAATAAGAAATTATGTTGGCATTTTGCTTATAATTCATACTTGAAATTCAATAATCAAGGAAATTTAGAACAAAATTTAACAACTAAATATTGATAGGTGGCATTGCTTTGCTGCATTTTAATCATTGGCAACTCTCTCTTTATACTTATGGTTCCCTTTTCCTGGTTTTGGTCCTCTCTAAGCAACTAATACTAGGCATCTGTTGTATCTATTACTAGCTTTTGAATTATTTTTGTGAAAGCTCATGCCAACAGTGCTTTTATGTTTGAATTGTTTCTTGATGTTTGTGGAAAGTGTTCATAGAATACCAAATATACTAAGGGAACAATTTATCATTAATTTTCTATTCTTTGTTGCCTTTAATTTGTGTTACTTTTTGCACATCTTATTTTGATCAAACTATTCTTTTGAGCTTAAAATATCATCACTATTTGTTTTTACTCTACTTTTGAAAAATTGTATTGCATACAAAGAATCTATAACAAGCAGTTTTATACTACTCACGCCCTGAAATTTGGTTATACAATTACAAGTTTAATATTTACATGACTAGAAAATTATTTTATCCTCTGGAAGAAAAATACTTCAATGACAGAATATGTTTTCGCATGCACAGGTTCAAGCAAGAATTAAAGTCATAGTCTTAAGATTCTTAAAATCACTTGTCTCACCAGATCCATCAATTTGTGAACTTCCTTTGGTATGTAACTGCGAACTCTTTTTCCTGGTTGATACCTTTCAAATTGGCTATAGTCAGTCAGGTGCTATCAACATTTTATTGATTTTCTGTTGAATATAAGTAAAACTGATCTAAATTGTCGCATAAGTAATCTTGATTAGATGTAACTAAAGATCGACTAGAAGAACATAGCCATTATATTACATAAGAGATACACTCAAAGTGAACTAGAGAAAGCTCTATAGTTTGCGAGGGTGAGTAGATGAATTCTTGTGATTTTTTTTTCTTAGTGGGTTGATATAATGTCCCTTTCTAGGGCTGAAATTGAGAGTAAGGGTTTGGCCACAAACCCAAATGAATCTGATCTAAAAATACACCAACACGCAACAAACATCAATCTGAAAATGACTGAAAATACACTTCAACCCTATTAGTATAATCAATAATCAATATTTTTCATCATGGAGCAAGGAATGGATGAATGATCAGCTTGATCAGCTATCCGTCTTATTACAAAATGCAAATCAGATTGTGTATTGGCGGAATCAAGTCACAACAGCCATAAAATACTCGAGACCACATCCAAATCAAGGCTATCGGGTCTGATTTATTTGTTTCTTCCAGTCGTAACCTTCATTCCATGTTATCCAATGATGAAATCCTTCATAAAAGTACATGCTTGCTGCTGCTCATGACTGCTAATGGCATTTCCAACTCTGAATTTTGCATGCTCAGCCATATGACAATGGTATAACAATTATCGAACTGAAATCTTATTGGAAGGGACAATTTTATGAGTAGTGTAGAAACTGAAAATTGTCTTACAAGGACTGAAATTTTGAGAACAATAGATTATAATTGAAAACAATAGATACATTGGCTCTTAGTTCAAGATTCTAGCAGCCCTTATGTTATAAAAGGAGGATGCTTGGCCATTATGTCATCATGCGAATTTATTATCTCTTTGGAAAGATTGCTTGTGAAGCATCTCTCTTCCTCTCCTAAGGATGAAAACCCTTGGAGAGTCTTGTGTGAGGACAAAACCCTTCACCAAGTCTAGGGAAGACTTCAACACGGGAGTCTCCACCCCCTTGAGGGATCTTTTGTTATTATATTTCATTTCAGCCCTAGGCGAATTGCCCTAAGGTGTCATTTGATCAATAATTGAAAAAAATTGTGTTACTTGTTGTTAATGCATATTTGGCCCTTTTGAGGTGGAGTGACCTGCTTTATGGTGTGTTTTGGCGTGTTTATTGGTTGTTCTATGTGGGGCAACCCATCTAGGGGAGCATGCCGGTACTTTCTTGCAATAATTTCATGGTTTTGAGGTTGAAATAATGCTCTTCATATTGTTAAGGGTCAAGGTCTAAAGTTTCATTATGGTGGCCATAAGAGAATTGGTAACCATAAGGAAAAGGCATTTCTCGCCCACGGTGAAGGATGAAGTGTTCACATCAAATGCAAGATGGTCTCCAACTACCATCATCCCAATTTTGCATGGGAAAATACAATGCCACAACCATGTTAAGATGTTCTTTCTGAATTCATATTTTGGATGGATAGTACTCTCCTTGGACAGCTATAGGTTGACATTTATGATGAAGCTCTTTGGGTTTAATATGATGTTTGAAAGGGATTTCAAGTATTGCAGCTGTTGCACCCTTCCTATGTTACTAATATCCAAGATTTTTGAGTTGGAAATGCTATGCTACAGCCATGATGGGCTGTTCTTCCCAAATTTATGCATGGGGCTGTGCATATCTTCCATGGACAGCAAGAGATGGGCAGGTTTGGAGACATTCTTTCCACTTAATATGATGTGTAAGAGGGTTCACTCATTAAGATCAAGCAAAGCCAACATCCCAACATCTTTGGCGTTGCTTGGGAAGAAATTTAGAGCTGTACATGGCTATTACAACCACTCATCTGCACCCCTATGGTCTGATCCAAACCAATTTGTGAAGAAAATTCAGTGGGGCAGTTTGAAGGCAACAATTGGAACCCAAAATCAGCAAGATAACAACAATCAAGAAGAGGTGAGCATAAATATTGGTATGCATTGTTTACATCTTATGTTGGAATTCAAGAAGAAGGCAATCCTACAAGGTAGAGTGGATGGAGTTCTAGGCGTGGTTACCACAAAGAAGGAAGAGGCATATTTTGAGCACTCATTGCATAGAGACAAGCAAGGGTCTACTCTTAGGTAAGGTACTCCATGGTGATAATTTTTGGTTAGTCCCAGCCATACACGGTATTACTTCCTTGTGGGGGACACTTGAAGAATTATGTGCAAAATGGAGCTTTCTTGTTGAAAGCCGTCTTCTACGCCTAAGAATCTTGAACTAAGAGCCAATATTTCCTAAAACTAATCCAAATATCTTTAGACAACTTTTCTCTAGCTCCAAACCCTTAGTCCCATGAGGAACGGGATAAGGTCTTCCGTTTCCACTTGTTGCAAAAAAGGGACAATGTTTTCAAGGAAAAAACTTCTAAAGAATACATGGCTTTGTTTGATTATGTTGTTTTTAATTATTGGTTAGTGTGTTTGTTTTTGCTTTCTATAATGTAAGCCTTAAGAGGGGGTACCAAAATATAAGGCTTACCTTGTATAATTAAGTCACTATTAGTTATGTTTTAACAAATGTTTTGTTGTAATGACCTTTGTAATGACCTCAACCATTTTGTAACTATCTCTTTCACAATAAAATGACAAACACTTAATCCACAACGTGTGTATTCCGGTTTCTCTTCATTTTTTCTTTGTTCACATCTTCTAACATTGAGGATCTTCTTCCCTACCCAAATTGTTGAGGATCTTCTTCCCATTACTTTGGTTCTCTTTATTTTGTTGTTTTACCTTCAAAATTATATGCTATAGTTGCATTTGTAATAGTATTGTACATAATCCCAGGCGTAAGCAATAAATATAATAATTATCTAAAACATTATTATTACCTAGAAATACTAGAAGTTGGACAACCATCTTGAAGATGAATTGAATAGTCATTTCATGTTGATAAATATGTACTTTGTATCACATTTTCTAGTGAATGAGAATTGGGTTTCACTCTTCCATTTCCATTTCATTTTCACAATCAATTTCCTAGCCTAACATTGGTATGGAGATCTAGGGCAAATATCTATTCAAAGAAAATAAATTCGTAGTAAAATTTATTTCTTACATTTTTCCATTCCTCCATTTAGAGGTATGACTAGTTTCCATTCACATCAAATAAATTAACAGAAAAAATTATTTGTTGATTTTTTCAATTCCTCATTTTATATTACAACAATTTTCACTCACAACAAATAAATTAACACTCAAAAATTGTTTGCGTTTTTTTATCCTTTAATACTATCTATTTGAAATCCTCATTCAATTCTTATTTTGGATACTCGAGTCTTCACCGAGTCAATATCTTGGTTGATGAGGACTCTAAAATTGCAGAAGAGAACAAGCCATAGATACCAAATCTGGCCAGAACTGCCCAATTCGGCTGGATTTAGATTTTTCAGCCATCCGAGATAATCTAGGTCTGGGTTAGCTCTAATTTAGGGGATTTTTAATAATTTTCTTTAGTTTTTTTACCAAAAGCGATTAGCCAACAACCTTCTATATTTAATAATATAACATTTTACATTACGTTATTAAAGTTTTTCATTATATTTGTCAATTTTGGATATTTATAACATCAAGCTCATTTATAATATGTATATATTTCAGACCGGAATTTTCCTGATTTTTTCAACAATTCCGGATTTTCTTTCCCTTCCAAACAGATTTGGATATTTGGACTTGGCAGGTATGATAGAAGCTATCACTTAGGCAATACCTTTTGCAGAGGATTGTATTTCAAAACAGTTTGAAGATAAATGTGTTTTGGAACAACAATTTGAAAGATGATCAAGACCTAGTGACGAGAAGGAGCCACAAAATGAGGCACAAAATACACAATTTTTTTCCAAAATGGGCAACACAAACATTGGTTTCACAACTACCCTTGTGGATTAAGGGGGATGTAACAATAGTGTACATAATCCTAGGTGTAGGCAATAAATGTAATAATAATATTTTATTATTACCTAAATACATTAGAAGCTGAACAATCATCTTGAAGATGAACTAAATAGTCATTTCATATTGATAAATATGTACTTTGTATCACATTTTCAAGTGAATGAGAATTGGATTTCACCCTTTGTTTCCATTTCATTTTCACATTCCATTTATTGGCCTTATAGCGTCTATCTCGAAACCACTCACTTTACAATTTCTAAAATGTAGTATCTTTTCTCTTCATTGACCGTCTCTCCCTTAACTTGCTCTGTGGGTTTTATCTCTAAAATAGATGTAGAAAACAATTTGAAATCCTCCCTTTGCCATATTATCCCCGTTCTCAAGATGTTTTCTTCCAAACAATTATACAACTCAAAAGTCTTCCATTAGGCTCTTATGGGCCTTTCCAATACTTATTAATGATTCTCCAAAGCTATGCAATTAATCCTTCCTTAGTAGCTTGAACAATGAGATCAATCATAATTTTGTGTCTTACACTTTTCAATTTTATCATTTATGGTAGAATGACCCCAATCATTAATTACATAATTATTTTCAACCATAACCTTTCTAATCAAGCATCATCGCATCCAAGTGTGCTATGCATCTCTACAACCACAAAGTCTATAAAGAGTTTCCTGATATTAAATCTTTTGTGCTGCCAATATGCTCTATAGGCTGGGTTCTTGTTAGATTATTCACTCTCAATCTAAATTTAGGTGGATATAACTTGGCTTGTTAAGTTGCACCCATGTTTCCTTGGTCATAAGAGTGATACTTGATCTGCTAACTAGTTTAACAGTTGCCTATGTAATGACTTTCATACCTACATGGCTTGTACAAGCGCCTCATCAATCCACAACTACAAGATTGCGGGTCTGTACCTATGTTTTTAGATCATTTACTTGGGTCATTAGCTCCAACAAGTAACCCAAGGGAGTCTCAGAAATGTGACTTAAAATACATTCACTAATACATGCATCTTCCGGAATTCTCCATCCGTAAGTGTTCCATTTTATCGACTCATCATTTATTGCTTGTTTTTTTGGTATCATAGTAGCAATGTTGATAAAAAAGGAATATGAGAGGGTCAAAAACGTTTGAGCAAACAGATTGGGAAAAATCAAGAAACTTATTTACACTTAGAATTGTTTCTAAGCAAAATATGCAAAAGCATGTAGAAATATATAGAGTGCTTTATTTTGGGTCAACTAAGGTTGGAGAAATAATGGGCAATATCGACGTACACTCCAAAGAAACGAAGGTTTTATACACACAACCATAAAAAATGAAAAACTATGGATTTTTTTCCAATTTGGAGGTTTTTTCTAGTATGATTGGTACTCAATCATATGGCAACCAAATTCCCTCATCTACAAAAGCCTTGGTGAATCAGATTCAAACAAAACATTGAGCTGATCATATTCATGTCACCTCTAATATTTGAAGCTTTCTTCCATGACCCATGTCATATCAACTCAAATTGGTATTAGGCAACACAATTTTTTAAGGAATGCATTATGTAACCCTTTGTTGTATTTACTTGTATTTTTGAACAATATATAGCTATACTCCCTATTTAGTAATATCTGTATGAGTTGTCCTCACTCCGGTACGTGCACCAAAATTTGTGAATAATGTATATTAGGGAATAAACCTACATGAGGAATAATGTCATTAGTGGAATGACTACTCATGGAGGCCATCTTAAGATGACTTAAAAACACACGGTTCAAATTCCACACTAATAGAAAACTTGAACCTATAAGGCTTAGTACGGAGTATGGTCAACATCAATTTTGACTATAGACAGGCATCCCTTGGTCTTTGGAGTCCTCTTGTTAGGACCCAGGCTCTCTAATTAGGAATTCCAACCAACTCATAGTATCCTTTTATCCTTTCAAACTAGAGTTTCTCATTATTATACTAAGAGAAATCAATTCATGCGCTGCCTTGAATTAGGTTAATGATATAAAAAATCTCAGTCTGAGAGAACTCCCTTAAGCTGGCTTAACTATAATATACTCAGTCTAGACACTAACCTCTAACAGTGTTATCAATATAATGACCTCAGTCTTGGCTACTACCATAAACTGGGTTAAATGAGACCTTAGTCCCAGGTATCGCCTCAAGCATGTAAAATGACATTATGACCACAGTAATGAGCATTATCTTAACCTTGGTTAAGATGTAAGATCATCTAATTTCAATCTATCTAATATCATGACTGCAGTTCTGAGCATTGCCTTTACCTAGGTTAAAATGTAAGATCATAAAATTTTAATCTATATCATATAATCACAACTATACTGTAAGAATATTCAGTTTTTGGTACCAGCAATAAGGAGAGACTAGTTGTAGATACTGGAACTTTTATCAGATTTTCTGATGAAGGGAAAATTGTGGGCTTTAATATCCTCTAGTGACTGAAAAGGCTTTCCATTCTTAGCATTCTTAAGTTTTAACTGTTAGCGATGGCCACTCAAATGGTTCTTGCTCGCTTCCTAATATCCTTGCTAGACTGTTGGCTGAAAAATCCCCAGGTCCTCAATAATTGCTAAAACTGTTTCCTATATTAGCATATATCCCAAGGCAGGTGTACTGCACATAATGATGCTGAAAATGCTTCTATGATAATATGGATAATTTTATGGCAGAGCCTTCCAGCTCCCAATTAGCCTTATATGTAGCAGTCAGCCAGGAAACTCGATGAGAAATTATATTATAATAAACGTGATAAGCCCCTTGATAGATGGCTTCGTCTGGAGTGTTATGGTGTTTTGAGAGAATGATGCTTCTTTGTCTAACCTTTGATTGAGAATCATGAATTGCAGCTAAGCGAAGCTGTGTTTAGTGTTGTCCCTCTCTGGGCTGTAGCCTATAATGCTACATTTATTGCTGGTTGGTGCGCCTTGAAATTTATAATGTGGGCATTGTAGAAAATATTAGAAAATAAGCAATAGCTGGCAGATCAATGTTTGGACAATGAGAAAATTATGAGTCTTTCCCACCATACCCTGATATCCTCCTTTTTTAGTTAAGTACAAATCATAACATTAACAACTTGATTTTCTTTTGCATGTCTCTCTGATATGTTTGTTTTCAAATATTTAAAAGCATTTTCCTCATACTACTCTATTTTATAGAAACTTGAGTGTCTTAAGTTACCTTTCTCAGTTCTGTCATAAACAGATTTTCTATGGACCCCATTTCCTCGCTTGGTCAAAAATATGGTGCGAGAGCAAAAAGGAGTAGCTGAGAGCTTGAATCAATTCATCATTTTACTAATGTTGTCTTATCCAGGAGGTGGAAAGGGGAGGAAGGATGGATATAGTTTCAGACATGCAATAGTTAGACTAGTACCATTTCTCAACCACCATGTATGCATGTTTGGTTGGAAGTGAACACCTGAATGAATATGCAGCTAGAGGAGGCCATCCATGTCCTCACCAGTGGTTCTAAAGAATGGCCCTAAGGTTAATTAAAAAAAGAAAAAACACAGTGAATAAACAATATAAATGGGGCACCTGCACACCTAGGGTTGCATTGCACCTGCAAATCCAAATGAAGCAAAGGAGCTCTTGCACAATGGCGGGTATCTCTTTGTATTGATATGTTGGAATTAATAAAAGATACATTCTTTAGGGATTTCCCCCTTTTGTGTTTAAACCATCAAAAACCTAATTAACTTTATTTATCCCATGACTAACTCATGACCTAACTCTAGTCACCATAAATATAACATAATTATTATAATGTTAAAACTAAATACAGAAATGTAAAGGTTGTGTTTAGGTACACAACATGCCATCCCCCTTAAAGAGCTTTGACCTCAAAGCTAGTCAAACTCCAAAAGGTTACATTATGAGAATGGAACTCAAGACCTCTACCTACTACAAGTAAGCTTTGACCATCCTACCAAACACCACTACTTGAAATAACACATGAATGAGAATGAGGGTTTTTCTATTGAAAATCTATTTTTAGTTATATTTTTCCACCAAGAATTTCGTTGCATTTTGGGCACATTTCCCAACACTCTTTCACCCTTACCTTGGAATTGGCAATTTGGGCCACGTCGGATATATATAATTTGGGTTGGGTTTTCTCTTTGGCATCTTCCACACATGCCCAAAATTTTGGGTTTTTTGTCCTTCCCATTTCAGCTCTTCCATGTTATCCTCCATTCCCAGAGTTTCAGATTTTTTTACAACTCACATACTATTGCTGCCCCATAATATCCCAAACTGTAGCTCTTCCTTGTGTCTTCCTTCTCTTCTTATTCCATGCTTTCTTCTAGTACCAACACACATCCTTATTGCAACATTGTCTTGCAAAAATGTACACAACATTGTTTATCCGGCTTTGAATCCATGGAAGGGTTTTCATCAAACTCTCAACAATGAATACACTTTTCCCAAATAACCTTTCTTGCCTATGTAGGGTTTTATCCTACCCATATCTTTCAAGATTTGGTTGTGTCGAATACAAGGTAGGAGATAGGTTTGATATTGTTGTGCCCTTGCCTTGTATTCAGACACAACCAAATATTCTACATTTTCAAACTGGAATGAAAAGGGGTTTCTCTTACCTTCCTTATTTTACTTTAACGCCTTCACTTTTTGTTGCTGCTTCTTCCTTAGCAAATAATCTTTCTCCTCTTCTGCGGTCGATTTTCCTCCGATTCTGGAATGGGTTGTTCCTTTTCTTCTTTAGGATATTCATCCCATACCACTACATTTGATTCCTCTTTTTTCTTTGCTCCAATCGCCATATTTCTCCAAGGGTTCATATTCTACTCTTCAACTGGCTGTTTTGGCTGCCTTCCCAATGAATAGACCTCCCTTATAACCTCGTTACGGAAATAATCAAATATCCTCTTCATCTCCTCTATGCTCACAAAATTTGAGCGGCCTCTTCGATAAAATTCCCTCAACATTTTGACTGCGGCTACAAAAATCGACAGAAGCTCTGATACAACTTGTAGCGTTCCACATATTAACTGAAAACGGAACCACAAAATATTGAGTAAATATTCCAAATAAGAGATAAAAATATAAATGGGGGCACCTGCACACCCAGGGTTGGATTGCACCTACAAATCCTAATGAAGCAAAGGAGCTCTTGCACAAAGGCGGGCTATCTCTTTGTATTGATATGTTGTAATTGATAAAAGATACATTCTTTAGGGCTTTTCCCCTTTTGTATTCAAACCACCAAAACCCTAATTAACCCATGACTAACTCATGACCTAACTGTAGTCACCAAAAATATAACATAATCATAATAATAATGCTGAAACTAAAGACAATATATATAGGTTGTGTTTAGGTACACAACAGTGGCTTAACTATACATGGGAAGGACAAAGTGTTGGAAGACTGAAGTTGAGATATGCCGTTGGAAATATTGCTGGTCACTAATGGAGCTGACACGGAGTGACCCCGAGTCAGTCAATCTTCGACAACTCTGAAAGGTTTTTCAGTCATTTCTTCTGAGATGAAATAATTATTTCTTGAAGCCTTTACTAGTAATGTCACTAATGGTAATACCCAAGCTACATGAAAGTCTCTTTTTCTCTACTATGAAACTATTACAAGACATCTTAAAAGATAAAGAGCATAATAGTGCAACTAATTTTGCTAGAGGATTGCACAGAAAAATATCACGGGAAGTACTCCTAGAATTGATTTTGGCACATAAACTAATATCATAATCCTCAAATAAATGTCAGACCTTTGGGTCCATTATAATGTGTTTTTGAAATGTTTTTCATTCTTGGACTCTTTGAAAGTGACGATGATTAGTGTGGTTAACTTAAGAGATCTTTTTCCTGGTGCACTCTAAAAGAATGAGTGAGTATAAACTTTATTGTATAGTCTACTGATAAATGAATAATCAGAAACGGCTGTATTTTCTATCTCTTTGCTTTTATTACCAGTTGAATATTTAAATACATCTCATTAAGTTTGCCCAAACTACAGCACATGAAAATTCCAATCCATCATGGTTATGTCTTATGCTCTGATAATTTCTTAGAAAGATGGTCAGACTCTGTCAAGTTTCAGGCTATGCGGGCCTATAGTCCAGTGGGCTGAAACGATAAAATTTTACTGATCAGGCTTTACAAATGATGACAGCTACCTAAATCTAACTTTAAAAATGACCCTGAGCTTTACACAGGTTCGCAGAACAGCAAACAATACAAAATTACGTCAAGGCTGCTTTGGTGATATTGATTCGATCTTCCTTTCTCATTCTACATATGGGAGGTCCTTCATGAAAAAAAATGTTGGAAAAGCATTTATTAGAGGTAACGATAAATTTTTTCCCCCTCTTGTTTTCTGAGTGTCCTTTCAGATATCAGAACCATGACATGACTACATTGTTAAGTCACCCTGGGTTTTAAGTATGCACATGGGTCACTGTTCGAAAGCAACTTTTGTTCCAGTTTGGAAAGTTTTGGAACTTTGCTTCCAACTGTTGGTTAGAGAAAAGCAAGCAACTCAACGAGAAATTTTCTATAAGTTGCTTTCCGACTCTCCAAAATACTTCAGTAGCCAAGTTCAAGTTAATCATGCAATACAAGGTACACAGTTCTTTCAACATTTGCTTGCAACACTATTGAAATTACTTATTGTCGTTGCACACATGAATAGTCTCTCTATTTCATCTGCAGATGTAGTTGCGTTGGTTCAGTGTAGTCGCCACAGCCTTGGAATAATGGCTTCCAGCCGAGGAACAGTACTTGGGAAACTATTAATACATGTATGTTCTATTACTATGCTATCTTCTTCGTCAGCATTATGGCAATCAGCTTGGAATCTCAGGCCTTTTTAAGACTAGTTATGGTGTAGTCATGCTCTCATGCTGTTGTTAATTGTGTTTGCTCTACTTCAGGAACCTAATGGAGATATTGTAGACTGTACTATGCTGGGGCCTGCAGGTCATCTCATCAATGGAAACTTGCATTTGCTACAAAAATGGGTCTTTGAGTCGGACGCTAGATATATTATTTTGGTGGAAAAAAGTACAAGCTTTCTACAACTTCTTTGAAATTTGCTGTCCAGCTGAGGCTTTATCTTCTGTTGGATAATTAAAATAGTGAGAAATAGTTGTTATATCTGGTAATTACTTTGTCACTGTGTGTACCTGCTGTCGAGAAACCTTAGGATGCCATTTTCCAAAGATTGGCTGAAGATCGGATCTATAACTTCATTCCAAGCATAATGATCACTGCCAAAGGCTACCCAGATTTGGCGTCAAGGTAATCTTGCCTCAGACGCTTTATGAAATGCTCTATGTACATTTATTATTCTTCACAATTGTGTGCAAGCCAATTTCATTTTAATATGAATAGGTCATTTAGGGCCCACTTGAGTGTGTTGTCTTTGATCCTAGAATATTGCATTTAGTTTAACAGTTTGGATGTCTTTAGTGAGACACAATTCTGTTATTTTTCCATGTTAAACAAACATAGGGAGTGAGTGATCCAACAGAGAGATGGCAAATGCATTGACAGTCTATTTTGAAAGCAAAAGGTTTTCTTTCAAACAAAATGACTTGGGGTGTCTTATGCTTCACTAAGGCTTGATAGTCAAATCAAGGTGTCACAAGATTGGTTTTATGAATTCTACGTGGGATAGAGGAATCAGTCAGTTATGCCTTACAGAGGTGTACTTCTGCAAAAAATTCAAGTTTCTATGCATGGTTACAGGCTGAATTCAACTATATTTTCATTTCCGCCCACTTATGGTGAGGTCCTCTTTAGGGGACACTTGGATGATCACAGATAGTTGCAGAACCTTGTGGAATACAACACAAGTGTCTGTTACTGATTTCCTTTGGAGGACAAGTTGTAAAGCAACCTTTCATGAGCATTTTCTCCTGCTCAATGTATGGAAGCTGAGGCTTTTAAGCAGTATTTTGCTACACTTATCAAAACCAAACTTAATGGCTTCCATAAATAAGTCAATTCTTCCCTCTTTGGGCACCAGATCAAATGTTGCTTTTCTAGTTTTTACAGGGCAGGGGTTTCGCTATGATTTGGTTGCTTTGGCTGATGTAATGATCACTTTTCTTGATGTACTATGAGATCAATTTCTCCCCAAGAAAATGAATTAGCAGCTGACTGTATCTTGTAATAGCACACTTCTATATTACACTGTAACCAAAGACCCCAGCAATTGACCATCAAGGAAGGCCTAGACATGGCAAGCAATAGCCTTCATTTATTAAAATTTAATCTCATTCCATTCAAGCATAAGGTATTTGAGCAAACAATAATATTATGCTGCTAATGCAAACCATGCAGATAAATGAATTGATGTGGTAGTTACAGATGGAAAATCGATGAAAAAATGCTTAGCCATTTCCCTATTTGAGAAACATAAAAGGTAGATTTTAGTACCTTGTCATCCTTTATTCTGCAAGGACTTTGTGTATATTTTTTTTGGAACATAAGCTATAAGAAATCTATTCTATTTCCGAGAACATCATTACATTACATCTAATTTTGATCATATTGACCTCATGCAAAGCAGTTTTGGAAGAACAAGAGTCCCGTGTTCTTCGAGCAATGGTCAAGAAACCATAAGATTCTACGGTCCTCAAACTAACAAACTTCTGATCAGTGAAGCTGCAATGCCAGGTTGAGGGTAGAGAGGGGTGGCGTGGAAAGCTTGGTTGCTGTTCTACCAAAACCACCTAGAGCCGGGATTTGAAGCCTGCCAAATATCAAAGATCTCTTCATGTAAGCACCAGTAGATGAAATGTAATGTCCCTTTCTAGGGCAAAAACTGAAAACAAGGGTTTGGCCACAACCCCAAATGAATCAAATCTGAAAATACACCATCAACCAACAAGCATCAATCTGAAAATGACTGAAAATATGCTTCAACCTTATTAAAATAATCAATAAACAGTCCTTTAGGGCAGCGAACTGTATAGGCACTTCAATTCATCATACAACCATGCAATAACAACTAAAAATGCTTCTAAATAATTATTTCAAGCACGGCAACATTTATCGATCCAAATTACATCAAAATAATGGAGAAAATAAGAGATTACACCAAGCTGCAATTAATTTTATGACAGCAGCATGGCAGCCACAAACAAGGGCTAAAAATAGCTCATAAGCCTCTCCAAAAATCACCAAATTATAGATTCCAACCTTATAAAATATGAAGAACAATAATATCAACTCAAATTGTCCAAAAGTGCCTAGATGATATCAAACCCTTCACCTAAACAAGTCACCTAGGGTTAGAAGGGAAAAATAAATATGAAATTCTTCTTAAAGCTCACTTGTGACCTCCGTATGAAGCCACCAATGCACAAATGAGGGTTTCCATCCCCAAGTGTGATCCTATTGAAGGGTTTCAGTCTTTCAATGGCAAGAAGAAAAGCTACACTAGCTCCACTCCAAGTAAATGTCAAAATAGATGAAAGATGACGATTCTCTCCATTTGAAATTCTTGAAGTACCCTTCCTTTGGCTCCAATGATGAATTAGAAGCCCCAACTTCATGGCTGACCTCCTAGTGCACTTTTAATCTTCACCGAAGAAGACCGACCTCATAATGAAGAAATAGAAACTCTCCTTAGTAGGTCTTCTTTCCCATAGTTGAACCATTCCAATGCCATGATTAGCAAATAAAATAATTAATCGTGAAGGTACATCACTTACAACCACGGTGAGTTCCCCTCCTTTGCTCCTTCCTTGATGCCCACGGGGAGGAGGAAAGGGCATAAGGTCTTCCATAGTGACTAGCTTGGAAAAGGGCACTTTACATGAAAAATTTAATTTTTGCCGAGTTGGGATCCCCAAACACAATGTGATAACTTGCAATCATGATTGCTAGACAAGATATGATTCTTATCAGCTTTGTGAATTCTTAAGATATATGATATAATATATGAAGCTTTCTCAACACAACTTCCCATCTATCCTACCACCGGAGGAAGAGTTATCCTTCTCTTTGCTAAAGGTACTATTGAAAACCTCAACGATTAAACATCTAGACATTTTTTTACACAACCTTCCACTTTTGAAAAATTCCTTAAATATGTTGCATATCCTTTAAATTCACTTCTCTCCCAAGGTGTCTACAAGATTTTGTGTTCTTTCAGGCATGGTCTACTAGTATAAATTCGTTGACCTGTTCAAACAAGGTTAAAGGAGTGTGTGGTAGATGTAAGTATAATATAACAAGAGCTTTGGCCTTGGCTGAACATTTGTCAAAAACAAAACACCAGATTTGGAGAATGTTAAGATAATTGCAAAATAATAGCATCATATGAGCATCTGGTAGAGACAATCGAGATGGAGAAAAACCCAATAAATTTTAATAGGGAGAAGGATAGTTTAAGGATAAAGTATAAACAATAATTGGAGATCTGCAATGGATTTGATAAAAGGATCAAATAATGTTAGATAATTTCTGATAAGTTTGGTAGATATCATTAAATTAAAATGGTCACTTCGCATTGTTTCTATGGAGGGCCGATGTTTCTTATCATGCCCAAAAAGTTACTAACAGATCCTCATCCATTTGTAGAGTTTTGCCAAAGCAGCCAGAAGCCACGAGGCCAATATTTTGGACAACATGAAATATTGGCAAGTAAATTAAACATATGCAGCTGATCGAGAAGAGATTAGATATTAGCAACATACGGGAAGAATATGCCGGAGGCAATGTATTTGGTTCTCTCGCATATGCAAACACTTTAGATGAAAAAGAATTTGTATGATAAAATCGTAGTTCGCCTATTCGTATTCAGCGAATATTCGACAAACCAAACAATTTTTGACTCGGCAAAAACTCGGCTAAACTTGGTGAATATTTGGGAATATTTGGCAACTTAAAAACACTCAAATTTCTTTAAAAACATGAATTTTATGCAAAATATAGCTACAAAATGTATCAAATGAGTCCATAAAATGTTGGAGAAGTGTTTTCTATTAGATTTGAATACAAATACAATACAAAATCGCATCATCATGTGAATACAATAGTCGGTTGATAAGTGCTATGAATTTATGATGATTGTCATTGAAAATTATCATCATAAATTTCATATCTATGCAAGTTACAATATACAATAAGTTACATTTTCCTCTTCCCTACTCTAGAGAAATATTGGGGAGAGGGTCTAGTGCCTCTACTAGTCCCCACACTCGGCTGCGTCTCCTCACTCCTATAAGGTTGTGACTCTGGCTTCAACCTGGTAGTAGATGGTGGCAGCTCCTCTGCTGCATGTTTGCGATCACCTCCAAAGATGTCATCCAATCCAATATCTTCCTCCAATGCTTCTCCCTCCATAGCTTCCCTCTCGAAAGAAGCAATCTCATCCTCTGTGAACGCAGGGATTTCCTCTTCTTGCCCAGTCCACTCGCTGTATGGATCTATCTCATCCAAATCAATAAGCTCCTCTGATGTGGTCTCCACTTTCTTATGCGAAGCCGAAGATTGTATTGCATAAAAACCAAGTCATTGAGCCATTTTTGAGTCAACTTGTTGCGCTTCTTCATGTGAATGGCCTCAAACAAACTCCATTTGCGTTCACATCCAGAAGCGCTACAAGGTTGAGATAGAATTCTGAGGGCTAGCTTTTGAAGATGCGGGTATTTCCTCCCCAATCCTCCCACCAAGAACCTACAAACAAGATAATCAAAAATTTATAAGTAATTAATAAAATCAAATTTGTAACTAATAAGTAACTTAGTAAACATTCTAATTTTTATTACCTGGTGACTGCGTGGTTCTCCCTCGGATAGCTAACCTTGAAGAAAAGAGCCTCCCCTTAAAGCACGTTTGTAATTTTATAGCTCTAAAATAATGAGGTCCCTTGTCTCAACCTCCGGTATCATCCTTTCAATACATGTTGAAAGGCCCTCCATAACCTCTCCGTTCACATCTGTGAAGCCGTCAAAGAAGAAAAACTTGGGGTTGAGGTAGTACTCATTTGCATCAATAGGTCGGTGGAGCTGATTGTTCCACCTCCGATCAATAATCTCCCAAAAGGGACCATATCTACCGATATCCCTCCTATATTAGTTTTGAATAGATTCTTTGGCCCTATCATGGCCTCGAAATGTACCCCATAGGGTTTTGCTACCCATCAACCAAACGCAAAATCCTCACCAACGACTCGATACCTACACACAAATTAAAATTTAAGGTTACAAACTTACAAATAAAGTAAAAAAGTAAATAACAATATATTTATAAGTTAACAAATTAAAATAAAGGAATCAACTTGAAATATAAATCGAAGTTTGAAATTACCTTGATGATCTCTATAACTCTCTTTGCAAATATATCATCGAAAACTATCATTTGCAATACTCTCTCCATCAACTTTATTTGAATATTGTGAGTCTGACCATGCTTGACTCACAAACATTTGCTTCAATGATGTCAACAAACTAGAAATACTTTGCAACGTCAAGAAGTTAGTTGCAAACCTTGTGACACCGACTTGAACAAACTCTTTCCCCTTTGTGTGTTCTCTCATCAAGCTTAGAACCCAAGGGTGATTATATATGTACTTTGTTATGTTTCTTGCATCTTCTACAACCGGCCTCACCCAATCAATTTTGCGTATGTCCTCCAAAAGAAGGTCAAGGTGATGAGCAACACAAGAAGTCCAAAAGAGTGATGGATGTCTCTCCTACAATAATCTCGACCACCATATATGTTGCTGCATTTTCTATGACAACTTGCACAACATTCTATATACCCACCTCTAATACAATCGTCTCCAACATAACACTCATTTTTTTGCATTTTTACTATGTTAGAGGCATCAATAGACTTCAAAAACACCATCTCACCATTTGAAGCCGCTAAAAAATTAATGAAGGTGTGGTTCCTTCCATCCGTCCACCCATCTGAAAGAATGGTGCATCCGTATTTGTGCCATTGTTTCTTTTGATCTTCTAGAATTGTAGTGGCATCTGCAATTGCACCTTTGAGCAATTTCCCACTCAAATCTTTTGGAGAGGGTGCCTTGTACCCTTTCCAAGTGCAACTCATCAATTTGTCACCAAGTACTCCCAAGACGGACTTTTGCCACATTGAATGGAAGGTTGTTGTAGTACCAGAAATTCGCACATGCTTTATCCGCTTCCTCGTGCATATCCTTGTTTGATTGTACCTTGCAATGAAGGTTGTGCTCCAGGTATGTTCCTTGGCACAAAAAACTATGTATGCCTTTGCTCGAACTTGATGAAATAGATGTGCCTCTTTTGGTTCGTATGCGTGGACCATGAGTAGAGCCCACAATTGTTGCCACATCATCCTCTAAATCCTCTGTCATTCCAGCCCCAGGTCTAATAGCTTTTGCTATGGCTACATGCACCCTTTCCCTCTCTAGTTTCTTCTCCTCTAGCTCTGTAGCTCTGCTTTCATCTCTCGCTTTGCCTCTTCCGTAACATTGGGGCAAACCACAACGTCCCGGCAAACAATACATGCAAGGTGATACTTCAGACGATTGATGCCTCCAGAAAATGTTTTGCCACAAAAATTGCAAACCATTGTTCCTCTGAACTACTCCATGTACACCATACTTCCAAGCGAGGGTATGGGCATTCGTAGGAACGGTTCTGCTAGTGATGCTTGACCCAGATGCCGAACCTGATGCCATTGTTAAGCTCTAATCTGCAACACAATGCACATTTAAAAAATTAAAAAAACATAAGCTTAATTAAATTAATTAAAAAAAACGTGCTTGAATAACCATATTTCACCATAATTTAATAAAAATAACATACCTATGGTTGCAAATGAGTATTAAAAATTATTCGCAATCACATTGAACGCATTTAAAATTACAAGACATATTTGATGAATCGATTACAATACGAATATATAAAATTTAAATAATTTAGAACGAATTTGCGTAAAAAAAAAACCATACCTCCATCTGCAAATGACTATTAAAAATTTAAAAGCATTTGCTTTTACATTAGATGTATTTAGAATTACAATATGAATATATAAAACTTAAATAATACATACCAAATTTGTAAAATCTTGAAAGAATTAAAAAAAAAACTTATCTCCAAATGCAATTCCCAAATTTCTTCTTCGAATTTGCTGTAAAATCCGTTCAACACATGCAATGGAAGCTCAAATGGTTGTGTGAATGAAAATGAAGTGTTTGGGGCTTTATAAAGGGAAAAATCACGTTTTTGGAGTTTGTTGGACGTGTTTGCGTGTACAGTCCACGTCAATGAGTTTTTAGCTTGGACTGTCGAGTTTTGGTGAATATTCGCTGAAACTTGGTGAGCTCGAGTGGTGAGTTTTCCAGCGAGTATTCGTTTGCATTTTCTTTGGCGAGTACTCTTTGAGTATGTTAACTATGGATAAAAGTATCACATGCTGAATGACTTCTTATGACACAAACTCTAACGCTTATCAATTTTGTGATCTTGTAAGGTAGAAAGCTATTGTTAGCTGCTGCAAGTTCTGAACCCCACAAGCCATTGGAACAAAGAAGTCCCCTGGTTTCGGTGGCATTTATTTAGTGAAGTCCTTGGGTCGAGGCATTGATTTAGTGAACTGCTGGGGCCGAGGCAGGGCCGAGGCATTGATTGAGTGAAGTTCTTGAGTCTCTTGTTTCATTATGATTTGATGTAGTCAAGGATAGGGTTGATTGAATGACAACTTTTCCTTACAACCAAACTAACATTCACTCAAAACATACATTTTTGACTTTGAAGACAACTAAGATTGCTTATCACTCGATATAAAGCAAACTCTATTCATTCATGATCTGGTATCATTCTATGGTGTCCTAAATACAATAAAGGCTCATCCAAGACTCTCCAATACTCTGAATATCAATATATTGATTACCAAGACTGATTTCAGATATTATTTAATAGAACATCCATTCACACACATTTTATGCTTTACAACATCATACATGCCATGAATTGCTTCGGAGTGTGCTTATTTTATCTTCAGATTACAAAACAATACAAAAGACCCATAAGCTGCTGCAGTTATGCTCCACGGAGCTTATCTTCTCTTACTTTGCTTTCCCAATGTAATGTCCCTTTTTTGAATTAATCCAAAATAAAGGATTCCTTGCCTTTCCTCTTTTTGAAGGCAAGCAATGGATGAACAAGGGAAGACTGTGGATTATATTTCAAGTTTCCTTCATCCATGTTTATGTTTTTATCTTTGTAATTCCCATTATAAGGGGGTCGGCTGGGTTTGGTGCATTTTAAAAGCCAATTAAAAGATTATAATGACTTTATATGAATCGGCCTTAAATTTTTGGCCTTTGGCGCCATGTTGGGGATATAAAAGAAGATTAGAGACTTCATTTACACACATCTACTTTTGGGAATTTTATCTAATTTAGACCTTTGGGCTGTTTGCTCATTGTCTTTCCACTTTTGGGCGAAAATCCAATAGTGTGGCTTTCCAAGAAGGATGAAAACCCTTCTTGTGGTTGGTTGGAGGACAAAAACCCTCCATCCTTGGTTGAAGCAAAGTCATATTGAAGACCTTTTTGCAGATTTGGATAGTGGAGGATCAAAGAAGACATCTACAAACATTTGCATGCATTTTAGAGCCATTCCTAGTTGGAGCGACTAGGGTTTGAGGGTATTTGGGTGCCTTCTAGGGCACAAGTTGCAAGTTTGATTTCATATTTTGATTCGGCATAATTTATAAGGCGGAATCTCCATTTTGGTGAATTTTGGCAAAGGTTTACTATTTTTCCTAGCCCTCGGTTTTGGCTAGTCTGCTGCTGTTCTAAATAATTAATTCCAGCTGTGAAATCAGATATTCCTTCAATCTTTTGATATATTTATGATTTATAAATATTGCCGTGGCTAGATTAATTGTTTTGTGGCATTCTTCATTGATTTGCATAGTGAAAAGTGAACTTGAATTCCTTAGACAGTTTGCTGCCCTTGAAGATTGCTGATTTTAGATCGGTTTTCAGTAATTATTAATTTATTGTGTGAATAATTAAAGGTGTTTCAAAATCAGATCGGTTTGGGACAGTTGGTTAACCCTTTTCTCCATTTTTAGTCCCAAAAGGGATATTACAATGGTATCAGAGCATGGATTTCAAAGGCCTAGGGTTTCAATGGAAGAAGGCCACAAGGATTTTCTATACTACCAAAGAAGAAGGAAAGCAGATCAACCAAGGGAAGAAAGATTGACCAACATAATGGCTTGGCTAATCCATACCTTGCAAGGATCCAATGGTGGAAGAATATCTTCAAGGGAAATCATTCATTCTCCGTCACCCAAAGGAAGCAACATCGGTACATGGTATGAAGAGTATAGAGCTCTTTTGGAGGAGATCCATGATGCCTTACCTTTTTCAGAGTCCGCAAAATTGGAAACAGAAAGAGTGGGCATTAGAACTTGGTCCAAGCCTCTTGGCATGCACAAGGGTCATGGGAAGGATATCTCGACCCTGGAGGAAAGGAGCACCTTCATGTTGGCTAAACATGAAGAGAGCACAAAGTTTGATGAAGATAGAATCATCAAGGAAGAAGGGTTGGTGACTGAACGATCTAAGGCCATGGCGCTTACACCCATTCCAAAGAGTCCACATCACGAGGTAAATATTGCTCATTCTGTGGTTAATACTGAAAATGTTTTTACATATGATGCATCTAGAGATGAAGCAAGGGATGCGAGAGAAAGAAGGGGAAGAGAAAGGGCTGGTTGGAAACCCTTCTCCATAGGAAGTGGGAAGCAGATTAGGAAAACTAATGTTTTTACAACACAAAGAAACATGATGATAATAAGCTTGCTAGTCTGATTATAGCAGCAGTTACTAAAAAGCAAGGTAGTGATGGATTAGACCTTGGTAAGAGATACGAAGACACTTCAAAAACACATCAACAACGCAACCGAAGGTTTGGAGGTAACTCGGATTTATTTCTTAATGCTTATGCCATTTCCGATTTATGATCATGGGCAATTAGTTGAAAGGGATGATGACCTTGGGCAAATTTAATGCTTCAAAGCATATCATGGAAAAAGGAAAGACTTCATGATGCTAAGGATGGAGAAGAATCCGAATTGCATAGGATCAATGGACCAAGACTTTTGGGTAACCTTGTTGGGGTTCGTATGGGTGAAAAGAGTGCTTTTCCAGGTGCCTATGATCACTTTCAGTTCGCTGGAAATTTCAGGACAACAACCTACGGTAAGCAATTGCATCATTTTCCTAAGGGATTGCTTCATCACCTTCATACTATGTCCTTACAATATTGTGGTCATCATAAGGAATATTCTAACAATTTTGTGAGGATGAAGGGTACCGAATGGGGAAGGAATTCTACTTCAGCCCTAAGAAGGGAACTCTTTGTGGGCAGCCCTAGGTATGACCATCATATTTCAAAATTTTTGATTCCTCCTATGTCACTGCTATATTTGTATCATGGAGGGCAGCGAGATCAATTTGATAAGAGGAAGAATATATGGAGGGACAAGGGGCACATAAATTCTTCCTTGCAAATTCCGGGTTGTTTGCACCTAGAAGTTTGGGATCCAGGGAACCTTTGGAAGGATGCTATTACAAACTTGAGGTTTGCTGTTTACATCCTTATGGCAGCCATAAGCAAATTGGTAATCACAAGAAAAATGCATTTCTCATCCACAGTTGAGGATCTAGTGTTTGCATGGGAAGCAAGATGGTCTTCCACCACCATCATGCCAATTTTGCATGAGACAACATGCTGCTACAGCCAAGGTAAAATACTCTTCCTAAATTTGCATTTTGGATGGATAGTTCTTTCCTTGAACAGCTGTAGGTTGGTATTTTTATGAAGAATTTTGGATTTAATATGATATGCGGAAGGGACTTCAAGTATCATAGTTGTTACACCCTTCCTATGTCAATAACAATCAAGAATTTTGAGTTAGACTACAACTATGAGGGGCTGTCCTCTTCAAAACTATGCATGGGGCTGTACGTACCTTCCATGGGCAGCGAGAAAGAGGCTGACTTGGGGACACTCTTTCCTCTTAATATGATGGGTAAGAAGGTTTTTACTTGGAGGTTGAGCAAGGCTAACATCCCAACATCTTGGGCATTACTTACAAAGAAATGTAGGGCTGTTCATGGACACCACACCCACTCATCCACACTTCTATGGACTGATCCAAACTTAACAAGGAAGGAAATTCGGTGGGGTAGCTTCAAGTCAACCATTGGGAAACCAAATCAGCAAGGTAGCAACCTTCTAAAAGAGGTGAGTATAAGTTTTAACATATGTTGTATGCATCTTATGTGGAAATGCATTGATATACTTCCAAGCATGGCTAGCATGAAAAAGGAAGAAGCACATCTTCGGGGCATTCAATACATAGAGGATAGCAAGGGTTTACTCTTTGGTAGAATGCTTCATGGTGATATTTTATGGTTAATTCCGGGCATGCATAGTATGACCTCCATGTGGGGAACACTTGAGGGATTAAGAGCAAACTGGAGCTCTCTTGCTGAAAGCCATTTTTCACGCCAAGTTGGAGCAAGGAACGAATGCAAAATGTCAAGGGCTAACATGTTTGCTGATTTCAGCCACAAGTTTGCTGATCTTCATTTTCTAGCCCATGTAGGGCAATTTTTAGTCCCTATGTTGCTCACAAATTTGGTTTTTTCCATAAAAATTTAGTTTGGTAATTGTTACGCCATTCTCATAGGGCCGAGTTTGCAAAAATCAGATTTGGGGCTTCCATTAACAGCCATGAACAACAGTATGTTTCCATTTTTGAAGAGCATTCCGTCATGGAATGTTGAGAAAAGAAGATCTCAAATGAAAGGAGGAACAAAATCAGATTATGATGTGTTATTTTCAGGCTTGAACATTCTGATTTTTGAAAAAAAAATGCATGATTACAACTGTTTTTGGGACAACATTACTGAAGTGTTGGGAAGCCATCATTTGGATGGAAATTATGAGGTGGGGTCTAACATCGGAAGAGAGATAGCTATCATGTCTCTAAGGTATGACAAGAGGAATTTAAAAGTGTTGTTAAACACTCTTGTTTTTTTGATATGTTTGCTTCATGTGCTGGTACATCAAAGAAAAAAACAGTTGAGATTCATCTGGGATCTCAATTCTTACAATTGCTTGATGGAAAGCAATTTTGAGAAGAGAGGATTGTAATGTCCCATTTTGAATTAATCCAAAATAAAGGATTCCTTAACTTTCCTCTTTCTAAAGGCAAGCAATGGATGAACAAGGGAAGATTGTGGATTATATTTCAAGTTTCCTTCATTCATATTTATGTTTTTATCTTTGTAATTCCCATTATAAGGGGTCGGCTGGGTTTGGTGCATTTTAAAAGCCAATTAAAAGATTATGACTTTATATGGGCGAAATGTCCCACTTCCTAAGATAATCCAGTTGAAGACCCTTAGCCCAATTTTGTTTTCCGACGGCTAAGGGGTGTTAAAAAGGGGAACTATAGTCTTAATAAATTATTATAAAGTGCATAGAAATGAACTTTATAAAGCACTTATATTAATTTATTAATGACTTAATAAAAAATAAAAGAGGATAAAGTGAAATTAGAAAAAAAAAAGAAAAGAGGTCACTTTATTTTTATTTCCCTAGGGGAAAAATGTGACCCATGTTGGGGATGATACAAGGCCAAAAAAGAATTAAATGTTGGCCAAAGTATGTGATTGGTGCTTGTGGGTGGCTACTAAGCCAAGTTTTCCTATAAAAGCAAGTCGACTTGGCTTGGAGAGATATCTCTTTCATTTTATAAAATTCTGATTTTTGTTTGAGCTTGAGAGCTTTGCAAAATAATTTCTAAGGATGAAAACCCTTAGAGATTATCTCTTGAGGACGAAAACCCTCTAGAGATCTAGAAGAAGAACGAAAACTCTTCTTCTAAGTTGTGAGGATTCTCCATTAAGGGGTTTCATTGCGGATCAAGGAGTTGGCTGTTTTTAGCAGTATTGAGGGCTGAAAGTTGCAGATTTGTACAAGCATTTGAAGAAGAAGATTAGTTGTTGTATCTCTTCTTTATTTCCAGCAGTGTTCTTGGTGGAGTGACTTATCTAGGGAGCTGGTTTGTGGGGTTTTGGAGTTATTTTGGAGCTGATTTACATTGTTGCTCATAAGTCTGATTATTAGAAATCAAATCAGCCAACTTGCATGATTTTTGGATCAAAGAATTGATGTTTTTAGTGTGTCGAAGGAGCAGTCAGTAGATTTATAATAAATAAATTAGCCTTCATTTGAGGCCAAATCTGGTATCGTTTTGGTGTTTTTGCAATAATAATATCAGCTGGTCTGTTTTTGGTCAAAATCTATTGTTTTTACTCCAGTTTTGGGTGGGTTCCATCCTCTACCCAAGTCGCATTTTCTAGATAAATTTAGATCTGCACTCTTAAATTATTGTATATCTTTTATATTCTATATTATTGGATTGAGATTTGCCTCAAATCCACTTGGGGGTGAAATGTCCATTTGGGGACATTACAGTGGTATTAGAGCAGTGTATTCTCCTAGCTGTGAAGAGAAAAAATCAGATCTGAAGACAAAGAAGAAGACCATGGAAGAGCATTATCAGAGAGCTCCTACTATAGATAAGATAAGCTATCTGAATGAAGTGATCACCAGAGGCCACAGAGAGTTGCAAACCTGTTGGGTGGATGCTCAGAGAGATCTAAGAGACTCCGTTATAGGAGCCTTTGCTGATTTGAGAAGATCTATACAGGGGATGAGTATTGCCATACCAAGCTCTCAAGGAAATCAAGGCAACAAGGGTGAAGGAAGCTCTACTAGATCAGTTAGAACATCCGCCAAGCCTCCACATCAGTTTTGCAAAGCCAAGTTTCTCCAAAAGGAGGAACAACCAATTGAGGTTGATGACATGGAGACATGGGGTAAAGAGTATGCAACACTCAGTTCCAAGGTAAGAGCTATGTTGACCTTTGAAGAATTTTGTGAGTTGAAAGATAGTAAAGGCACAAGGAAAAATAGAAGATATCAACAGGAGAAAATTACCATGCAAAAATTGGAGAGAAATCAACCCATAGAGTATTCCACCATGCAAAGTGAAGAAGAAGAAGCTTCAAGGAAAAAAGGTATGTAATGTCCCCTTCTACGACAAGTTAGGAATTCATACAAATCTGATCACACACACTGTAAATAATTAATTTTCAAACCCCAACTACTGCAATTTTTAAAAATTCATATCTTTGGCTAGAGAAGTTTAAATGAGCTGAAATTTTGGATAATGGGCCACAAAAATATGAAGAACAATATGCAAAAATAAAATTGCATTGTACCCAACCCGAAACCCTAATTTTGACCTAAAACGTAGGTCGCCCAGCACATTTAGGGCATCAAATCCACTCCAAAAATTATGAAAACATCTTCTTCTTATTTCTCCTAGTTTTTACAATCATATACAATATTAAATCAACCCCAAACTGCAGATCGATATAAATATCAATTTTCCATACCAGAAAAGCCTCACAGACAACTGAAATATTAAAAATGCATAACTCCTTCAATATCCCATATTTTTCCCTCAAATAAAATGCAGATAATTTTATAAATTAAGATCTTTCCAAAGAACAAAAGATCTGAATTTTATGACCACCGAAAACCCTCCAAAACAGCCCTCAAAATCTTAAACCCAGTCGCTAGGGTTAGCATAAAACATGTAAATTATTTCCAGCTCTTAGAAACCTTCAAAAACATCCCACAATGGCTGCCCACATTCAGAAAATTAAGCCAACTCAGATCAGATTACAAATATAGTTTATTCACTCTTAAAACATGCCAAAAGATGCTCAAATCAAGTCGCCTTAATTAGAACAAAACCAACAATAACCAGCAGATTATAAAACACCATAAAACCCTTCACAATATTCAATAATATGCAGATTTCACTCTCAATAAAATGCGCCAATACTCTAGACAAGTCGCCAAAGCTAGAAAGGGTATCACCAACAAGTAGATTTGCAAATCTCATGAAGATACTTCAATTGAATATCAACCAACACAAAAACTCCCACGCAAGAGAGAGAGAACATTAATGGGCATGCATCCCAACTCCAAGCATGGAGTGTCAAATAGATATAATCATAACATAAGTCTAACAATGATCCCAACACTCCTTTTATAAGCAAGGAGGCACAAAATTCGAAATCCCTAGGAGAGGGAAATTATTAAATAAAAGAAGTTTATTTCCCTAAGTGTGGCGTCCCCTTTTAAAAAGGGTGATTTTAATATTTAAAAGCCACCTAAATATTATTTAATTAATTCCCCTTTTTAATTTGCATTTTGGGAATTTAATTAAATAATTACTTGCTCCATAAATATTAAATAATTAAATAAATATTGCTTTATAATGTCAAATGATTAAAATCACTCTCCAGGCAATATTATAAAATTATTTAATATAATTTTCCCCTTGCAACATCCCTAAAGCCCATGGGGAATGATAGGCTAAGGGTCTTCAAAAATGGGGACATTATAAGGTACGACTCCTAACGAGAAAAATAATTGTGTTAATGAGGAGCAAACACCGATTGTTGAATGCAAAGTTGAAAAAGATGTTTCAGTTCCAAAGGTACATAACAATGAGTCATTGTCATATGGGATGGAGTTACCAAGCTATAGTATTGATGGGCATGAAATTGTGAAGAGTGTTGATTCTTGTGTTGTGTCTGAAATCATGAGTCACAATAGGGATGATGATGTTTTGGAAGTTTTTAAATCAGCAATAAAAGGTGAACCTTTTTATGATCTTCTGTATAGAGAGGTTAAGAGTAGCAAGGATTTATTTCTCCATCTTCACCCTATATCATTACAACAGTTTTATAATGATGGTATTCATCCTGTTGTGGATAAGAATGCTAAGGAATTGGTACATCAAAGTCAAATCATCATGAAGACAAAGTGATGAAGACCTTCATGGGCATTATAAGGTATGGGATCCAAGTAATATGTTGCATTTGTCCAAAGTTACCAATTCTGATTTTGAAAACTTTGTGACTGATTTCATAAGGGAAAGAAGGAATTCAGAATTGTCTTTTAGGATAACAAGTATGTGCAAGCATGGTTTCTTCGTTGGAGAGTCCAGTGCAAGAAGGAGAGTACCTCTCAAGGTACTAATGCTGGTTTTCTAATGGCTAAGCTCTTTATGAAAGCCATAAAGGGTAAGAGAATTTGTTTTGATCAATTTCAGATTGCTAGATTGTGCATAACAACAATCATAAAGAGAGGAAAAAAACTTTATTAATAGAGCCCATGACTGATTTTTATATCAGCAACATAAGGGAACCTTTGGAAGGGTTAGTGGGGGCACTTGGTCCTCAAAGTCTTCAAAGAAACAAGGTGCAATCTGCTGATAATGAAGAGAAGTTGATTTCAAGGGTGACTCTTGTCAATGGCATCATCATGCCTTGCACGAAGAAAATAGTACAGCAGCCCATTCCATTGAAAAAACATGAGGTATGTGATATATTTTGTGTGATTGAGTTTGCTAGAGATGAGGTTGTTCTTGGGACACAATGGTTGCATGATTTTAAGGTGGAAGATGATGCTCGGGTTGAAGAAACTAAGGAGAATGAAGGTGCTGATCCTATATCAGAAATTTTGAGTTACAAAGGTATGATGAGCAGCCCCAATTATGATATTTCAGATGTGTTGTCTTCTCTCATGACGGGAATCAATTGGTACAACAAAAGGTATGAGGTTCCTTGGGTTCAATATGATAAAGTTTATGGATGCATGAGTTCTAATTTTGATTTCCCTTCTCTTACGTTTATGGTGGAATGAAAATAATGGGGAATCATGCACAAGTTTTTTCATGGTATGAAAAGCATTACAAATCTTACATGGATGTTGTTGTCATGTGTTTTTGCAAGGGAAAAATTCAACTTGAAAACATGACAACTATTCTCTAGTGTCTAAATTTTTGATTGTAAACCTTCCCAGAACCCTTCCAGATCAGTTCATCCCTTGTGTCATGCCTATCCCCATCCCTTCGGTGTTCATGTGTGTTGGTCCAACCTTGCCCAAGTGTTAGAAAAGGAAATCAAGTTCACAAGATTCTTCCAAGACAATGTCTTTCACGACAGAGCTTTCAACAGGCTTAAAAGGGCTATTTTTAGTCTTTCTAAGGCAGGTGCACATTCTTCGGAGTAGACTTGAAGACTCAAATTCATCAGGGAGAGGTATTAACGAGCCAAAACATTGTGCAAGTGATTTAGGAAGATTTAGGAAAGATTCAAAGGTTTAGAAGCAACTTTAGCAAAAGTGGGTTTTTGAAGGTGAATGAGCTTGCACTGCAAAAAAACACTTGAGCTTCGGAAGATGATTTTGGGAGCTTCGGAATGAGTTGGAGGTCAAACAAGATATCAATGGAAATCTGATTCAATGCCCTACATGGTGGTACTTTCAGATTTTTCACAAGACTCATGCATTTCTTTCCACAACTCATTCTTGGCAGGCACAACTAGCGATCCGTATAAAAAAATAATTTTTGAAGAGGTTGCAAGCTGAATCAGACCTTGAGACCCATCCCATTCTTCTCAAAATGCCTTTTGTAGTCAAATTCATATAAAAAGTGCCCAAAAAGACCTCCAAGAGCTCCGACATCGTAATTTTCAAGGTCCTTCCGAAGGTATAAGCTTCATACTTAGTCAATTTTTCTAGTGCCACATGGAAACATGAGGCTGATGCACACTTTTGTGTGCCCTTTTTCCTTTCCAAGGAGATAAGGGGGACCGAAAAATGCACCCTCCCCACCTTTGACCTCCTAGACCCACCACATGACCCTGGGAGGCTCCGTAAGCACCTTTGGCGGCTTTCAGGCCCCGCCTCGTGCCATGCATGCCCGCTACTTGTCACCATGAGGCTGAGGTGCATTTTTGTGTCCCCTTCGTCTTTTTCCATGGGGACAGAAAAATGCACCCCCCACCTTGCTCCCACACGGTTCTTCACGTGACTTCACTCAACCCCGAGTGCTAAAACTAAGCTCCTCCCTCTCTCTCCTCCGCCAATGCATGTCCGCCACTTGTCCTCCTAGGGCTAGGGCGCACTTTTGTGTCCCCTTTGTCCCTTTCCAAGGAGACAAGGGGAACCAAAAATGCGCCCCCCTAAAGACATAAAAACCACGGAGATAACACATTTTTCTATTTTACCCCGTTTTTCTCAAAATCTACTTGGAACTCTAGCAAAATTTTCCTAGAATCTTTCACCTCCATTGAATCTCTTCCATTCCTCCCTCCATGCTTCCATGATCGTAGCAGAAGAATTTTCATGAAATTCGCAAATTTTTAAAGGCTCCATGTGCATTTTCTCCTGAATGACTACGTCCGAGAAAACAAATTTTTCATATCTCGTAAACCGGTGCACGGATTGAGGTGGGTTTCTTTGCATTCTTCTCCATTTCCAAGCGCCTTCAAGACACAAGTGATTTCAATGACATGCATGTTCCAAATTTTTACGACGGAAAAACCCCAATTTTGTGCCCTAGTTTCGTAATTTTTTATTTTCCACCATTCTAGTGATCGGATTGAGCTGAAAATTTGTACGTGAGATCGAGAAGAAACCTATCTTGGTGAAGGTGGTTTCGTCTCTATATGAGTACTTACTATAAATAGTAAATTCTCAAGAAGGGCAGATTTCTTCAAGGCAGTGTTCATAGGAACAACCAGGGCAACAAAAAAGGTGGTCGAAGGTGAAAAAGGTGAAAAAGACAATTTACTAAAAATAGTAAATCCTCATTCTAGGTACAAAAGGGGTGCCATCGTCAAACATGAAATTCAAGTTTGCAAGTCTTGATCCCATATCGGCTCTCTCATCTAAGTACTCGGGTGTGGGTGACAACAATGATACCCACATGGATCTAGAAGACCTCAAAGATCGGATGCTCTGGGCAGACCCGGTGGAGCCAGTGGAGGATAAGGTTTTCACGAGCAAGTTGTGCGTAACAAGTTGTCATCCGATATTCGTGCAAAGTATTGACTGGTGTTGGCGTGCTGCCATCACTATGAGCTGACACCCGAACTATACATGTAGATGATAACTCGCCATGCATGTGCTTTCTCCCAAGGCAATCTCTCACTCAATGAAAATTCCAACCTGGAACTATATGGTAGTCATCTCAAAAGATGTTGCATTAAGTGAATGGTCTAAAATAGTTTCCTACCTTTAGGGCCTCGCACTAGATTTGTGGTTAAAGCAAGGAAGAAAGCCTTCTTGTGTGCCGAAGTCTCTCTCATGGAGTGAATTTCACAAAGGCTACTCAGATGCAATCATCCTTCTCAGTCAAGTGATGGGAGAAGAAACCACGAAATATTTTCAGGACTGGATGGCCTTATTCATGCTCACCATCATTAAAAACAAGAGGAGGATTGATTGGGGGAAAATCATCAGCAACAACTTGCATCTCAAGGTACCAGTCTCCAAGAAGTTTATAATGACTTCATACTTGGTATACACTCTTGCGAGCTCGAGACCGTTCAAAGGATTGGCACTTTCTCGAGTAATATATCCTGAAGGCCCCAACATTTGAAAGGTACCCACAACTGATCTTGAAGGAGAGCAATCAACATTTCATGAGGGTGAATGATATGCTCACAATGTTTGCCATCAAAACATTGGAATAAAATCCTCATTCAAAGTTCATTGCTGCAAAGCAGCTTCTTTGATGAAAAGGTATGGGTCATTTCATCCACTTTGCCATTTTCTCCTACAGTATGGTGATCTCTCCGTGGAGGTTACCATGGTATCTCAATGACAAGATCATGTTGTTCGAGCTATGTAGACAACTTGCCCATGTTCATGGTAAGCTCAAGAACCGGAAAAGGAAGAACGTCTCTTTCCCCATCTCCCTTGGAATCTTCTCTTGCAAAAGTGTCAGTGATGCTACACACCTGGAATAGGACTTCACACCTCTGAGCTTGTATTCATATACCTTGAGGGCAGACTTCGACATCCGAAGTGATCCAAACACTTTTCACCTTCCTGAGTCATATCATGTTCCATAGATCGAAGACTATTGGGTGAATTGCATAGATGATTTCAAGTCAGGGAAAGAGATCACATGAGGATGACCATCGGGCAAATGAAGAGGTTCAAATTTGACTGGTATGAGGAAGGCATTCAAGATGATGGCACAGATTTGTATGATCCAGAATATCGAGCAATAAAGGCCTCACCCCTTCCACAAGTGACATGGAGTGTCTACGAATTAGGAGACATAAGTGAGCGGACCGAGGCTGTCATCAAGAGATCAAAGGAATGGTTGAGAAAGAAGGCTACCTTCATTACATTAGGGAATTTCCCACTCTTCAAATGCAGGCATCCCATAATTCCTCTTCGAAGGTCATGGAGAAGTCCTCAAGCTCAATTCATTCCGGAGTTCAAAACATAAAGTAGTGGAATCGAAGCCCCCACTACAAAAAGGTCGCACAAGACAAGAAGGTCAGAACAATAGATGATCTTGTGGTAGAAATGGAGCTTGGGGAGAATGATCCAGTCCATCTTTCAGTCCCTCAGCAGCCCTAGAGCTTCCCACCTTTCACAGCCCCCTGCTCCTCGCTCCTCTCCCGTACGAGATGTACCTTCTAACCTCGAGGAGGAAACAACAATCATGCCAGTTGCAGAGCTAGAGACGAATGAGATGTTCCCTTGGATGTAAGACGATCACAAAGGAAGCCCGTATAGTCCAACATGTGACAGTACCTGATTTCTTTGCTATATCATCATTGGTCAAGGGAAGAAGAAAAAGGTTGCTCAAGGAACTTGTAAACATTTTTTTCAGTGGTTCCTCGGGCAATCAGATGATGTGGAAGTAGTCAGACCAAAAGTGATCAAGCCCATGAAGAAATGAGTGATCAAGCCCATTAAAGAAATGACCGGCCGACTACGAGATGAGCACCATTTCCCTAGGCCCAACAACTCACGAGGGAGATGCACATTTGTTCCAAGAATCTTCCTTATTCCTATTTTGCCTTCTCGTGAGGAACCAAGAGAATAAAGAAAAAATTGATCAATTGGAGGACCATGTGTGAACACTCACCTTGTACGTGCAACATTTCATAGATCTGAATGCTTCTTCATCTCTCCTAATTGAAGAAGTTACTCAATAATTAGTAGTTTCGATCTGGAGCCCATTCGAAAGACACATGGTTTCGCCATGCGATTAAGAGGACGAGCAATATTAATTCTCCTATTGACAAATGGGTGAACAAGATCGTGGAGAAAGGAAAAGTGTTGCTTCAGAGATGATCTCATTGTGGTAGGTACATGTGCATAACTTTCAACAAAGTCTAGATGACGAGGGATAAGATTGAGAAAGAAAAAGAACATTGGGATCAGGTACATCCACTGGTGATGGAGATGGGAAATGCTCATTCTCAGATGTTGGTAAACATGAAGGTATTTGATTCTCCATCTTTTGGGAAACTTGTTTTCATTCACCATGTTAATAAACTGAAATTTTTGGTGGAAAACAAAGAAATCAGGTTTCATAGTATGCAAAGGGGATTGCATTTCTGCAATTTATCAGCTGATTGGGAAGGAGAAATCACAACAGAATGTAGAGAAGGTTTTGATTTTAATTGTTTATCAGCTGATTATCTTTTTCCAGCCTCATTCTTGCTTTATTACCTGCTGGAAATACGAATTTGGTAAGGTGTTTGACAGTTGTTGAGGCAACTCTTCTTGCAGAATGCAATTGGGCACTTTTTGAGGGTTTAATCCTTCAATTTCAGTCACTTCAGATCTGCCCTCATTCTATATTCATTAGTCTTATGATCCACTCTTATTATTTTCAGCTGAATGATGTCATAAAGAGAACTAATTTTCAGTTTGATGAGACATTTCCCAATCTGATTTTTAAAGGGGAATTACAGAGATACTATGATATCAGAATCATACAACAGAAGCTTGGCACATATCAGCTGATCATTGGGCTTGAAGAAGGGCTAATGAGAGCTCTTGTTTCTTCTAATATGTTTGCTTCATGTGTAAGACTGAAGATAAGTAGGGAAGGTGAAAAGGGATTGCTGTCCTATGATGGCATTGTTGGGCCCCTAAAGTAACTAAATACCTAAGGCGCGAAGCCTTGTGGCACGTGGAAGCAGGGCACGAAGGCACGTGCAAAAGTAATTCTTGGAGAGGTGCGAAGGCTCGCACCCGGGTAGGATGGATTCGGGACTTAGTAAGTTTTGGACAACAGGAAAAGACACGTGTAGGGAGCAAACAAAAAAGTGACCAGATACAGATGTGGATAAGCCATGGAGACTTGCGACTCAAGGAAAGGATATTCCAGGCATCAATACGGTTATCATGAAAGGATAAGGAGTCGAGGTTGTTAAGGATTAGCTGGCACATGCATGCTAAAAGGCACTCGATTGAGGGAAACGCATGGTGACATCTGGCATATTCCTGGGTAGTGGTAGAGCAATCATAAACCGATTCCTTCAAAGCTTTCGCAGGTGATAATGATGAGCAGTTAAGAGGGAAGGAGGATTATTCTAGAAGAATGGATGGATTTAGCAGAGAGAGAAGGAGAGATAAGTAAGGATGGATGTAGAAGTAAGAAAGGATAGGGAGTGAGAGATATAGTGATATTGTGTAATGTGTAATGGTGAGCTCTGTGATGTAAAGAAAGCTCTGCTAGTGTGAACATTTCCATGAATGGGACTCTTTTGATGTAATCTTGGCTACCATATTTTGGCTAATAAATATAATGAAGTGATTCTGAAACACTCATGTGATGGATCTTGATTTGTGCATTTTCCTTATGTTCATATGTGTGTTATGGGTTTTCTTGATGTTATTTCATGGTTGATTCTACTTTCATTAAGTTGATCATGTTGTTCTATGCTCGGGTGCATTAGGCTAGGAGTTAATGCTTACATCTTAAATTCCATGAATGGATGCACTTATTTTCTGGTTGTATTACATCCTCATGTTAAGAAAGAACGTTCTCATGAAGCTTCGCATAAAGGAGGGGCTTGGTGCCTGCGTGTGCCTCGGGTGAGCTTCCAAGCTAAACTGGATGATATGCCGACATGCGTTTGGGAATGGTTGTTGAGGTAAGAAGTGATTAGAGACTACATTTTGGTTCCATTGTTGGGACCTCTTTTCAAAGCTGTTGTGAGAATGGTGCGTGATGACAGAGCGCTTGACGTTGGACAAAGTGTCGAAGCATGGTTTAAAAGCATGAAGGATGAGTTTGCTCAGAGATTTAAAAATGGACTTGAGTTTGATACACGTAAATGGGTAGAACACCTGTATCATGAGTTGTATGAGACCTTCTTTTGTTGCTTTCAGTGGAGTTGTATGAATGGCTTTTAGCGTATGCACCTAGATCAAGTTGGTACTATAGACCCCGTGTATGGACCCAATATGAGTATCAAAGGCTGCATGATACTGATATGATTTGGACACATTGTTGACCATTGGTGGAAAAGAGTTGACTAGTTATACCTTGGAATACGCCATTTCTAGTATATTCTTGTCCAGAGGTCATTGAGTTTGAGTTCTTGAGGGAGCCAAGAGGGTCATTCTTGTGTGCTATCCCTTTAGCTATAAAGATCCTGATCATTACACCGAGTTTGGAAGCATTTCCTATGGCGGCTAAACTTCCTTTTGAGCGTTGGGCGAGGAAGTTAGAGTGGAAGAAAGATGGCGGACATCATGGCTGAAACGGAGAGGGAAGAGAGACGGCTCAAGTACAATGAAGGTCGTGAAAGGGAGTTAGGCAAACAACAGGAAGTTACAGAGCGATGGAACTATGGAGGCACACGTTGCGGAAAGGAATTGAGGTTCACGCGGAAGACGTGGAACTTGAGCAGTTTGTGCTACCCCATCTTGGCAAGCGCGAGAGAGAAACCCCTTCAGCTTCTAATGAGAGCACGTCGCTTGGAGGAAAAAGAGTCATTCACGCGTATCTGAATCCACCTAGTGACCAACCTTTGGTGCTTAGTTTTCCAAATCCAGAGAGAAGTATTACTAACCCAGTTGGTATTGTTGGAGGTAACCGATCAGTAGCTAGGAGGTATAACTTTTCATTTGGCACATCTATGGCTGCACAATCATTTCCTGTGTTTGGAGGTATATTGTCTGGAATGACATTTGGGAAAAGTATGGGTACACAAAGTTTGGTTATCACGTCTGGAAATGGTGCGTGGGGCACACATCTAGCAGTGGTGCAATATCACAAACTGTCGGCGCGCAATTTAGCGCGATAGTGGGGACACAAGGCGCGACCACTTCAGGACCCTTGCCAGCTACGGTAGGTGGATATGGTGGGTTAGGTGGAGTAGGAGCTAGCCGACCTGGTGGACCTGGAGGAGGATGGTGGGTCAAGAGGAACAAGCATTGGTAGATCTAGTGGATCTAGTGGTGGAGGCAACATCGAGGGAATCAAGGTTTTGGATCAGGCAGACAAGGGTCTCAACCGCCTCAGCAAGTATTTTTTGAAATGTCTTTGCATCTACCAGAATACAAAGGTGTTGAGGATGCTATAGAACATGTACGCAAATGTGAGCTGCTATGGCGCGCGAAGGGGATCACTACCTCGGAACGAAAGGCAAGTCAATTTGCAACAATTTTGCACGGGTGCGTGCGTAGTCGGGTACTAAAAGTATGACCCCACCAGCATAAAGTAGTAGATTATATGCATGCGTAATGCCTTCTTAGTTGAATTCCATATTCCTGAGTTTGAACAGAAAATCTTTAGTGTGCTAAAGGAGATTCAACAAGATATGGAAGAGAGTGTGCGAGAGTATGATGCGCATTTTAAAACTCTCTTATCAAAATTGTCTTATGATATTCATCCATCTCTACATGCTCAATTGTTCGTTGGAGGACTAATAACACCCTTTATGAGAGCGCCTTCACATAAGACTTTCACAGACCCACGCGAGGCCTTGGAGGCTGCCCCGCGCGTTGAGGTTGTGGGAAGCGTGGATATCGATGTTAGTCCTTTTCTTGAAGCTTAGATTGCTGCCATGGTAAAGCAGCTAGAAAAGCTATCTGTGAACTCGACACATGAGACTCGCAGTGGCCTATGGTGCATGATGTGGGGTAGGGGCATATAGAGGACAGCTTGTCCTCGGAGATCGGGTACGCGTGATAACGGTAGATTGTGAGATTTGCCATGGGGATCATGATGCAAGTAGGTGTCCACTGCTACAACATGCGATCCGTAAGAACGTGTCTTGCTATTGCAAGATTTGCACCTTTACTACTCATGACACCAAGGATTGTAGATTGATTGACCAGATACATGATGCCATTGATATTGGTGTGCGCGGACTAAGCGTTGCAAACAATTCCAAGGACAATGGTCGTCATTATGAAGAGCGCGCGGATGGAGGAGCTCGTGGGCGAGGCTTTGTGGAGGATTTAGAGGCCGGCAATCGCAGAGGCGGAAGAAGTGAATTTCCTCGTGAGACTGTTATAATCTGTGTGGTCCACGTAACATTACAAGCACGAATGCCCCGATGTACTCCAAGTGGTTTTGGTGTGGAAAGAAGTACAAGTATGAGGAGTGCCCAGAGTTATTTGAGCACATGAGCCAAAGCAACAATAGAAGGATAAAAGTGCCAGAATGGTAAGCATGAAGAAGGCCGACTCGCAATGGATGCCAAGGGTGGCGCGTGAGTCAAAGTTAGAACCTCAGTATTGGGGACAACGCGACCCGAGGTCGCACGCGGCGTGGAAATACCAAAGCAGAGACCACTGGTCACAAGAGAAGAGGTGGTGCACGGGAAGTATTCGGATCCTGCTCATCAAAAAGAGGTTTATCAGAGACCATGGATGTGATTCGAAGCCTACAAGGAGAGATCCAATGCCTAAAGGAGTAGTCGTGGTAGTTAGAGCAAAGGAAATGCGCTGAGGCTCCATAGAAGGATTTGGATGAAGTCAAGGAAGTATGCAAAATGTTGAGGCAAGAGAATATCATCCCTTTGTTAGGGGAATGGTTACGGGAGAAAGTACTATGCTGGAGGAGAGTGCAAGCGACAAGTCTTGCATGCTAACCTTCCCCTCACACCATTGATTATGATAAGGAGATTACCTTGAATGCAGTAGTCGATGGATGGCTCCTAAGCAATATTCTGATAGACACGGGTGTGGAGGTTAATGTTCTCACCCTAGATGCATGACATCAAATGGGAAGGCCCCCATTACAACCATCCTCAAATGTGCTATATATGGCTAACAAGACAAAGGCGATGCCCATTGGTGTCTTGAAGGACGCTGCTATCACTATCCAAGGGGTGAAATTCACTGGAGACTTCAAGTCTTGGCGCTAGCTGAGGTGGACAACTTTCCAAGATTACTGGGGCGCCCTGGTGCTATAAGAATAATGCGGACCTAAGGTTCAATAAGGGATACATAAGTTTTGAGAACAAGGAAGAACGGGTTATCATCCCCTTGACCGATGGGAAGTCAACACCCTATACTGAGCCCTTGGGAGAAGAAGCCCTCGATAGAATCTATGTGCGCGCTATCAGGGACCCTGAGGTGATACACCCTACAGAAGGAGTTATTCAAGTGGGAAGACGCTCAATCTATGAGTGATACCACTAGTGTAGCATGTGACAATTGGGCGCACAGACATATGAGTTAATTGGGCGACAATTGTGAGGCTTTATTTGTTACAAGGTTGTGAAAGGCGCACCCGCTTAGGCATTTGAGAGGAAAGTAGTTGTCGAGCTACACTGGGGAAGGAAACCCTGATGTTTTCCTGCAAGCCATGGAAGCCCAGTGGAGATGCGAGATCGAAAGGCGAAGCATGCTTATCTACACATTGCGCAGACCGCAACATGATGGTGGGTGACGCACTAGGACAATCTTCTAGAATGGTGTGAGGTGAGGAACACACTCTCTATTAGATTCTTCCGAGCAATGCGCCTACTAAAATTTGTGGCTATGATGGAGGGGCACCCGCCTCAGAACATGTTCAAGAATGTGAGAGAACGTGGATGGGAGGTGCAGAAGCTTTACCCCCTTCCCTCTGGGTGCACAAGTTTTATTCCACACTATAGGGCTGTGCACGCACATGGTACGTTCATTCAGAATTACACAGATAGGAAGCGGTAGGAGTTAATAGATGACTTGATTCAAACCTTGAGTACCCTCACGGGTGCACAAGTTTTATTCCACACTATAGGGTTGTGCACGCACATGGTACGTTCATTCGGAATTACGCCGTTAGATAGGAACTGGCGGGAGTTAATAGATGACTTGATTCAAACCTTTGAATATCAAAGTACTAAGCCATTGGTGAATGAGGCGTTGCAGGTTGTTAAGCACCTAACTATGGGAGATAGTGCCATGGCTAAGGATAAAATTTTGGAATTATTGGGAGAACCTGATTTGGAGGTGTGTTTTGATGTGGAGGAACCAGAGGAACTACAACTTGAGCGTGCTCCGCATGGAGAAAGAGAAGGGAAAGTTGGTCTATGTGATAGATGGCGAGGAAGTGGAGAACTTGGATGTTAACCATACTATGGGTACGCGCGAGGTAACGGATAGTGCTGATGAGCAAGTGCTACCATGAACCTCTCAAAATGAAGAAGGTTAACATTGGCTCAGATACAGAACCTAAGGAGGCTACTATCGGGGATTACCTGGTCGAAAAGGAGGTTTTAAAGATCATTGATCTATTGCGTGAGTTTCAAGATTTATTTCCGCATGGGTACCATGAGCTTAAGGGAGTTCACCACTCTTTAGGGGAGATGCAGATCAAACTAAAGGAGGGAGCGCACCTAATTCGGAAGAGACCTTACCGAATGAATCCAAATCTGCGTGTTCGGGTCAAGGAAGAGATAGACAAGATGATTGCTTCATGTATCATTGAAGTTGTTGAGGAATCAAAATGGATAAGCCCAATGGTCATTAGCATTAAAAAGGATGGGAGGATAAGGATCTATGTTGATTACAGGATTTGAATGTGGTATGTGTCATTGATCCCTTTCCAACCCCTTTCACCGAGGAGATCCTGGAAGGAGTAGCTGGGCACGAGATCTATTCATTCATGGATGGATTCTCAAGATATCATCAAGTTAGGATTGCAAAGGAGGACCAAGAAAAGACAACTTTCGCCACTGAATGGGGAAGTTTTGCCTACACGGTCATGCCTTTTGGACTGAAGAACACACTGTCTTGTGTTTTCGCGCATTGTGGTACAAGCATTTCAAGACTTCATCCATAAGTTTCTTCAAGTCTACCTTGATGACTGGACAATGTATGGACTAGTGAAAGACCATTGTGACAATCTGCGGTTGATGTTCGAGAGATGCCGATAGTTGCACATATCCCTCAATATCAAGAAATGTCTCTTCGCTACTCCATTTGGAACCTTGTTGGGGCATATCATATGTAAGGAAGGCTTTTTAGTGGATCCTGCCAAAGTTTCCGTTATTGTAGGATTGGAATAACCCATCAGCCAGAGCGCAGTGCGCAGATTCCTTGGGCATACGGGGTACTACCAAAAATTTATTAGGGGTATGCCAAAATCGCCGCGCCACTAGAGGGATTGCTGAAGCACGGATGTACATTCCATTGGGGAGAGGCGCAACAAATGACATTTGACACATTGAAGAATAGGCTTATCATTGCGCCCATATTACGCTTTCCTTCCTGGGATAAGCCTTTCCATGTGCATGTTGATGCCTCAGGGATGACCATCGGAGCAATGTTAGCACAACCTGGTGAAGGGACTATTGATCACCCTCTTTGTTTTGCAAGTAGGAAGTTGACACCAGCAAAGTAGAACTATACTACTACCGAGTGCGAGGCATTATCAATGATCTACGTGCTGCACAAATTCAGGCAGTATCTACTGGCAACACCCTTTATATTCTACACAGACCACATGGCATTGAAGTACTTGGTAAACAAGCCCGTTTTACAAGGGCGCATATGCAGATGGGTCCTATTATTTCAAGAATTTGAGTTTACGGTTGTTGTAAAACTAGGTAAGAGTAACTTGGGACTTGACCATTTATCAAGAATTGACTCAGGGGAGGATGTAAAAAGCATTGAGGATACAATACTGGATGCACAACTATTTAGGTTACGACGCGCACCCTCTGAATTAGAGGATATTGCTGTGTTTCTCAAAATAGGTATGGCGCAGAGGAAATGAAGACGTTGGAAAGAAAACAGTTGGCTATACGCGCCACACCCTACATATTAATTGGTGGAGATTTATACAAATTAGGTCGTGATGAGATTCTAGTGCGGTGCATGTTAGAACATGAGCGCGTTGCAATCATGGAGGAAGCACACGGTGGGATTGCAGGAGGACACTATGCAAGGAATGCCACCGCAGAAGATTCTACTGGCAAGGCTTTGGTGGGAAAGCATCTACCAGATTGTATTGAGTTTTGCAAGGCTTGTGACCATTGCCAGTGCCTTGGAAAACTAGGAAGAAGAGATGAAATGCCCTTGAGACCGATAGCTAGCGCATAACCATTTGAGAAGTGGGTGATTGATTTTGTAGGACTGATTTCACTTGCCGTGCGAAAGGATTGGTTCGCGCTATATCATTACTTGTACTAATTACTTAACAAGGTGGGCGGAGGCAACGCCTACGAAGGATTGCACAATGACCACAACAACAAGATTCCTGTGGGAAAACATAATCAATAGGTATGGGTGTCCTTTAAGCTTGACTAGTGATAAGCACACACTTTTGAATGAGACGGTCAGGATTTTGTTAGCAGAGTTCATGGTGGCCCATCACAAGACCACCCCATATCACCCTCAAGCTAATGGAACCATTGAGGCATTTAACAAGATACTGAGTCACACACTGACCAAAATTTGTGATGTGGGGAGACAAGATTGGGATGACAAAGTCTTAGCCGTATTATGGGCGTATAGGACAACCTACAAGATATTGAACAAGGCCACGCCGTTTCAATTGGTGTTTGGCGCAAAAGTTGTTTTACCAGTAGAATTTATGCTACCATCTCTACGAATAGCGCAGCGCAGGAGGATTAGCTGACAAGCAAGCACTACATGAGCGCATGGAGAAGTTAATGCAGTTGGACGAAAGGTGATCACTGCTAGGTGGAGTCGAAGACCGAGAAGGCGCGACAAAAAGCATGACATGATCGTCATATAAAAACAAGCGATTCGAGGTGGGCAGATGGTCTTGCTTTATGACTCTAAATTTCTACGCCACCCTAGGAAACTAAAAGTCCATTTGTTAGGACCATACATCATCTCGTACATCCTTGATTCTAGCGCGTGCTAGTTACAAGTGCTTGATGGGATGAGGTTACCGGGTTACTTCAATGGGAGTAGGTGAAGCCCTACTATAAATAAGGCTTCTGTGTAGTAAAAAATAAGGCAATATTGCCAATTAGATTAGATTTCCTTCTTGTACTTTTTTCTTTTGGTTGTTTCCTTTGTCCGTCCTTTTTGGTTTGGTTTTGCGCGGTTGGTGCACTTCCAAAGTAGCTAATTACATTATAAGAGGTTCTATGCGTAGGGGACAACACATACATTTTTGTGTGAGGTGAAGTAGCAGATATATTGAACATGGCTGACAACAAAATTTTTCAACCATGGACTCTAAATTTCTATGCCACCCTAGGAAAGTGAAAGTCCATTTATTAGGACCATACATCATCTTGTACATCCATGATTCTAGCGTGCAAGTTACAAGTGCTTGATGGGATGAGGTTACCGGGTTACTTCAATGGGAGTAGGTTGAAGCCCTACTATAAATAAGGCTTCGTGTTGTAAAAAATAAGGCAATATTGCCAATTAGATTAGATTTCCTTCTTGTACTTTTTCTTTTGGTTGTTTCCTTTGTCGTCCTTTTTGGTTTGGTTTTGCTGCGTTGGTGCACCGGTAGCTAATTACATTATAAGAGGTTCTATGTGTAGGGACTGCACATACATTTTTGTGTGAGGTGAAGTAGCACAGATATATTGAACACGGCTGACAACAAAAATTTTCAACAATGCAACCGTTGGGAAAAATTAACGCGAAGACAGAAGAACGAGCAACGTGATGGCTAAGGTGCGTAAATTCGTGTGGTTATGAAGGTGGGTTGAGAGAAGTCTGAAGACCACAAGAAGGGAAGGATCGCGCGGTATAACATAAGGTAGGCAACACCATGGGGAACTACTTAGTAGACAACGCAAAGGTTATGTACTTCGGCACATGATGACGCGTGTGTGAAGGAGGTCTGTGGCGTTTAGTGGTATTGGAGTGCCAGAAGGTTATAGCTGCAAAGCGCGAGGGGAAGTCATGGAAGTTGATTTAAGTTAAATAAAGCAATTTATCAAAAACAACATTAGGACATGTGGTCGGAGGAACTCTAAGGCATCGATAAAGTATAAATAAGAGGTAAGAATAGTCATTTCGACTACTTTGCTTTAAGAGAATTGCTTTTGTGCTCCCGAGCTCGAAGTGCAACGAGTTTTATGAAGAATAACGACGCGAAGCACTATCATGAACCAGTGGACTTGTGTAAGTCTGTAGTGTAATCTTGTGGCATAGCAAGGAGGAGAGAAGACAACAGAGAAGGAAGGAGGTTACGTGAAAGAGAAGCGGGAAGCTGTTGAGTTAGGGCAGATAAAAGAGGGGATCAATGCACCTAGGGCACGAGGGAAAGGAGGAAGATGACACCGAAGAAGGCTCGAACAAAGAGACCGGTGGTGGAAAAGGAGGATCTCGTGGAAATTTACTTAGAAATGTAGTACCCTCCTAGAGTTATCAAGGCAGAAAAGTGGAGCTCGAAGCTATACAAATGCAAGATCAACAAATACAACCACAAAACATATGATAATGAAAAGCTGATGCGGGCGGACCTAGTATCAGACACTCCAACGGTGGACAAGCTCGGAAACCCTAAGGTCGACGACTGGTGCAACAGGAACTGAAAAAAGACCGGAGTTTTCACGCTGGGGAGCTGCCTTTCTTTGCCAAACCCGCCCCGTTGTTCGGTGGTTAATGTCATGGGTGCACGAAGACTTCTTCTACTTTGTGGGAAGAAGAATGAGGATCACAGGCCATTTGATTCGGATGGTTACAGCCTGCGGAACACTGGAGAGGATATGGCACTTGATTTATGTGCCACTGCCAAGATTGAGGAGTGGCGAAGAAATTGAACTACGAGAAGGGAGGTAGGGCATAGGTAATTGTAGATCTTCCAAACCTAGCATTAAGAGTCGCCTCCTGGATCATTAGCTGCAAATTGGCACGTTAGAAAGGTGGACGAACATTAACTAGAGGTTCCTATATGTGGCCTACAAGGTGTCCAAGAGGGCACACTACAATTTTTCCCAATTTATTGCAAATGGCATTATCGAAGAGGCGCGGGTGCAAAATGAGGCAGAGCAAAGATCACATGGGGCTCCATCCTGCTATTGATCGTGTTCGGGAGATTGGTGTCCCAGACGGACCAAATGGAAACATTTGGGTTCACCCACCGCGCACGCGTCCCCTGTAGTCCAATTCGCGAATTTCACCTACGATGGGACCATCTTGAGTGCTTACAAGGCTCGGATGAACATGTGGTTCGAGCGATTGTGTGAAGCTTTTGAGAATGAGTGGTGCATTCCCCACGAGTTACCATAGGTTGTTGGGGACTGTAAAATTTTCCGTTACACAACATTTTTGTCTAGCAAATTTTATGATGGCCAAGGGAGAGATGGGGCCATGGTGCAAGCTCCCCTTCGCTTTCATGGCCAAATATATGAAGTATGCCATCAACCGGATCAAGGACGCACAAAAGTTGATTTTTGATGCAGATAAGGTGGATGCTGATGTCCACATGTTGCACACTACATACAAGTATGGCACTGACCTGCCTATATCGAAGTTTTGGAGCCAGACCTTCTGGACTTGCACCCCCAGGTCAACGTTACCATCAATGGATACATCCATTGGGTGTTCATACTGTTGCGCCCCAAAATACACGGGGAATTGAGGTGGAGGTTACAGACTCTCCCTTTCCAAAGCCATGGGGAACGCCAATCCCACCCATGAAAGTCAGTACATGAAGAAGAAGAAGAAGAACAGGATGAAGGGAAGTTAGATACTTCCAGGAAGAGGAAGTACTACACACGACGGAATGGTAGCAAGGGCGCTAACACTTCGGTACAGGGTGGTGCCAAGGCCTCATTGCCAGGACGCGAGGGAGAGAAGGAAGGAAAGGAAGAGGAGGAAGAGAAGGAAGAGCCTGAAGAAAAGAGACAGAAGACACACGACGCATCAAGCCCCACAACAAGCTCAGAGGAAGGAGAGGAAGAAGACCCCACCACTTTCAAGGCAGAATTGGAAGCGGAGCTGGAGGGGTAGGAAGCTGAGGTGGAGGCACGGATGCGGGCAAGGCATGAGAAGAAGGGGAGGAATATCTGCAGGGGTGGAGAAGAGTCCAGCACGTGAGGCCTCTACACCTTAGACCACCAGCCCAATGGGAGATAAAGGGGACTCCTTTACCATAAAGGAGCATAAGGGATTCACCCCTGGGGCAAAGAAACTGAGGAAAAAGCACAAAGCTACAAGGAAGAGGTGGACACCTGTGTCCCCACATATGGACTTCGTGGATGACCCCACGAAGGTCCTGCACGCGAGATTCCAGGCCACCCTCCCACCAGAGAAACTTTATGGATGGGATTTGATGGATTAAGAAGGGGTGTGCCTGGAACTGTGAAGATGCTTAGCCGAGCATTCACCGCCACTCCGAAGAGCTTGAGTTTGAGGTCAACGATCATGCGATCGAGACCGTTCATTTGAAGAAGAAGGGAGGAGAAGTATATAAAGTGGTGGATCCTAACCACCTAACAGATATGAACATGCATGCAATGCATTGTAGAAGATTTCTTTAGAGGTGATTCGACGTAGTTTGGATGTAGGGGCCACTGCTTGGACCTTGATCACAAAGAAGAAAAGAAAGGAGAAAGAAATAGATAGATTGCGCAAGGGTTAAGGGGAGAATAGGCACGAACAAAGGAGGCATATGACCGAGCTGACGCCTCGTAAAGAGCATCTTGGGACAATGTTTGACATTGGTGAGCTAGGCCAGGACCGATTACGGGGATGAAATGGAGTACCTCGAGGACCTCGTAGGGATGTTACTCGTTAACATCAAGAATGACACGGGCCCCACAGTGCAGCAGAGCTCATAAAAGTAAACGAAGAGAACAAGGTTCGCTATGAAGCCCGGATCACTGAGTTGGAAGACTTGCTCTCCCAACTCAAGGAGGCAAATATATTGGCAGATAGGGGCTTCAATAGCTGTAGAAAATGCAAGCCAATCATCGACGCGCGGGTAATAGAGGAAGAGGCAGCCCACAAAGTTTTGCAGGGGACCGTCCCCACCAATAAGGCGGAGTGCGCACAGTTGGTCGTTAACACCACAACCTAGAAGGAGAAAATCAAGACAAAGCGCGAGAAGTGGACTTCAGAATCAACGAACTCCGAGACTCCATCACTAAACGGATGGATGAGTTCCGTGTTGTTTTGCGGAATTGGGGGGTGGCTATCAACACGTTGAAGGGGAGGGTGGAAGAAATCATCCTAGACCAGGTGCCAAGTGTTGTAGGTGAAGCGCCAGGGAAGGCCTTATCGAAATGAAGGCTTGGGAGAAATTGAAGGACGAGATAGATGTGGAATTCCCGAACTCCTCCAATTGGTCGCATAACATTCCCCCCCATTCCTCAATTCTTTATTTAGATTCTCTCCCAACCACTATTCTTTATTCTTTGGAGCAATATTCTGGTCGACAAGATTTTTGTTCAGGAAGGACAGAGGATTGCCGGGCGGCAACCAATTTAGTGTGGGGTGATGTTGGGCCCCTAAAGTAACTAAGTACCTAAGGCATGAAGCTCATGCGACGCGCTGGAAGCAGGCGCGAAGGCACGCACGTAAGTACTTGGAGAGAGCGCGAATGCTCGCGCCCGGGCATGATGGATTCGGGACTTAGTGAGTTTTGGACAATAGGAAAAGACACACGTAGGAGCAAATGGAAAAGTGACCAGATATAGATGTGGATAAGCCATGGAGACTTGCGACTTAAGGAAAGGATATTCCAGGGCATCAATACGATTATCATGAAAGGATAAGGAGTCGAGGTTGTTAAGGATTAGCTGGCACATGCATGCTAAAAGGCATTTGATTGAGGGAAACACATGGCGACACGCGGCAGATTCCTGGGTAGTGATAGAGCAATCATAAACCGATTCCTTCAGGGTTTCGCAGGTGATAATGATGAGCGGTTAAGAGGAAGGAGGATGATTATTCTAGAAGAATGGATGGATTTAGCAGAGGAGGAGGATAAATAAGTAAGGATGGATGTAGAAGTAAGAAAGGATAGGGAGAGAGAGATAGCGATATGGTGTAATGTGTAATGGCGAGCTCTCGATGTAAAGAAAGCTCGCTAGTGTGAACATTTCCATGAATGGGACTCTTTTGATGTAATTTTGGCTAATAAATATAATGAAGTGATTCTAAAACACTCATGTGATGGATCTTGATCTGTGCATTTTCCTTATGTTCATATGTGTGTTACGGGTTTTCTTGATGTTATTTCATGTTTGATTCTACTTTCATTGAGTTGATCATGTTGTTCTATGTTCGGGTGCATTAGACTAGGAGTTAATGCTTACATCTTAAATTCCATGAATGGATGCACTTATTTTCTGGTTATATTACATCCTCATGTTAAGAAAGAACGTTCTCACGAAGCTCACATAAAGGAGGGGCTTGGTGCGTGCACGTGCCTCGGGTGAGTTTCTAGACTAAACCTGGATAATATGTCGACGCGTTTGGGAATGGTGTTGAGGCAAGTAGTGATTCAAGATTACACTTGAGTGGGCAGCCTTGGAGCTTAGAGAAGCTTGTCTAGCTAATGATTCCTCATACACCGGGGAAGGTATAACAGTTTGGAGCACTTTTTGCATTGTTGATTTCACTCATACTTGCATTGACTCAACGGAAGCAAGTAAGGTTGGCATATTCTCCCAAATGCTTCATCATTTGACCGACACCGGATCAAGACTTTGGGAGCACTACATCATGTTCTCTCTCTTGCACATGGCACTTGGGCAGATGAGTTTGAAATTGCTTGAGGGAAAGCAATTGGGGAAGGGAGGACTGAAATGTCCCACTTCCTAAGATAATCCAGTCGAAGACCCTTAGCCCAATTTTGTTTCCCGACGGCTAAGGGGTGATAAAAAGTGGAACTATAGTCTTAATAAATTATTATAAAGTGCATAAAAATAACTTTATAAAAAGCATTTATATTAATTTATTAACGACTTAATAAAAAATAAAAGAGAAAAGATTAAGTGAAATTAGAAAAATAAAAGAAAAGAGGTCACTTTATTTTTTTTCCCCTTTGGGAAAAATGCGACCCATGTTGGGAATGATACAAGGCCAAAAGAGAATTAAATGTGGGCCAAAGCATGTGATTGGTGCTTGTAGGTGGGTACTAAGCCAAATTTTTCTATAAAAGCAAGTCGACTTGGCTTGGAGAGATATCTCTTTCATGTTATAAAATTCTGATTTTTGTCTGAGCTTGAGAGATTTGCAAAATAATTTCTAAGGACGAAAACCCTTAGAGATTATCTTTTGAGGACGAAAACCCTCTAGATATCTAGAACAAAAACTCTTCTTCTAAGTTGTGAGGATTCTCCATTCAGGGGTTTCCATTGCGGATCAAGGAGTTAGCTGTGTTTTCCAGTAGTTTTCCAGCAGTATTGAGGGCTGAAAGTTGCAGATCTGTACAAGGGTTTGAAGAAGAAGATTAGTTGTATCTCTTCTTTATTTCCAGCAGTGTTCTTGGTGGAGCGACCTATCTAGGGAGCTGGTTTGTGGGGTTTTGGAGCTGATTTACATTGCTGTTCATAAGTCTGATTTTTAGAAATCAAATCAGCCAACTTGCATGATTTTGGGTCAAAGAACTGATGTTTTCAGCTGTGTGTCTGAAGGAGCAGTCTGCAGATTTATAATAAATAAATCAGCCTTCATTTGAGGTCAAATCTGGTATCTTTTTGGTGTTTTTGCAATATTAATATCAGCTGATCTATTTTTGGTCAAAATCTATCGTTTTTACTCGAGTTTTGGATGGGTTCCATCCTCTATCCAAGTCGCATTTTCTAGATAAATTCAGATATGCACTCTTAAATTATTGTATATCTTTTATAATCTGCATTATTGGATTGGGATTTGCCTTAAATTCACTTGGGTGTGAAATTTGTCCATTTGGGGACATAACAATGGGTCGGCCTTACCTTTTTGGCCTTTGGTGCCATGTTGGGGATATAAAAGAAGATTAGAGACTTCATTTGCACACATCTACTTTTGGGAATTTTATCTAATTTGGACCTTTGGGTTGTTTGCTCATTGTCTTTCCACTTTTGGGTGAAAATCCAATTGTGTAGCTTTCCAAGAAGGATGAAAACCCTTCTTGTGGTTGGTGGAAGACAAAACCCTCCATCCTTGGTTGAAGCAAAGTCATATTGAAGACCTTTTTGTAGATTTGGACAGTGGAGGATCAAAGAAGACATCTATAGACATTTGCATGCATTTTAGAGCCATTCCTAGTTGGAGCGACTAGGGTTTGAGGGTATTTAGGTGCCTTCTAGGGCACAAGTTGCAAGTTTAATTTCATATTTTGATTTGGCATAATTTATAAGGCCGAAATCTCTATTTTGGTGAATTTTGGCAAAGGTTTACTATTTTTCCTAGCCCTTAGTTTTGGCTAGTCGTCTGCTGTTCTAAATAATTAATTCCAGCTGTGAAATCAGATATTCCTTCAATTTTTTGATATATTTATGATTTATAAATATTTTCGTGGCTAGATTAATTGTTTCGTGGCATTCTTCATTGATTTGCATAGTGAAAAGTGGATTTGAATTCGTTAGATAGTTCACTGATTTTAGATCAGTTTTCAGTTATAATTAATTTATTGTGTGAATAATTAAAGTTGTTTGAAGATCAAATATGTTTGGGACAACCGGTTAACCCCTTTTCTCCATTTTTATTCCCAAAAGGGATATTACACCCATACTTGTTCTTGGGTTGCAATGATTTCAATTTTTCTTTGAACTCCGTCGTTCTTGTTGCCTTCTCGTGGAGCTGATCTTGCTTATTCCTCTTTTCAATTGAGCTTCCCAAGCTCGAACCCCCATTTCTTCTCGGATAAGCAATTTAATGGATTGGCTTCCTTTCTTGTAAATGTTTCTTAACTTAATGCATCGAATTCCCCTCCATGGTTCATAGTCCTCTTCATCTTCCTTCTCTTGCTCTCTTGTAGCTCCTTAATTTTGGAGTCCTTGTGAATACCCACAGGAATAATCCGTTCTATCCTGCCGATCACTACATGGGTGAGCTTGTCTTGAGGAAAATGTTGGTGTTACTGCTTGTAAACAGTGATGGATTAGGGGCTATATAAATAAATGGTATACAGGTTTTATATTTCCTTTTTTTAAAAATTAAGGGCACGACCTTAAATCATTCTTGCCTTTATAAAAGGCTTCCTTTGTAATCAATGACCCATGAGCCATAATGCCATGTCATCTCCATCCAACGGTGACAAAGAAGCTTTATACTTTATTAGTCCAATGTTAGGGCTGAGGCTCCCATCTCGACCAATCTGCCATGTGTCATTCTTTTGATGGTCCAAAAATCTGTAATGGTGCTCTATTCCTGTTTTGTTTGAGGCCAAGGCTGTTATGATGAATCCATTCCCAATTCTTTGTTAAGATTGTTTCCATTTCTATTTTCCATGAAAAATCATGTGGATTCCCTTTCCACTTTTCGAGAGAAAGGAGCCCACCAATCCTTCAATAGATTGCCGTGATGTTATAATAATCCATTACAAACCACCGTGGACTTGGTTTTATATTCGTGCTTTGTTGAATATGAGGCAATCAACAATCCATGGACCTTTCCGAACCAATCAAGACTTGTTAGTCCAAAACTCTTCGATCTTAATCTGTCATGTCCCTTTTTGGAGACTAGCGGATTTGAAGACCTTAACCCATTTTCCCTCCTCGTGGGTTTAAGAAAGAAACCAAGGGAAAGTCTTAGATGACATTTTCAAAGTAGATATTTTCATTATTATCATGTATTCCTATTGGGAAGCCAAGCGCTCCAATAGAAGAACTTATTTAATTAAAATATAAAGTATTTTGAGCATGTAGGCTCTAAAAAAATTAGATAATTAAAAGGTAATATTATAAGGTCGGACACAAGTTATGATGTAGCACCCCTTATGTTATAAAAGGAGGATGCTTGACTATTATGTGGTATGTTGAATCTTATTATTTCTCCTAGGTAAAGGTGTACCTTTCCTTTCATTCTCATCAAGGACAAAACCCTTTTTGGGACCACTTCAAGGACGAAACCCGTGGTGGTGGAATTTGTCTTCGGGATGAAAACCCTCAAGCAAAGATATTTGGAATTATTGAATATCTTAAGGTATTTGGAGATGGTATCTTTCTATCTAACCCTAGGTGACTTCGCATGAGCATTTTGGAGGTGTTTTGATGGATGTATGGTATCATTCTTGCATGGATGGACTTGTACTAATTTTTAAAGGTGAAAACAATCATTTATTTGCATGTTTGAGCCACTAATTCAACATTTCCAAGAGGGGTGAATTGCTTGTAAGGTAGGTTTGGCATGTTTGGGCAAGTTGATTTGATATTTGCATTCTTCATATTTTTAAACCCCAAGATCCCAAGTTTCATGAATTTTGGAGCTTCCTAGGTAAAGTTATGAATTTTGAAGTAATTCTACAAGCAAAGGGTTTATAAAAAAAATATCTTCATTTCTAGGGCACTAAAAATCAATTTTCCTTCATATTTTGATTGTTGGTATTTAAAGATTTAAGATTCATCTCGCGGGTCAGAGGTGAAATGGAATTTTCTGGATACACTGCGTAGGGAGGATTAATACCAACGTTTCGGTTTCAGTACCGGAACCATCATCGAGTGAAGCTTTTGCTTGATTGGCCACATTTTCAGCGAGTTTAGGGCATCCAAAAGTGAGTGGAAGTTTTCAAAATAGGTCGCTTCCCTAGGACGGTTAAAATTGCAGGTTTCAGTGTGCATTTTCCGTCGTATCCATCACTCGGAAGTCTGATTACAGCTATCTAAAAATTAATTTCAGTCATCTCTCATTGAGCCTTAGCTATTTTCCGAAGTCCCTAAAAGGGACATTATGATGGTATCAAAGCATCATCCTCCCAGCGTGTGAAGCATGGAAAACAAGTTAGAAAGGATCGTGAGAGCACAAGAAGGGATAGCGAGGCTCTGGAGAGGCTTACCCTAGCCATCCAAAATATGCAGGGTGGTGGTTCACTCAAGGAGAAAAGGGTTTCAAGGGTTGACAAATTGACAAAAGAGTACCAAGCCCTTCCAAAAGGGATGTGTGATGCCCTTTCCTTTGAGGAATTCGTGGAATTAGAGAACAAGAGAGTGGGCATTGGCACAAGGCCCAAGAGTGAACCACCCCAAGGAGCCACGATAGAAGAGACTCAACCCGTAATGTCCCCTTTTTAAATAAAAATTAAAATAAGAAAAAAATCGATTTGCACATGTGAGTTAAAAGAAATAAAATATATTTTTGTGCAAATCAATTATAAGAAGGAAAATCGATTTACTTGGGATTATAAATATTTGTTTTAGAGGAAAATCAAGTTACCAAGCAAGTCGCATTTTCTGGGACCATTTAATAATTAATATTTGGGATAAATTGATTATTTCTAAGCATGGGTCGATTTATTTGGGCATCTTTTAATTTAAAATCCCTATGCATTTAATATTTGTTGTTGAGTGTGACTTTCAGGCATTTTTTAAATAAGATTCCCTCCTAGAATATGGCACCAAAGATGGAGAAGAACTTTGGAGGATGTGTAAGGCAAAAGATATAAAAGAAGATGTGGATACTCTTTTTCGCATGTTGACGGTTTATGAAACTTATCTTCATGCTTGAAGAAGGGATGTATGCCCACTTATGATCAAAAATAAAAGGTGTTCTTCAACACCACCCATTTGTGAAGTGTGTGTGCCCATTTGAGCTTGAATTAATAAGTTTTGCAATCATTTCTCTATATATGTGTAAGTCGCCATTTTTGGGAGAGGACATAAGCTTGCTTTGAGAGTTTGGAGTGTGATTTATGGTGAATATCATTTATTATATGCTTGTTGGTTTTCCCTTGATGAAATCGACTTGTCTAGGGCAATTTTAGAGTTGGTTGGAGGTATGCCCAAATACTTGCTGTTCATTTCTAGAATTTTGTAAGCTCAAATCAACTTGGTATGAAGCATTTTTGTATGGTTTTATGAGGTTGCATATGGAGGTTACATTCTGATTTATTTATGCTTCTAATTGGGGCATATTGTGGCCATTTTCATGCTAGTTTGGTTTACTTACACTGCTGGAATTTATTTAATACAAGTCGACTTACCTGGGCATGTATTAACAGTGTTTTGGAGGGATTTGAAGTGTTATTAAATCTGCTGTTATAGATCTATTGATTGCAGATCTGAAAACTGCATTTATTGACTTTTAGAGTGAAGGAAAAGTGCTGGAATTATTTTGCATATTTTACCCTAACCCAGCGACTTGAACTGCAGATTCGGGGCTGTTTTGAGTGGGTTTCAGTGGGTGGAAAATTCTGATGTTGGTTGCATTTAAAAGCTCATAATTTTATCTTTCTACTGCACTTTGTTTCAAGCTAAAAGAGTTAATATTGTGGGAGTTATTAATTTCAAAGTTTTCAGTCAATTTCAGCAGTTATAATTTATTATTTTACTTCTGCAAAGTTTATTGGTTAAAGGAGTGTAAATTCCAACTAGATAGCCCATCTAAACCCTTACTTTGGCTCACTCCAACCCTATTTGGGTTGTATTGAAGCCGACACTGGGTTAGTTGAGGTGAACCTAGAAGGGTTTCTCTTCTAAGTTTGCTTTTTTGCAAGTAAATTAATAATAATTAATTAATATCCCAAGGGGATATTACACAACCCTAGAAGGGAAAAACCTTTCCCTCATGAAGAAACAAGTCAAAGAGCATGTGGCGGATTAGCTACATGATGGAGAGGATGACCATCCTTCTAAGGCAAAGCAGAAAGAAGATATATTGCAGTGGTTGTTTACCAAGATGGAGTAGCCCTTGGGAGTCGTAGAAACCCCCAACACTCTTGCCCAAGTGGAACTCTTAACGGATTTTCCAGACGACACCACAAGGACACAAGGATTTGAAGAAAAATTAGATTTACAAGGTGTTGAAGAAGCTTAATTGCCAAAGGATAAGGAGAAGGCTACAACAATTTCTCATGAAGACCACCAAAGGTATGAAGGTAATTCGGATTTGTTGTTTTCTATCATGCCATTTTAGATTTACGCTCATAGGCAAATTGTGGAAAAAGAGGACCTTGGGGCAAGTTTGATGCTCCATAGTAAATCACGGCAAATGGGTAGTTGTCATTATGCTAAGAATGGAGACAAATCAAAATTGCAAAGGGTCAATGGGCCAAGACCTTTGGGTGACCTTGTTGGAAGCCACACATATGAAGAGAGTGCTTTTCCGGGTGCTTATAATCACTTTCAGTTCGCTGGAAATTTCAGGACAACAACCTATGGTAAGCCATTTCATCATCTTCTTAGCAAGGATTTGCTACATAACCTTCATGTTACGAATATTCTTGCTTTGTGAAGATGTTTTGGTCATCATCAGCTTTCATCAAGAATATTCTAATCACTTTGTGAAGATGAAGGGTACTAAGTGGGAAAAGAAAGAGCTTGGTTTACAGAAATTGAGAGTGAAATTAATAACATTCAGCTTGCTGGACTGTTCCTAACAGCGGTTAATAACAAGCAAATTAATAACATTTTCAGCTTGGGAGAGGAGCCCAAAGAGGTTCTCTACAAGAGTGTTGCACCTAACTTGGGATCTTTAAGTTACAAGATTGTTGTAAGCAACCCAATGCATGTAAGTATCTAAGATTCGTTGCTCACCACTTTGTCATTTCAAATATGGGGGAGTAATCATAATTCATGCTTGTTGTGTCCTATGAGACTGCTAATGGGACATCATCATGCACAACATATGTCAAGGGATGGTGGGGTAAGAAGTAATTCTTGTGGCAAAGAGCGTATGGATGTTCGGATTCAATTTCAATATTTTTTCACATAGGAAATATAAGTGATTTGCTGAGCCCTATAAAAAGAGGGATTTCTGTTTTCAAAATTAGTATTTTGAACAATTTTATCATGGTATGTTTCGGGCATCAAGGACATGATGGAAATTCTGATTATCCTTTCCCTAGATTGCTAACCCATGGTTCCATGGAAGGACTGGAGAGGAGGAAAAAGAGGAGCAATCATTATCATAGTTACCATATTTGTCCAAACATGGTCGAAATTCATTGCAAAACGAATTTTTGAGAAAACCGAACTTGTTTGGTTAATTCGTTTTGACTTTTGACTTTAAATTTTTTTGCTTTGAAAAAGAAATAAATATCTACCTAAACACAAACGCTAAAGCAAAAACATTAAAAACTAAAAGCTAAAGTGGCAAAGCATGTGTGAAACGTGAAATCCCTCATCACCGCCACTGGAAAACACTCATCGCAGCCACTGGAAAACACCCATCGCAGGCACTCGAAAACCCTCATCGCAGCCACTGGAAAACACTTAAAATTGCGAAAGGCAATGGAAAACGTGTGAAACAACACAGTGAAACCAGAAACGAGCTAGAAGCTAATACACAACAGCCACTGGAATACCTGCAAACAACTTGTTGGTAAGTACTTACGAACAACAAGATGCAAAACTATAAACATTTTTAAAATTTTAGCTTATTTGAGAAATCGTATCCATCTAAAACTAAAATGCAATACGTGTATTAAAAAATCTTAGTATTTACTATTTAGAGTTAGTAACTTAGGTTTGCATAAATTTTATTATTTAGGTTTTACTGTTTGGTAATTGTTTAGGATTTTATATTAATTTATTAAATATTTTATTTTTAGTTTTGATTTCATGATTAAATTTTTCACAAATTGTCAAATACTGAATATGACTCAAGTTTACTAAATAAAATTACAAATTATTTTGTTTTTATTTTAAGATCAATTAGTGATTTCTATTTAGTTTTTTTATTAATTTAATTTAAAGTTTAAAATAAAAAAATTAAGTTTTATTTAGTATTTATTATATTTCATATAATAAGTTTACATAATTTAAGTTGTGTTTTATATATTAAGTTTTATTTTATTTTAAAAATCAATATTAAAAATTATTATTTTTATTTATTGTTTAAACCGTAATTGTTATTTATTAATTTGTTAGTAAGTAAAAAATGCTAAAACTTGTTAAACCGTAATATTTTGAATTTTGCAGGTTCAGAGGGTAGTTGGAAGGTAAAGGAAAGACAAGTTGGTCAAGATGTCTAGCAACAATTGTTCCTTGGAGATGAAATACATCGTCTAAAGAGATGATAATAAACTACATATGAGATGCACCTTGTGCAATGGCAATATTACAGGCAATGTAACTAGAGTTCGGTACCATTACTTGGGAGGATCCTCAGATGTCAAGCAATGTCCAATAGCAAATGTGAATTCAGAGGAAGCTAAATACAAAGATTTCATACATCGAGTTCAAGCTAAATTTAATGTGAGTTGTGTTGGATCATTAGCTTAGAAGCAAAGAAGACTAAAATCCAACACTCACAAATGGGCTCCTTCAACATTCAAATTGCTCTCCATCACCATTTTCACAAGGAAGTGGAAGTGCAAGCAGAGTGGAAAAGTCACAAGGTTCATTGAAGTCCATGTGGAGGCCACAACAAAAACATGAGGTAGACAGGTTGGCAACTAGATTGTTTTATGTAGAGGCCATCCCTTTCAATGTAATTCGTTCCCCACATTTCAAGTCTTTCATAGATGCAACAATTGAGTTTGGGAAGGGTTACACATTGCCTTGTTATGAAAGACTAAGAACTAGTCTTCTTGAAGAGGAGGTGTCATCCATATCCAGTGAGCTAGATGAAATGAAAAAAGTTGGAAAAGAACAAGTTGCACAATAGTAAGTGATGGATGGTTTGATTCAAGGTGAAGGTTGCTCCTAAATCTTTTGGCAATATCTCCACAAGGTGCAATGTTTATAAAATCAATTGATACAAGTAATGAGCAAAAAACTTATCTTTTCATTTCCAAATGCATTAAATCAACCATTTTGGAGATAGGAGAAGATAATGTTGTTCAAGTTATTACAGATAATGCAGCCAATTGCAAAGGAGTGGGAGATATACTCATGGATAGATTTGCTTATATCTTTTGGACACCTTGTGTGTAGCACACGTGTTGGATCTTTTGCTTAAAGATCTATCAAAATAGAATGGGTAAGTAATATTGTGATTGAAGGAAAACAAATCTTTAAGTTTATCCTCAATCACCGTTTGACATTAAACTTGTATCGTTCTTTTGCAAAACGTGAGCTTGTCTCCCCTTACAAAACAAGATTTTCCACCAACTTCATTACTTTGCAAAGGGAGGTAGATGAGAGGACAACATTAAGAAAAGTGGTGGTTATTGATGAATGGGCAAGTGTCGAAGCTTTCCAAGGAAATCCATTCAAAATAAATTGAAAAAATTATCTTAGGGGACACATTTTGGGAGGGTGCCAAGAAGATTGTAAATGTGTTTGAGCCACTTGTTCGAATTTTGAGAATGGTTGATGGTAATCAACCATGCATGGGTTTTGTGTATGAGGGCATGGACAAAGCAAAGGAAGAAATCCAAAAGATACTAGCAGATGATGTTGAAGAAGTCAAGCATATTTGGGAAATCGTGGACAAACGATGGTTCATGCTACATCGTCCTCTACATGCAAAGAGCTTGCTATTTAGATCCTAAATTAGTAGAGGTAAATCATGATGCAGATGAGGAGATAAAGAGAGGTATACTTGCAACAATAGACAGGTTGGTACTTGATGAAGATGTGAAGGAAAAAGCAAGAGAACAACTTACTATTTTCAAGAACCAACTTAAAATGTTTGGTGAAAAGGAAGCAAGGGCAAGCAGGATGAAGTGGGAACCATCTAAATGGTGGCAGACTTATGGGTCTTCTACTCCAAATTTGCAGAAGCTTGCCGTGTGAATCTTCAGCCAATGTTCTAGTGCTTCGCATGTGAAAGAAATTGGAGTACACATGATTAATCCACACAAATAAGAGGAATCAAGTAGTGGCTCAAAAACTCTGATCTTGTTTTTGTGCATAGCAATTTACGATTGCTTACTCACTCTCTTGCAAATGAAGATGACAACTCTCGCTCTGGGAGAAGCATGTTTTGGAGATGAAGAAAATGTTGTTGATGATAACCCTACTACTGTAGTATTAGATGAAGATGCTAGTGATACTTTTGATGTAGAAGCAAGATTTGATGTTGCAAATGTTTAAAATTGCATTTTAATTTTTGGTTAATGCTCAAAACTTTGAAGTTTGAGCAATGGATAATTCTCATTGCTATATTTTATATCAATATGTATGAACTATGAATTTTCATTGTTTGAGTCATAAATATAACTTGTAAGTCTTAAGTTTAACATGGATTTTGCTATACATTTATATGTTTTAAGACTTTAGTATTTGTATGTGTGATTGATTTTTTTAAAGCAAGTATGGATAATTATTCATTTTTATATATTTTTAAAATTTATTATTTTTTAAACCATACCTAATCGAACCAAACTTTTTGCAAAATTCGAACTTTTGAACTTTTTCCATGTCCAAACAACCCAAACTTTTCGAACATGGTAACTACGATCATAATGGAACTGCCACTGTACATATTTCAGACATAGGGGAATTTGATGGTCCATGTTTCTTGATGAATGCACTATGTACACAGAATATATTCCAGCTGCTTATCCTCATAGAAGGTTGACTTTGAAGGTTGCAAAAATTGATTTTTTGGGATTTTGAACTTGTTATCAACTTTTTCCGTTTTCCCTATAATATATTTGTTGTCATCAATAAGAGGAAAGCAATAAGAGGACAGGCATGAGAGGAGATAGTTTCCAAACTCCTAAAGCATTTTCAGCCATTGGGGACTGGTCCCTTCTCACCTTATTCATCATTGCAAGGGAAACAAGGTATTTGATACAAGAAGATGGTAAACATGGCAAAACTCATTTGGTTGTTGATCATAACATTTCTGTCATACGCACTTCCAACTTGCACAATGAAATATTTGTAAGCATACAAGTGGATTCAGTCATGTGAAGTGTTGGTTTTCAGTTCATAGCATTGTTGGCAATCAATATAGGATCATTTCCAACTTCTATGTAATGTCCCCTTTTTTGACTTGAGAGCCTAACAATGGACTTCTTGCCATTCCCTTTCCGTGGCAATGAAGCATGAATGAGCAAGGGAAGGAATTGCATTCCATTTCATTTTTCTTTTATTAATTTTTAATGTTTTCTTTAGTGTTTTCTTTAATAAGGTAGGTCGGCTGGGTTGGAGGAGTCTTAAAAGAAAATTAAAGACCCAAAGAAGCTTTATGAGGTTGGTCCTTCTATTTGGCTTTTGGCGCCAAAGGAAGGATATAAAAGGAGATCAATGACTTCATTTTCATCATCTATCTTTGGCGCATTTACTCTACATTTGATCTTTGGGCTGATTGCTCATTGTCATTCCACTATTGGGCGACAATCCATTAGTGTGGCTTTTCCAAGGAAGATGAAAACCTTCCTTGTGGCTTGGTGGAGGACGGAAACCCTCCATTTTTGGTGAAGTGAAGACATCTTTTGAAGACCTCTTGCAGATTTGGACATTAGAAGATCAAGGAAGACATCTACAAGGGTTTGCATGCATTTTGGAGCTCTCCTTAGAGGGAGCGACTTGGGTTGAGTGGTTGTTGGGTGCCTTCTAGGGCACAAAATTCAGATTTTCTTTGATATTTGGACTCCTCATAATTTATAAGGCTGGAAACAATCATATTTTGTGGAAATTGGGGTTTGGAAACCCTTCATTTCATAATTTCTTTGAGTTGTACTTCTTCTGTACTTAATTTTTCAGCTGTGTGTTTGATCAAGTTTCATGGTAAAAAGTGGCTTCAATTCTTGCTAAAATTTTTATCTATATTTTGGTTGAATTATTTGATGATATTTGAGTGATTTTTCATCATTTTTGGACTGCTGTTATAAAAATCGGACTGCTGATTTCCAGCTGTCATAAAATTCAGTTTGTTGGTCTAAAATCGGAATTTAATAATTTGGGGATTGTGTGATTTCCTCCATTTTCAGTCCCAAAAAGGGACATTACATCCTATATCACTTTTGTATGGGTATCATCATGCATCTCATACTACAAAGAATGACAAGGTAAGAAGCACATCTTTGATTCAATTTCAAGTTTGTTTCCGTATGTGGGATATGGGTGTTTTTGTGAGGCTTGCAAAAGGAGAAACTTTTGATTTCAAGATCAGTACTACTGATGATTTTATCATTATGAGTGTCGGGATGAGGGAAAGAACAAATAAATCTTATGGGGAACACAAGCAATATGATCATCTTCATATAGGAGATTGTTTGCATCATTTTTATGCCATGCAATTGATGTGTTTGGGTCATCAAGGTAAGGATTGTAATTCTGATTTTTCAATCTATGGTTCCATGAAAGAACCAAAGGGAATGTGGAATGACGAATACTTTGACCCAAGGGTCAATTTGAGGGTTGTCCAACAGAGGAGACATGTTGTTTGGTGCATTTTCAGTATGTTCTTTTCAAAGTTTTGGAGCATAAAGAGACATCTTAATAGCTGGGAGTTGTATTCACTACACACTAACATACTTGTACTATTCTATGCAAGTAAAAGTGGAATTCCAGCCACCTTCATTTTGATTTGTTAAAGGAAAAAACAAGATTACATTGGTGTTTGGGACAACAAGAGGGAAATTGGGAATAACTAGTGTGTGGATGGTAGTTATGAGGCCTTGACAAGCAAAGAAGAAGAGTTGGTCATCATATCCACGAAGCAAGAGTGTATGAAGAAGGGGACACATTTTTTCTTTAATGAGTTTGCTTCATGTGCAGGTACATCAAAGGAGGAGCAATTGAGATTTATTTGGGATCCGAGTACTTGTAATTGCTTGGGGACAAGTAATCTTGGGAAGGGGGGACTGTCATGCCCTTTTTGGAGACTAGCATATTTGAAGACCTTAACCCATTTCCCCTCCCCGTGGGTTTAAGGAAGAAAGCAAGGGAAAGTCTTAGATGACATTTTCAAAGTAGATATTTTCATTATTATCATGTATTCCCAATGGGAAGCCAAGCGCTCCAATAGAAGAACTTATTCAATTAGAATATGGAGTATTTTGAGCATGTAGGCTCTAAAAAATTAGATAATTAAAAGGTACTTATTATAAGGTCGGACACAAGTTATGATGTAGCACCCCTTATGTTATAAAAGGAGGATGCTTGACTATTATGTGGTATGTTGAATCTTATTATTTCTCCTAGGTAAAGGTTGTACCTTTCCTTTCTTTCTCATCAAGGACAAAACCCTTTTTTGAGACCACTTCAAGGACGAAAACCTGTGGTTGTGGAATTTGTCTTCGGGACAAAAACCCTCAAGCAAGGATATTTGGAATTATTGAATATCTTAAGGTATTTGGAGATGGTGTCTTTCTATCTAACCCTAGATGACTTGCATCATGACCATTTTGGAGGTGTTTTGATGGATGTAGGGTATCATTCTTGCATGGATGGACTTGTACTAATTTTTAAAGGTGAAAGCAATTATTTCTTTGCATGTTTTAGCCACTAATTTAGCATTTCCAAGAGGGGCAAATTGCTTGTAAGGAAGATCTGACATGTTTGGGTGGATGGTTGGTAAAGCTGATTTGATATTTGCATTCTTCATATTTTTAAATCCCAAGATCCCAAGTTTCGTGAGTTTTGGAGTTTCCTAGGTAAAATTATTAATTTTTGAAGTAATTATGTAGAGAAAGGGTTTATAAAAATTCATATATTCATGGGTTTATAGAAAATTCATATGATCATTTTTAGGGCACTAATAAACAATTTTCTTTCATATTTTGATTGTTGGTAATTAATCAGAATTTTTGAGCTTGATTGGAAACATTTTCAACGAGTTTAGGGCATCCAAAAGTGAGTGGGAGTTCTCAAAACAGGTCGCTGCCCTAGGAAGGGAAAGATTCCAAGTTTTAGTGTGCCTTTTCCGTCATATCCAACCCTCATAAGTCTGATTACAGCCATCTAAAAATTAATTTCAGTTATCTCTCATTCAGCCCTAGCTATTTTCCGAAGTCTTCCCCCAAAATGGACACTACATAATCCAACTTGCTAACTAGCTAGAAGATCAACGGTGTTGTAGATGTCGCTTAGTAAAAGCAGTTTTAAGCCCTTGGGCTGCAAAGCATTAATATAAGATAAAGCTTGTGGGCTTATTTTTTTGGAAAAGGTAAATGTTGAGGGTGTTGAAAGGACTCACATCCTTTTACAAAGATCCCTATAGGCCAGATAAAACAATAAAGCAAAGAAGAGAAAATGCTCGAAAGTGAAGGAGGCAAAGGACCAGGCAGGCCCCAATGAGACACAAAGCGGAAAAGAAGCACCAAAGAGAAAAGAGAGGAGATGCAACTGTTCAGAAGTAGGAGCAAGTTGCAGCAAGCTAGAAGGAAACACAACAATATCAGAATTGCTGCGTCCAAAAGTAGCAGAAAGAAAGACACCAGAAAAAGGGAAGATGCAGCCTGGGGGGCTACAAGACCGAGAAAGAGAGCAACAGGAAAGAAAGGGGAAGAGAGAAACCATGCGAATTAGTGCCTTCCCTTCTTTCCTTTCTTGGAGCGCACTAATTGCCATTTATCTGTGCAATCATTTCTGAAATAAGGGGATTATATTCCGTTAATTCCAAGGCCGAGGAACCCACAAGGGGAGGCCATAGTCTTTATCCGAGTCAGAGTGGTCAAATTCATGAGGTTGTTTTTAGTCAATGATGGTCTTTCCGAAGAGGGAGCGAAGAACCAACAACTACCTAGCCTCTGTAGGAGTTGGAACAATAGTGTCTCTGCAATGAGAATGTATAGGAGCTACAATAGAAGGTTCGGTAGCTGCGATTGAGGGATTATATTGTGGATGAAGGAGCTGTAGCTGGAACTCTTTGAACTTCCAAGTCAGCATTTTCCTCTTCCTCTGAAGAGTCTTCTTCTTCTAAATTTGGTGTTCTCCAATGCTTAGGGATCGCTCCTTTTCTGCGAGGAGCTTGGGATGTCTTTTGAGGGCAGGTAGCATGGAGATGACCCAATGTTCTACAATTACGACATTTGAAAGCAATATTTTCATAGTCTAAAATATGGGAGTAACTAGTGTCACCCATTTTAAGGGACATCTGTCCGGTCAGTCCCCGTTGAGATCAACTTCAACACAGATCCTGACAAAAGTGTACAGACCACTCTGTAATCTATCGACATCTACCTTGATGAACCTTCCAAGAAGGTTTCAATATCCTTTAGAGAAGTAAAGTGGAGGGGTAGATTTGGCAACCTCACCCAAACTAGAACCCACGTGATGGAGAAGGTGTTAGGGTCAAAATATGGAAACCATGGGGTAGTGAAGAGTCCCGCCAAACCCCGGAACCAAGGGCCCTCTTCCAAGGCTCTCTGATAATCCTATAGTTCATTAAAATAGACAATGAAGAACCCCGGCACGAGAGAAAATATTTACAGTTATCTGTCCATTGGGTGTGAATCCATTGGATGATCGCATTTGATTTAATGCCGACACCTTTAAATCTGCGTATCGGGCTTTTGCTTTAATGTCTTGCAACAGTTCAGGTATTCTTCATCCTTGATCTCCAGGATCGGGGTTTCAGTGGCTTGCTCAACAATGTAGGTAGGGGGTGGGGTAGGGGGAGTTGCAAGGGATTTTGAGGAAGAGGCATTTTTAAAAAGTGCCTCCTTGAAAGAGGCGGGGTTTCAACTCTTGGTTTTTGATTCAACAATGTAGGCGTGGGGCGGGGTAGGGGAGTTGAGGGATTTCGAGGAAGAGGAATTTTTAAATATTGCCTCCTTGAAAAGAGCAGGGTTTCAACTCTTGGTTCCTCCGAAAGGAAGCTAGTCATACAAATCAAGGAATCACATGCAATCTCGTAGGAAACAAGAGGAAAATTATTCACAAGAAATTTACTCGAAAAAATGAGGCCAAAAGAACCAGGCTTATAGCCTAATTTTTGGGCAAGAATATGGTTCAAATCTAAAGCATTAGCGAGTTGATGGAGTCGAGGACAGAGTGTTACTAGTAAGAGTACAGACAAAAATCTAGAGATGGTGAGCATTGGTAACAAGCACTTGGGAGGCATCATGTGTTAGGGCGCCATACTCCGCAGACTGGGCTTCTTTGAATCTCTGCCTTTTATTGTGATCAAATCCAGCAATGGGTTTGTCGGTGGTCGATTCATTCGCAATGTTAGTACAATACCCCCTCTTTCCCTATAAAAAAGTGTCGGGGCGACCGTTGGGAACAAAGGCTTGTAATAGAGATTTGCCCGCGCCCCATATTCCCTGGGGCCCTCCCCAAAGTTAAAACCGTCCACCCGTCCCACACTAGGAATCCATGTACCAACAGAACCATGGCCGCCACAAGGAGAGGGAGGGAGATGTGAGCTCGAGGAAGATTTAGGGTTAGCCTTTGAAGAGCGTACAAAAATATGTGATGTTTCCACGAGAGGAACTAAGACATTTAACAGAGGGGATTCAAACTCCCATACCCGCGGATCCTATCCCCAAATGCATCCTGGTTGTTTGGCGCGAGACCAAACTTAATATTCGTTGTCCTTATTCTTTTCCTCCACCGCCATTGCCCAGAAGACATCTCCGCCCTCGGGAATCTCACAGGTGCGGCTAGGGTTAGAGTGTGCGCAGAAACAGGAGCTCGCCATCGCGGTTTTTTCAATCGGTAAAGCTTGTGGGCTTATTAGTGTCCAATATCACATATGTTTAAGCTTGCAGACTTCAAAATACAATCCCAAGCTGATTACATTATGGCCAAACCGATATAATATGGAGATGTAACCCTATAGGCTTCGATTGTTACGTGAGGCAATGCTTTAGAGAATTAGGGGTTTTCAAAGATTAATCATCTTAAATGTAGAATTAAGCACTTGGGCTGCAAAGCATTAATACAAGATAAAACATATGGGCTTATTGGTGTCCAATGTCACTTAACCTTAGCTTGTCGGTCTTGGCCACCATATGTTTAAGCCCGTGGACTTCAAAATACAATCCGAAGCTGATTACATTATGGCAGACCGATATAATATAGAGATGTAAGCTTGCGGTGAAATATCCCTTGTGGGATATCACTTGAAATTCACCAAATATATAAAAATAACAAAGAACTGAAATTGCTTTTTTTCGATTTTGAGGACAACAATATGCGAAACAATTTTTTTTTTTGTATTTTCCAAAATAATAATTTCTAACACTACCCAAAAGCTTCAAATAACTTAGAAAAATATGTAGAACAATAAACAAGAGAAATAATGTTTATCTCTCAGATCTAATTTTATTTATTTTAATTGTTGAAACTGCCTAAAATTTCCAAAAATTCACAAGGAGCTGAAATGATCTTTATAAATTCTGAAATTCGGACAACAATATATTTAAATTATAACGAATCAGATCCAACTTGGAAAACTGAAAAACTCCAACTAGAAACCCTAGAAAACATTGCTGCAAAACCCTAAGTAGATATGAGAATAAATAAAGCCCAAATTGAATGAAACTCCTCCTGGGAATTCGCCAAGCTTTCCTCAAACACTGGAAATAATCTGATCTGTAGATGGCTAAAGTATGGACCAAATAATTTCTCTCCGATAGTGAGCAAACCCTTGAAATTCCCTTAAAACCTTGATCTGAAAATCTGATTTCAATGAAGCTCCAAATTAGCAAACTAGGGAGGATCTTTCACCACCGAAGAGTGCTCTGCTAACTAGGAGTGGATCTCTCACCACCGAAGCTAGGGTTCATGTGGGATCTTACTCCACAAGCAAAAAACATGCAACCAATAATGGCTTCAATATCATAAAAGAGTGAGTGTATGAATGAATTCCCCTTTCTCCCCAAGTGCTTCCTTTTATAACTTTTCATTGCAACAAAGGGCCCAAAAGAATCCTAATCGACCTCCTTGGGGAAAAATCCACATAATAATAAAATAACTTAAGTTACTTTATCACCACTATGCCCAAAAGTACACTTAAGTTACCCCCAACGAAGAAATAAAATAATGAAGTACCCATGGGGAGCATCACACAACCTATAAGTGAAATGAAGGTGCAAACCATACCCAATAACCATCAATGTCACTAGCCCCTTGGGCATGACCAAGGCTAAGATGGATGAAAAACCTCCTGGGCCATCTAATCGGAATTAGGGACATTACATGTGGGCTTCAATTGATTTGTGAGGCAATGCCTTAGAGAATTAGGGGTTTTCAAAGTTTAATCATCTTTATGAACAGTTTGAAGGAAAATGCTTTAGAAAATATAGAACAAATACTCAATCATGCTTTACAGAGAAACACCTATAGGCATGAAACAAATAAAAAGGAAAACCGAAAAGAACAAAATATTATTTGGTCGATGCAAGATTACTCTTGGACCCGTGGATGCTCTTGTACCACAATTCTTGGTTTTTGGGCTAGGAGATGGAAATAAGTTTGTTGGAGTCCCAAAAATGATGCTCTGTCGATGATGAATGCCAAGGGCAGTTTTATTCAAACGTGGTTTGTTGTTGATTTCATTATGTATCATATCTTATTTAAGTTTACCAATGCATGTGGGTACTTAAGTGTGACACTCCATAACAATGCGTGTTTTGTATTTTAATGTTGTTATTAAACGAGGCGATGAGATGTCTTGCAGAACAGAGTGAGAGCTCACTACAAAAAGTAGTAAGTAGATATCAAAAATATAGTATCGAGCCAAGAAAGTTAAGATAGGTTGAAAACAACTTGGATGATAGTCTAGCAACAAAAATGTTGTGCTCAACGTGACACAAGGTGTTGATGGCAACATGGGAAGTGGAAGCATAGAAATAGGTGTAGATGTGCAAAGAAGGATTTGAACCTTGTGATAATCAGGTGGTATGAATGGGAAATTATGAGGCTAAGGTGTAGATAGAAGAGGTTGAAGTGAAAAATATTCCATTACTTAGAAGGTAGATGGGGGCATGTGTATGCAAAATCATGTGTATCTTATGGAGACGATTCTGAATCACAACAGTCAAAGAGGATTTGAGCTGTAAAGAGTTGCAAGAATTGAAATGTATGTTGGATGTCAAGTATGTCTTTTCATAGTCTCAAAATTCTAAGAATTCGCATTGTTATGAACCAACAACAAAACCAGCTGATTGTGAGTGAATTTTCAAGTTTAACTGTGATAGTGATAGATGATGCAGGAACATCCTCCTTGATGCATAAATAGGACTTGTCATCGATTTTGATTTGTTGGTTAGTCAGTCTAGTTTAAATCCTTCACAAATTAAAATTTTACATTTTCCCTCCAAAATGCATATTTGGATCTTGAAGGCCATTTTTGGCTTGGATTAGGAGCTTTGAGGTGGTTTAGGGGTCACTCATAGATATTCAAACATGTTTTAAGATTTTAATAAGACCCATAGGTCCCTTGGAGTCATAATTAGTGTTAGGTGTTATAAACTTAGAGTTTTAGTTGAGTGTTTCAATGATTTGCAAGAACCCATCATGTGACTGAGGGTCTTAAAGGATTATGATTCAGTTTTTAGGACTTGTGAACATATAAATACCTCAATGTAACCAATTTGCATCATTCCATTTGAATGAGATTCCAAGAGTCCAAGAGTTGAAGAGGTTTTGGATGAAACTCTGGTTTGCTAGCAAACTGTGAATAGTCTTGTTAATAGTTGATATTTGAAGCTTTATGGTGCATGTACCTGGATGAAGAATCATGAGATAAGGTATTCTGAGGTTTTATATATGTTGAATTCATTTAGTTCTTGTGTTATTGATATTAAAAGGAACTTGAGAATCTGTGCAGTCCATGAACAGTGAGGAGTCTGATACACTGTGATTGCTAGTGAAGGATTTGTTCCCTAGGAGTTGTTGCATGTGAGAGAAAGGTCAATATAATGCAGATACAATCATAGTATTAGCCTTGGAGAGCTTTGAAAAGAACCATTTGATCATGATTTGTCGTATAAACCCTTAGAAGCAAAGGGACTCTGTTTTGGTAGAAGGCAGAGCATGCAAAACCTTGAGATCTGTTGGTGGAAGGTAGAGCAAAGTACAATACTGGTACATTTATACGTTTAAAGGTTTTAAAACAGACCTTAGGGAGGAAGATTAGACTTTGACATTGATTCTAGTAGATTCTATTGTAAAGCTTTTATTCTCGGGCTACACAGAAAGGTTAAACCCTTGAACTAGGGTTTGGGGAGACAAATGTGAGTTTTCTTTAAAACGAACGTTTAAAACCTTTTGAAACTTGGTAAAGATCCCTGTCTTGAGGAGCTCTAAGAATTTTAAAAGCAATTGTATTGATTTTCTCCGCCACAGTTGAGATTTTTGTGACAGTCATCATTGGAGGCTTGTAGGAATAGTTGAAAGTTCAGGGTTTGAAGTTATTTGGTTTGTTGAAAGACCTAAGAATTGCAAGGAACTGTGAAATGTTGAGCATTTAACCTAGACACCCTCCTCTAACATAATCAATAATTTTTGAACCAAGAAACCTTCTGTGCATGACAGTTTGCAAGAAACACTGTAGCAAAATAAAGTTTGAAATTGTGGATGTAGGTCTGTAACAAGGTGAGTGAAGAGACTCTGAGAAGAATTTGCATGAACTTTCAATAAATTTTAAAAGCTTACTAGAAAACCACTACAGTTCAGGTCAGGTGGTCTTGAGACCTAATTTGAAGGTGAAGAAGAGGCTTTATAGAAGAATTTCACTAAGAAACCTAACCCAAGTCTTTTCTCACAGACATAAAGGCTAAATGGGTATTCAAAAGTGCCATTACATCCTTGATTGAGTCTCTAAGGAAAAAGATAAGGGTGTAAAACAGTGATGACAGGACTGGTAAGACATTAAGCAAGGTGAAAGAGCAAGAGGGTGAAAAGGAGTTTTAGGAAGAGAGTTAAGAAGACAAGATTTACCCCACACCTCAAATTTGGAAAAGGGTATTGGAAAAGGTGAATGATTCATTCTGGGTTAGTCTAGGTTGTCATAACCATGAAGTCGCCTATGGAAAGACATTAAGAAGCATTTGGGGGCAGTTGGTAAAAGAATTGATCACATTATTGATTCCTTACAGCACAAAACCAATTGGATGGTGGAATAAGCATTGGTTAGGGTCTAGAAACAAGTTATTAAAGGTTGTAAGAATAATTTTCCATTTAGAGGTCATCTTAGACTCTTAAAGAAAACATGTTAGCCTTTGAAAAGTGATTCTCTTGACTAGAAGGGTACTGTTTTTGGGAATTCGATCTAACTTGAGTTGTTTGACTGAATTGTTTCTAGCGCTGCATCATTTGGTATCAGAGCAGACAAATAGAGTTGGAAAAGTCAAGGGAAAGTTTGATGCAATAAGAAGAAGAAAAAGAAAACAAGATGTTGCAAGTGAGAATATAAGGAAGACCATCTTTGGTAGAGAAGATGGATAGAATGATGGATGTTCTGATGAGAAGGTCGACTGATATAGAGGAAAATGAGAGAGTAATGAGGATGGAGATGAGTCTTATGCAAAGGAGAGAGACAAGTAACAGGGTACAATTTGTAGGAAGATGCTACAAATGTCAAAAATATGCAGGTCACAGGGCTTATGAATGCAATGAGGTGAATGCAAGAATGAAAGAGATGGACAGAGTTGCTGACTAGGTATTTCAAGACAAAGGCGAGTCTCTTTTATGCAGAAGAGTTCTTTTAAAACCACATAAACTAATGAATGATGTAACTTAGAGAAGATGTTTGTTTAGAACTGTATGTAAAGCTAAAGGGAAATGTTGTAATGTGGTCATTGATAGTGGAAGCACAAAGAATCTTGTGTCTTTTGAAATGGTAGAGAAGCTTGGATTGAAAACTACCATGCACCCTAATCCATATCAAGTCTCATGGATGCAGAAAGGACACCATATTTTGGTTAGGGAACAATGTTAGGTAGAGTTTCAAATTGGAAGATACAGGGACAAAGTGTTATGTGATTTGGTTCCAATGGATGTTTGTCATGTGTTGTTGGGAAGACCATGGCAGTATGACAGGAAAGTAGTGCATGATGGAAAGAAGAACACCTACACTATTATAACACCAACAGGAGTTAGCCATACACTTTCACCTATCAAAGGAGAACATGAACCATAAGAAGGATTAGTCATGATGCTATTAGCAAAGAGATACTTGGTACAAACAAAAGAGGCATGTAAAAAGACAATGATGAGGGTTGTTAAGCCTTATACATCTGATTGGACAACTGATTTTGCAGGTGTAAAGAAAGAAGCAAATATTCAGTTTTGTGAAAGCCAAAAGAGGATTGAAGAGAGAGAATTCTGCGGGGTTAGTGAGGAAAAAGAGAGTGAGCAGCAACAAATGGCGAAACAGAGGTATCAAGGGAGTGAACAAGAGGATGGCAAGGTCTTAGAAGAGGCCTTAGAGTTGTTTCTTGTTGGCTAGATTTTCTGCATTGCTGAAAACCTAGGTAGTCGTGAGATAAATCTCCCTCATTTACCGGTGAGGCTCCCGTGTCAGATTTGTCAATAAAAAAACTATATTAGTATTTATATGGGGTTTTACTTTAACTATTCAGCTCATGAACCATAACTGTATAGTTCTGCAGCAAGTAAGCATCTGTTTAAGCAAGAAAATATTTATAGAAGGAAATAAGAAAACACAAGAAAGAAATGGGGAAGATGTGCAACCCAATCAATAGATAACAGAGTTTATTGCATGCACATAGAAGAAACCAATAGATATCAACGCACATAATTATAAGCAAAGGTAGCTCCAGATCTAGATCTAAAATAACACAAAGTTTATTAAAAGATCTAAGATAGAAAGCTTAGAAACAAAATGCACTGTGACACAAAGTTCTCGGAAACCTACTCCTTTATATTCCTTTGCTTCAAGTGGCTATCAGGGGTTTCAACACAAAGTCTGGAACACAAGAATGCTGCTTACAAATTCTGATCCTTAACCGAAGGTTCTTCCTCTACTTATAGAATGTAGAGGGGCAATTACAAGTCGAAAGCTTTTAGTTGAACTGGCACATGTGGAAGTCGGAAAAGAAACAACTGACAATCTCCCTCCTGGAATTCCTCTTTGCATGACATGCATGATTTGCAACTGAAAATAAAACCTTCTATTTTGCACGTTTGCCACCTATTTCCAAGTAGTTGACTTCTTCAAGTAATGGCTTTTAAACCAATCACTTAAGTTTTATAATTTAATTGATCGCTCAATTACTTTGTCGGAGGAAATAAGAGAAAGAAGAAGAAAGAGGAAAGCTGCAGTCTTGTTCTTTTTCATATTCGCATGCGTTGATTTTTTGGATCTGGAAGCAATTTGGATCTGGAAGTGATTGGAAGCAGTTGGATCTGGAAGTGACTAGAAGCAGTTGGATCTGGAAGCGGCTGGATCTGGAAGCAAGTGACTGTGATTTGCTTGCGGGTATTGCCTTTGACATGTCTTCCTTCTTATCCTTGAAGCTTTTGCAGTTCTTCTCCAGTACATGCATCAGTGCAATGTTTGCCGTAAATAACTCTTTATTTTTAATTGCATATGAGCAATTAAAAATTTTGGAAAGCACTCGGGTGAATGCAACTTCAATGAAGGCTTCAACTGGAAGATTGGAAGCACGTGCACAAGATCCTAGAAGGAATTTTCCACGCACTGACTTCTACACGAGCTGCATCAGAAACAAGAGGATGAATTTTTGTGTCGGAAGCTTTTGCAATTATGAGATTTGGATCTGGATCTGGGCCTATTGACTTCAGCAAATCTAGAAGCTATGCATAATTCCGCTGAGCTTTCTCTTTCATCCCGCTTTGCCATGGCTAAAACAATCTATGTCTGAACAATTCTTTTCCTCTTTATTCGGCCGGAATTCTTCACAACCGGTGTAGATCTAGATAATTCTTCAGATTCGGAGGATATGTTCAATGTATTGGACATTGATTTAAGCTCCCTTTCTCTTATAAAAGCATCTAAGGCCTCTTCAGACAAAGATGGCAACCGGAACATGAACAGTGGATTTTAATCATAAAAATCTGCATAATTCAAGCTTGTTGCCCCAAATTTGATGTTTTATTTGCATGCAAAGCAAGCATGAATTTTACCAACTTCACCTGAGCACCTGTATCACTTATGCAAACAATTATCCAGACACAAATCAACCTTTTTCAACCTGTGCGCCAATTCTGGAAGCTTTTAACATTAATTACACCTTCTTCTGAGCAAAAATCCTCTCCAAATGGGGCACACTTTTTGTCTGGGCTGCACTTCTCTGCTTGTGAATTAATTAATTCATCCTTATGGCAGCCCCTGCTTATATAATCCTCATGATTCTATAATTAATTAATGCCTTTCCTATTCCTGGCAATTAATTAATTAATTAATAAGCTTTACTCTTCAAATGGGGCGCCTATTTTGTGCATGCTCATGGCTGCCATTAAATAAATTAAATTTATTTAATTTTAGACTTCTGCTTCCAGTTAACTCAAGCCTCACAGTATGCTTTGACCTTAGCCACTGAAAATATGAATTAATTAATTCATTTAATACTTAAAAAGTATTATTTCTCTCCCAAATGGGGTGCACTTTTTGACATGAAGGGGCTGCATTAAATAAATAATATTTATTTAATTTTAGAACTGTCTATTTCCAACTTCCTTTTGTCCACTTCCCTTTGTTGACTTTTCCACAAGCCTAGGCGCCAAAATTGGGTGAATAAATATTAACAAATATTTATTTAATGCATTATTATTCACCCAAGGTGGGTCGCACTTTTTGGAATAAAGAATTTCTATTTTTAAAAGTCAATTGGCAATGGGATTATTTACCCTGCAAGGCAGCTCCGAAAATCCCATGATCCACTTAAGTTGTTTGACTTTCATAATGAAATTATTTACCCTACGAGGCAAGTAATAAAATCCCATCAATGCCTTAAGTGATTTTTCTTTTATTTCACAATGAGAATATTTACCTTGCAAGGCAATTAAAAATTCCCCCGCCGCCGCGCCTCGATTTTCCCATTGTGACTTAAGTGGTATTGCTTCCATGGGAAAAAGTACCTTGTTGGCAGGTACAAAATTCCCACCTGCCTGTTGCTTCCAAAAATTCCATGATCCACTTCAAACCCCCTTTTTTCAAAAATGCGGCCAGCCTAGAAGAAGCTTTTTGGTGCACGACTTCGTCTTTTCCAAGAGAACCAGACCTCCGATGGCGAATTCCTTCTAGCACAACGTGCATATGTGATCTCCAAATACTCCAAGCCAAGAATCAGGCCAAACCGACAAAGGAATTGATGCAGAGAAATTTCACAGAAAACGAAACGGGAGAACACAAAAAACACAAAAAGTTGCCAGAAGTCACAAATAAAGTCCAAGATTCATTCCTGGTTAAAACCCTAGTGGTATATGGGAATATTGACATGTATGATCACAATGAGGTTAAACCGGAGCTCGATTTACCTCAAACGGGGCTCAAAATAATTAAATACAACTTTTCCGTAGCAAACCCCAATGACAAGGATAAAATAATTTTGGATATCCGGGTATTTGTTGAAAATGGTTTATATGGCTCCTTAGGAATATCTTGACATAATACGAAACTTTCGGCAATAAAAACACAAAACGACCCATTATTTTAAAAGTACAAAATTTTTTTAACATGGGGTAGTCTCATTTCGGGGTGAAACTGGGGACACCATTTCTACAACCTTGTGATAGCAATCATGATGCAGTGCACAAGGAAGCACTCAAAGAGAAAGGTGAAGAGAGAACTAAGCAAGATGTTCTAATGAAACAAGAGAAAAGTGAAAGAGTGAGAAAAGAAGCACACAATGAAGTGCTTGAGAAACCAAAAGAAGGACAAGTGAATGATGAATCAATGAACGAGAATGCAAAATGTGAAGAGAAGAGTAAGATGGAGATAAGCATAGTGAATGGAGAAGCTATGAGAGAGAATGAGCAAGAACAGGGTATAAGGAAGAGAGAAGAGGCATGCAAGCCTCCAAATTTTGATGCTAACATTGTCTTGAACTGTGAATGTGCAGGTGTGAATGAGTTGAAAGAAGATATGAATCATTTGCTAAGGAACATGAAGAAGATACAAGGTAATTTGCAAGGTGCAGATAGCAAGGAAGATAGCAAAGAAGGTTATGCAGATCACATTGAGAAAGATGTCCAAGCAGTGGTCTTAAGAGTACAAATTTCGAACAAGGTACAACAAGGTATAGAGTATGACCAAGCATGGAAACACAGCCCAAGAAGCAAAAAAATCGAAGTCGTGGAGGAAGCAACTATGCAGTAGCAATGAAGAGAATATAAATCAGTGTTTGCAAGCTTATTTTGCCTTCAATAAGGTGTATAAAGATATGACAGCTGAGGTGGAAGAAGAACCATCAATTAAAGATGCATTTTTCAAGGCAAAACCAGTATACTTCGACCTTGAAAGTGAGAAGGACAAAAAGAGGATGGTGCAGGTAATATAACAGTTATAAATGAAGGAAATTCATTTTATATGACCATGGAACAGGTAAATGATTTCAAATATAAGGACAAGAAGACTCAAAACAGTCTTAAGATCACTTTCTTGGGAAAATACATTATCAATACAAGCATGAAGAAGTTGGTGAACAGTATGGAGGAGATAATAAAGACTTAGGAAGCATGGCATACAATCAAGATACTGCTCAAGAGGATCATCATCAATTGGAAGCAAAGGAAGAAGAAAGAAGCAGGTTTGCAAGCACAAATTTTGGAAAAACTATTTATTTTCCTTGGGAGTATGATGTAGGAGCATCCTTCCTGATGTGTAAATAGGACTTGTTGTCATAAATTTTGATTTGTTGGTGAGTTTGTAGGGTTATGAGGTCATATAGGAGTCATTAGTGTAGTCAATCTAGTTTAAATCCTTCACAAATTCAAATCCTGCATTTTCCCTCCAAAATGCATATTTGGATCTTGAAGGCCATTTTTGGCTTGGATTAGGAGCTTTGAGGTGGTTTAGGGGTCACTCATAGATATTCAAGCATGTTTTAAGATTGTAATAAGACCTATAGGTCCCTTGGAGTCATAATTAGTGTTAGGTGTTAGAAACTTGGAGTTTTAGTTGAGTGTTTTGATGATTTGCAAGAACCCATCATGTGACTGAGGGTCTTTAAGGATTATGATTCAGTTTTTAGGACTTGTGAACATATAAATACCTCAATGTCACCAATTTGCCTCATTCCATTCGAATGAGGATCCAAGAGTTCAAGAGTTGAAGAGGTTTTGAATGAAACTCTGGTTTGCTAGCAAACTGTGAATAGCCTTGTTAATAGTTGATATTTGAAGCTTTATGGTGCATGTACCTGGATGAAGAATCATGAGATAAGGTATTCTGAGGTTTTATATATGTTGAATTCATTTAGTTCTTGTGTTATTGATATCAAAAGGAACTTGAGAATCTGTGCAGTCCATGAACAGTGACGAGTCTGATACACTGTGATTGCTAGTGAAGGATTTGTTCCCTAGGAGTTGTTGCATGTGAGAGAAAGGTCAATATAATGCAGATACAATCATAGTATTAGCCTTGGAGAGCTTTGAAAAGAACCATTTGATCATGATTTGTTGTATAAACCCTTAGAAGCAAAGGGACTCTGTTTTGTTAGAAGGCAGAGCATGCAAAACCTTGAGATCTGTTGGTGGAAGGTAGAGCAAAGTACAATACTGGTACGTTTATACGTTCAAAGGTTTTAAAACAGACCTTAGGGAGGAAGATTAGACTGTCATTGATTCTAGTAGATTCTATTGTAAAGCTTTTATTCTCGGGCTACACAGAAAGGGTAAACCCTTGAACTAGGGTTTGGGGAGACAAATGTGAGTTTTCTTTAAAATGAACGTTTAAAACCTTTTGAAACTTGGTAAAGATCCCTGTCTTGAGGAGCTCTAAGAGTTTTAAAAGCAATTGTATTGATTTTCTCCGCCACAGTTGAGATTTTTGTGACAGTCATCATTGGAGGCTTGTAGGAATAGTTAAAAGTTCAGCGTTTGAAGTTATTTGGTTTGTTGAAAGACCTAAGGATTGCAAGGAACCGTGAAATGTTGAGCATTTAACCTAGACACCCTCCTCTAACATAATCAATAATTTTTGAACCAAGATCACTTCCAAGAAACCTTCTGTGCATGACAGTTTGCAAGAAACACTGTAGCAAATCTGTATGATTGACTTGTGTCTAATAAGAGTTGGTGGTTGAGGGCCTTCCAAGGTAAAATAAAGTTTGAAATTATGGATGTAGGTCTGTAACAAGGTGAGTGAAGAGACTCTGAAAAGAATTTGCATGAACTTTCAATAAATTTCAAAAGCTTACTAGAAAACCACTACAGTTCAGGTCAGGAGGTCTTGAGACCTAATTTGAAGGTGAAGAAGAGGCTTTATAGAAGAATTTCACTGAGAAACCTAACCCAAGTCTTTGCTCACAGACATAAAGGCTAAATGGGTATTCAAAAGTGCCATTACATCCTTGATTGAGTCTCTAAGGAAAAAGATAAGGGTGTAAAACAGTGATGACAGGACTGGTAAGACATTAAGCAAGGTGAAAGAGCAAAAGAGGGTGAAAAGGAGTTTTAGGAAGAGAGTTAAGAGGACAAGATTTACCCCACACCTCAAATTTGGAAAAGGGTATTGGAAAAGGTGAATGATTCATTCTGGGTTAGTCTAGGTTGTCATAACCATGAAGTCACCTATGGAAAGACATTAAGAAGCCTTTGGGGCAGTTGGTAAAACAATTGATCACATTGTTGATTCCTTACAGTACAAAACCAATTGGATGGTGGAATAAGCATTGGTTAGGGTCTATAAACAAGGTATTAAAGGTTGTAAGCATATTTTTCCATTTAGAGGTCATCTTAGACTCTTAAAGAAAGCATATTAGCCTTTGAAAAGTGATTCTCTTGACTAGAAGGGTACTGTTTTTGGGAATTCAATCTAACTTGAGTTGTTTGACTGAATTGTTTCTAGCTCTGCATCAGATCAGTTGTTCAGTTTAAGGTGAAACTAACGGTGAAGGGCTACATGCAGGCATAGGGTGTTGACTATCGGAAAACCTTTCGCCATATATGCAGGTGACTTCAGTCATGCTTCTATTGGCGATTGCAGCAACACTACATCTGTACATCAATCAACTTAATGTGAAGGCAATCTGTAATGTCCCCTTTTCCAACTTGAGAAGCATGATTTGGACTTCTTGCCATTCCCTTTTCCATGGCAACGAAGTGGAAAGAGTTGGGAAAAGGAATTGAGCTTCTTTTGCATTTATTTTCTAATTTTAATGTTTCTTTTTAGCATGTGTTTGCCTTTAGTAGGTCGGTTGGGTTTTAAGCATAGTTATTGAGGTTCGGAAATCCGATTAAATTCGGAAGGGCAAAAAAATCCGAAAATACGGAGTTCTCGAAAAAATCCGAAAAAATCCGGAAAAAATCCGGTTATATACTTATATTATTTTATATTTATATTATTGTACACTTAAATTATTATATATAGACAAATCATACAAAAAGTATCAATCTACCATCATCATCATCATAAAAACATAAAATTAAAGTTTGTAGAATTGAGAAATGCAAAAGAGTTTGAAATTCAATTAAAAGAGTGACATGGTTTCGAGCCTAAGCTCCACACTGAAATGAAACTTAAAAGTTTCAAACATTTGCAACATCAAAACCTGCTTCAACATCAAAGTCTTCTTCAAAATCAAAACTAGCTCTAGCACCATCATCTAATCCATGTTCATCATCACTATCAATGATTTCTTGAATTTCTTCAACAGATGATGCTCCAAAGTGAGACTCGCCATCTTCTTTTGCAAGATTGTTCTCAAGCAAACGCAAATTGCTATGGACAAACACAAGATCTGAGAGTTTTTTAGCTCCCAGTCGATTCCTCTTGTTGGTGTGGATCAAATCATGTGTGCTCCAATTTCTTTCGCATGCTGAAGCACTGGCACACTGGCTGTGAATACGCACGGCAAGCTTTTGAAGCTCTGAAGTAGAAGAACCATAAGTCTGCCACCATAAATGAGGATCCATGCAGTGGATGTCTTCTTGTGCCTCCTTACGAGAAAACATGCCCTCTTGGTTCTTGAATATAGTGAGTTGCCTTCTCACCTTAGCCTTCTCATCATTATCACGAACCAACCTATTTATAGTTTCCAATACACCGTTCTTTACCTCCTCATCTGCATCATGATCCACCTCTATAAGCTTAGGATTTAAATAGCAACCCGCTGCATGGATAGGACGATGTAGCATGTCCCAACGTTTGTCCACAATGTCCCATATTTGCTGAACTTCAGAATCATCTGCAAGTACTTTTTTTATTTGTTCCTTTGCTTGTTCCATGCCCTCATACACAAAGCTAATGCAAGGTTTCATGCCATCAGCCAATCTCAACAGTTGGACAAGTGGCTCAAACACCTTTAAGGCCTTCTCAGCATTCTCCCAAAATGAACTTCCTAAGATGATTCTCTCAACATCTTTTGCAAGGCTTTCCTTAGAAAGCTTAGATTGTGCCCATTCTTCACTCACCACAACTTTTCTCAGAGCTGTCCTCTCCTCCACCTCTCTCTGCAAAGTGATAAAATTGGATGCAAATCTTGTTTCAGCAGGGGAAAGAAGTTCACGCTTTGCAAATGACCGATACAAACTCAAGGTCAAGCGGTGATTAAGTATGAATTTGGAAATATGTTTCCCTTCTCTAACAACATTATTTACCCACTCTAACTTTGCTAGATCTTCAAGCAAAAGATCTAAAACATGAGTTGCACATGGAGTCCAAAACAGATGAGGAAACCTAGCCATAAGAAGTTCACCTGCTGCTTTACAATTTGCTGCATTATCTGTAATAACTTGTACTACATATTCTTCTCCAATCTCTAGAATGGCAGATTCAATACATTTGAAAATGAAATCTGCAGTCTTTACCTCCTTGCTTGTATCAATTGATTTGATAAACATAGCACCTTTTGGACATTGTGTCAGAATGTTTAGGAGGGGCCTTCGTTTTGTATCAGACCACCCATCACTTACAACAGTGCACCCTGATTTTCTCCAATTCTTTTTCATATTATCTAGTTCGCTAGATATTGATGACACCTCCTCTTCCAGCAGAGTAGTTCTAAGGATTTCAAAAGATGGCATTGTATAACCTTTCCCAAAACTCGCAATCCCCTCTACCATGGCTTTTGTATGGGGATTTCGAACAACATTGAAAGGGATGGCATTTGCATAAAAAAATCGAGCCACCAATTTGTCAACATCATGCTTTTCTTGTGGCTTCCACACAGTGATTTCAATGAACCCTGAGACATCCCTTGTGCACTTTTACTTCCTTGGGCAAATGCTTGATGAAGGAGTTGAGCTACTAAAAGAGCCAATCTGTGACATATTGCTTTGGATTTTGGCTTTTTTTGAAGTTGTCGCTGATGTTGCAAGTGTCTTCAATTCATATTTGTTTGAATTCGATTAACGAATTCAGCATACTTCCCTCCCTCTTTTGTAACTGGGCAAGTCTTCACATCTTTACCCCCAATATAATGATTACGAACCCTTGTTATGGTTCTGTGATATTTGAATTACATAGAGTGCATCTCATATTTCTGGGATTATTTTCATTGTCTCGCAGGACAATGTATTTCATCTCCAATTGATTACTTGTCATGGTGGTGTTGATGAATTCACCTTCCTGAAAAAAATGATAAACAATTTCAATACATATAAATTTTATTGACGACAAATGTAAGAGATCATCATAATTAGTATTTAAAATTTAACTATTAAAAATGAAATAATAAATTGAGAAAAAATTAAATGGCATAATTTATTATTTATTTGAAAAATATTATTCACGTAATATAATAAAAATATTAAAAATTATAAAACATAAAGATTAAAAAGTATCTAAATCAATAACTAGTAATAATATATTAACTCTTGAAATAAATAAAACTAAAACATTAATTAAAAAACTATAAAACTAATATATTTACTTGAAATAAATAATTAGATTAGTTTATTAAATTATAGGTCTTTAAAATTAAATCATTTACTTGAAGTTGAAATAAATAATTAATAAAATTAAATAATAGATTGATTTATTTTTAATAAAATAAAATAAATACACAAACTAATTACTAATAATTTAAATTAAAAATAATACATACATAAATAACTAATACATATAATAATATAAATAAATGTTTTTCGATAAATTAATTATAATATTATTTATAAATTATATTATTATGTATATATTATTTATTTTAGTTAATTTATTTATTTATTTAAAAAATAATAAATAATAAATAAATTTAAAATTGCGACTTTAATTTAAAAATAATACATACATAAATTAATAAATTTATTTTAAAATAATAAAAAATAAATAAATTTAAAAATAATAAATACAGAAATTACTAATAAAATATAATAATAACATTATTAAAAATAAATTAAAAAAATACATAAATAATATAATAATATTATAAATTATATTAAAAACTTAAAAAGTTATAAATTTATGAAGTTATAAAGTTATAAATTTAAAAACAATACATAAATAAAACAAACCTAAAATCGAAATAAAACCTAAAAACAAAATAAAACAAAACAAAATAAAACCTAAATTTAAAAACAAAATAAAACCTAAAATCGAAATAAGAAGACATAATTGTATTTTTCCCTTGTTGCACCACGCGCACTCCTCCCCCACCACCGCCGCATTCGCAGGCAGCCTCCTCCCCTGCCACGCTGGCCGCACCCCAGTTCCTCCCTGTGCGCCGCGCCCGGCCTCCTCCTGCCGCCGCTGCAACCTCCGCTCAAGCTTCTTCTCTCTGTCGCCGTCGATTTGCTCAGCTTTCCTCGCCGCCGCCATGCAGAGACCTCCTACGAGCTCGTCGAAGTTTCAAACCACCGGTGTAACCTCCGCCACCACCGCTACGCTTTGGCGAGTTTTGTTTACGGTCGGACCTCGCCACCAATGATCCCGAACCTTCACCATGCCTTGCCGTCATAGAATGCAAACGAATGCAGAAGCGCTTTGTATTTTAACAACCGATTTGCGGTTTTATAGCATTTTAACGCGTCTAGGGTTAACGCGTTTAGGTTTAGGGCTTTTTTTTTTGTTTTTAGTGCAAAAAGTCACCGAATCGAACCGGATTTATCCGGTCGCTTCGAAAAATACGGTTCGAACCGGATTTCAGTCGAATCCGCCGAACACAGTAACTATGGTTTTAAGGCATTTAAGGAGGCATAATAAAAGAATATAATGACTTATAGGGGTCGGCCTTGCTCTTCCAAGCTTTGGCGCCAAGAGGAGGTTATAAAAGGAGACTTAGGAGCTCATTTGCACTCATACATCTTTGGCGCATTTACTCTACTTGAACCTTTGGGCTGGTGGCTCATTGTTCTTCCACTCTTGGACGAAAACCCAAGTGTGTGGCATCTTCCTAGAAGGACGAAAACCCTTCTAGTGGTTTATAGGGGACAAAACCCTCCTACCTTGTGTGAGCTTGAAGGATTGTTGCAGATTTGAGGGAAAGAAATCATAATCAGATTTGTATTTGCATTGAGTGGCCTCTCCTAGGTGGAGCGACCTACCTTGGAGTGAAGTTTGGTGCCTTAAAGGGCATATATTTGATATTTCACTTCATTTTCAGATTTTCCTCTATTTATAAAGTCGGAATCTACTTTGTGGTGAATTTTTGGGGTTTATAAACCCTCATTGCATAATTATTTTGGAGCTGCACTTCTGCTGGTCATTATTAATTTTCAGCTGAGCATATGCATGTCTTTTTGGGTTGAAAACAGTTCTAGAATATCTCTAAAAGGTTTATATAAATTGTGGATGCATTGCTAGTTGATATTTTGGGTGAAATTGTGAGTTTTCATACTGCTGTTCCTAAAATCAGTTCGCTGTCCAAATCTGGGATTTATTTCAGTCTGCTGATTTGAAAATCAGATTTGATTGCTTTGGGGTTTGAGCTAATTTCCTTGATTGTTGGTTTCATCCCTTGAAAGGGATATTACACAATCATTTTTAATGTTTAGCTGGAAGAGGAAATATACTTGAAATAGATGGACAATACATGTTTTGTGACCAAGAGTGTTTGGTTTATGGGGGCAAGATGTTTTTGGGTCGAAAACAGTTCTAGATATCTCTAAAAGTTTTATTTAAATTGTGGATGCATTGCTAGTTGATTTTTTGGGTGAAATTGTGAGCTTTCATACTGCTGTTCCTAAAATTAATTCGCTGTCCAAATCTGGGATTTATTTCAGTTTGCTGATTTGAAAATCAGATTTGATTGCGTCGGGGTTTTAGCTAATTTCCTTGATTGTGATTTTAACCCTTGAAAGGAATATTACACAATCATTTTTAATGTTTAGCTGGAAGAGGAAATATACTTGAAATAGATGGACAATACATGTTTTGTTACTAGGAGCATTTGGTTTATGGGGGCAAGATGTATGGTTGGAGCAGTCTTCCATAGCATGGTAACAACAGATTGATGGATACTGCAGAGAAAGGCATTCAAGTTGAGTTATGCAGATTCCAATTTTTACGTCGGAGAACTAGGGAATCACTTTTGGTTCTTGCACTATATTTGATGAGCACAATTGTCATTGGTAGTGGGCCTAAAGTTGATAAAACTTAAGGAAATTGAAGTTGGTGAAAAGGTTCAGGAGGATTTATCATCATGGTTGAATTGAAACCTTGATGTATGCGGTAGCGTGTATGCAAAATTATAAGAACTCGCAATGTTATGAATCAGCAACAAAACCAGTTTTTGTGAGTCAATTTTTAGGTGTAATTGTGATAGTGATAGAGCACACAATCAGTATAAGGTGCAACTAGTGGTGAAGGGCTACACACATGCATAGGGTATTGACTATCGAGAAAACATTTCACCACAGGTGACTTGATCAAGCTTCTACCTTGGTGATTGCAGCAACACTACATTTGTACATCATTCAACTCAATGTGAACGCAACCATTTTTAATGTTTATTTGGAAGAGGAAATATACATGAAATGGATGGATGATACATGTTTTGTAATTGGAAGCATTCGGTTTATGGGCGCAAGATGTGTGGGTTGGAGCGAGTCTTCCATAGCATGGTAACATAGATTGATGGATAATGCGAGACAAAGGCATTTCAAGGTGACTAATGCAGATTCAATGTTTTCGTCAAGAACCGGGAATCACTTTTGATTCTTGCACTATATTTGTGTTGGCTAGATTTTTTGCATAGCACAAAACCTAGGCAGTCATGAGATAAATCTCCCTCATTTACCGGTGAGGCTCCCGTGTCAAATTTGTCAATTAAAGTATGCTAATATCTAAATGGGGTTTTACTTTAACTACTCAGTTCATGAACCATAACTGAACAGTTCTGCAGCAAGTAAGCAATTGTTTAAGAAAGGAAATATTTAAAGAAGGGAATTATATAAACACAGAGAAGAAATGGGGAAGATGTGCATCCCAATCAATAGATAACAGAGTTGATTGCATGCACATAGAAGAAACCAATAGATATAAACACAGAATTCTAAGCAAAGGTAGCTCTAGATCTAGATCTAAAATAACACAAAGTCTATTAAAAGATCTAAGATAAAAAGCAAGAAACACAATACACCGTGACACAAAGTTCTCTGGAAATCTGCTCCTGTATATTCCTTTGCTTCAAGTGGCTCTCAAGGGTTTCAGCACAAAGTTTGGAACACAAGGTTGCTGCTTACAAATTCTCTTGTAACCCGAAGGTTCTTCCTCTACTTATAGAATGTAAAGGGGCAATTACAAGTCGGAAGTTTTTAGTTGAACTGGCACATGTGGAAGTGGGAAAGGAAACAACTGACAATCTCCCTCCTGGAATTCCTCTTTGCATGACACGTATGATTTGCAGCTGAAAATAGAACCTTCTATTTTGCACGTCTGCCACATATCTCCAAGTAATTGACTTCTTCAAGTAATGGCTTTTAAACCAATCACTTAAGTTGTATAAGTTAATTGATCACTCAATTACTTTGTTGGAGGAAAGAAGAATGAAGAGGAAAGCTGCAGTTTTGTCCTTTTTCATGTCGCATGCTGCTGATTCTTTTGCCTTTGATTCTCACCAAACCGAATCGGGAGTAGCTGGATCTCGGAAGCAAGTTGGAATTGGAAATGGCTAGAATTGGAAGCAATGGATGGATCGGAAACAATTTGGATCAGGAAGCGAGCTGGATTTTGCCTTCGCCTTGTCTTCTCTTTTATCCTTGAAGCTTTTGCAGTTCTTCTCCAGTACATGCATCAGTGCAATGTTTGTCATAACTCTTTATTTTTAATTGCATATGAACAATTAAAAATTCTGGAAAGCACTCTAGGTGAATGCAACTTCAATGAAGGCTTCAACTGGAAGATTAGGAGTACATGCACAAGATCCTAGAAGGAATTTTCCACGCACTGACTTCTTCACGAGCTGCATTTGAAACAAGAGGATGAAGCCTTTGCAATTATGGATCTGAATCTAGCATACTCCATAATGAATTCTGGCAGTTGGGATGTGAATGGAAATGCTGCAGCTCGAATGATTCCACTGCTTTTGACTGCACGCATGAGGGAAGTCTTTCCAGCTTTGGATTTGTCAATCAATTTGGAAAGAGGTTCCGGACCTAGATCTTTGTTTCCAATGTCTGCAAATTTAGAAGTGATGCATGACTCCATTGTGCTCTCTTTTTCATCCTTCTTTGCCATGGTTATGTCTATCTTTTATCGAACATTCTTTTTCTTCTTACTCGGCCGGAATTCTTCAAAACTGGCGTAGATCTGGATAATTCTTCAGATTCGGAGGATATATTCAATGTATTGGACATTGATTAAAGTTCATTTTCTTTTGTAAAGCACCTGTAACGAATTCCTGCAATTAATTCAGACAAAGATGGCAACTGGAACATGAACAGTGAATTTTAATCATAAAAATCTGCACTATTCAAGCCTGCTGCCCCAAAAATTGATGTTTTATTTGCATGCAAAGTGAGCATGAATTTTTCCAACTTCACCTGAGCACCTGTATCACTTATGCAAACACAAATCAACCTCCTTCAATGCATGCGCCAAAATTGGAAGCTTTTAGCCTTGATTTCACCTTCTTTTGAGCAAAAATCCTCTTCAAATGGGGCGCACTTTTCCTCTAGGCTGCACTTCTTTACTTGTGAATTAATTAATTCATCCTTATGACAGCCCATGCTTATATAACCCTCATAATTCTATAATTAATAATTGCCCCTCCTATTCCTGACAATTAATTAATTAAAAATCATGTTTTTCTCTTTAACTGATGTGCTAAAATTGCATGTTTAAGGACAGCCATCCAATAAATTAAATTTAATCAATTTAATCATCCACCCTTCACTCCACTTAAGCTTCACAGTGTGCTTTAACCTTAGCCACTGAAAATAGGAATTAATATAATCATTTAATACTTTAAAAAGTATTATTTCCTTCTCAAAAGGGGCTGCATTAAATAAATTAAATTTATTTAATTTTGAAATTCCTTTCGTCCACTTTCCTTTGTTGACTTTTCCACAAGCTTTGAACGGCGCTAAAATTGGGTGAATAAATATTAACAAATATTTATTTAATGCATTATTATTCACCCAAGGTGGGTCGCACTTTTTGGAATAAGGAATTTCTATTTTTAAAAGTCACATGACAATGGGATTATTTACCCTGCAAGGCAGCCCTGAAAATCCCATGATTCACTTAAGTCGTTTGACTTTCATAATGGGATTATTTACCCTGCCAGGTAGGCAATAAAATCCCATGATTCACTTAAGTTGTTTTTCTTTTATTCCACAATGAGAATTTTTACCCTGCAAGGCAGGTAAGAAATTCTGTCTTCCTGTTGCCTCTAATTTTCCCATCATAACTTAAGTGACTTTGCCTTCATGGGAAAAAGTACCCTGCAAGGCAGGTACAAAAATCCCACCTGCCTGCTACGACCAAAAATCCCATGATCCACTTAAGCTGTTTGACTTTCATAATGGGATTATTTACCCTGCAAGGCAGGTAAGAAAATCCCATCAATGCCTTAAGTGATTTTTCTTTTATTTCACAATGGGAATTTTTACCTTGCAAGGCAGGTAAGAAATTCCCGCCTGCCTGCTGCCTCCAATTTTCCCATTGTGACTTAAGTGGCGTTGCTTCCATGGGAAAAAGTACCCTGCTAGGCAAGTACAAAATTTCCACCTGCCTGCTGCTTCCAAAAATCCCATGATCCACTTCAAACCCTCTTTTTCCAAAAATGCGGCCAGCCCAGAAGAAGCTTTTTGGTGCACGACTTCGTCTTTTCCAAGAGAACCAGATCTCGATGGCAAATTCCTTCTGGCACAACGTGCGTATGTGATCTCCAGATACTCCAGGCCAAGAATCAGGCCAAACCGGCAAAGGAATTGATCTAGAGAAATTTCACAGAAAACAAAACAGGAAAACACAAAAACACAAAAACGCTGCCAAAAGTCACAAATAAAGTGCAGAACTCATTCTTAGTTAAAACCCTTCTGGTATATAGGAATAATGATATGTTCGATCACAACAGGGTTAAATCGGAGCGCTAATTGCTTCAAACGGGGCTCAAAATAATTAAATACAAATTTCCCGCAGACAAATCCCGACGACAGAATATAACAATTTTGGGCATTTGGGTATTTGGCGAAAATGACTAATATGGCTCTTTGGGAATATCCTGACACAAAACAAGAACTTTCAGGCAATAAAAACACAAAACGACCCATTATTTTAAAAGTACGAATTTTTTTCGGATAGGTTAGTCACAGATTTTAGGATGAAATCTGGGGACACCAATTTGACTATCACACTTGTCATTGGTAGTGGCCTAAAGTTGATAAAACTTTAACAATTTGAATTTAGCGAAAGAGTTCAGGAGGATTTAATATCATAGTTGAGTTGGAACCTTGATGTATGGAACAGTGTTAGGCAGGGACATACCACCCCAAAAAACAGGTGTTGGGGACATCTGGGACGTCTTGGGGATGGCGGGGCAATGTCCTCCCCACATTTCTTTGAAGGCAGATTTCACAGGGGACATCTCCGGGATGTTCCTGAAAATCGTGGATGTTTCGAACTTCCCGAAATGTTCCCCCTTTTAGGAGATGTCTTGACATCTCCCCGCCAATAGTTTTTTTCAATTTTTTGAAGCAATAAATACTAGTTTTTCAATATAGCTATTTGAAAAACACCAATTATATGTATCTATTTCAAGGCGCTTATCTTGAATTCGTCACATAGTTTTGCCCATTGAAGGGTTCTGCATTGATTAACGAATCAATCACCTTCTCCGCAAACTTCCCTATTTCTGGGGATGGATGGCCTTGATCTAGCTACACCATTGTGTTGGGCTCGAATAAACTTGAAAATGAAATAAATGTGGGAAGGACCTAATGTACTCTTATAGGGTAAGATTGTTTTTGGAAGCCACTCATTTCTATTTGAAAAAAAGTCTGTATGTATAAATCTAATTAAAATTCACTTTGGAAGCTTCAATCACTTAACAAAGCCTATATGTATAATTTTATATGAAGAGTAAATTATAAATATTAAAAGCAGTAAATCATAGATCATGCATAACCCAACTATATTGTATTACAAAGACATAATAAGAATTAAGAGTGATAAATACGTAATTTTTGTGCATGTGTGTGGATAGTTGACTGTCATAGACTGTTATTAATTTTTTACAAAAGATTAATTGAATTTTTTTAATATTTATAATTTTGTATATTGTTTTAATAGTTGTCCCCTTTCCACCCCCTGCTGTCCCCAAAATAAGGGATTTTTTGTGTCCCAAAGAACCCCGTCCTTGCTTCCCGGAGTCTTAGGTAACTATTGTATGCAATAATCTGTATGCTTAATTATAAGAATTCATAATGTTGTGAACTGGAAACAAAACCAGTTGATTGTGAGTGAATTTTCAAGTGTAATTGTGATAGTGATAGATCAATTGATCAATATAAGGTGCAACTAGCAGTGAAGGGCTACACGCATGCATAGGGTGTTGACTATCAGAATACCTTTCACCACGTTCAGGTGACTTCAGTCATACTTCTACTGGTGATTGCAGTAACACTACATTTGTACATCAATCAGCTCAATGTGAAGGCAACCATTTTTAATGTTTAGCTTGAAGAAGAAATGTACTTGAAATAGATGGATGATACATGTTTTGTGGGCAGGAGCATTTGGTTTATGGGCGCAAGATTTATGGGCTGGAGTAGTCTTCCATAGCATGGTAACAGCAGATTGATGGATACTGCAGACAAAGGCATTCAAGTTGAGTAATGCAGAGTCCGATGTTTACGTCAGAAGAACTGGGGAATCACTTTTGGTTCTTGCACTATATTTGACTTGCACAATTGTCATTGGTAGTGACCTGAAGTCAATAAAACTTAACAAGTTGAAGTTGGTGAAAGATTTCAGGAACATTTAATATCATTGTTGAGTTGGAACCTTGATGTATGCAATAGTGTGAATGATACCTGATATTCCTCCTCCTGTTTAGCATCATATGTTAGTTTTTGAACAAAGTCAAGTGAATTTGTATATATCATAACAGAAAAATGAATTCCGACATAGCATGAAGTGGGAGTTCACAAGATGCATTGACACTTGTTAGTGTGATGTGCAGTGAGCATATGATGTTGATGGAGGAACATCAACATGAGAATATTACTTTGAGTTGGATGGAGGCATCATCCCATTAAGTGACAACAAAAACCAGCTATTCTTCTCCTGAGCGCACAAATGAGTTGATGTGGCTGAGGAAATTTCTTATCAAAACTTGAATAGGTCATGTTGGTCCCACAATGTTGAGATGTGGTGGTCACAACTTGATTGTAATGAAAAAGAAGGCCAGGTTTCACTCATGCACAAAGAACACAAAAGTATCATATAGTTTTTACTTTAGTTCTGATCAATTCAAGAAGCATATTTTATGTTATGCACTTTACCTATGTCATTTATAAGAATATGTATGGGCGAATTATGGCTTCTAGAACATTCATATTTATATTCATTAGTTATTCATTAAGTCTAACCTAATAATAATGAATGGATGTGACCCTATGTAATACACTTAATATAGGGATGAGAAAATCTCTTCCGTAAGTGTCATTTGTGAATTATTGTCTTATTGGAAGATTGTGGAGGTTGCCCCCTCACAGTGGCCTAGTTATACACTATATATTCTGATATATTTCTATTTATCTTGAAGTGATTCCATTACAAGTGGTATCAGATTATCGATTCCGGCAATAATTTTTTTCCCTTCTATATCTCACACAAAACTGCGACATGTTCGGATTTTTTTCAGGATTATTGCTACTAGAGATAATGAAGTTTCAATCCAAATTTCAGATGTTTCTGCCAGATTTGCTCGAGTTACTGTGATTTTAAGGTTTTTGACAAATTCACTCTACAGGCTGCAAATTTCAGAATTTGTCAGACTTATTTACATTTACCGAAAGCTCATCAAATTTTAGGTACGGTACATTCTTTGCATTTCCATAATTGACGCATTCTAAATTTAGAAATTCACTGGTCAAGTTTGGTCAAAGTTGACAATTAAGTTCTACCCTGTTAGACCTTAAGAAGTCAGGGTTGCAAACTAGAGGATGGGAAACATATTCATGCACACCATGGAAAATTCCTTACAAAGATAAAATACAATTTACTTTAGAACTACACTTCAACCATGATGTCTCCTTTATTAGCTCAGATTGTTCACAACCTATAGGCTGATGCAGCCAAAATAAATGACTGATTGGAGAAGCTTGAGACACGACTTGATCAATTGTTTTATTTTCATGTGAATTCAAGCATTGATCCATGTGTATCTAATGTTTATGGTGACCAACCTATGGTTATAAAGAACCCTGTATTGTTGTTAGTGAAGACAGCATGAAATACACCACGGATTGGCATGCTAACTATGACTCATATGAGCATAGGAAAGACTTTAACAAGAATAGTTGTAACAATAACACTTTCAAGCTAGGTGAGACAACTCACCAAAATTTTAACAATAGAGACAATAACTTTGCACTTGGGATAAATGGTGGAGGGCCAAAAGGAGGGAGAAACAGTATGTGAGATCTGTTCTGAGCTAGTTCAGCAACAACTTTACAGGGAAATGCCTGCTAATGGAAGATTCATGCACACCCTATCTAAGATGGATGAGATATAGAGTGCACATGCTGGATATCAAAACCTTAGATATATTGGCTATGAAGGTCATGCCATTGGAAGGTCCATTACATCCTTAGATAATATTAGTAGACTTGATAATTTTGATGGGCCACAATTGCATATTTTTCAAACGCAAATGGATAATAACGATTTTTCAAGTAGAACACAAGATGAGTACCATATTAAGGATTTTTCAAGGGGAGCCCAAGATCATTACCACCTTGTAGGGTTATTTTCCACATCATGTGAGGTCCAAGGTTTCAAATTTGTGCCTAACATGTAATTAGACATTTATGTGGACCCATTTACCAAATTTGACTCATATTGGAGAAGACAAGACATTCAGCCGGAAGAACCAAATATGGATGACGAACATAAAAAAATGCTCGGGATGGTTCCATGGAATATAATACGCTTAATTTGGAATCATTGGACAAGGGTAGGGAAATAAGGATACGGTAGTAAATGCTGATCACGAGTTAGATGCTAAACAAAAGTTTTATGTGGAAGAAATAAAGGTGTGTATATTTAATGATGAATGTCTACAAAAGAATATAGGGACGCTCAAACTTCAAGGACGACATTTGTTTGAAGGGGAGGAGCATGTTATGCCCTTAACCTATATCATTTATAAGGATATGTGTGGGTCAACTTATGGCTTATATAACATTTATATTTATATTCATTAGTTAGTTATTCATTAAGTCCAACCTAATAATAATGAAGGGGTGTGACCATACGTAATATACTCGTATATAGGGTTGAGTAAATCTCTCCCATAAGTGTCGTTTGTGAATTATTGTCATATTGGAAGATTGTGGAGCTTGCCCCCTCGAAGTGGCGTAGTTATATATTATATATTCTGATATTTCCATTTATATTGAAGTGATTCCATTGCATTTGACATTTGTGATTTCCTGTGACCTGTCACATGATTGCAATTTGCAAATTATTGATCAAGTCTTTGCTCAAAAACAAATTGATGAATTGCAGGCTTTAGTGTGGTACTGAGACAGATTACGTGAATCATTGGAAATGCTATAAGAAGTGGGTGTGTTGTAAGTTGTTAGACTTTATCCTTAAAAATGGTGCAATTTTCTCAGTGCGCAAGTATTTACAGTTCCGGCAGCCTTCTGTTTGGCAAAAGTTTTATAGGCTAGTCACCAGTAAAGTTAGCGATGATCTAGTGACTATTTGCTGTGTCACACAAGTCTACTACCTAGGTTGAATATGAAAAATCGCATTGCAACTGAAGGGAAATTCAGATTCCAAGGAATATTCCAAGTCTTTAACTTCTTTAGTGCGTTTAAATCAATTTTCATGTGTATTTATTTACATATGTTCTCTAGTAGTGTGTATAGTGCCACAGTCTACTACATCGAAGAAGTGGTGCTATTCATATATGGAACCATTTACAGGAGTGTTCTCTTGTTAGTATAAGTGGAATTTTTCTTCATTTTTCTTTTAAACGTGTTAATTGTAACATTGTTGCCAAAAGGTTTCTGTATGAAAATGATCAATATTTCATTGTTGTCTTTCCACTTAGTAATATTTGGAACCGACTCATTGCTTGTTGCATTGGATGCTCAAATATGTAGCAGTAGGACCTTATGTAAAGTTTAAAACTTTAAATACAACATGCACGAAGTTTAATTCATTAGACTGAATCAATGTTTGTGCCTTTACAGCATACAGATTTGTCATGCATTAGAGTTGGATTTGTAGTTTTCTGTTGTAACAGTTTCTGGACGGACTTCTGAATCAATGTATGAGGATGCAGGTACAGTATTTGCAAAAAGTTTCAAGTCATGATGGAATTTAAATGAGATTTTAATAAAATAAAAATGCGACTGACTATATTATTATTAAGAAAAGATTACAAAACACAGCATTAAGCACTAGTGGAGCAAACGGAAGACTTCAGATGGCTCAACGATTTAAACAAGATCCATCATGAGCTGAACAAATGCTGCTTAAAACAAAACTTTAAATCTCTTCTTAAGGATGCAGACTATGACTAGAAACTAAATCCATACGAGAACATCACAGTAGCAGGGCTAAGGTCCGTTGATTTCCAAGACACAGATAACAAAAAGATAAAGATGAAACACCTTGATGCGTAGTACAATCATTTGTTGGCCAGAGAATGATAACACTCCACTTTTGTTTTAATGATAAACAAGTTGCCTCCCATTTGAGCCCATCTTTGCAATAACTAAAGCCTTTAGAAGATGTGGCCATTTTGGCGTCAAATATCTTGCATGAAGGTAGTTTTTACTTCTATAAGAGTTTTTGGTGACAGACCATTAATGTTTATCAGTTATTTTCCCAATATGGGCTGCCCCATTGATTTTCAAGCTGCTTTGCCATGGAAGAGATTAGTCATCACGTTGAGGCTTCTTATTACAAGTTTTCAGTTGATAAATTACCTGTAGTTTGTCTTGTACGGGGATTTCTTTTTCTGGGTTAGTATTCCTTGCATGAGTATTTATTCTATGTTTTGTGGGTTTTTCGGTGTGATTTCTTCTCAAAGGATGAGATTTCAAAGACACTGGTGAATGCTTATTAATTTGTAAGGCAAGCACTACTGCAATTTGGTTAGTTTCTTTTGAAATTTATATAAGTTGTATTGTTTTTATTCCTTTTGACGTTTCCCCTTTTTTGGCTAACCTATGTGTTTTGGAACAGGGTTCTTCTTCATTGTCTCAGCAGAAAATTTCCCAATCTTCTTATTTTGGCATTGGTTGATTGGTAGGATATATCAGACTTAACTTCATTAGTGGATGTTTTTCGCTTGTCAAGCTGAGTCAACTTACAATGTCTTGTTTTATGCAGGAATCCGGCTGGCTTGGCAATTGTATGCACGTATAAGTTTGGGAGCATAGCCATGGGGCTGGAAGCATCTAAATATGGTAAGTTGACATTTAAGTTCATGTACAATCATTGTGATTATTCAGAATTCAATGAAATCTGGAGCCCTGGTATATGAATCTGCATTTTTCTCTAGTCTGTGATGTTAAGTGGTTAGGTTTAAGAGGGAATGATCTACATCTTGTACCTGAAAATGCACATCTCAAACTGAAGCCACGGGACCATCAATTGGCCAAAAGTTTACTATCTTCAAAGATGTTGCAGGTATTAGGCATTGGGCATGATCTTTATTAATAGAAAAAATTGAACTATTTACCTAGAAATAAAGCTTGCAAACCAGGTGAGGGCTGACTTGATTGATTAAATATCAGAACCAAAGCAAATACAAGGAGGAGCTCTTATACATGTTTCAAGTTGACAAAAAGGTTGAAATAGAAGCTCTCTACTTTCATGGATACGACTTTTTGGTACAGTATGTTGTTAGAAAGATTGTTCAAAATGATTACATTTGATTATTGACAATCTATCAAGATCTTTCATGTAAGCCATCTTGACAAAGATACAATTATATGTTCAATATTATTACAAGATTCAAAGCAGGTATTCAAGGTTTCATTTCCGTGCTATGGAGGAAGGGGGAGTGAGTGGTGGTAGGGTGTAATGTTCATGAATGCGTTCACTTTTATTCCAACCATGTCTATTCGATCGCCACTAAGATTTTTTTCTTTTTCTTTTCTTAGTGAAGTCGATCAAAAATTGTAACATCTTCGCCATATGGTGGAGGTTGGAGCCCATTTGTGTTATGTTTTTTTAAAGCCTACATTACTTTAACTAGCTTGACACCATTTGTCACCATTCAACAAGAAATTTGTGAATAAAGTATTAATAATTGTGGTTTGTTAAAATTCCAAAATAAGGGCTTTGAAATTGATATCTCTTGGCATTTTTCAGATAGATGTATAAGATATATGTACTATTTTTTACGTTTGCCTCATGTTTTGTTCAATTTCCCCCTAGGTTTTGTTTATGACCAAGGTAAATAGTAAACTTGCCCTTGCCAATATGCCTACAACCTAAGTACTTAGATAATGAAATGAAGTCCAAACAAACTTATTATTTATTTGCAAAGGTATAATTTTTGAAGGAGGCAAAGATAAATGTTGATGCTTGAATTTGTATCATGTATGATGCACTTCCGTTCCAAACACAACATGGAATCTCTGCAAAATGTGGTAATGTGACTTTGCGAAGAACCTCTAGAGATAGCTAGTTGTATTCTTAATTTAATGCATGAAAAAAACCAAAGCTAACATCTAAATTATGTTGAGTTACTTGTAGAAAGGGAAAGTGCTGAAGGGAAAGAGATTAGCGTTAGAGAAAGGAAAAAGGTGGTGATACACCATATTAAAAAAATACTTGAAATATTCTATTCTCTTATCATGTTGACACAACAATAAGCATATATGCAATACAAAGCTTTGGTGAAAACAATTGATTAAATAATCATGAAAAGGTGAGCTCCATCATATGGAGTAGCAAAAGAAGACCAAAGGGATGAACAATCATCATGTATAATCTTATCAAATTCCATTGCTAAGTCACTCAATCTCACATTTACAATCAAGAGGCTTAAAAGGATGTATTACATACACTTACAAAGGTTTGAAATCAATTAAACAACCATAGGCTCAACACATAATGCCTACTTTAAAAAGTAAACACAACATTTACTGAGACATGCCAAACTCTTACTCCAAAGTAGATGAAAAAATTACAAAATTTGATACCTTTTACACTCAAAGCTAAAACTCTTAATAGAATGAGAAGAAGAGAGAAGGGGAAAACATTAAATGATTGCTCCTTGCAATTTGAATTTTACCCATACTTTTCAAGTTGTAGGCTCAAATAATATCTTTGGTCATTGTTTGTCTCCTTTTCCCTTGTAATTTTGTTCTATCAACTTTGCATGAAAATATTGCTCATCAAATAAGATATGTAGGATATCTGCATTTGTGCCTTGAGCTACTCCTTGTACTAAATGATACTTGATTTGTTGGAAAGCTTTTGCTTTCAAACAATCTGTCTTTGAGTAGCCTTTAGGTTTGATCCCTCAACCTCCCTTTTTCTATTGACAAAGCTTTTGTCCATGTGTGTAGCATCCCATGAGGCCACCTATAGGTCGTTGGTTGATCCCCATTGTTGGATTAGAGGTAGATCAAATGGTAGTCTAGCCTTTTAGGATGTCATTGTTTAGCTTTCAAATGATCACCACCTTCTTTTAGATTTGAGGGAGATCTATGTAGGTGGGCTTCTTTTACCATCAAACACCAAAATAGTTGAGACTTTGGGAAAGCTTCGGAGTGGAACTTAGAAACCTTGAGTGAGCTAAAGGCGTTTAAGCATAAGCTAGTGCTAAAGGAGACATTAGCATTTCTAGCAAGTCATAGGGGCACTTAGCTTGTTAAACATAGAATTATATTACTTTATATGTTGGGCAAGGAGTTATACAAATTCTAAAAGAGTTCCTCCTCTGTCTACTATTCACCTAGATAGGTATCCAACATGCATTTGAGTGAATGAAGTAGATTCAGTGAGAGGAAAACATCTTTTGTTTTATTACTTCCCATTGAATGTACTTGATCTTTCAATAGCATATGTATGCTTGAAAGGGTTGTTTTTGTGACGTAAGGAGTAGAGTTAAGAGAAGAGAATTTCATTAAAGAGATTTTATAAATCCAAATTGAGCATTTCCTTTTTATTAGTTGTGTTCTTTCTTGTACCTTGCTCAAAATTTATATATAGAAAGAGAAACGCATATAAATTTCATGTGAAATATGTAGTGTGATGCACAAGCATCTTATCATGCAAAAAGAAACTTCTACCCCTATACCTACTCTAATCGTATATACAAAGCTAACTACACAAAGTCTTTGACGAGAAGAGAAAAATAGTTGCCTTTTCCGATCAAGCTTGTTTCTCCAATAAACTTTTAGCAACGAGATGGAATATGGAGAAGAGTAGTGGTAAAATATTAAGCCTTTTGGGATCTCTTTCTTCATTTTTCATCCCTTGTGTAAAATTGCATCCATTGTTGATTTGCATCTTTCTTCTCTTGACTTACAAAGGATGTTTGGGTTGTCCTTATTTGGGGTTCCTCATCATGCTCTCGATGTGAACATGACCAATGGTTTCTCTACATTAGGTTTCAATTTTTTTAAAACTTGATAGGGTGCCCCCTCAATGGAAAGCTCGGATAATCTTTTATTGTGCCCTTAATCCGAGGTCATATAATGGGATATGTACATCGGACCTATGGCTAACATAATCTTTTAACATGTCATATCACATTTATTATGCGTTCATATGCTTAGTACGTCAACCTATGTTGATTACATATGATAAGTAGGGTATATGTAGAATGTAGTAACTAGTAGTTTATCTTCATATTGAGCATTTGAGTCTTATTGGAAGGTTGGGAGGTTGCCCTCTCGAAATGGCTAAGTTTTCTATACTCACATATTATCATATTATCTCTCTATTTTAGTGTTCTCTAGTGTTATATTTCTATTATTATTTTTATCTATATAATCAATTTCCTTACAAATAGTATCGAACTTTGATTTGGGCCAAAATTAAATCGAAACCCTATTTTTAAGTATTCGCCTATACCTCGCACATTGTTGTAATTTTTTTGCAATTTTTTTGTTGGTGTTGCGACACAATTAGATAAAGGCACTCTCGAATTTCAACTGATTATGATTTGTTTTATGGAAGTTATATTCATTTTAGGGTTTTTCACAAATTCGCTCCCTAAGCCGCAAATTGTGAATTTTTAATTTTTTTTTATATTTTCGGAAAGCTATTTGAATTCAAACTTGTTTTTTTATCTTGGTGTTTTTTATAACTTTAGCACCTCTATCCATAATCACATAGAAATTGATGTGATGGGAGTTGTAAAGTGATTGGAAAGACAAATTCTTGCCTATAAACCAACAAATATGGTGAAGTCTTCAACGTTGATTTGACTCTTATTCTATCTACCCAAAGTGCATATTTTTAACAATGTGTGCCATGATCTTGGCTTGTCAAGAGTTGTCTTTTTAATGACGTCCAAAGGATTGTTGTTTGTGGAATCAACCAAGCCATTACCTTGAGGACAATAATAGTTTGAAGATAATTTGATTGTATTATTGTGGTCAAGCCCATTCATAAACTCAGTTGATTGGAAAGCTTACCCTTATCGCATACACAACAAAAGGGAGAGCCAAACCTTGTTATGATATATGTTTCAAGAAATTCAATAACTTTCTTTGTTGTACTTCTCTCACTTGCAATTGCTTTTGCACATCCGTACATTAGTCATTGGTTGTAAAGACAAATTTATGGCTCTAAGAATTGAGATTGATAACCCCTATGAAATCCAACCCCCATTGAGCAAAAGGCTTTCCCTCGATGATTGGTTGGAGAGGCATTACTGGATTCTTCTCTCTTTTAGAAAATATTTGACATCGATGGCATATCCTTACATGATCATGTGCGTCCTGAAGATAGTGGGCCAATAATACCCACTCTAAGTATATCATGAGCAAGTGACATCTCCAAAAGAATGTTTGCTTTCCAATTTCTCATGGAAACTAGACATGATTTGATCTACTTCAACTCTAGAAAAACACACGAGGTTTATCCCATGGTGATTTCTTCTATATAAGACTTCTTTCTCAAGCATGTATTATGATGTTTTGAGCTTCAAATCTTTGCTCGATATTTTGTTCAATTCAACATGACAAGATCCATACATTAGAAAGTAAATAATATGATCATACCAGGAATATGAAGTTAGTTTGGACTAATCTACTTGAAAGATTGTGATCTTTGGGTTTCACTAATCCTTTTCCTTTGACTAACTTTGTTATTTCAATTATAAGATCAATCTGTTCTAATTTGGACATCCATTTTTTTCTTCTTTCTCCCAATTTATTCAAACTAAGCATTTGTTTAATAGTTGGATATGGTATTCTAACATGCTATTTGTTTCTCAATATGTAGTGCTTGAATTTTTTGATTTCCTTCAAAAGAGCATAAGTGTAGTGCCCACCAATTTTGCTCCCTTTGATGACATTGACTCCATGCTTTTTCATAATTGAGACATTCAATTGATTTTTTCAAGACTATTTGATTCAAATAATTATGATTGTGTTGTCATGTAGTGATTAGTTGCTAACTTGTTCTTAGCAAGATGATGTGTGAGGCATACGATGCCAATTTACTATTGTTTTCATTATTGCTTGGTTTAGTAATGTTGTTATGGATGTTATTGAGATGAGATTTAGATGGATTATATCTTGATATATTATGGATGATTATTGTTTTGGTTATTTATCTCATTATGGATAAAGTGCACTTGTTTAAGAGAAATGCCAAGACTAGCAAATTGTCCGGCTCCGCGTGCACAATATGCTCAAAGTGTCATTGTGCAAAAAAATGACACAACGATGGAAAGTAGATTAAACAACTTGCATATCATGAAGTCATGGATGGCCCATAAGCAAATTATATTGAATATCAATATCCATGATATGAAATATAGCAAATGACATTTTAGATCCAACTACAAAATCAAAAGTAATGGTTCCTAATGTAGATCGTGTAACATCATGAAAACCTCACACAATAGTAATGTTGTGATTAAGTCTAAGAAGAGAAATACCCATTTTATGATTCTTGATTTAGGACAAAGGTTAAGACCACATCCATTCTCTACCAGAACCCTTTTGATAAGGAATTCTTGGATGTGTGTTGTAATGAATAAGGGTAGGCATTTTACCATAACCACATTTGAAGGGATATCATATGGACTGAAAGTAATAACATTATCAAGTGCATTAAGTGTATACATAAGAGAAGCAAAGGTAGCTGAATGAGTATCATTGGCCAAAGCTAAAGATTACAAGGTGTCTTGTAATATGTCTTTATAAACATGCACTTTTAAAGTAGCTCGACAAAGATATCTTGGCAGGAGTGTTACTAAGTTGTTCTAATAAATCATACCCCTTAGATGGGACATTAGTTTTAGCCATAGGAGAAGATGTTGGGGAGGCAAGGTGGATTGCCTTCAGTAGGTTTCTTATTACATCTTGTGGTCACCACATTAACCATAGGACTTAATGGGGAATAATGATAGTGTGGTGGGTGGTCAATAGTAATAGAAGTGGCCTCAGATCGTATATCAAGATAATCAAGAGACATTTCAACCATATAACACTTGAGATCAACATAAGGAACTTCATTCATATGTGAAGTATGGGTGTGGACCTAGTTAGAGGGATAATATCCCATACCACCATGTGAATGTGGATCCTTAGCCTTAAAAAAATATCATAGAATTTGGAAGGCAACAACATGATGATATAAAAGATGAATATGAAAAAATAATAAAGCAAAGATAAACTCTAATACCATAAAGGGTTTAGATACAATGGTCGATTCAAGAGTCGGAGTTCACTAAATATTTTCACCCTTTTTACATTTGATTAAGTTTACACATAACCAAAAGCTACAGGGGTTATTCCGATTAATTAAATTCCAACATTAATCATTCAATATCATAACAATGCATTAATACTTGCAATAAATATACACAATATGATACAAGTTCATAAATACAAGGGATTGAGTGCACTTAGTTGATTACAAATGATTTTGTATTGATTTGGGTGATTTAACTGGTGGAATAAGGAGATTTGAACTTGAGAGGGACTCAATACTAAAACTGTGACTTGAAGATCCTCTTGGGTGAGACCGTACAATAGGGACATGAATGTTTATACGGTCTTGACCTTGCTCAGAACTTTGATCAACAAATTTCTAGGTTTGTCATTTATCTATATATCTTTGTCGCTCTTTGTTGATAATTGTCAGTCACATTGCGAGGGTCTCTAAATTCTTTTATCAAATTTTCAAACCCTAACCATGGATTATCATATAAAATAAACATTAGCTGGGTTGTAAGCACCCCCGTGCACCAACGACATTTCACTACTCTTAAGGGGCCTCAAACCACATGTCGTTCTTCACCTAGCATGTGATATCTAGCTGTAGTGTAATCAGATTTGACATCCTTCCTTTGACAAATTGACTTGAGTTTCTCTCTTGCAAATCTATTTGAGTGGGTGACTTTGAGTGCTTACAAATGTAGGAAGCAATCTCCTAGAACTAATGGGAAGCTTCAGACTTGTAGATGGTGTTGCCATAATGAATGTGCAAATGCATTTACACAATGTAGGGAGCTTTGGGTGCCTTTTGTGCTATATTTTACAATAGGAGTCCATAAGAGTGTTAGGTACTAAATGAGGTGAGTTTCACTTGTTTATAAGATTTTGAAGGTGATTTAAGTTACAAAGGTTGATTGAAGAGTAAACAAACCAAAAAATAATGTGCAATTGAAATTTCAAGATCAAAGTAAGGGAAAAATCGTACACCAGGGTCAAGAAAGTATGGATGTTGTTTCCCTATTGTACGTTTTTGACCCTAGAGAGACAATCTAAAGTGTGAAGTTTAGAAGCTAACCATTAAAGTCTCTTAATAAATCTTATACATTCAATTCTTAGAAACTATCGAAAAATGAGTTTGTATAATTAGGAAAGTTAGACAAGAGACCTAGGGATGTACCGAATGAGAATGGGTAAAGTGCATTTGTTTAAACAAGAAAGAAATTTCAAAACTAGCAAAGTGTCAAAGAGTAGAATTACCAAATTTGAGTTTTTACGCCTAGAAATCATATGGCATTACATTGATATACTCACTTCCAACACTTGTAAAAGGTACACAAAGTGGTTCCTAAATCTCACAAAGGCATATCCATAATCATTAGGCAAAAATCTCTATAGGTATGAAGATTCTTACCAATTCATGGAATCCGTCTCTCTCATTCACAAGCACTCAATCATCCCTTCTCCAAGTATTTTAGCAAGAGCCAAAATTAATTCAAGCATTGTTTAAAAGTCACCAAATCTAGCTGCATTTATTGAAATATCACATGATAGGTGGAGAATGACGTGCAGTTTGAGGCCTCTTCATATTAGTGCTAACATCGGTTGTTTACGAGGATGTCCACAACCCAAATAATGTTTGTTTTATAGGTTTTCCTATCAATAGTTAAGGTTTTAGATATTAGTCATAATGTTCAAAGGAATTCATATCATGACCGAAATATAGGGTTTGACATGTTGAATAACATTTCTAGGTAGGCAACAAAATTAGGAAGTTATAGAGCTAGAAAGCAAGCTAGTCCAAGAGAACCATATGGATAGTCTTGGAAGAAGTGTACGGTCCTACTCTAGGTCATTTCCAATCACCATTCCTAGAATGAAGCATCATTAGACTCGAGATCTCCCTGTTTCAACAAAGCAGTGTGCACTCCGTAACTTCCCATATCCATATGTAAATAGATAAGTGCATTCATAATCTTGTTTTTCAAGTCCATATCTTGTTTTATACATTAGTTTGAATGTTAATGTGTTTAACTTACATACACATTATGGCCCTAAGGTTATTCATTCAAGAATTGCATGTGCTCAAAATCACTTGGCACATTTCCTCGCAGTTTGGTTTGCTGCCCCCTTTCCTTTTCCTTTCTCCTTCCACTTCTCTCCTTCCCCACCTTTCACATTCACCTTCTTCCGAGTCAGTTTCTTCCCATCCCGCGTGCCTAATTCCTTGGCCCTTTTTGCATGTGCCGCACCCATTACTTTGTAATAGTTGTGCCTTAACCATATGTTCTCTGCTCACCGGTTTGATTCATCTCCCGTGCGCATGCATCGCATGCCCCTCTCGCCTTCCTCTATTTTTCTTGCCCTTCCCTCATACCCTTCTATGCTAGATCATATTTTGACACGCTTAAGTGTGTCACGTAAAACTAGTCAAATGCGCCAATAGGTGCCGAATCCTTGCAAACAAATGAATGATTGACATGTGGCAGAAATGACAAATAGTTGTACATTTGGCCACCATCTCAGCCAATCATGCGCCATGTGTTTTGCATACGCCGATGACTCTGACATCTTCTGACAGCCATATCATCAACTACAGAGCTTAGATCGGTGTGTGCGCCTAGACTTGTTAGAGAGCTACTGACATCAGCTATAGTGCCGTAAAATTCAAAATTCAAATTTGGTGGATCTAGTAGGTGAGAAATGGGAAAACATCTCTCGAACATTGATGAGTAGATTTGATTGCTCCAACCACCCAATTTGGTATGATCCACCCTCTTTTGTCTTCAACATGTCAAACAGGCATGGGGAAGCATATTTCACAGATTTCCAAGTGGATTTATAGACATTGAATGCTTCTTGTTGGTGGTTGTGTTTCAAATTCAGGTTTTCCCTCCTTTTCCCTTCTTCCTCCATGGATTCATCTATAAATGTAAGAGCAAGGCTCATTTGTTATGTGGACACTAGATCCTTACGCATGTTGCTAAGGACTCCATATTTTATGTATTTTGAGTTGCAGACCTCTATGTTTGGCTCTTGCATGTGGATATCGGCCTCCTTATCATCAGTAATAGTTCTTGTGCATTTTTGGAAGTAATAGAAGCATCATTTTGTGACTATTCTCTGTCCTAACGTGTTTGCATTCCTTCTTCTTCTTGCCTCTTCTCTTACATTGTGTATTGTTGTGCTATTTCAAGTCCCCTGTAGTTCCATACTTAGTTGTGTTCCATGAGAATGATCTGGTGAATGTGTATTTCACTTGTGCTACTCATGCCTAGCCTCCTTTCACACATTCCCTATCATTCTCACTCATAACAGATAGTGTTCACCCCTCTTTTCTGGTGCTATCACCTTTTAGTGTAGTTTACTTCATGTTATCCTTCTTTCCTGGTCCCTTGGCATTCTTAGCTTAGTTTCCCTTTCAACACTAGGAGTAGCAGTAGTAGTAGAAATAGATAGAGGAACCGGCCTTCTCAGAGATCCATCCCAAGCTCGCAAGGTCCCACAACTTGGGGATGGTTCCATTGTGGTCTCAAACACCTCGGCCCTTTCGAGATCCGAGATGTGGGTGCACGTTTGAGCAACCAATAGTTTTTAGCACACCGGTGGGACCAACATTAAAAGCTCAAATTTCATATCTCTAAGTTCTAGTGTGTGAACTTAGTGTTTCAGCCTTTGAAGAGGCTCATTTCAAACACATATGGTGACTCCCAATATTTTAAGATCTCTGTTTCAGTAGTCCTGAGTGCCTTTCATGAGAAGAGTGCACACAAGAAGAAGTGCAACAACTAAAGATTCTTTTGAATACCTCCAACTATCCCAAGAAGAGTTCATTCCAAAAATCCCATGCGTGCATCTCTATCTCCAGTGCCACACCCATTCAACTCCTCCTCAAAAACAGACAACTTGTGTGCCCTGCAATGGCACATCAGCCACCTCCTCCATTAAGAAGTTTTGCAAACTTTGATGGAGGGAGTCCCTTACTCTTAGCCATGCAACATGATATGCCAAATGGCATGCTCAAAAGTATTCCTTACTTTACTGGTGAGAATCAAGTCACCCTCAGAGCATATCCAAGATGTAGCAAATGTGTGTTCACTCTATCTGATCACACATAATGATGTAGTAATTAAGTTGCTTGCAACCTCTTTCAAAGGTAAAGCACTTCAATGGTATAGAGGCTTGAGACTTGGATCTATCACCACTGGGATGAGTTGGGAACAACTCTATGTGCAATTATTTTGAAGACAAGTCAGATCACCTATCTTTGGTGGAGCAACTGACAACAACAAGGAGGGCACCCAATGAGTAGATGACTGATTTCAACATCAGATTTTAGAAGACTTGGGACAAAATTCCTCTTGTGGTAAGACCTACAACCCAACATGCTTTCCTTTATTATCTGAAGGTGCTCAACAATGATATTTCAGTTATGATCCAATCTATGGGAGGTAGGACTTTACCAACTACTTATAACATTGTAGTAAGGGTAGAAAATAGTCTCATTCAGGTGGGAAAGTTGGCTCCTAGACCACCCATGCCCTTGTTCCCAAAGATGTCACAAGCCCCCAACCTTTTCGTGGCCCCTATTCCTACTCCTGAGAAAAGTGCGCAACCAGTTGCCTCAACATCCTATTCTCCATCACAACAAAAGGAAGATGAAGAATTGAAGGCCTTGATCAGAAATTTATCAAACAAGGTCATATCATTAGAAAAGCAACAAAGTGCAAGCGTATAGAGGCATTTCCAATCAGGTGCATGGCCAAGGCAATCAACCTTGGTGGAATCAATATGGAAATCAAAGATATGCCCAACCAAGCAGAATGATAGGTGGCAGCCTAATGCACATCTACCCTTGCAAGTTGTCCTCCGCACCTTCTCTCCCAAACACCAAATGCAGAGCCGAGCACTTGTTCTAGTTTAGAACAACTTGGCACAAGAGTCAGAATGGTGCTTCCCTTGCAAAATGCCTCATAGTCAATATCATTGTGCTAATGTGCATGCACACACCCAAGCCTTCATGATCCAGAATGCTTCATCCTTGTGAGCCCTCAACAAGTGCCCATGAAGTAGATAATCCAAAAGACCAGAAGTTCCTCTAGAAACCAATTTGATGTTCTTTGGTGTGGAGGACTTCTGTGCAATCAACCAAGCTGCAAAAAGATACAAACAGACACATGCCCCAAGTGTGGACAACACAAGATATAAGAAAAGAATATTAGAGTTAGGCGTGCAGGTCATAGTCCCAACAATACAAGTAGATCTTTAAGAAGAAAAAAGAATCAGACAAGACCTCTTGCAAAAAAGTGTTCAAATCCCTATGCAGGAGCCCCCGTGTAAAGCTCCTTCTGAAGCAACACGCGTGCCCATCTTTGGTAGGCCAAGCCTCTACTCCAGCTAAAATTCAAGCTTCCACACCTAAACAGTCAAGAAGGGATGTTGTTCCCAAATGCACAAGGTGGGGGGGCTTCCATTCAACATTGTTGACTAGATGAAGAAAACAAACATAAACATCACAATGTGGGATGCCCTGACCATTCCATCTCAATGGGATCTATTTGCATGAAGCTCTAGCGCAACTTCCACGTGTTGCTAACTTGGTTATATGAAGCCACACGCTTCTATCAAAATATGCCAAGAAGAGGAGAAACAAGTAAGTAAATTTGCTAAAACCCCACCCTTCTATATGTCCTTGATTATAGGCAAACACCTAGTGCATAACTGCTTGATTGACTCAAGCGCTAGTACTTCTTTGTTATGCCTAAGAAGATAGTTGATGTCTTAGGTCTGAAATATAGCCCTTTGTCTAAAGGAGTCCTACAACTTGATGGCTCAATTGTAACCACCTTAGGAGTCATCAAGGATCTTGAGTTAACCCTCCATGCATGTCCAAGCCTGAAAATTACTCAAGATGTGTCAATTATTGACCTGCCTCCTTTGTTTTCCCTATGTCTATCAAGAGAATTTACTGCTAAAGTGGGTGGTTACTTGTCTTCTGATTGGTCTCATATGTTACTCAAGACAAGGTATGGTACCCGGTTTACCATACAAGCTGAGCCTATATTTTCTTATCATGTAGAGCCATATGTCCCATCCCCTCTCCAAGCCAATTGTCTTATCCAAGAAGAACAAGTTTTAGTTCCTGAAGAGCAGTCTCTTCCACCCTCTGTTCAGACCTAGTGCTTGATGAATGGGTGGAAAGGCATCAAAAATTTGATCCCTATGCTGAAGAACTGGAAGCCTATGAAACTAGGCTTGGTACTTATTGCATTCTAGAAGAAGACGTTATGCTTCCATGCGCGCTCATGGGAGACAAAGTTCAAACTGGTCTATGGAAGTTATACTTTGATGGATCCAGAAGAAAAAATGGCGCAGGAGCAGGAGTGGTTCTCATTTCCCCTAAGGATGAGAAATTCTTCTTCACGCATAGGCTGTAGTTTGCATGTTCTAACAATGTGGTAGAATATGAAGCACTGGTGCATGGCTTGCTTATTGCTGAAAAGAAGAAAATTAAAGCACTGCAGATCTTTGGGGACATAGAATTGGTCATCCACTAGGTCACCAACAAATTCCAAAAAAATAATAAGCTTCTTAAAGCTTATAAACATAGAGTTTGGGACCTACTTGAGAGCTTTGATGCCCTTAATCTACAGGTAGGTAGTCCCATGCAGAATGAACAAAGAAGTTGACCAAATGGCCCTGCTCGGTTCACATTTTTTTCTCCGCTGAGGACTTTGTCAAAGGAAACACTCAACACATTAAGATGGTAATCAGACCATCCATTCCAGATAATAACACCAGCTAGAAAGTGTTTGACAAAGTGATGTGCAGATCATCCAAGTTTATCTAGAATGAAGCTGAATTTTCATCAAGTATGCAAGTTGACTTGCATGATAGCTATGGTGACCAAGTAATACAACTAAAGACAAATAAGTTCCTAAAGGGCTGGTCACCTTAGAGAAAATGTTCAGCCCTGATGATGAGTTCAAGGGTGAAGAAAGATACATGCATGTGCACATGCAAGAGGATTGCTCTCCCATTACTATTGCATGGAAAAGAGCTCTTGCTCAACAGACTTGTGCGCATGAAGAAAAATAGGCCTTCATCTCTCTCTGTCAAAAATACAATGACATTTTCTCATGGGAGTATGAAGACCTCAAAGGTTTTGATCCAAGTGTTTCTCAACACTCCATTGACCTTGATCCCTAGTATAAAGCCCATCAGGTAAAAACAGTGGCCAATCAATCCAAAAATAGAGCCCTCATGAGAAAGGAGTTATCCAAACTCATTGAGGCAAAAATTATCTTTCCTATCAAATACTCTACCTGGGTGCAAATCTGGTTCTAGTACATAAGAAAAATGGTGAAATCAGACTTTGTGTTGATTTAGAGATTTGAATAAGGCATCTCTAAAGGATCATTATCCTTTGCCTTCAATGGAGCAGATTCTACAGACTGTGGCTGGTGCGCAAAGGTTCTCCATGCTAGATGGGTATTTGGGTTTCAACCAGATCCTGGTCAAGGAAGAGGATCAATTCAAAACAACATTTACAACCAAGTGGGGAACATATGCATATCAGAAAATGCCCTTTGGTCTATCAAATGTGGGGGTGCAACATTTCAACGCATGCCATGGATATTGCCTTCAAAGGTTACATCAATGAGTTCATCTTGGTTTACCTTGATGATATAACTATCTTCTCAAAGAAAGTGCATGGATCACATGGTGCACCTAGAAAAGGTCTTTGAGAGATGCAGAGAATTTGGGGTATCTCTTAACCCCAAGAAGTGTAATTTTTGTGGTGGCTCAGGAAAGCTCTTGGGCCATGTGGTTTCAAAGGATGGCATCATGATTGATCCTGAGTGCATTTCAGCCATCCTAGCCCTTTCCCCACACGGCACAAAAAGGCCTTATAGTCCTTCCTTGGAAAGATTAACTTTGTTAGGCATTTTATCCCTAACTTTGTGGGATTGGTTCGGCCCATCACCCTTATGCTCAAAAAGGACATAGCCTTCAAGATGGACAAAGAAGGAAGAGAAAGCTTCAACAAGATCAAGAAAGAGATTGCTTGTGCACCAACACTCATCAATCCAGATTACTCAAAGGATTTCATCCTTTATGCTTATGGTGTTGATGCAAGCATTGTTGTTGTCCTAACATAGAAAATGAACAAGGGCTGGAACAACTAGTGGCCTTCTTCAGCTAGATGCTGAAGGATTATGAATTGAAATATAGTCACATGGAGAAGCAAGTCTTCACCATCATGCATGTGCTCAAGAAATTCAAGAGCATGCTCACCACAAATCATATCAAGGTGTTAGTCTCCCACTCATCTGTCAGAGACTTCATCATCATGAGAGAAAATCAAGTGAGAAGAGAGCGATGGGTGACAAAAATCATGGAATATGATGTGACTATTAAGGCCACAAAGTTGGTAAGAGAGGCAAGTGCACTGCAAGTAGATTGTTGAGGATGCAGAGTGAACCTGAGGCTTCATTATTTCTAGATGAAGACCTCCCGCGTGTAGAACATGAACAAAATATAGACCCTGTACACATGCATGTGATGGATGAAGGACATGATCACATTCCTTTTCGAGGGCATGTACCCTCCCGGTTTGAACAAAGAAAAGAGAAGGCATCTGAGGTTGCAATCTATCCCTTATGTTTTGATTGATGGAATTCTCTTCAAAAGAAATCTAGATGGTGTGTTGTTAAGATGTATCAATGCATGCAAACTGAATGAAAAAGTGTTAGCAGAATTTCATGATGGATTCTCTGGTGGACACTTCTCTGCCAAAACTACAACAATGAAGATCATAATGGTAGGTATCTTTTGGCCTACCCTGTTTGCAGATGCACATAGGTGGGTCAAAAATGCAAAGAATGCACTTTCTTTGTAGGAAAGAAAATATTGCAAGCTTCCCTCCGACCAATCCAAGTGGATCAACCTTTGCGCAATGGGGTCTCGACTTCATAGGCATGATCAATCCACCTTCAAGCGCTGGACATAAATGGGTGCTGATAGCTACAAATTACTTCACCAGATGGACAAGAAGTTTCATCGCGCTTAAGGAATCAACTGAGGTAGTCATCCTTGACTTTCTCAAAGGTTTAGTCACAAGGTTTGGCATTCCTCAAACCATTATCTCTTGATAATGCAAAGGCCTTCCTTGGTGCTAAAATCACTGATTGGGCTCTAAGTCTGGGCATTTACTTGAAAACCTCTTCCAACTATTACCCTCAAGGAAATGGTCTGGAAGAATCAACAAACAAGAACCTGATCAGAATCATGAAGTGCACAATGAACATCAGCCAAAGACAAAGTGGCATATGAAGGTCTTGTGCATGCTTGGGTAGATAGAATCACAATAAAAAAGGCAATAGGAACTTCACCTTACAAGCTTGTCTATGGCAAGGAGGTTACCCTTCCTTTGACACTAGAACTAAATTCATTGGCACTTGCCCAACAGCTGGAATTTGAGGGGCATGGATCAAAGAGAAATCAGGATGGCAAAGAGCTGGTTCATCTTGAAGAGCTTAGAAACTCGCCATGATCAAGCTAGAACAACATCAACAAGCAACAAAGAAATGGTTTGACAGAAAGGCTAGGCCTCAAGCTTTCAAATTTGGGGACTGGTTCTAAAATGGGATGTTGACAGAGCTAAACCAGGCACCATTCAAAGTTTGATGCACTTTGGAGTGGCCCATACATCATCAAGTCCTGCAAAGAAGCTAACTCTTTTGAGTTAACTCATCCGGATGGAAGCACGCTGCAAATCCCAGTAAATGGGATCTATCTCAAACCCTTCCATTAGGTTTGCTACATCATGTTGTATATATTAAAGTAGTTTCAATTCCTCCAAGTGCTCTACATGCACATTGTTTGTTTGTACATAGTTCTTTCCTCTCATGTGCTCCGCACGTGCTCTTTTGTTACTTCTAGAATGCAGAGCTTCTCTTAGTTTGTGAGATTTAGAACAAAGTGTAGAAATGATTCTCAAAGTGATCACAGGGCATTTTCATGATTGAACAAGTAGACTCCATGCCCAATGGATGCTTCAAAGCTATTGATCTCTTTCATCTAGCAGAAGATGGCCCCGAAAGTCACCAAAACTGTTATCCAAATAGCTCTCCTAGTGATTTGGATAACTTACATACACATTCTGGCCCTAAGTTATTCATTGAAGAATTGCATGTGCACTCAAAATCACTTGGCACATTCCTTTGGTCACAGTTTACCTGCGCCCCCTTTCCTTTTCTCCTTCCACTTCTCTCTTGCGCCCACCTTCCATGCATTCACCTTCTTCGAGTCAGTTTCTTCCCATCCCATGCCTCGCACTTACTAAGTCCTTGGCCCTTCATGCACCACACCCATTACTTTGTAATAGTTACGCCTTAACCATACATTCTCTGCTCATCACGGTTTGATTCATCTCCCCATGCGCATCGTGTGCCCCCTCCGCACCTTCCTCTATTTTCTCTGTGTTCCCTTCCCTCATACCCTTCTATGCCAGATCATCTTTTGACATGCTTAAGTGTGTGTGTGCAACCAATCAAAGTGTGCCAATAGGGTGTCAAATCCTTGCAACAAATGAATGATTGACACGTGGTAGAAATGAAAATAGTTGTACATTTGGCCACCATCTCAGCCAATCAAGCATGTGCTGCCACGTATTTTTACATATGCCAATGACTCTGACATCTTCTGATAGCCATATCATCAGCTATAGAGCTCAGATCGGCGTGCACCTAGACTTTTTAGAGAGTTGCTGACATCAGCTACAGTGCTAGAAATTCAAAATTCAAATTTTGGTGGATCTGGTAGGTGAGAAATGGGAAAATGTCTCTCTGAACATTGATGAGTAGATCTGATTGCTCCAACCACCCAATTTGGTATGATGATCCCCTCTTTTGTCTTCAACATGTCAAAATAGGCATGGGGAAGCATATTTCATAGATTTCCAAGTGGATTTATAGACATTGAATGCTTCTTGTTGGTGGTTGTGTTTCAAATTCAGGTTTTCCTCCCTTTTCCTTCTTCCTCCATGGATTCATCTATAAATGTAAGAGCAAGGCTCATTTTTTATGTTGGACACTCTAGATCCTTACGCATGTTGCTAAGGACTCCATATTTTCTGTATTTTGAGTTACAGACCTCTATGTTTGGCTCTTGCATGTGGATATCGGCCTCCTTATCATCAGTAATAGTTCTTGTGCATTTTGGAAGTAATAGAAGCATCATTTTGTGACTATTCTCTATCCTAATGTGTTTGCATTCCTTCTTCTTGCCTCTTCTCTTGCATTGTGTATTGTTGTGCTATTTCAAGTCCCCTGTAGTTCCATATTTAGTTGTGTTCCATGAGAATGCGATTTGGTGAATGCGTGTTTTTTTGTGCTACTCATGCCTAGCCTCCTTTCACGCATTCCCTATCATTCTCACTCAGAATAGATAGTGTTCACCCCTCTTTTCTGGTGCTATCACCTTTTAGTGTAGTTTACTTCATGTTATCCTTCTTTCCCTGGTCCCTTGGCATTCTTAGCTTAGTTTCCCTTTCAACACTAGGAGTAGTAGTAAAGAGAAATAGATAGAAGATACATAGGATAGATAGAACATATATAAGCATTCCATAACATTTCTTACTTATTGCTCTTCTTCAATCAAAGTTAAGAAGGATTCATTCGCAAAGTGACCGTTGGTGAGGAGTGGTAGTGTGAGGGAGAGAAATACCTTTGACGAGATCCTGGAAGAGTAATATACAAGGTGGTAACTAAAGCCTTCATCAACTAATACATAAAGAGAGCAAGATAAAGGGAAGACTTGTTTAATATACCTAAGAATTACAAACTTGTGAGATTGGGCTCCCATGATGGTGATGTAGGGCCTTAAATATTGAAAAAAAGATTGAGAGTGTGAAAAAATTTGGAGTCTGGATCTCAAGGCTTGCAACATATATATGGAACACCCATTTAATTATATCGTAAGATTTTAAAAAACCAAGCTTAATAAAAATATCTTTCTAATTAGATTATTTATCCCATTACATACCTTTGCAAACTAAGATAACATTGTTAAGGATATATCTTTGTTGGATGAATCATATATCCTCACTTCTAATAATGAGGGGAAGAAGGTCCCTTAGCCTAGTAGCCATGGATTTGGAAATAATTTTATAGGAGACATTAAGCAAGGCCATTGGGAGATTGTGGCCCAAGATTGAGCACTAATAAAATACAAATGCACAAAGAGAGTAATGTTGTAAGAGAGGAACTAAACATGATAAAAAGATAGCTTGTATATTGAATGCATAAGAAAATAGCTTTACAAGAGGTATAAACAGGAAGTGGGAAGTGTAACCATGACCTAAAAAGGTGGAGAAGTGTAACTCCTGTCTATCCCATTGAAACCTAAGAAAGCTAAATATATGTGTAGGATAAACCATGCAATGGAATCAAAAACTACACTAGCACCTCCACCCTCCGCCTCCCACCCACCACCCCTAACCCACATCTTTAGCATAACGTAGGTGGGTAAAAGAAATCGATCTTAACAACAAAGATTGATGAGGTACCGAAGTAAAAATAAAATTCCTCATAAAAAGGAGAAAAGGAGAAAACCCATAGGAAATACTCCTCCTAAAAGAGAAAAAAGAGGAGTGTAAATAGCATTTTCCTCATAAACAACCCCCTTAGCAGAATGTAGAAAATTTCCCTAGAAATAGAGAGAGAAGAAAAGAGAAGAGAGGACTAGGAAGACCCCCCAGAAGATGAGGCCTTGTGAGCTCCCAATAGATCTCGTAGATATATAATCCTATTTTTAGAAGGAGAATCGGTGACTACTGAATCCCAATTAGGAAAATTAGATGTAATATTGAAATTTTGGGGATCAGAGGTAGAGGCAAAATAAAAATTTGGAACATCCTATAATTGTGACTATGTATTCCTATCATATGATTGATCACCAACCAAATAATCTACATCCTATAGTGTCTGTTGAGTCCAAATCAGACTAGGAGTCGAGTGTTAGAAGGAAGTGGGCCAAAAGTCTACAAGACAATAAGAAGTGGACCGAAAGATGGAGAATATGGAGGAGATTCATCAAAATTTGATGCATGACCATGAGAGAAGTTGGGAAGGTCAAGATGTGTGTAATTAACCTATGAAACATGACTAAGAGAGGAAATAGGTGATCCCTCATTGATACTCTCATCTTCTAAACTAAAATCTGAATCCTCATCATCGTATTAGAAGAAGATTTAATGTAAATATACCTAGGTGAATCCAAATCCTGAGAACTATAATCAATACCCAATTATTACAATGTGACTAGAGGTGAAGTGTTAGGAGTTAGACTCAAACGGTTCTCTTCATCTGTAGAGGACTTATCATTGGGATAAAATGTGAGAAGAAAACCTAGGACTATTGATCCGATTTCCCCACTACCACTATGGAATCACGTAAAACTTCCTAATAACCACATAATATGAAAGGAACTCAACCCACTTGCTCGAACCATGGTGTATGATATGATATACTAATAGGAAATTATTTAAAAATGAAGGTACCAAAATAACATCCTAAAATGTCCCATCACCTATGTCAACAGAACCTCTCCCTGATACCTCAATAATGTGATCACTCATTATAATAATTGGCATAGAACATGGCTCAACCGAGTCAAGAATACATGTGGTAGGCTGAGATTCAAATGTTATAATTGTTTTTCCCTTTTCTTTCCTCTTACTATTGTCTTTTGCCTTTGTGAACTCCTAAACTAGTGAACTTTGTGTGTCTGAACTAGGAACCCTAATATTGTTCTTCTTTAGAATGTGTGTCAGGTGATCAATTTGTTTCTGCATACACTTATGTTCATCATGTCTAGGTTTTCTACAATAGGCACATTTGACCCTCTCTTTCTTAGGTTTGGATTCAAGAGAGGAGGTATCAGTTGTTGCTTTTTGATCCTTCTTTTTCTCAATATGTTCTGTTTCTTTTCCTTGTTATTTTAAGCCTTATATTTTTAATGTCTATAAAATAAGGAATGCAACTTATAAGACTTCATAGTACCCATCTAAATAATATAATCTTGATCCCTAGTCAAGAAGGTAGAAAAATCATCTAAGAAGGGCATTTTTCATGTGGCTCCAATAACACTTATAGCGGCATGGAAGGTAGAAACAAAACTAAATAGTCATGACCCAACATAGCAAGAATAGATGGAATTATTTTCCCATCCTTTTTGTCTATCCCACATTGTTTCAAATATAATCTAAGTGATTTGAATTTTGTGAAGAATTATTGTATAGTGTCAAATATGTCATAACTCAAACTAATGAGCTCATTCTCAAATTCATGACCCCTCATTATATCCTTCTTCCCAAAGAGTCCTAATGTGGTCCAAACATCATTGGGTTTGCTAGCATGTTCTATGTGAAAGATTAAATTAGGAGATATAAACAAACATAATAGATTGTATGCCTCATCACATTGATTAAACCACTTAACTTTTAGTTACATCTAATGTTGGTAATGTTTCAAGACCAATTATGATCTGATGTAAACCCTTGCTCCTAAAAAAGATTTGCTTTTTATTTTCCACTCATGACAGTTAAATGATGTGAGAATCACATTTTGATCCATAATGCAAAAAAAGAAATTGTGTAAATGAAATTGCACAAGATAACGCCTCTAAAACTATCAATAATAACCCCTAAGGTTGATACTTCATAATTTAGCGTGTCTACATTTATTTAAGGAAAAAATATAAATTATATGTTTTAAATAAGAAAATTAAAGTAGCACCAATGTTAAGAGCTTAAAAAATACACACTTAAAAAAATGGTTCTCAAACAAAGTTTCAAGTAGAAATTTATGCTTCTTACTAGTTACTTTTACTTTTAAATTTTAAGACTTGTCCATGTCCCTTAATAAAAAAACATCCCTTGACCTCTTACAAATTTCAACACTTTATTGAGTGCCTTAGATAAAAAAATTCACCTCGTCATGCATTAGTTCCCCTTGGGTATGGAGTGACTATAGGCTAAAACTCCATGTGACCAAATATTAAGGCTAGGAAAAGTGGTAGGGTACCCTTCTCAAAATTTGCATACTCATGCACATGTGATGTCACCTTTGGGGGAGCTTTGTACCTCCTTATTGATATGTAATCTCCCTATCATGCTTAAGGTTCTTAATTCCTTATTGTTCCTAGGGTTAGTGTTTCCATAGTATTCGGACCATTCAAACCTTGATGTGTATAGAATCCAACCCCACATGTGAAAAACAATGTCCATGAGTAGGAAATAGTGTTGTCACCACCACCACCTAGAAGATAGTGTTTCCATCACTACCACACGAAATAGTGTATCATCTACTACTAATAGTAGTCCTATCTCAAACTACATGCAAACCAATTATTTTTGCACACTATTGCAATAGGTACAACCAAATAAAATGTACAATCATGCTTAATGTAGGTTCAATTTCCACTACAACATGTACAACAAGTTTAAATACCCATAAAAGATCTCGAAAAACATGGAAACAAGGTTTCAAAAACTTTTCCATGGTACAAAATACAGCCAAATAGCCTAGAGATGATTATAACAAAACCTGAAAAAAAGACCTTATTCATCCTTCTTCAAATCATACTCGAGTTTACTATTGATCCTAGGGTTCTGGCACATTCCAGTTGAATGGTGCAATCCATTTCTCTATAAATACATGGAATGAAGACTATTATGCAAAATCACCAATTTCCTCCACCCTTTTCTCATTCTCTATATCATCTAAATATGCAAGAAAAGAGCATACTTAGAGATCAAAGGGTCTACAATAACAATAATGAAAAATCTCAAGATTACAACAAAATAAAAGTAATAAAAATTATGTTCAATTACAAAAATGAAGTATAATACCATGTGATATTGTGGGCCAATGTTAAGCACTAATAAAATGCAAATACACAAAGAATAATGTTGTGAGAGAGAGGAACTAAACATGAGCCAAAAGATAGCTTGTATATTGAATGCATAATAAAATAGCTTTACAAGAGGTGTATAAATAAGAAGTGGGGAATTGAAATTGCCACCTTAAAAAGGCGGAGAATAGTAGCATCCATCTATCTTCGACACATAAAAATCTAAATACATGTTTAGGAAAGACCATACATTGGAGTATAAACCTACACTAACCTTAGTAAGTCTCGAATCGGTGATTTGTTCATGGTATTTAACTTTAGGAATAAACTTGACATTTCCTTGATTGGTAAGCTCCCCCAAATTATTGGCTTAAAGAGATTCTAGATAGAACTTATGTATGGCCAACCCAATAGTATCCCAACACAATTGATAAAATTCACAAGGGAAACAATCAATGTTAGGTGCTTTATCGGTGACCATTTGCATAACAACTTATTTTAGATCATTGACAAAAAGTAGTCCATCACTATTAACCCATTGGGATTATGAAATTTTGTAGGTAACAACATGGTTACACAAGAGCATTATCTTGAGATGAGAAGGGATCTTGAGAACCAAAACACCGTTTTAGTGATGGAAAAGGCTCACAAGATGTTAGGTAATTTAGTAATTCTATCATTAGAATCTTTAATAACCTTGATTCTATTAGTAATTTTTATAGATTTAAGTAAGGAAAATGATTCTTTAGTGAATTTGTTCCCCACTTTTAGCCAATGTATTCAAGCCCAAAGTTGAGCTCCAAAGGCCTTATACGAGATCCTCCACCTTAAGCTTATTCTACTAAAAGGAAACTTGAGTTTGAAGTTGGGCATTAAATGACAAGAGATCAAGATCTTGTAAGGATCTTTGAAATTTACTAAAAGGTAACTTCATGAGCTCATTGTTTGTACATATCTCGCTTGTTTTCCATAAATTCTAAGAAAGGTGGTGGTTCAAGTGATGGTGTGCACCCACTTGTCAATCCAACCGAGATGTCATGGGGCCGACGGACAGATTTCAAAACCTAATGATATGGCCAACCATTTTATCATGCCCAAGATGAGTAGTGTTAGGATAAAATTGAGATTAGGCTACTTGGGATGAATGTTTGACCATTAAATACAAAAATTAATAGGATAGTGATTATAAAGAGTAACCCGTCAACCACTAAAATGTTAAGGCCATTATTGTAAGGAAAAGATGGGGATATATTCCTCTACTAAAAGTGTTTGGTCCATTTGTTTAACAAATCTATTTTTCCCTCCGTAAAATTAGATCGGTGAACTAGGAGGAAGTAGAGGAATATTGTCAATGATGGTTGGGCTCAAAAATACCAACACATATAGAACCAATATTCCCTTTTACTAATGCACCAATGCATTGTAAGTCATCCTTGTTTGTCTTTACATAATTCCACCATGTTAAAATCTCCAAAAAGGAACAAATGAGCATCGGTAGAGAGTCTTCAAACCATATCTAAAATTGATTATGTTTTATGGCATCATTAGAGGCATAAAGGTTGGAAAGCCAAAGAATATGTTTGTCAAAATAAAAAGGTGCCATGCGACCCGATGGGTAGAATCACAACCCCAAGAAACAATATTTTGAGAAAGATCTAGTGAAAACAAATTGATGATACATTCTTTTCCAAGTTCATCATTGGAAATATGGAAAATTACCCTAGAAAAATAGTGTGATCAATAGAATGAAGTAAAAACCCACGATTATAACTTCCTAAAGATAATGAATTTGCATGTTTATGAAAACTAATAATTTTCCTTAACCATGTATACATGGATTAGTTCGGTAAGGCCTCAAACATTCCAAGTGTGTACAATCATTGCACACTATCAAGATGCATATTATATCCCTCATCAAGGTCTTCGAGGGATGTAAACTTATTGATAAAATAATTGATGAACAACATAAAATCACTAATTCGATAGAGTTTCATTTTCCTTGAACATAGCCCTCTATACAAAGGGTGAGGGGCTACAAGACCTTTAAAGGAAATTTTTGTGGTTAAAGGATACCAAATCCTCAAAGGATTTTTAGGAGAAGGATAAAAATAATTTTTTAATGAATGTGATGTAAGTGTCGAACTTGTGAGGGAATAATAATGGATATGAAAATCCGGGTACAAGAAATAAGGGTGGAAAAGGCTGAATGGTGGGTTTAATGTGTTATCGAAGTCAATATTCCAAACCCAATTTTGGTTTGGTACATAGCATCTTGGGTTTTGGGGTCACCGTGAGAAGCCTTCAAGTTTCGATTGTTGGAAACCACACCCTACTATCACTAGAGGAGCCGGTGGTTCTACTTTCTGTAGTAGGTTTCTCTTATGGTTGGGATTTGTGAACTTAACATCAAGGGACATTCTTGATTCATGTGTGTTGAGGATTAGAACTAGAAGCATGTATTCATAAGGTTCATATATAGCACCTGCTTAAGATAAGTGTGTGTCATCGACCTAGATATCAATGGTTTCCTTTTGTTATTTGATCAAATCTATTTCCACACAAACCCTATTTTATGGGCAAGTTGACATAGACCTTGGGTTGTACATAGCACATAAGAAACTCAAGGGTTTGAATGATCTTGTCTAAAAATCACCAAAGAGGAAAAGGAATCACTTTAAATTCAACACAAACAGGAGTTTGAGATTAGTCTTATATCGAAACCTAAAATTCCTTAGTCTAATGGGAGAACACTATAAGGTTGTTGTAAATGAACAAGGGCCATAGTTAACAATGGTTTATAAATGTTTAGGGTTCATAAAGAAAAAAAATAAAAAACTTTTGCTTATGTTTTGGATGCCTTGAGTTAACACCATGGGGTTTCTAGTTTGTGAACTCGATGTTTGAGCATACCTTGAGGAGAATCAACCAAAAAAATAATCAACCAGGGTAAAATGTTTGAATCAATGATAAAGTTGATCAAATTCAAGTAAATCTAATACAACTTCAAGGAGAAGGGTATTAGGGTGAGATCCATTACCTTGTGGAATACTTCTAGAAAAAACTTGTGTGGTCATTTTAGTTTCATTGTCCATATTCCACCAGTGTTTCCTACATCAAATGATGTGTTTTTGTGGGGTGGAAATTAATAAAAGGGTAGGATGAACGCACCCAAAGGGAATAATGGATGCTCGAATCAATGCACTAAATGCGAGTATTTTTTAGAAAAGTCACTCTGCTCATCATATCAATGAAATGATCGGTTGTTTGATGGTTATACAACTACTGACATAAACCCTAATCCATATGTAGATCTCTTCACCTTAACATCACACCGAATTACATATATTCAATATATCATTCACAAATGATTATTGCATTACAAAATATAATTAAATATCAATATGTGATTTACAAAATAAATGTTTTCACGTAGCATTTATATTTCATTTATAAGAGTAATAAATTTAACGTTAATTTTTGATTTATAGTAGTTTTCCCATAAATTGAAATAACCATTGTTTTCTAATTGTGTGTTTTTATATTAGATTATGGAAGTTAATGAAAGCATATAATTCTCTAAGAAAAAAATAAGCTCTCTTCATCATGAAATTTTAAAGTGACATTTAAAATATCAAATGTCATGATTATCAATATTATAATAATAAACATATCAATTAGCCATTACGAAGATTATAGGAATGTAAAAAATTCCAACCTAATTTATGCAAAATATCATACAATTTGTTATTATTTTCACGTAATTTTTATTATTGAAGTAATTTTTCCCAAGTATACTTCAAGGGGTATTTTCTCCTTACATATAAAATTCATGCATGTGTATATCTATAACATTATAGATGGTTTTATCATTAAGGGTTTTTAGGATTAAGAAGAGGAGATAGTAAATTAAAAATATAGGGCATAGTTTTAAAAGGCTTTGATCACATGTGCACCCCTCGGTAAAAACATTATATAAGAAAAAAATAAATTGAATTTTATCTAAAAAAAAAAATTTTTAATTTTATTATAGATATTTTAAGATATTTTATACATAATATTTTAAAAAATAGTATCAACCAACTCATGACCTTTGTTTTTGGCATGTTAATTTTTAAAACTGAAAAATGAGCTAAGTGTAAATTTTTAAAGAGTTATAAGATAAAGATATCACTTAGAGAAGAATTTTTTGAGGAAAGCAAGGTCATTATTATATCTTTATTTGTCAATTATATTTTCTAATATCTATCTGTTGGTTTTACTTTAACCGCGTAGCTCATGCACCATAGCTAGGCAATTTTGCAGCAAGTAAGCAACTGTAAGAAATGTATATATGTAGAAGAGGGAAATAATTGAATGTGAGTAGAAAAGAAAGAAGATGTGCAGCCTAACCAATAGTTGATGAGTTGGTCACATGCACATAGATGAAACAAATAGATCTTGAAATGCAGAATTCAAAGCAAAAGAAAGTTTTAGATCTAGATCTAAGATAACACAAATTTTATGCAAAGATCTAAAAGAAATAAGAAACAAATGCACCATTGACACAAAGTTCTCCTAGAAATTTCCTCCTCTCTATTCCTTAGCTTTCATAAAGATATCAAGGGTTTCAACTCAAAGTCTGGAACACAAGAATGTTGATTACAAATTCTCCTCCTTTAACCCGTAGGTTCTTCCTCTATTTATAGTGTATAGAGGGAAATTACAAATAGGAAGCTTTAAATGAATTCCCACATGTGGAAGTATAGAAAAGGGAAACAACTGGACAATATTCCTCCTGGAATTCCTCTTTGCATGACATGCATGATTTATAACTGAAAATAGAACCTTCTATTTTGCATGTCTACCACCTATTTCCAAGTAATTGACTTCTTCAAGTAATGACTTTTAAACCAATCACTTAAGTTTTATAATTTAATGATTCTCAATTACTTTGTCGGAGAAAATAAGAGAAAGAAGAAGAAAGAGGAAAAGAAATTAGAAGAAAGTTGCAACACTCCCAGTCTTGTTCTTTTTCCATATTCTACATGCGGTTGACTCTTTTGCCTTTGATTCTCACCAAACTGGATCTGGAAGAAGTGACTATGATTTTTTGCTTAAGTATTACCTCGACTTGTCTTCCCTCTTATCCTTGAAGCTTTTGTAATTCTTCTTCAATACATGCACCAATAAAATGTTTTCAGTAAACAATTCAGACAAAACTCATCATCTTTTATTTTTAATTGCATATGAGCAATTTTAAATTTGGAAAGCACTTTGGGTGAAGGAAAATACAAGTAAATTCAATGAAGGCTTCAACTAGAAGATTGGGAGCACATGCACAAGATCTTGGAAGGAATTTTCCATGCATTGACTTCCACATGGGCTTGCATTAGAAACAAGAGGATGAATTTTTCCGGAAGCCTTTGCAATTATGAGATCTTGGATCTATCAATTAAATCGGTGATAGGTTCAGGGCCTATGTCTGTATCATTGACTTCAACAAATATGGAAGCTATGCATGATTTAGTTGATCCTTCTCTTTCATCATGCTTCAACATGGCTGGAACAATCTTTGTCTGAGCTCTTTTTCTTTTAATTCTGTGGAATCCCTTAATTGGATCAATTTGTGCAGATCATGGAAATTTCTTGATTCAAAAAATATTCAATTCAATGACATTGATTTAACATTGATTTAAACTTCCTTTCACTAAAATGGAGCACATGAATACTTGATTTGAATCACAAAATCACTTATACCAACATTTAGACAATCGCAAATAAAAATAAAATTAAGGCTATTCCAACAATGACATGCCAAAATGAAAAAAAAGCTATTCCAACCCTAGGCACCAAAAGCTGGAAGCTTCCAATGGAAAACACTCTTTAATGCAAAATCCTCCTTCCCTTGGCACCAAAACCATGTCCAGGCTGCAAAATTCATAAAAAATAATTAACTACTTCTCAATTATGGCGTCCCATGCTTATATAGCCATCTGCATGCTATATTTTAATAATTTCCCTTTCCTATTTTTGGCAATTTAATTAATTAAAAGCCATGCCTCTTCATCAATTTGGGCACCCAAGTCTGCATGCTTTTGATTACTTTTTAATGAATTTATTTTATTTATTTTTAGCATGCATCCTTGACTTCTCTTTAGCTCATCCACTTGCATTGACTTTCTTCCTATTTATGGCGCCAAACTTAGCTAGAAATACCATTAATAAATATCATTAATTACATGTATTAATGCCAAGGTGGGTCACACTTTTTGGGAAGGGAAGTTTCTAAAAATAGGAAGTCAAAGCAATGGGAATTTCCACCCTGCACTGCAGCTCCAAAAATCCCTCTTCACTTAAGTGATTTGTCCTCCATCATGGGAATTTTCACCCTACAAGGTAGGTAAGAAATTCTCGCCTGCCTGCCACTACCGAAATTCCCACTGGAAACTTAAATCATCTCCCAAAAAGTGTGACTTGTATGGAAAATAACCTTCTTTGAAAAAGTGTGACTAACATGGGTGAATAAACCTCTTTGATGGGAAAATTTACCTGCTAGGTAGGAAAGAAATTCCCATTAGTGCTTTAAGTGATTTTCTTTTATAATGGGAATTTTCACCCTATGCAGGCAGTAAGAAATTTCACCTCTACCACTTACACCTCCAAAATTCCCATCAAAGCTTAAGTGACTTTGACTTGATGGGAAAAAGTAACTTAAGGCATGAAAAAAAGTGTGACTTTTTACTTGCCATTGCCAAAATTTACGTGGAAGCTTAAAGTCTATTCCTTCCAAAAGTGTGTGACTTGCATGAAAGATAGCTCTTTTCCAAAAGTGTGACTTGCATTGTGACTTAGCATGAAAACAAAATTTGTGAAAATTCATCATTGAAGGCAACCTTGGAAATTGGACATGGAAGACAACATTTCTTTCCTTTTTGGACACAAGTATAGAATAAAATTTTCCATTTTTGGAAAGGGTCCAGGAAGATGTAGTAGTAAAAACTTGCATGTGCCATAACTTTCATTATGTGGCTCCGTTTTAGGTGTCATTTTCTCTAAAAGTGCATATTTTCTGAGCTCTACACATTGATGGAAATATTTTTCTTATTTTCATAAAATCCATTTTTGCACCTTTTTGGACCAAGCAACTTCTTGCAATCTTCTGAAAGAATCCCGAGCTCTGATCTGCTTGTAGACAAATTAGTAATTAAAAATATTGGATAGATTTTCAAAACCCTAGGCCCGGGGAAAGATCTAGCAAGAAGAATGAATAGGCTATAGGAATTGCCAGAGAAAACAAACCAAAACACAGACAAAAAAAAGAAATAAAACAAAACAAAAGAAGTGTAGGCAATTGCTGAAAAATTTCTCCATTAGCTGATCTACAAAAATTCTTCCCCGGGTGAATGTTCTATGGTAATAATGATGGGGTGAAGTGCTTTATATAACCTAAATCCTCCAATTTTAGCTCAATCTATTTTTAAAAGAACTTTATTTATTTAATAAATAAATAAATAAAATCTCTCGACAAAACTAAAGCGAAAGGGATAGAGTGAGTTTTAAGCATGTGGGTATTTGGGAATTTGGATTTATGACTCTCTGGGGATACCTTAGAGCAATGCAAACAACTGTAGGAAAAACAAACACAAAATGACCCGTTACTTTGAAAAGAATGATTTTTTTAAAAGGGGTAGTCCTAGATTTTAGGTGAAATCTGGGGACACTAGTTGGCTCCATCTGTGGACATCTTTACCTCTGTCAAAATGAAAGGAGTGAAGATGAGATCCAACATCTCTGGTTTTGTGTCTTGTCTATTGGGTTGGGGTTAGGCCAAAAAAACAAAACAAAACAAAAAGAAAAGAAAAGAAAACAACAAAAATTTTTATTTATATACAAACAGGTTTTACCCTGTATCTCAATTTTTGAACAGCTTCAGATGTTGCCATTGAAAGGCAGTGGTAACTCAATTCCATCCTGGTAGGAAAGGAAGAAAGTATCCATTCCAAGTAAGCTCTCTTGATCATGAAGGGCCCTTTCCAGAGTGAATCAGATTTTTCATGCATGCCCTTTGGTTCATGTCTCTTGTCCCACAGAGTACCCAAGTCTCGATTTTAAACTTCCTTTTACTGACCTTCTTGTCAAATAACTTGGGAAAGTCCTCATCAACTTCATCTTGTGGTGGCTCATCCTTTCTTCTCTCTGTGGTGAGTAAGTCTTCATCAACTTCCTCCATACCCAGATTTACCTATTGCATTTTTGAGGAAGAACTATCACCATGTTCTTTGTTCTTCTTTAGGTACTGATTATGTTTGTCAAAAGTCTCCACTAAGGAAACTAAACCCTTGGGGATTTTGTTACCTTTTGGTTGGATTACTCCACTACTTGTCACCATAATCTGGATCAGTTATGCCTGTGACTATTTGTCGTGGTGGTGATTTACTCCCTTCAACATACAACTGTCAAAGTTGTCTTGTTCCAGACATGTAAGATGTTTGTTTGTCATCATTGAAAGTATGCCATTGTTCAACATTATTAGGGACTTTAGGGTGGTAGACCATCTCCACTTTATAGTTTCCTTGTTTGAATATGGATGGTGGTCTATCAGATTCAATAGTGCAATTGTGACTGCCAAAGAGTCTACCTTGGAATTTTGATTTGTTGGAATGAAGTCGATAGAGAAGGCTATAAAATCGAGTGTGGAAGAAAGCACTCTATCTCTGTAATGCTTCATCTTATCTCCTTTGACTTGATTTTTCCTCGAAACTGCTTTACTAGAAGTTCAACATCTCCTTGGGCTTTGAGGAGTTTTACTCCTTTCTTTCTAGCTTGCTCCATTCCTAGCAGCAATGCTTCATACTCCACCGTATGATTGGTGTTCTCGAACATCAACTTGTGGGAGTATGGGAATATCTCATGATATGGAGATATTAATAGAATGTCGCTCCTGATCCAAAAGAATAACAAGTGCCTTTAAACTCTAGAGTACAAAATTTTTCCTTTGGTTCTAGCTCTTGGTTGAAGTTCTGGCTCTGGAACATTTTTATCCATTTCAAGAAATATACACCATGGTCAGACCCTGAAAAAAAATATGAGATCTAGGATCCTCAGATTTTGTCAAATGTACTTGGACTTCTTTTTCGGCTCCAGCTTATGATTTATTCCTTTGATAGGAATATGAGCATAGACCAATCCATCTTTACTTCTCCTCCCAGCTCTTTGCAGAAGTTTTCTGCTTAGCAACATCCCGTAGGAGACATGAATATCTATAACTAAGATTGTCATCTTTAATCTTTTATCAGGAAAAGCTGCCAAAACAACTTGTGCATCTTTGATTTGTCCAATTAAAGGGACTTGTCTCTCCATGGAATAACACCTTTTTATGGTCTTTGTCAAGGTAAGCCCAAGAGCATTTGTAACTTTAGCTGGCATGACATTATCAGAAGCACTTGAATCTAGAATGTAGTTGCTTAACTTGAAACCATTAAGCAATAAGGAGACATAGAAAGGTTCTACTCTTTAGAAGATGATGAGGGATTTAACAAATGCAACATTGTTTGGGGAGGAGTATCTTTGGGCTTAGGAAAAAGGCCTTTTGATGTATTGGATTGTCTGGTGATTGCACATATTTAACTAGCCTATTTAACTACTCAGGAAAGGCTCTCAAGTATTCAACTTCTGACATTTGAATCCTAGTTTTCTTGACATGATCAATAATGTCAAAGGAAGGTATAGATTCAGATACCTGAGCTGCTTTTTATGGTTGAGATGAAGAACTCACATTCTTATTTTTGGGAGCTAAGGAAGAAGGTAAAGGGTTGCCCCTTCTTTGTTCATCAGCTAATGCCTCAGCTTGGTGAGTTTGTGATTGTGTAAATACTGCATATGCATGACCATGATCATCTTCAAGAAGCTCCTCATAGTCATGTTCAGATTTGTAGTTTAGGTAATTAATGTTGGAGTCACCAAGCAAGACCTACAAAATCATCATTCTCGAGCTGATCAATGTCAGCTTCCTGGTCTTCTTCATTCATCTCCACGTTGTTTCTGGGAGCAACTTCAATTGCTAATCTTTGGGAACCTAGCAATGTGGTTGATTGTTGTTGTTGAAATTTGAGTAGGGGAAGTGTTGTTTCCTTGAGCCATTTGATCCATTTGTTTCTTCATCTGTGACATCTCATTTGCTAACTTTTGCAATAGTGAATCGGATGTAGTAGCAAAGGATGAACTTTCAGCTCTCTAGAAGTTGCTCTTTATTTTTCCAGCCATGATGAGGTCATCTTCAATTTCAACCGCCATGTTTTGAGCTGCTAACAAGTCAACAAGATGTGCTCTTCATAGTTGATAGCTTACTTCAAGAAGTAAAGCATTGATGAAGAATACTTTTGATTCTCATCATTCAGAGAAGTAGAAGCCAGAATTTTGTAAAGTAATCTTTGGAATTTTGTAATAAAATCCCGCATGTGCTCATGTGGCTCCTTCTTCAACTGAGTGAGTTGAGTTATCAAGGTACTAGAATCTTCAGCTGGCTTGAATCTTTTTAGGAATGCATCTCGCATAGTAGCCAGTTGGTTATGGTGCCAGGAGCTAGCTGGTAGAACCATTCTCCAGCCAAGTCATGTAGAGTCTCTATGAAGAGTCTGACAGACACATCTTCATGTTTGACTGCAAGCACTCCACAGGATATAAAAATGCAACCAAGTGGTCATCTAGATTTTCTTTCCATCTCCAAAGAATTTTGGAAAATTATTTCTCATCCCTTTAGGTAGATCATGCATAGGAGGAGTCAGATTTAGAGGTCCAAAGGCTGCACCCCATGGAACAGGTGTCTGCAGGGGAAAGTGGTTGATTCTGCATCATGAAAGGAGCACGTCTTCTTTGAGAATAGACTTGGTGAATAATCCCAGCTGCTGGATTGTGTTGGACATGATCCGGATCTAGAGGATTTTGCACTCTTCTTCCTGGTGAAAGACTGGATCTATGGCTTCTAACTTGAGGAGGATGATTGAAATTAAATTGCTCCTGCAATCTATAAAAATGATCAATCCTTCCTTGAGCTCTGCTAGACCGCGTGAATGGATTCTGCCTAGTTGAGCTTATAATATAAAAGGGAACTAGCAAGAAAAATCTTTGGTCTGCTAATTTGTGTTGTTCCCAATAGAGTCGCCAAAAATTGTTGGCTAGATTTTCTACACAACTGAAAACCTAGGTAGTCATGAGATAAATCTCCCTCATTTACCGGTGAGGCTCCCATGTAATATTTGTCAATTATATTTTCTAATATCTATCTATTGGTTTTACTTTAATTGTGTAGCTCATGCACCATAGCTAGGTAATTTTGTAGCAAGTAAGTTGTAAGAAAGGAATATATGTGAAGAAAGGGAAATAATTGAATGCGAGCAGAAAAGAAAGAAGATGTGCAACCTAACCAATAGTTGATAGAGTTGGTCACATGCACATAGATGAAACAAATAGATCTTGAAATGTAGAATTCAAAGAAAAGGAAAGTTTTAGATCAGATCTAAGATAACACAAAGTTTATGCAAAGATCTAAAAGAAATAAGAAACAAATGCACCATTGACACAAAGTCTCAGAAATCATGCCTCCTCTCTATTCCTTAGCTTTCAAAAAGATATCAAGGGTTTCAGCTCAAAGTTATGGAACACAAGAATGCTGATTACAAATTCTGATCCTTTAACCCATAGGTTCTTCCTCTATTTATAGTGTATAGAGGGAAATTACAAATAGGAAATTTTTTAAATGAATTCCCACATGTGGAAGCTATGAAAAAGGGAAACAACTGCAATCTTCCTCCTGGAATTCCTCTTTGCATGACATGCATGATTTATAACTGAAAATAGAACCTTCTATTTTGCATGTCTGCCACCTATTTCCAAGTAATTGACTTCTTCAAGTAAGTAACTTTTAAACCAATCACTTAAGTTTTATAATTTAATTGATTACTCAATTACTTTGTCAGAGAAAATAAGAGAAAGAAGAAGAAAGAGGAAAAGAAATTAGAAGAAAGATGCAACACTCTAGTCTTGTTCTTTTTCCATATTCTGCATGCGGTTGAATCTTTTGCCTTTGATTCTCACCAAACTAGATCTGGAAGCAGCTGACTGTGATTTTCTTTGTAGGTATTGCCTTTGACCTGTCTTCCCTCTTATCCTTGAAGCTTTTGCATTTCTTCTCAAGTATATGCACCAGTGCAATGTTTGTCGTAAATAATTCAGACAAAACTCATCACCTTTTATTTTTAATTGCATATGAGCAATTTTAAATTGGAAAGCACTCCGGGTGAAGGCAAATACAAGTAAATTCAATGAAGGCTTCAACTAGAAGATTGGGAGCACATGCACAAGATCCTGGAAGGAATTTTCCATGCAATGACTTCACATGGGCTGCATTAGAAACAAGAGGATGAATTTTTGTTGGAAGCCTTTGCAATTATGAGATCTGGATCTGTCAATTAAATCGGTGATAGGTTCAGGGCCTATGTCTATATCATTGACTTCAAAAATATGGAAGCTATGCATGATTTATTGATCCTTCTCTTTCATCATGCTTCAACATGGCTGGAACAATATTTTTGAGCTCTTTTTCTTTTAATTCCACCTAATCCCTGAATCCTTTTGATTTGATATATCAATTATGTGCATTGATTTGGTAATTTATTCTAATTGAAAAGAGATATTCAATTATGACAAACATTCCATTTGAATACTTCCTTATCACCAAAATCTACATATATGAGCACTCAAAATGTGAGGTTTGACATACAAAGAAAGAAAGAAAAACTTATAACCAACATGTGGGCATATACCAACATGGAGACAATAATAACAAAAATTAGGCTATTCCAACCCTATGTGCCAAAACTGGAAGCTTCCGGCAATGGAAAATACTCTTTAATGCAAAATCCTCCTTCCCTTGGCACCAAAACCTGTCTAGGCTGCAAACTTCATAAAAAAAATTAATTGCTTCTCAATTATGGCATCCCATGCTTATATAGCCATCTGCATGCTATTTTTAATAATTGCCTTTTCCTATTTCTAGCAATTTAATTAATTAAAAGCCATGCCTCTTCATCCAATTTGGGCACCCAATTTTGCATGCTTCTGATTGCTTTTAATGAATTTATTTTATTTATTTTTAGCATGCATCCTTGACTTCTCTTTAGCTCATCCACTTGCATTGACTTTCTTCCTATTTATGGTGCCAAACTTAGCTAGAAATACCATTAATAAATATCATTAATCACATGCATTAATGCCAAGGTGGGTCACACTTTTTGGTAGGGGTATTTGTTAAAAATAGAAAGTCAACTTGATGGGAATTTCCACCCTGCACTGCAGCTCCAAAAATCCCCTCTTCCACTTAAGTGATTTGTCTTCCATCATGGGAATTTTCACCCTGCAAGGTAAAAGAAATTCTCGCTTGCTCTACCACTGATTTGAAATTTATAATGGGAACTTAAATCATCTCCCAAAAAGTGTGACTTGTATGGAAATAGCCTTCTTTGAAAAATGTGACAGATGGGTGAATAAACCTCTTTGATGGGAAAAGTTAGCCTGCTTAGGAAAAGAAATTCCCATTAGTGCTTTAAGTGATTTTTCTTTATAATGGGAATTTTCACCTGCATTGCAGGTAAGAAATTCCCGCCTCCTGCTACCTCCAAAATTCCCATTGTAGCTTAAGTGACTTAAATTGATTCCAAGGTAGGCAAAAATTCCGACTACCACACCTTACCCAAAATTCCCACTAGTAGCTTAAAGTCTTCCTTCCAAAAAGTGTGACTTTGCATGAAAGATAGCTCTTTTCTAAAAGTGCGACTTGCATTGTGATTTTTGCCTTTAAAATTGCATGAACATTCAAGGCCTTGAAAACTTAAGTACTTGAAAAATTGGACATGAATGACAACATTTATTTCCTTTTTGGATTTTGGTGAACACAAGTATAGAATAAAATTTTCCATTTTTGGAAAGGGTTGGGAAGATGTAGTAGCAAAAACTTGCATGTGCCATAACTTTCATTATGTGGCTCCGTTTTAGGTGTCGTTTTCTCTAAAAGTGCATATTTTCTCGAGATCTACGCATTGATGGAAATATTTTTCTTATTTTCATAAAATCCATTTTTGCACCTTTTTGGACCAAGCAACTTCTTGCAATCTTTTGAAAGAATCTCGAGCTCCGATTGCCTGTAGAAAGATTAGTAATTAAAAAAATCTGGATAGCTTTTCAAAACCCTAGGCCTGGGGAAAGATCTGGCAAGAAGAATGAATAGGCTACGGGAATTTCGAGAAAACAAACCAAAACATAGACAAAAAGAAATAAAACAAAACAAAAATAATTGCAGGGTAATTGCTCGAAAAATTTCTCCATTTAGTTGATCTGCAAAAATTCTTCCCCTGGGTGAATGTTCTATGGTAATAATGATGGGGTGAAGTGCTTTATATAACCTAAATCCTCCAATTTTAGCTCAATCTATTTTTAAAAGAACTTTATTTATTTAATAAATAAATAAATAAAACACTTGCAGACAAGGTTTGGCGAAGGGATTGAGTGAGCTTTGCATGTGGGTATTTGTGTGGCAGTCCCAAATTTCAGGGTGAAATCTGGGGACACCATTAATGAAAAGAAATATGTTTGTCATCTAATATTTACCAAAAAATTATAGAGTATTTAAGAGTCCATTCTTTAAATTATCTACATATTCAAGTCATTTGGATAATGTTAGAAAGACATATTTTGCAAAGAGGTGGTCACTAACGTTGTTATTATCCACATATTCCTAGATGAGCATTTGTACATCTATTTATAAAATCTACACTATTGCGTATTTCTAAGGAAAACAACTCTAATTATTTTGTTGGTATTTTTCAAATTTGAATGAGGGTTCCTAATTCTAACACATTTTATTGATCGATATGACCTTTATTGAGTGTGGATTGTTGTTAACATCTAGCGTGATTCCGGTCATCCATGTTGTACGCTTAAAACCAAAAAGCGAAACCACCTTTCTTATCATTTTTTACATGCACAAATTTTCATGGCTATTTTTGGCAAGCCCAAGGACCACCCAAGTAGTTAGTTTTTCTTCTCTACATATTCATAGATTTTGATTTCATATAAATTATAAGATTTTCCCTCAACATAATAAAGCTTCAATTACATGCCTAACTTCTACTCTTTGGAAATTTGTGTAATTTTAGGAGCACCACATGGAAGTTTATTCTTCAAGATCTCATCAAGAATGTATAAGGATCCATTCCTTAACCTCTTGACACACGATTCCATATAACACATCTTTGAGAGATCCAATTGGTTATGCCATAGTAGTGTTTTTAACCGAGTAAGATCTTAATCTTGATCAATGACATGAAAAATTGAGCGTGCGAGCATGACTATGGCTATAGGAAATTTGTAATAAAATCACTTATATTAATATGAATATCAACAATGATATAACATAAAAGAACACTAAAATTTAGATAAATGGTCATAATATGCATTTGTAATGACTTAGCCACTTCAAGGGGGAAACCTCCAAACCATACAATAAGAATCAAGTGCTCAATATGATACCCAACTATTGCTCAATAACTCATATATACACCATATTATGCTATGCAAAGCACCAAGTTGCCTACTAAGCATATGAAAACATAAATAAATATGATATGACATGATAAGAGATTATTTTAGCCCCATGTCGGCTATACATATTCAACATATGAACTAGAATTAAGAGCGTAACATTCCCCTCCCTTAAAGAAACATTTTCCACAATGTTGAAAATTTCTATATATTGTTTCACACACCGCTTGAGTCCTCAATATCAATGATTGATGCATATTGAAGTACAGAAATCTTCCTCCTCCCAAGTTTCTATTACCTTGTCATGATTATTCCCCTTGATTTGATACTAATGGATTACCTTTTTTGGTTGGTTCTCACTACATTCTTTGAATACATGAACATTTGGTGGGAACTTATCAATTGATATAGTGTATGGTGTGAAAATCAAGAGATATTTTGGCAATCATGGCTCTCCTAGGTGGCTAATGGCATATCCTCCATGTTAGGTGGACATTAATTGAACACTTTTCCACCCTTTCCTAAAAATACGTTGATAATTCCTCATCAACTAAAAATAATTGCGATGTGGGGCCCTTAATTATCTACATTTGATGAGAGCTTACTCTTTCGGTGACTTTAATACACGTAACCCTTCTAACTCCAACATGTTTCTATTTGAACAAAAAAACACATGAATAAATCCTAAATGTTCATTTCAATTGTGCATAAGGTTTTGAGCCATTAGACTCATAAAACAATATCTGCTCCACCCATGGGAATAGAAAACATAGGGGAATCAATATTGTAGTCTCCCATTTCAAGTTTGATACTATGACATTTCCTTGAATAATTAATTGTTCCCCCATCTACAATCATTACTTGAAATTCTGGAGCTGGGAAAATAAAACAATTCAGACATGCCACCAACTCTTTATTGATAAAATTATGTGTACTCCCTGAGTAAATTAATACTATTACCTTATGTTCCTTTAGAATACCCCTTACCTTGAGGGTTTGTGGGGAGATAACACATGACATTACATGATAAGAAATAATTAGTTGGGAATCTCCAAACCCTAGTTTTTCCAACACCTCTACTTTTGTTTCTTCATTTTTAACTTCATCATTAATGGCCTCAATGTAGAATAAATTCATTTCAACACACATATATGCCATTTATTGTATTTTTATCACAATTGAAACATAATAATTTTTTTGTTTCTCTTCAATTTGTTGAATAGTCAGTTTGGTAGGCTGAGGTATTGATTATGTTGGAACCATACTCTCTTTACTAGTAGTGAAATTCCTCTATTTAATTAGTTCTCTTTCCTCCACTCAATGAGTAACTATCATGGATTTAGATAATGAACTTGGATTAAGAAGGAAAACATTTGATTTGGATGTTATCTTTGATACCCCAAGAACAAATCATTTAAATGATCCTCCTCGATTAACTAAAAATAGACTTATTCTAGCTATTTTATGAGTTAATATAAATAGAAACTAAATGTTATATTGAAGTGCTAGATCTAAATATTTTACTTTAATATTGGAATGTATTGAAATAATGGAAATAAGAGGGATATGGTACTAACCTTAAATTAACTTACCTCATTGTGCGGTAAAGGATTTGTAAAACCGGGAAAGTTGTGACTAAATGGCCTCGGGAAGGGAAGAAGATGGATATTTTCCTGTATTGAGGCACCTGTGAGGATACTTGGGTACCACGGGTCTATAATCTAGGCGTTGTAGATTGTAGGAAAGCTTAGAACTTGAATTCTACAGTGTCACAATATCTCTGTAATACCTTCACTCCTATTGCACAGATGTCACAATAATTTCATTGTAGATGTCACATGAAGATTTACCTGCAAAACCCTATCCAAAGAATCAATTCCTAAAAATAAAAATGCATATGAATAGGTCAGACTGACCTCAGCTGCCAAACTAGTGGTCTTATGACTGAGCGTTGCACTACATTTTGGACCCAATATAGTTCTATGTGTTTGTGTGTGCAATTTTGTGCCTAGGATGCCCTAACACCAAAGACACAATAGTATGGGGCAATAACTAGATGTAAAAGTGTAAATGGTGGATGAAATAGAAATAATACAACCCTTTCCTCCTATACTTGTGTGATGCAGATGTAGAAGATGCCCAAATGCAATCCCTTGCCTTAGTAGATAGCTACCCTTAATAGTAAGATGTCTTCCCATAATGTAGTGAGTATGCTATATTTATATAGGGATCTCTTGTTCAAATTTCAACACTAGTGACCCAAAACTGTGGACTATGACTTAGGGGAATGCACAGGGTAATCGTTAAGACCGACCTTAAATAAAAAAATTAAGACCACAAATTACGATGACACGGGTGCCTAAAATCATGGATTGGGGTGCCCCGGTGCACCCCAGTGACAACCCTAGGTGCCCCAACATAGACCTAAAGATGACAACTGAGAAAATTATGACACCTGAGACACCCTAAAAGATGCCAAAAATTACAGAGACAAATGACGACTGAACTAGACAAACAAAAATGACGTCTGACTAACTGACAACAAGACTAAAGGATGGTCACTAGTGAATATTTCTATTACGCAAGATCCATATATAAAATAACATACCCAACGGTATTAATGTAATAGTAAGTGTGTGATTTTGTGACTACATTTGTCCCCACTTTATGTTGGTGAGCAAAAATCTCGGTAACATAAAGTAGATAGAGATGTGTACTTGAGAAAAATCAGAGAAGCCCATGTTATAGAAGAACGCGTAGATGTGTAGTAGAAATGTGCCGATAGAACTATAAAGCGTGTTAAACCATGGATCAGTGAGTTGATCCATGCAACGTATCAAAAAAGTATAATTGTCATGATGAAGTGTGGAAAGAAGAAATGATGATGATGTTTGATGATGTGGTTTAATAATGAATAGGTGGGTAGGGAGTGATCAGTTCCCAACTCGAATGCTTGTATATATGAATGGAATAATTGGAGGATTTGGGCATCCTGCCAGAGGAAGAGTGTAGGGAGAAAAGTGTGTTATTCTCCAAACTTTAACTATATCCTCAAGATCTAGCCGCTACAAACGAACTCAAATCAAAATGTTGTGATTTTGGATCCAAATGATTTTGATTAAACAGTTGACCCATATAGGAGTGATAAAAGAAGGGAACTCTTCCCCCACTCCACGGGTGTCACCACAATGTGAAGGATTCCAAGTTAGGTCATCTAGAAGCAAACATGATAGAGAGTGAGACAACTTCCAAGTTAGGTCATCTAGAAGCGAACACGATAGAAATAAATAGCTTCTAGGTTAGGTCATCGGGAGAAAGAGACGACTTCCAAGTTGGGTCATTTGGAAGCGAACGTAGAATACAAAATAAAATGCCAAGTTAGGTCATCTTGGAAAGAAGTGGTGAATGTAATCCCCAAGTTAGGTCATCTTGGAAAGAAGTGGTGAATGTAATCCCCAAGTTAGGTCATCTGGGAGACCACTTGTAGTTTTGAATGATATGATTTGATTTGAACACATTGAATTTGATTGGCTGAAGTATTGTTTTGGTTGGTTTCTCGTAGAGAGTTTTTTCGCTGATTTCCCCTAGGTTAGGTCATTAGGGGACAATTGTTAGAAATTGATGAGATTTCGCCTAAAATGATTTTTAGTCGCTTGTTACCCCCAAGCTAGGTCATTAGAGGGTTGATAGGTTATAGCATGTGATCGTTTTTGGGAAATATTAAATGATTGTCACCCCTAGATTAGGTCATTAGGGGGTTGATAGGTTATAGTGTGTGATTGCATTTGGGAAATATTAAGCGACTTTCGCCCCCATATTAGGTCATTAGGGGAGATTGATGGTGAGATGTTGTGGTATAAATTATGAGGTATTGAATTCACAATATTGGAACACGTGGTGACGTAAGTGGGGATTATAGGGGGACCCCCAATAATATGCTCCCTTTCGGTGAAAGAGAGGGAGTGATGAAAGGCACAAACTCTAAGCTGAAAGCAATGAAAAGAGGCTAAAATGCATTTGTAGTGAATAGGAGATAGTGTTAAGGAGATATAATGTGCATGAAACATGTACAATATGGTGGTAGGTGGAATTCTAAAAATAATGCCGCAAACGGAGTGTAAATCGGAGTAAAAGTGCTCAAGATATGATTGAAAGCGATTAGCAGTGTAGCATGTATTAGTTGTTGTGATAAGTGCAAAATATAGACCATATTAAAGGTGGCATTTGAAATGTGATTATAAATAATAAAGTGAAAAGGTAATGTTATCCAAATTTCACCCCCCAGAGTTAATTTGATAACATGCATCAGAGCTTTTTAGCTCCAAGCAAGTAGATTGATTCAGGAGAAAATCGTAAAATTGGCTAAGTCCTACTCAAGGCCACCTTTGGGACAGTTGGAACAATTATACGTGGAAGGTGCGAATCGGCCGAAAAGCCTCCGGGCGCCCAGCTTAAAAGGGACATCCGGGACAAATGGACGGAAATGTCCGAATCGGTCGAAAGAAAGAAAATTTGTCCAAGTCCTTTACCAGGAGCAAGCGGTACAAGAGTGCGCGGAGGACGCGAACCGGCCAGTTCGGCCGAAACAGGAAACTTCAGCATAAGGACAAGTGGGACAAAGGGGCGCGGACGCGGATAGCCGAAGGAGCCGAAAGCCAATCAAATCACGCCACGTGTCACCGGCAGAAAAGGGACATGGAAGCCCATTTCGGGTGGATCGGAGGATTCTGTCCCGCGAAGCACTGGGACATCTGGGACAAAAGGACAGTGGACGTGAAAATCTGCAGGCCCGTAGACAAATCACAGCATGACACGTGTCGCCAAGGAAAAGGTCCAAAAGTCAAGGGGCGAGTTTTGAGCGATTCGAACCAATGAAATAGTGCCACGTGTCCAAGTTTAAGGGGCCCACAAGAAAAGCCCGTGAAAAGGTGGAGAGAGGGAATTACTTAGCGAATCGGGGCTGCCACATGTCGCCTGGGGATGGCGGAGAGCGCGGGAAAAGATTTTAAAACCTGTTTTCTCGTTTAGTGCCCTAAATCTTGATTTTAAAACTGTTCTTGCACTTTAGTGCCCTAAATCTTCAGACCTTCGTATCTTTCGATCCAGAGCTCGGATTTGCACGTTCTTTATATCAACGGAAAGCTGTTGAAATTATCTACATGATTCTGGGATCAATCTCACATTTTGGTGTAGTTTGGAGGGAGAAAATTAAGAAAACATCTCTGACGCGTGGTGATAGACAGAAGTAATGCTTCAACAACCAACTTTAATGCAAGGCAGACTCGCGCTCTATTAGATAGCCCACCGTTTTGCCAAGATCCGCTTCACTTGTCATAATGAGATGATTTTAAATGCTACCAAGAAGTGGTTGGGGCAGATTCTAGATTTCCTCTCTCTTCCCTCTCTCATTTCTTGATATATATTGTAAAGAGAGCTCCTTTAAGGGTTAGACATTCTTGTTTTGCATCCTCCCTTCTTCCCTCGCTTGTAAGAGAAATTGTGGAGCTTTCAAACCTCCCATATGGGTTGTAATGCCAGTCTTTTTTTGCCTCTTGGCCACTGCAATGTACTGTATCGACTCTTGAGCAATAATATATGTGTTGTGATTGACTCTCGACCCTCTCATGTATTCATTGCTATCATTTTGATCTCTTATTGCAGTTTGGTTACCTGTGCATGGTGTTTGTATTGCATCTATGTGGTCTGTGTTAAATTTGCAAAACGAAGTGTCTAACATTCCTCGGTGCATCACCTTTGTAGTTTAGGTTTTATTCTATGCATTTTCTTACCCTGTCTCCTTGGCAAGTTAGATTAGGTTTTAGCAAACCCTCTGCATTTTTTGTGTGCATCTGAACAGAGGAATAGGAACCAACCTTCTCTAGAGAATCTTTTCTCATCTTTACAAGTCCCACGCTTGGAGAAAGGATTCCATGTTGTGCAATCACACTGGATGCCTGAACATCAACCTAGAAGCCTGATTTGCATCCGGGAAGTGCTTGTGAGTCTCGCAACAACGGGTAACTTATCACTTCATTTGTATTTTACGCAAGTGTGACATTGTATATGAAGTAAAAAGAGATTCCTCCAGGGAGGCCATTACGTCCTAGCCGGTTTGAGAGAGTGGCGACCACTGTGGCTTTACGTACTACTACGGAGTTGGTAAGTGTATTATTTTTGCAAAAAAATGTAGGGTGTACTAGGTATTTTAGTTGAATTTTTAAAATTGAGGGTTTTGGATTTTCTTGGTGTTTGGGACTTGGACAAGAGTGGTGAGGGCACTAGTGACCCTTGGGACTGGAGTGCCCAAATCTGGGCGCTAGTGTCTTGCTCTAGGGTGCCTCGGTCTGGGTCGAGTGCCTTGGTCCATAAATGTTTGATTTGATGGATAATGCTAGGGAATATGTTTCTAATATGTTGAATAGTTGTATTTGACTATGGGAGGTGTGCTAATGTTTCTTTTGTTGTTGTGCAGAGGGATATCCACTCGAGGGAGTTCCATGGTGGTCGTTACTTGAGTACATTACTTGGGATTAGGTTTGTCAGATGATGAGTGGGATGTGATGGACCATGCCGGTCTGCGACATATAACATGGATGGGGATGTGCCACATAATATGCCCATGTTAACTGCATTATGTGAGAGGTGGTGTATTGATACATGCACATTTTGGTTTACTACAGGGGAGATGCCCATGACGTTGGAGGATGTATATTGTGTATTACGATTGATAGTTATTGGGGAGAGGGTATGAGTGATTGTAGTAGTGGATATGTAGTGTCAGATGTGCTCGGATAGATGATATTTTTAGGGGCCCAAGTACCTACCGAGGCCCATATCATTTTGGATGTGATATTGTAGTCTAGGGTTCCGCGGTTGTGGAAATCTATCGCAATGGTGATTACATCATGTATAGTCATAGAGGGAGGATGCGTCGAAATCTTGTATAAGATGCACGATATATGTTAGTGGATAAAGGAGGATGGGATGAGATATGCGTGGGCATGGTGTGTGCATTTTACTCGGGATGAACATGGTGGGGGTATAGGGGCCACCACACTGCTACATGTATGGGCATATGAGGACATTGTCATATTGAGACCGGTTGTAGGGCCATGAGGAGAGTGGGCTCCAATTGATATATATGCTCAAATTTGGGTTGATATTTGTAGTAGGAAGATGGATGAGATACCTTCATGGCACTAATAGATAGGATGGGGTGAGAGTCAGTTAAATGGAGTCCATATCATGATTATGGGGATGGCCGAGGATGTGACAGAGTTGCGATGCATTCAAAGGACTATGTGGCTAGAGGATCACTTTTTCGGTGTGGCGGAGTTGTTTTAGGTGGAGAGGGTATCATGATAGTTTGGTATGGTGCAGGATGTGCCCCCAAAGCCATACATATGGTTGCGAGTTGTTAGAGCCCCTAGGAGGGCAGGTCTTAGGCCGGGGACCACAACAGAGAAGTGATACCACCAGGAAAGATGTGGCATACCCAACGATAACTTGATTGCATGGAGATGATGTGGGGTGTATGAAGGATTATCAAGTGTGGTGGGTAATGCATTAGTGGGTATTACTATACCCAAGATTCGCGGGTGGTATGGAGTGCCACTGGGAGGAGCGGATGAGGAGGTGTCCCCGACCTGTAGCGGAAGCGTGGTAGAGCTAAGTATTTGTATATGCTTATATTATGGTTAATGAATTGTCTATGTTGATTTGTATGCGTTTGGCTAATGTGGGGTTGTATGTTGTGTTTGCAAGAGATGCCTATTATTCATTGATAGTGGACACATCGATCCGCACATTGACGTGAAATGTGTCGAGTGACGTGCTAGGTGGAGGGATACTAGAGCATGTGGACAATATTGTAGGTGAGCATGCCCATCTATTTGAGCGGTGGCCATATCAGTAGCGCCATGTACAATGTTACTTGGCAAGAGGGACAAGGCATGTGAGGAGACTCAACGTGCCCGAGAGGCGGTAGGTGGTGGTCCCTGGCCCAGGACATGTTCGCATGATATGTAGATTTACAACATCGGTTCTCGAGAGAATACTATGGAAATTACTATGTTAGGCAGACAGTGGAGAAGTTTCGGGGCCGTGAAATGCGGTGTCGCATTGGTGGAGAGGCATCTAATTCTAGGGCTCTCGTACAGTACATGAGAGTGATAGTGATGATGAGGTTTGATAATGATGATTGTATATGATGTAGGGGCCTTGCCCCTATTGATGAAACATGTTTTTGGGATGATGATTGTATGAATGATATATGTATGGACACCTATTTTTGATATATGTGAGATCGATGTTGAAATGTTTCACGATTGTTATATAATGGATGTGGTATGGTTCGATGGTTATTGTCCTAACATTTGTATTGTATTGTATGTAATGAATGATGATGTTAGTAATGCTAGATAAAATATGTATGGTGAATGATGTAGTAGATAACTAATGTAAATGATGAAATATGAGATGAATAAAATATGTAGCATGTAAGCAACATAATGGTGATAATAGAATAAGTGTGGAAATAGATAAATGTATCATAATGAATATGTGAAAATGTAATGTAATAGGATAAAGTGATGAAAATAGGAGGGGGGAATAGTAACGATGCCCCCAATGTATGGATGAATAGGATCATGTAATAAGACCCCTCAACAGTCAAGTATGAGCCATATAAGCAAGAGTGCATTATCGGTAAATGATTAATGTGCTAGATGAATGACAAAGCACATGATGAAAGGTTCTTAGAATTAATCCTCAACAATCATGTAAGAACCGTAAGAACACAAGTGCATCATGGGGGGGTAAGGTGATAGAAATCACCTACCAAAGACCAAGATGGCGGGTGGCGATGAAGACACATGGAATGGATGGAGCATGAGTATATGGAATGAACGTGGTATCATGTGTAGTGACGACGGGGTATGTAGGGACTAGCAAAAAATCGTGAGATGCAATAACATGAAGCGGTGGATAATGTGAATGTAATGGATGTAATGAATGTGATGGTGGAAATGATGGATGAGGTGTAGAGTGAACATATGGTGGTGAAGCATGATGAAAAACTATGCACCTAATGGAGAGGATGTAAATGGGGTACACCTATCCGATGATGGGGAAGGAGATAATGAGCACTCACAAGAGGAAAAGGAGATGATGTTAGAATCCACTAGTTGTTGTATATTTTCACATAAGGAAAGGAAATCATTTTCCATATGGCTAGAAATGTGATGATAATTGCAATAGTGTTGGTCACGCTGACGTTGCAAGCAGTGTGGAGGATGGTGCTGGTTAGAGGGTAACCAAATCAATCACTCATTGAGTAATATGCGAAGTACATCATGTGGCCAAGCATGAGGAGAGAAGTACAAAGGCTCATGTGAAGGAGGTGGAGTTGTGGAAGTAGGAGCTTGTTGTGGAACTGGAGAAGAATGTAATGGTGGGGAAGAAGAGGGTGGAGCTTGCTTAGAATTTCCTTTAGACAATGATGGAGATTGCTTTGGATGCTCAACCGGTGATGAGAGTAGATGAGAAGTAGATGGAAGTGGTGGAGGAACATGTGTGGGTGCAACGTCATGTGAGGATGAAAGATATTTTTCTAGATCGATAACCTTATAACACAAGAGAATGAATGAATCACAAGTGTCATATTATAGCCTTTGTTTAAGTGAAGGAATAAGACCACAAAAAAGATGAATTTATTTTCTAAGTCACTAGGATGGAAAATGAGCTGGTGTATATAAACATTGAAGCACAAAATATAATCCTTGATGGGTTTAGAGGAGCCTTGATGTAATGTAGGAATGTGGTCATATGTAACCCTAGGGCCATTATTAAGAATAAAGCAACAGAGGAAAGCATCCTCCATGTCATAGAAAGTGTTAATGGACCCAAAGGGTAAGTGGGTGTACCATTGTAGTGCCTCATCAAGTAAGACTATAGTGGAAGGCCTTAAGCAACAATCAATCATTAGAGTAGTCGGCCATAAGTGTGTGGTAATGTAGGATATGAGCATGAGGATCACTAGTACCGTCGAAGCATGTGAAAGTAGGCATGACAAAATATTTTGGGAAGGAAAAATTATGAATCTTTTTAGGAACAAGATTTCCATGTAAAGAGTTGTTGTCAATAGAGGCATAATAGGCTCTACTTTCTAAAGTAAGAGTATGAACTTGCGATTGGAGTTGTCCTACAACATGCATGAGAGAGAGAATATCTGTGAGGGGATGGTAGGAGATGGAAATAATGTATTAAGTGGTTGAATTTTTCCATTATGGGTGATCATGGGAATGTCAAGAGGTGATATAGTGGAATCAGATGCTAAAGGTGTGGTGGTAGATGTGGATGTAGGAGTGGTAGTAGGACTAGTATCAAAAAAAACCCTAGTAGGTGTGGTGAGAAAGGAAGAAACCTCAATAGGTGAAGATATAATAGGAGGGGTAGAGGATGTGGGAATAGAAGGAGAAGAAGCAATGACGAGGGTGAATCATGTGCAATAGTAGATACAACTTCAGGAGAGGATAACAATGGAGCAGGGAGAGTCACATGCAACAATATGGAAAGAAGGAGATCCATGACATTGATCAAGTAAAGGTGGGGTTCCAAAAATAATGCTATGATCATCATAAGAATCAATAGGATCATCAATGTAATAGGAAGGAGAATGCAAACTCAAAGGAGATGTGGGGAAGGACTATCAAGTGGTAGCTACATGAGTAGCTGAAGGAGAAGTAGGAGGTACACTGGATTGTGAATCAATGCCTAATAAATAATCAATGATAGAGGGATCTAAAACATCGGGTGGCATATTAGAAGAAGGATAAGAAGGATCATATGCAACTAGATGGCATGGCGTATAACGAGTGAAAGCAACAGTGGTCATCAACAAGGCATATTTTTATAGGAGAATCTAGCAGGATTAGTTGACCACGTTGTTGGCCTTCCAAAATGGCTTGTTGAGTATCATCAAGTAAGATCATAGGTGCACTATATAAAGCCTTAAGCTCAACTATGGCAGCCTCATCATAGATAGGGTTGACACTAAAATGAGACATGATGAGAAAAAAGAAAAACTATGGCTAACCACTAGGGTATGAAAGATAATCAAAAGTAAAATGTTTGAAATGTTGGGTTCACCAAAATGATTAACTAAAAATAGAATTATTCTGGCTATTTTATGAGTTAATCTAAATAGAAACTAAATGCTATATTGAAGTGCTAGATCTAAATATTTTACTTTAATATTGGAATGTATTGAAATAATGGAAATAAGAGGGATATGATACTAACCTTGAATTAACTTACCTCACTATGTGCTAGACTATAATAGACTAGTATGTGGAAGGGGAAAGTTGTGACTGAATGGCCTTAGGAAGGGAAAAAGTTGGATATTTTCTTGTATTGAGGCACTTGGGAGGATACTAGGGCATCTTGGTCTGTAATTTGGGCATTGTAGACTACAGAAAAGCTTAGAACTTGAATTCGGTAGTGTCACAATATCTCTGTAATACCTTCGCTCATGTCCATGATGTCACAATAATGTCATTGTTGATGTCATATGAAGATTTACCTATAAAACCCTATCCAAAGCATAAATTCCTTAAAAATAAAAATGCATATGTATAGGTCGGACTAACCTCAATGCCAAACGGTGGTCTTATGACTAAGCATTACACTACATTTTGACCCCAATGTAGTTCTATGTGCGTGTGTGTGTAATTTTGTGCCTAGGATTCCCTAGTGCCAATGACACGGTAGTAGGGGAAATAACTAGATGTAAAAATGCAAATGGTGGATGGAATAGAAAGAATACAACCCTTTCCCCCTATGTTTGTGTGATGCAGATGTAGAAGATGCCCAAATGTATTCCCTTGCCTTAGTAGATAGCTTCCCTTGATAGTAAGATGTCTGCCCATAATGTAGTGAGTATGTTATGTTTATATAGGGATCTCTTGTTCAAATTTTAACACCTGGTGACCCAAAATTTCTGATTATGACCTAGGGAATGCACAAGGTAACCGTTAAGACCGACCTCAAATAAAAAAATTAAGACCACAAATTACAAAGACATGGGTGCCTAAAATCATGGACTAGGGCGCCTTGGGAGCCCACAAGTGCAACCCCTAGGTGCCCTAGCATAGACCTAAAGATGAAAAATGAGAAAATTATGACACCTGAGACACCCTAAAAGATGCCCAAAACTGTAGAGACAAATGATGATTGAACTAGACAAACAACAATGACGCCTAACTAATTGACAACAAGACTAAAGGATGGGTCACTAGTGAATACTTTTATTACACAAGATCCATATATAAAATAACATACCGGCGGTATTAATGTAATAGTAAGTGTGTGATTTTGTGACTACATCCTCATAGATGAAATCCACATGTAAGGAATTTTTTTGGAATTGTTGAATATAATCCTTCGATGTTGGACCATTTTTGAAGCTTTGCTATCTGTCTAAAAATAGTTAACTATAAGACCATTACTATAATGTACCAGAGCTCATCTCGTGAACATTGACTAGGTAACATGGAGACCCTTATTTTTCTTCCGTTCACATGTCTATCTATACAAAATGAATAATTCTAGTTCTAGATACAAGGTTTTCAATATCACCTTCTATCCACTCAAATTTTGATGCACATCAAAAAAATTATCCATTTGGTTGATCTAAGTGATTGGATCGGTACCATAAAATTTCCTCATCTCCACTTTTGACATCATGTTTCTAATCCCCACATTAGAACAGGATGAGTGATGTGGTTATGTTGAATGGAAGGAATAGTATATGGTGGGACCTAAATGACCTAGTTGGGAGTTTATGGCCTACGGTTGTAGAAAAGAAATGGCTACCACGTGTTTAATTCTCATTGTTTGTAAGTTGGCCTTAATATCATATTTTGCAACTACGATTGCTTTTATTTTGCATCGTCTCTCTCTCAAGTTGAATGACCTTATGATTTGTTGAGGAAAACCCTAGGTTCAATGATTTAGTGAGTTATCCTTCCAAATGTATTTTCCGGTAATTTTTTCGAGGAGTTATAGTACCCCTCCCTTTCCCTCTTGTTTGTGGTCATGGCATTTTTTTGGATTAAGGGTTAGGATTAGGGTTTCAAATTACATATGTATTTAAGATGAATAAACCAAAACCTAAAGAACAAACCTAAGATAATATTTGGAAAGTTTTCCAAAATTATAATAAACTTTGAGAATTCTAAACATATCAACCTTTCGAGTGAAATTATGAAAAATTATTAAAAAGGTTATAACTTGTGTAAAATAAGTCAAAAATATTAAAATTTGGGGAAAAATGTACTTAACCGATTTATCCACTTCACTTAAAAAAATGCAAAAACATTCAACACCATTGTGGAAATATAGTCAAATCTTCAAAATTAGGGGTTTGCCCCAATTTTGACCAGATCGAAGGTTTGATACCACTTATAATGAAATTAATCATATCTAAATATCGGTAGAGATATAACAACAAAGAACACCAATATATATATATATCCTAATGTCTACAAAGTATATTGAATTTAATTTTATCAATTTTAATTATCTCAATATGAACACACATGCTAGGATATTATCTAGTTAATGAACCCCTCGTGATAATAAGACTCAAGTGCTCAATATGATGCTCATCTACTACTCATTAAATCATATATATACCTTATTATGCTATGCAAAGCACCAAGTCGACCCTACTAAGCATATGAAAACATAAATACATATGATACAACATGATAATAGATTATGTTAGCCATATGTTGGATATACATAGTTGATATATGACCTAGGATTAAGGGTTTAACACACTTGCTCTACCAGTGGACTCAAACTTAAATTTGTCTTATTGTCACCATTCGTCCTTACATTAAGGGAACCCTAATTAACCCCACCATACATTGAGATTGAAATTGACACACAAAACTTAATATTGGAGAAATGTTACTCATGCTCTGTAAGAAAAAGGTCTCATGGGGAAAACCTGGGCCAATGTGAATATTCTAACTAATGTCATGATTCCCTTTTCTATCATAATAATTATTTTTAAAAATAGAAATTTGTATAAACCCAAATTTCATAAGTAACATATGTAAACTATGATAAACAATTGTTGGAATATAAATGACACAAACAATAAGCTAGATAATATAAAACCCTAAGTGCAAGAGAGGGAAAGAGTGACTTAGTTGATTTTGCGTTATCCTCTGGAGCAGATCCGGACTGGAAAACTAATGAACATGAATGCAATACTATTGCAACTATGCTAAGTAATTTCAGGAGCTTTTGTATGAGGTTGGACTAGGGAGCCCGGACTAGGTTAGGAGCGCCTAGGCACTAGAGACCTCTGTTAGGCATATGTGACTGTGTAGGAGCTCAAAACTTGGTTTTTTGGTGTCGCAAGATGGTTGTTGGTAGTAATTATTGGTATCCTGTATTTCACACTAATAATAGTAATTCCAAAGTATGAATGGATTCAAGTCACTCAGTTCATTCCCTAAGAGGAAAAGTGCTCAAAAGTGACAATTTGACAAAATTACCAAAACTAGTCACCCAGGAAGAACTTACTAAAAATAGTAAGTGTCCAAAATGCTCAAAATGGTCATGGTTGATTACCCTCCACATACCTTACTAATCCAAACATTCAAGGAGGAAAAATTATGGTTACAAAGGGGTGGACATTTGAATTGTGTCTTAAGTAGAAGAGGAGCCCTCTTGGTCCCCAATTTTGGTCACGATGGTGCATTTTGGTCTTGGTGTGCTTCTCACTTCATCGAGATGGGTTGATCAAAGGATAGAAACATCTTCCGTCCCTCCTTCATTCATCTCTTAGGAACATTATTTTCCTCATCTCATTGGTCACTCCATTTCCCAAGGGCCGGGATCATCATGTTGAATTGTGCAGGAAATGGTCTCAAGTTACATCAAGAACTTGGTAGTTTGGAGGCATGCCAATGTTTCAAAGGTTGGAAGGTTTGTTCAAGTGAGGGAAAGCATCCTTCATTGTATTTAGTGGTCAAATGTTCATCAAATATCTTTTCAATGAGTACAAATTTTCTACAAAGGAGCTCAATTCTAGGGAGGTCTCAAAGGGACAAAGTTTCCAAAGGATCAATCTTCATCGATGGAGCACCATAGTGGAGGGTCATCACATTTCAAGGTTTCATCTTCATCATCATCGGAGATGATATTCATCAAGGGAAGAGGCACCTTCATCCATGCTTTGGAGCATCTTTTCTCTTCTTTCTTCATTCTCTCTCCTCTTCTCTCCCCTTTATAATTCCTCATTGTATGCAATCACAACATTTTATCCTATTTACTTAAGTGACGATAAAATATTTGTAATGTGTAAAATTACTCTCTCAAATTATAAGAGAGGTACTTACTTTGTCTCTTCTAAGGGTAATTGAAAATTCATAAGTGATGAGACATGAAGAGTCATGTGGGGGTAAATGAAGAGTTGCATTGTAAAGCTATAAATTGGGAGAGCTTCCTCATTTCAAAGGATGGTTATTCTTGTTTACTAGCTCCCATATTATTTCTAGGAACAAGTTATCAAATTCTTATAACTCCATGAGCATGTACTTGTTGAATGTATGCACTTAGAATTTGTGTTATTTGTATCATGTTCCTTGTTCTATGTTAATGGTGTCTTCTCATTGAATTCATGGATATATTCTGGTTTTAAGAAATAAACTCTATTGTGTTATTTATTGTGCAAAACCCTCTCACTATTCTCTTTGCACCTCTCTCTCAAGTTATTTCTTCCTTGTAGTATCTACAATAATTTTTCCATAGGTGTAGGGAAGTAACCCTATGTGATCCCCGGTCAAAAGACCACTCCTAGTTATTAGAATAATGTACATAATTTTCCTATTTTCAATAAATGGATCTACCTCATTCAAGCAGAGGGACTTAGTCCCACAATGTTGGTGAGAAATATCTAATTTTCCCATGTCACAAATCATTTTTCCAACAGGTATATAACTATGAATAGTGATCAACCCTTCCCTCTGCACCTATATTACCACTTTGTATCTCTTTGATGATAAATGAATTTGGGTTGAATTCAACTCTTATGCCCTTCCCTATGTGATTGATCTAGTAAGTTGATAACATATTGGTGGAAAGTTTTGGAACACTTAGAAAATTGTTGAATGCTCCACCATTTACTTCACATGCCCCACTCCCGCAATCTGCTACAAAGGTTTCATTACCCAATGTGATAGAGGACATACTACATGGATCCATAGAAGAAAAATGAACTTGTGAGAAACCCATATGGTGTGAGGCACTAGATTCAATAACCCATGATGAAGTTGGATCCACTATAACAACTAAATATTTTCCTTCTTCTTCTCTTTATTGTTTTCTTTTTCCTTAGAAGAATCTTGACTAGATGAGGCTAATTTGATAGATTCAAGGACTCGTATATTATTCTTATCTTGAATGTTAGTAAGGTAGTCAATCCACTTCTTCAAACACTTATTTTCATTATGACCAAGTTTCTTGCAATATGAACTCTTCACCCTTTCCTTCTTAGGTTTAGATTCAGAGGAAGTGGGTTCAATGTTGGTTTTTGGTTGGGATGGTTTATGATCCTTTTTCTATCCTTGATCCTTCTTATCTTGTTTCTTCTCCTTGTTGTTAGAAGCATTAGGTTTCCCATTCCCTACAATCAAGGCATGTGATTTAGAAGACTTCAATGTGCCCATTTGTATTAACTTGTCTTGTTCCCTAGTCAATTGATAAAAAACACATCAAAGAGGGCATCTTCCATGTTGCTCTAAGTGCATCTTTGGTGACATGAAAGGTGGAGATGAACATTGAGTATTCGGACCTAGTTTTGAAAGGATAGAAAGGATAAGTTGTGAGTCATTTTTTTCAATTCCACATTCCTTCAAATATAATCTTACTGATTTGAACTTTGTAAAGAAGTCCTAAAGTGTGTCAAAACTACTAGGGATCATACTAATAAGCTCATTTTCTAGTTCACGCCCTCTCATTTCATCTGTTTTCCCAAGAGGTTTTCTAATATGGTCAAATTTTCGCTAGGATATTTGGAAGGTTTAATGTGAAAGAGAATATCTAGAGACACAAATAGACACAATAATCCAAAGGCTTCATCAAAATGGTTATACCATTTCACTTTCTCTGTATCAGGAGCCAATTCTTTTTCAAGCCCCATTGTTATTTGATGTAGTCCCTTACCCCTCAAAATGAGTTGAATTTTAGACTTCCATTCATGATAGTTAAAGGGCGTGAGTGGATTTATAGAACTTATTTCCATTTTTAAGTAGAAAAATAAGTGCAGAAGGTAGAATGAAAATTAAAATTTAGAAAAACATAAAACATGACACCACTAAAACTTATAAAGGTTCAATTTTACAATGTATGAGAATACCTCCAATGTGTAGATCTCAGAAAACTCACACTTTTAGAAAAAATGGAACCTCAAAAGGAGATGTCTACTCAAAGTTACGAGAAAATCGAGATATTTAACCTTGCTAAACACCTTGGAAAACCCGAAATGCACTAAGTCAAAGTTTTTGCTTGCTTAACACTAGAAAAATCCCAAAATGGTCTTGGTCAAGGTTTTTAAAAGTGCATGCAAGTTGTTGGAACTTTAATCTTGTTGAGCATGTGTTAGAACCCGAAGCTTATTGAGTATGTGTTAGAACACAAATCTTGTTGATCATATCTTTGTAGCCTAAAGCTTGTTAAACATGTTAAAAACTAAAATATTGAGTGTTTACTAGGGATCATAGGTTTGACTACAAATTGCAAAATGTGTTAAAGTGTTGAGATGTTCAAGTCCCAAAACCTAAAACACTAGGTGTTGACTGGGGTTTGGAGGTTTGACCGTAGATTACAAAATATGTTGAAATGATAATATTTTCTCAAGTCTCAAAACCATAAACACTAGTGTGTACTAGGTTTCGGAGGTTTGAAATCAAATTGTAAAATTTGTTAAAATGTTAATATGTTACGAAGACTCAAAACATTGGGTCCTGTATTTTTGACTTTTAAAGCATGTCTAAAACCCAATACATTATGTCAGATTTTAGCACTTGTCGAGCACCTTGAAAATCCCAAAATAAACGCAAATGGCAAGAAAACTATAGTGAACACCCTAGATAGTGAAAAAACCCTAAAAAAAACCCCTAAAAAAATTTGGTCACTCTTTTTTTGAAACACACAAGAAATTTTATAACCCCTTGATAATAAACTTAGAACAATATCCATTGATGGAGAAAATATATTTTCACATACCCTATTAATTTTTAAAAATAAAATGATGCGAAAACTAATGAAAATAGACAAGCATTTTACCATCATCGCCTCGATACCATATTGTACTTTTCGCTAGAATCAATGATAAATAATGTTTGCACACATGTAGTTGCACAAATTATAATAATGATCTAACAAGTAATGCAATATGAAATTAACTCACAAACACAAGAATGGTGCAAAATCTAGAACCTCACAATAGCTCAAGTGGTGTGTACAAATAGGAGGATGATAAGTAACTTCCTCATAAGAATAACCATCATGAATCTAAGGAGTTACATTCCTGAAATAACCAATCAAATGTTATTCCTATGACATACTATGATATCCTATGAAAAGTCATGTAACTTTTATGACACAAATAACACCTAATCAAGATGATTTACATTGTGTAGGAAATATTCCAAGTAAATAAATAAATACAAGGAAAATAATATCCAACACCATCACCCCCTAGGGTTTCCCTCATGTATCTTGACACCAAGATAATATGATAACTATATAGTATAGAATGTACCCAACCGTGGTAGTGGTGTGTTGTGGTCTACCTCCTACATGACTCAACCCTCCATTCCTTAAAACCCTTGAACAATGTTTAGAGTTACTTTTCTCCTACTAATACATGGCTCTATAACCTTTGTATGCTTAGATATGGAGGAATATAGAGTATTTTACCTTATTGAGTTCTTTAAACTTGTAGTAGGGACTTTTCTAATTGATGTGCAACTGATTTGGTAGATTTATGAGACCCTTGAGTACTTTTGGAATGCTATTTACAATAGAATCTTGTAAGAGTGTCAAGTGAGTCATAAAGTGACATTGACTTGCTTATATATCCTTCCGTAGGTGAAATATCCTAATAAATTTAACCCTAAGAAGATAAAATGACCTAATAAAGATATTCACATAAAAATAGTGTTGGAGAAAGTAAATGGTCGGGATCAGTATAGGTCATCCAAGACCGTACCCACATCTTGACCTTATGTATGGTCCTAGACACGAGAGATGTAAAGTGAAATAGAAAGTTGTGACATAAAGTATAGAGGTTGTTTACTATTGTCATTCAATAATATTTCTCAAATTGACAACAAAGAAAAGTGTAAATATAGTCGGGTCACACAAGAGCTAGAGAGATAATTTGATTAGATTTTGAATTTGAGAATTTGTCTTAAGCAAGGAGCATGGTAAAATGTGGCATTGCAAATGGGCATGTTACCAAATTTTAGTGGACATGTAGTAACCAATTTCTCAACTTCACTTGGTTTTGTATATAAATAAAAGATATCACAATAAAATTTTCATTTATAAAAATTTGAGAATCGATTACATCTTTATTAAAAAGAAATTCCAAAAAATAATAATTATTGTATATGGTCCAGCTTAACACAAACCCCCAAAAGGATAATACTCCAAGTCAAAGGTTTTGGATGGGAGAGTTGGAAAATACTATAAATCCAGTTCCAAGAAGACTAAACTCTAGGGAAAACTAGAATATGCGCTTAAAAGTTTCATGCCAAACGCATGCTAGGATTTTGCATTATGGATGCAAATTCATTTGAGTGTTTCTATGAGAAGAAAGCCTTGATAAACTAGGAACCAAAGGAAGTGCAATAATTTGGGTTTAGTCTTGGCATTCCAAATTTCATTTGTAAGAAATTAGCTACCTCTAATTCTCTCAATTTATATAACTAAAGTTAAATGGGTTATAATATTATCTTACATTATCTTACTATCCATTAATGAGTAAAATAAGTAATATAGTAAATGTAAAATGTCTCCACTAATAAAATAAAGTGAATCCTTTAAAAAAAATATATGTTTTACAAAATATTAATAATGACATAAGAGAGTCCATACTTTTGGTTTGCTTCTTATGTGATTTTTGTAACCCGAGTGCTAGGAGAGAAATTTGAATTCCATCACCTACTCAAAGTTTTCTAAAGCTTAAGAGAATAAACTCATAATATGATACAAAACATGAGAGTAGTTTTTAAAAGTGCCATATTAATTCCATCGCCAATCCTTCCAAAGAAGACAAAGGTGGTCTAAGCCCAAGCTTATAAAGAGTGACATCGAGTCACAAGAATTGTGATGTGAAGGAATGATGGCAGGTCTAAAGCTACGAGTTGAAACTTTCTTTATAGGTCAAGATAAGAGACAATGTCCAATTTAGGATTTTTTTTTTTGTTTTCTGAAGGATATAAGCGCTTTTATAGTAGAATTTCAACAAATAAGAGGGCTTCTCATAGATGTCATAATAAAATAGCACCATAGATTATGGGCATTAAAAAAGAGCCTACTTTTGAAACCATCCTCAATCTACTTAAGATGGGGTTTAACCACTACAAAGGCTTTCCAGACGCTTTTGGCCACAAAAGACTCCTCGATTTTAACCAACATAGTGGTGATCAGAAGTGCATGGAATCCTATGTTTACTCAACAATTTTTTTCTATAAGGAGAACTTGCCAATATACAATACCTTGATAGGATTTTCCAAGCTTTAGTTCCCTTCACAAATTACACAACCCACTTACCATAGAGAGTGATGTTTTGGCAATGGATGACCATGATTCCCATGCCTTTTTCTCTTTCAAGAGGCAACAAGTGTCCCAATTATAATTGTGAAATCCTCGGTCCAATTTGGCAGTAGCCCATTGAATTCCCTTAAAAATATAAACAATTTATCATGAGAAGACTTAGAGGGAGCCCAACAAGACGAGTAATAAATGTCAATGGTGCCGAGAATTTTTGTGCAAACCTAATACTTGTCAGTGAGAGAAAGAGGATTTAAATTCGTATAAGATTTTTTTTTCACATGACAAACCACATATATTGCCAAAAATCCTAAGGGGTAAATTTGAAAGCAAAAGAGATAACAAAGAATTCAAACTACTTTCACTTCCACTGAAAACCATGTAAAACCTTTAGCCCAATCAAGGAAATGCATCACGTTTTTCTCATAACACAGCATCTTGGTCCACTGCAAATTCAAACCTGAAACATTACCGAAAATATCCAAGAAATACAAAACTTCATTAAAAAAGACTTCCTGCTTAAAAAGAGAGTGAAAAATTAACAACAAAATGACCATTTACCAATTTAAGGCCTGTCATTAGAGAAAATTCCCTAATTAAACTCCTTATCACGATGAACAGAGAAATGACAATAACATAAGGTAGGAGCAAGAAGGCACTTAGAATTTGAATACACATATCATTTTGAGAGTCCGAATGCAGTAGTGCTAACTCATCATATGATATCCACGTATGAGTGCAAAACATAATTTAAATTAAGTGTTTTTGTTAATACGATTTGTTTATATGTATATAAGCTATTGCATTAGTCACCTTATAACTATTAAGCTTTAAAGGAAACTGGAAATTTTTATCAAAAAAATCTGTGAAAACATTTTGTTCATATAATATTCTCAATAATCAGACGGCAACACTTTATCACACGGTAAGTAGGGACAACTGATTTAGCTGTGAAATATATTTGATCTTTTGAATGCCAAGTGCGTTAAACCTCTACAATTTCAGGTGCATTCATTCTACTTAAATCGACAGGTGTGCGTCCCTGTTTAGCTAAGCGAAAACAATGCACCAACTCCACACCAAATATCTCTGCCAGGGCCGAATCAACGGCTCTCCTCAGATCTTCTACTTTCATCTTTCCGCGGGCAAACACAAATCTTGATCTCCGTCCGATAGATGTTTCTTCTAAAGAAGAAGACAAGTACTCCGATGCTTGCAGTCTGTCCAAATTTCTGTATTCTTTATAAGAAGAAAAAGAAGAAGTGTTTATGAGATTGATTTTGGCGTTGCGTAGGAGATCTGCGTTGCTCTTCTGGAGCGTTAATGGAGTCGCTGAAGCGTTCGATCTCTTCATCTTTGAAAACATTTTGGAGTTTACAGCATCTTACCCTCTCAAAGATAATTTAAAGAAATCCGGACCTGTCTTCTGTTTGTAATTAATTTGCATTGATCAGCAGTGGTAATTATTTTGCATGGTTTGTCCGTGACTTTAATAAAGATGTTGGCAGTAGCAGCGTTAATGTTCATGGAAAATAGCAATGTCGTGTAATTGTAGCAAATTTAATTGTTAGAAGACAAGCATGACATTCACTCATCAAAATTGAAGAAACATGTCCTTCAAATTCAATTCCAAAATCATCACTCAACTACTAACCGTTCTACAAAAAGGTGACCGGTTAGTAGTTGAAATAATATCATATATTTATTATTATTAAATTTGGAAAATAAAAATAAAAATAAAAATAAAATCCTTAAGAAATGTGTTTCAAATTTTATATATATAATAATTTGAAACACATTTGTAAGGATTATATCTACAAAATAGATGACACATTATCTCAAGGTGTTTATTCGTTTGAGACTTATAATTTTAAGAGTATGTCTAACAAGACAACTATCATATTAATACTATCTTTAGATGCATTTTGAATTGGAGATTAGAGGCATGGGTATGTAAATACCAAATGTCCATATTCAAAACATCCCCTATATCGAAAAGTAAATATTTCATAATCAACTTTTTGAATTCTTGACAAGCCCCCAAACTAAGACAAAGTTGTCAAGGAGGCATTTGCTCAAATCCATCTCACATATATTTTGACATAGTCTTAATTTTATCTAACCATCCCCATATCCATGAAAATGAATTTCCCAATTGTGTTATCAATTTGTTTTAGAGTTGAAGACGTTAAAAAGGCAAAGGTAGATTTAGCAACCCTACCCATATACTTAGACATAAGAGAGGGTTTCCGATAAAGGGTTAAAATAAAAAAACCATGGTTTCATGAATAATCCAACTCCCTTATAGAACCAAGACCCCTTACTATAGATCACATCATGATCCTATGGTTCACAAAAAAAATCATAATAAAAAACCTTATGCATTGAGGTAAATTTTCACCTTATCCAAGATGACATGAGACTAGTATTGGCTTATCCACCCATTGAGAATTGGAAGAGATGGCCAAATCATGTTAAACCTACAAATTAACCATTTTTCACTAAGCAAAACCACAAATTCAAAGATATCTTCTCCATTTAAACAAAAAGATAGGGGAGAAGAAGTAATGCAGAGCTATAGACACTAAAATACACAAGACCACTATTACATCATGTTTTTTTATAGTTATATATGTACATGAGTTTTGAACAAAGACAATGGCAGACCCCTTATTGGTTTTCTTTTATTGCTTGGTTATTTTTATTCTCTTACTTTGATCAACTTCCAACGTTTTATACGAGAGATCTTTGGTTCCCTGTTTACTTTGTTTACTATTGTTTATTGTAATTGATTGGAATCCTCGAAGTTATTTTATTCTCTTACTCCTTTGTTGAACTTGCATCATTTTATCTTTAAAAGCTTTATTTCCCCTCTTTTATCTTTCATTTTGTATCTTTTAAACCAACCTTTCCCTCCAATAAGGTATTAATATCAAAATATATATATATATATATATATATATACATATGTATGTATATATACATATATATGTATATATACATATATACATACATATATATGTGTGTATATATATATATATATGTGTGTGTGACCGTGTGTGTGTGTGTGTGTATATATATATGTATATATATATATACATATATATATATATATATATATATATATATATATACATATATATATATGTATATACATATATGTATATACATATACATATTACATATATATATACACATATATATATGTATATGTATATATATATATATATATATATATATTATATGTATATATATATATGTATATGTATATGTATATATATATATATATATGTATATGTATATGTATATATATATATATATACATATATATATATATGTATATATATGTATATATATATATATATATATATATATATATATATATATATATATATATATATATAAGTCTAACTCAAGCATTTACGATATGGAAAAATCTATCTAGCTACCATAATGTTGAACTCGAGGAGTAAGAATTGTTACATCTGCATATATAGAATAGGAGGGAATAATTCTAATTTCTTTCATCAACACACAAGGGTTTGAATGGGATGAAGTAGCTTAGCCCGTTATCGGTGTGGAAACACAAGGGCAACACTAGGGCAAGGGATAATTACATGCACAACAACACAAAGCACTAGGAGAACTACATTGAGTCTAAAATGTAGTATAATGCTCAATGATACAAAATATAGGGTGTGGTATCGAGATCAAACTAACTCAAGCATTTGCATTTATTTTCCATCTAATGTGTGTTTGAGTGTGTTGCAGGGTAGCTAGGGTTATTTATAAGTACAAGTGCCAAATATGGGGTTTTATGCGAAACCATAGATTCTAAAAGGCAACAAAGAGTACACTAAAATTTACATATTCCAAATTTACACGGATCCAAAACCATATAGTATGGTTAGTTTGTGATGTACGATCGTGACCATACTTTACATTTCTAACCCGAGAATCTCTAGCAGTAGAGTGGAATATTCCTCCAGTTTCTAGTCTTTGTTTCTACTCCATATCACTCAATGACATAGTCTAGAGTCCATCCAAGTCAGCTAAGTGACTCTTTCTATATCCATTCCACCTTTAATTGGTTATATCTCCTCCTTAAAGTGGTTGTTATACTTATATGAATAACTAGTTGATCTGAAATATAATCTTACAAGCATTTTTATTTGGTTTCTACCTTATCAACTTATAGATTGATTAATTTCAATTAGGGTTTATACATTTTGGTGAACCTACTTTGATCAAATCCTTAACCTAACCTAAGATCTTTCCCAAGTTTCTATAGGCTAGGCATTCTAATTTTAAAACCCTAGTGTTATCTTAGGGTGCATAAGTGTTTGGTTTGTGTGCATTTTCTGCTTGTGTGTGATCATGGATTATTTACATGATTTGTAGAGGCATAATGTTTACTATCTCTTTAACTAGGTCCATACCACTTATGTGGATGCAAGCATGTTAATCAATTTTCACATTCCTTTAGAGATTGATCCAGATAATCCTCATTGAGAAACATTGATATATGATTTTATCAAAATCAGTCACAAGAATTTGCATTGCATAGATAAAATTGAGATCTTTCCGATGGTATCTTGTTTACTAAAAATTGAGCCCGTATGCAAAAGATATGGCCCGATGAAACTATTTTCCAACTAGTAAAAATTATGGACTGCAGATAGGTGACATGGACATGTGCACATCCGTCAAGTGGACCAATGAAACTATGACAAGTGGTATGAAGAGAAAAATTTATTTTGCGACACCGATATTTGACACTCATTTACGGATGGGGGGGCCCTATTATTTGTTATTTGAGGGCCCTCGGCTAGGGTTTCATACTCTTTTTACAGAGCGGTGCCTTTTCCTCCAATATTCATATCACCATGATTGAGCTTCGTATATAAATGCTCATTCTTGTATTAACAAGATGATTGTGGGATAATTTTCTATGTAATCGCAAACATTGTGCATTGTATTGGCTCGGTGGGGCCCCGACTCGGACGAGTTAAGGCCGACTCGGCTCGGTTGACCGAGTCAACTTGCCCACCTCACTACCCTCACCACATATCTACCACTCACCTCTTATCTACCACGCAGTCTTCCTTACCCTCCAACTCACCTTATCTCCTCCAATCTCCTCATCAACTCCTCACTCCCAACTTATCACATCTTCCAAACTATCCTCCAACGTGGCACTTAGCTCCTCACCACCAAACTTAGCAACATAACCCAACGGCCACACATCACGACCAACAAAGCGAATCTTAATCCAATATAATGGGGGCATCGAAAACCATTTAAACCACTCGCCTAATCCTTCTCCCGTGTATGTGATATTATCTTGCTAAGCTTAGCCAAAGGATAACAAGCGATGCGCTTAACAAGGATCGAACTCAAGACCGTGCACTAAAAAGATAAGTTCCCCCACCGTTGTGTTTGATGTGCTTAAATAGTATAAATGGAGGGGATTTATATTTAAAGGCTAATTCACATAAGAATGTGTACACTCAAAGGCTTATTGTGAGAGCTAGGAGAATAATTAGAGGAAAATTCCAAAAGATACTAGGGTTGTTTTTGAGGGAAAATATTGTGGCAATTGGAGAAGGTCTGATTTTTCCTTTTTGAAGCATTGTAAGTGTATTAAGGAATTTTAATAGATCGATGCATTTATATGGACCCGAAGATGTAGGATTTAACGCCAAACTCCATTATCAATTACGTGTCTCATATTTCTATGTTTTTAGTCTGGTTTTTCTCTAATTTACAAAGTACTTGCAATTTTTAAAAATTAATTAAAATTATGGAAAATTCATAATGTCGAATTCAATCCAAAAATCATTTTACAAAGCAAATTTTGGTGAATGTTTTTGCAATTTTCTTATGATTTTGGATCATTTGGTATCAGAGTTGGTATATGATTAGTTTAATAGTGTTTGGATTACAAGTTTGTTGAATGTTAATAAGGTCCCATTCTAGAAAGGGTGAAGGAGAATTAGCAGGTGTTGATCCGAAAATTGGTTCAAGAAGATCACAAAGTCCAAAGATGGAAGAGGAACGAGAAGAAGAGTTTCATCAATCATTCCTTCAAATGAAAGAGATGGTGGAGGAATTATACCAAGATAGGAGAAGACAAATGGAAAAAGAAGCTAAAAAGGTAAAAATAAAGATGGCTCTTCATTTGATTTTGATTCTCCTAAAGGTGAGAAACAAAAATCTAATTTTCCTAAAGGTGAAGCACAAAATATGATTTTCTTCCTTCATTAAAACTAGATATCAAGTTTGAATTTCCAATGTATAATGGGGAGCTTAATGCAGAAAATTTGGATAACTGGATCAAGCAAATTGAGGTATATTGCAGGTTCAAAAATATTGATGATGAAGCAAAAATCCATTTGGAAACTCTTTGAATGGGTGGCACAACACTCATATGGTGGGAGAGTAAGCTTTAGGAAGCTAGATGAGAAAAAGGTAAAGCAATCTCTTCCTATTCTGATTTTTTTCGATCTAAGACAACAATTTTATCCTCTAGGATATATGTAACACACTATGATGGATTGTAAATTTTGAGAAAAACTAAGGGACAAAGTGTTCAGGATTATACACAAGATTTTAGGAAAAGGGCTCTTATTCTTGGTATTTCTCTCCATACACAAGAAACATTGCTTAAATATATTGGTGGATTACATAGTTATTTGAGACATGATTCTCATTCTTAATCCTACTAATATTGATGTGTGTGTGTGCAGATACACATTTGGAAGCAAGAGGGAAAATGACTAAGGATTCTTCCTCCTCAAAACACAAGAACAAACAATCGAAGGCAAAGAAAAAGGTTTGAAAGAACAAGGTAAAGGAAAGGGTAAGCAAAAGACTAATTCTATTGTTAAGAAAGAAGATGAAAAACCATTTTGCAATCATTGTAAAAATAATCATGATGAATCTAAGTGTTGGAAGTTACATCCTAAAATGAAGCCTAAATGGTTTAATAATAAGAAGGGAAAAGAGAAGAAAATGAATATTGTGGTACATGATCTTGGGTTTGATTCAAGAGATGAAACCAAGATCATGGCCATGAGTTTTCAAGGTTGTAATTCTTCCTCTTCTTCTAACACTAGTTCATCAAATGTTTCATCTTCTTCTAAAAAAAATATATGCATGATGAAAAGAAAAGAAATGAGATTTCCCCCTTAGAGTTGTTTCTAAACATACAAAAATAGAAACTCTATTTGATAGTAGATCTCAAGCTAATTTGATTTCTAGAGGAGGTTGTAAAGAAATTGGACTCAAAACCAAGCCACATCCTAATCCTTATCCTTTGGGCTAGGTTTGTGATGATGCAAAATTACATGAGTAACAAAACTTGTAGATTCAGATTTTCCATTACAGACAAGTTTATTGATGAGGTTGATTTGGATGTTGTTCCTTTAGATATTTGTGGTGTGGTTTTGGGAATTCCTTATCTATATGATCATAAAGCAATATTCTATAGGGAAGAGAATAAATACTTGTTTGTTAAATATGGGATTGAATATATTGTTAGAGCTCATCATGTGAAAATAAGTCTTTCTTGGTTACTATAGGGCAAATGAAAAGGCTTGTAAATTCAAGCAAGAATTTTGTACTCATGGTGATCAAAGCCAAAGAGAAATATCATGAAAAGGATTTTTGAGGATTGTGATCCTAAACATCGTAATGAATTGGTTAAAATTGTTTCTAACTATGATGATGTTTTTCAGGATCCACAAGGTCTACCTCCTAAAAGAGGGGTTCAACATGAGATATAGTTGTTGCAGGAATGCACATCTTTATAATATAGATTGTCATGGTTAAAAACGAGGAAATCAAGAAACAAGTGATGGAACTTTTGGCAAAAGGAATTATCCATCCAAGTTCATCTCCTTGTGGTTTGCTAATATTTTGGTGCCAAAGAAAGATGACACATGGCGGATGTGGTTTATTTTTCGTGCCTTGAAAAAAATCACGGTGAAAAATCATTACCCTCTTCCTCATATTGATGATTTACTGGATCAATTAATTTTTTTGTTTATTTCACTAAGTTATACTTAAGAAGTGGATATCATCAAGTAAGAATTAGTGAAGGTGATATTTGGAAAAATACTTTTAAAACATTACAGGTTTATTTGAATGGCTTGTTATGCCTTTTGGAATGTGCAATGCATCTGATACATTCATGTGTGTGATGAATGATGTTTATAGGCCATTCATTGATGATTTTGTCATAGTATACTTAGATGATATTCTGATTTTCAATAAATCATGGGATGATCATATCATTCATATTCAAAAATTCTTAGATGCTTTGAGAAAGGAGAAATTATTTTTGAAGATGTCTAAATGTGAATTTGGGAAAACATATTTGGTTTATTTGGGTTATGTTGTGGGACATGGTGAATTAAAAATTGATCTTGCAAAATTTGAGGTCATTGTTAACTGAGCCTAGACCCAATAATGTAACAAAAGTTAGAAGCTTTCTTGGTGTAGTACAATACTAGAGAAAATTTATTGCTAACTTCTTGTTTATTGCATCTCCTTTGCATTCTTTGACTAGTATTAAACATGTCTTTTAGTGGGGAGGAAAACATCATAGAGATTTTGATACATTGAAAGAGAAAATCAATACTGCTCTTGTCTTAGCACTTCTATATTTACATTAGTCATTTGAGATCGAGATAGATGCTAGTGAATATGCAATGGGGGCAGTCTTGATGCATAACAAAAGCATGTTTGTTACCATTATGAGACCTTCATGAGTGCGTGGTAAGAAACTATCCAACCTATGATAAAGAGTTGTATGTATTGGTTCAAAGTGTAAAAAATGGAAACATTACTTGATGGGAAAGGAAACAATAATTCATATAGATCATCACCCCTCCAATACTTACAAACAAAACCAAACTACAAAAATCTAGACACTTTTGTTGGATGGGATTCTTGCAACATTTCTACCTTATGATTAGGTATAAGAAAGGTATACAAAACAAGGTTACTTGATATGCTATCTAGACCTCCAGTTTTTGTTGCATATGTTCTTTTACAACATAGTTCTTTGGTTCATGATAGTTATAAAGAACAATATGTTTATGATGCTTATTTTAAAGAAGTGTATGAAGATTTAATGAGTGGAAAACAAGTAGGAGAATTGGATTATCATGTGCATGATGGACTCTTGTATCATTCTAGTAAAATTTGCATTCCACAAAATGAAAGAGTGCATATGATTAGGGAATCTCATACTTCTCTTATATCTTAGGACATTTTGGTGTTGGTAAAATAGTTGCACATTTACAAATGTATTGTTATTGGCCTAGAATGCAAGAACATGTAACCAAGTATATAAAAGGATGTGTAATTTTGTGCTACGAGCAAGCCTAGAAATAGGAAGTTAGGACTTTACAACCATCTTCATGTCCCTACACGTCCGTGGGAAAGTATTTCCATGTATTTTGTAGGAGGTTTTCCCATGTCATGAAGGAAACATGACTATTTATATGTGATTGTGGATAGATTAGCAAAATGTGTGTGTTGATTCCTTATACTAAAAAAATAACTTGTGAAGGGAGTGCACATTTATTCTTTCAATTTGTATGGGTTCATTTTATATTTCCCACTTCTATTGTTTCATATCAGGATTCCAAGTTTCTTGGGGAATTTTGGTCAACTTTGTGGGGTTTGATGGACACCAAGCTGAAGAAAAGAACTACTTTTCATCCACAAACCGATGGTCAAACAGAGGTTGTGAACCACATAGTGGTACATCTACTCAGGGGTTATTGTGGTAAACATCCTAAATTGTGGGATGAACATTTGTATTATGTGCAACATGCTTATAACCATGCACTACATTCTTCTACTATGAAGTCTCCTTTTGAGACTTGTTTTGGTTATCTGCTTAAATATCCATTATATTTCTCTTTTGGACAAGAAATTGTTGTTATTAGAATTAGTTATACTTGAAAAATCTAAAAAATTGTGTAGAGAATATACCAAGTCCGCCAATTTGTTTGAGAACAATTGAAGAAAATTCAAGCAAAATATAAAACTAGGCATGATAAACATAGAATTGATCACAAATTCCAAGTGGGTGATTCATTTTGGCTTCACATCAGCAAGGAAAGGCTAAAAGGTGAAGGTAAAAATTTAAAACCAATTTAGTATGGTCCATTCCAAAATTTGGAGAAAATTGGTAATAATGCTTTTCGGTTGGATTTACCTCCATACATACAAACTTATTCAAGACAAGTAAATGTTGAAAATCTAAAATTGTATGAACCGCCTATGATTATTGATCATGATGCTAATGTTGTACCTTTTGTTGATGATTTTGCACCTAAGTATTTGGATGAGTTGCAAGAAGATATCATTTTGGACAGGAAGGTTAGAACCTCGCAAAGGGGAGATGTTGAATATATTCATGTGGGTTTGAAAGGCATGCATCTGAACAAGGAAAGATGAATGGAAACTCGAAAAGGTGAGGGAGAAGTACCCTCACCTCTTTACCAATTGAAATAACTTTTGGAGGTCCAAAATTTTCTCAGTGGGGAGGAGTGATCTAAAGGATCCTCGTTGAGAAATGATGATCTATGATCTTCTCAAAATCAGTCACAGGAAGTTACATTACATAGATAAAATTGAGAGGTTTTTGGTGGTATCTTGTTTACTAAAATTTGAGCTCATATGCAGAAGATATAGCCCGCTGAAATTTTTGGCCAATTGGAAAAAATTATGGATTGCATGTAGGTGACATGGATGCATGCACATCCGCCAAGTGGACCAATGAAATTGTGACAAGTGGCACAAGTGGTATGAATAAAAATTTGGTTTGCGACACCGGTCTTCGACACTTGTTTATGGATGGATGGGCCCCACTATTTGTTGGCTGGGGGCCTCTCAACCAAAGTGTCGACACACTCTTTTTGTGGAGGGGTTCCTTTTCCTCTAATCTTCATATCAATATGATTGAGATTTTGTATATATATGCTCATGCTTGTATTAATAGGATGAATGTGGGAAAATATGCTATGTAATTGTAAACATTATGCATTGTATTGGCTCAGTGGACATCCAGACTCGGTGAGTCGAGATGACTCAGCCCAACCGACTAGATCGACCTATCCACCTCACTATCCTCACCGCCTATCTGTCAACTCACCTTTTATCTGCCATGTGGGTCTGCCTTACCCTCCAACTCACCTTATCTCCTCAAACCTCCTTGCCAAATCCTCATTCCCAACTTAGTGCATCTACCTAACCATCCTCCAATTTAGCGCTTAGCTCCTCACCACCAAAATTAGCAACATAACCCAATGGCCACACATCATGACCAACAAAATGAATCTTAAGCCAATATAATGGGGGCACAAAAACCATTTAAATCACTCACTTAATCCTTCTCCCGCGCATGTGGGATTATATTTCCAAGCTTAGCCAAAGGATGGCAAGTTGTGAACTTAGCAAGGCTCAAAATCAGGACCTTGCACTAAAAATATAAACACCCCCACCATTACATCGAGGTTCTTAAACAATATAGAAGGAGATGAGTTATATTTGAAGGATAATTCACAGAAGACTGTGTACACTCAAAGGCTTATTGTGAGAGCTAGGAGAAGAATTAGAGGAAAATTCCAAAAGAGACTAGGGTTGTTTTTACATGGAGAATATTGTGGCAATCGAAGAAGGTATGATTTTACCTTTCTGAAGTATTGTAAGTGTATTAATGAAAATTTTAATACATCGATCACATTTATATGGACTCGGAGATGTAGGATTTAATGCCGAACTCTGTTATCAATTACTTGTCCCATATTTATCTATTTTTAGTTTGGTTTTTATCTGATTTACACAAGACTTACATTTTTAAAAAAACTAATTAAAAATTGGGATGATTCCTAATGTCAAATTCAATTTTAAAATCATCTTATAAATAAAATGTTGGTGAAATTTTTTACAATTTGCTTATGATTTTGGAACGGAGATGATGTATTCTTTGATACTTACTTGGATCCTACTTTTCAACCATTCACTGATCACCCTCCCTATTTCCACACATAACCCCTTTTCACTCATAAAGACCCTAAATATGGTGTTTTAGGTTGGACTAGTGACCACGAGCCCAATACTATAGATGACCTAGACTTTGGTGATGATGTTAGTGTTTCTAGTGTACATACTAATGATTTACCTTCTATTTACACATTGATTGATGGTGTCCCTTATGTTTTTGAAGAAGAAATGATGCATTCTACATACATCCATGATAATGACATACATGATGTTTCTTGTTCCAATGCATGCTCTAATAATGATTGTGTTTCTACTCCTCTTGAATGAAAAAGTAATGAGCTTGATTATAACATCTCTGATAACCATTGCACTTTTATTATTTCATTTGAATATAAAAAGAATGATGTTACCTATTTTATTTCCTCCATTTCTCTAGCATCTAAAAAATGATATAGATCATGTTGTGAATGATGCACATTATGTTTCTCCTTCTCCTCTTACAAGAAAATGTGATGTTATTATTAGTACTTCTCTTCCACTTGTAGATATTAATGTATGTAGTGATGTTGGTAGAAAATATAAGCATGTTGATCTTCCATTAATTGAAAATAACATACATGTTGATGCATCTTCTAGTGAAATTTACTTTCATGTCATTAATACCCCCTTAAAGCCTACTCATGAGATAAAACCAAGGCTATATTTAACCAAATCATCATCCAATCATGTTCTTAGGCCCACTAGTGTTCACGTGGATACTTATAATGGTAAAATGAAACCTTTGAATGAACCCCTAAGTTTCTAATGTTATACCCCCTCAAGAGGTGATTTCCCTTATTCATGTCATAAGTGAGCTCCAATGCAAGGTTCACACTTTGAATTTAGAAAGCAAGGCCTATTATGCTAGTGTTGATTCTAATGTTATTATCAACAATCATATTCAAAATAAAGTATTTCAAATACCTTTTCCTATAGATTTTACCTTCCAATTGTTTGATGGCACTATAGATCCATACCTACATCTTCAACATTATATAACAGTCATGGATCCTTATGAAAATAACATGATTCTTCTTAAATTTTTCTCTAGGAGTCTCATTGGTAATTCTCTCTCATGGTTTACTCATCTCCCTAGTGGATCTTTAAGTACTTTTGTAGAACTTGAGGATGCATTCTTAGCTCACTTTAGTTGTAGTAGAGGCCCTAAGGCTACATATGAGCATTTTCCTTCTTTGCATCAAGTGAACATGAATTTATTTCTAGTTATATTTTACACTTTAAGGCCAACATGCATTTACTTATCTATCAACCTAGTGATTTAGAAATTTAATTCATATTTTGTAGGGGACTTGTACCATCCCTCAAATCACAATTACATTATGATACTTATGATTCATTTTATGATCTTTGTGCACGTATTTTTATTTAGAGGAAGGTATTATTGTATGCATGCTAAAGAACCTAAGATAATCTAGTAAATGATTTAACACAAGTAAATCCTATATTTGACCAAGTAAATCCAATATTTGACCAAGTAAATCCTATATTTAACCTAAGCGAATATAATAAAGGATTTAACACTAAGTAAATCTTAGCTTTGACTAATTAAATCCTATATTTAACCTAAGATAATTTCTAATAAAGGATTTAACACCAAGTAAATCTTTGATTTGGTATTTATTGTGACAGTTAGAAAGCTCCTTTTTTGAGCTATTATGGTATATACAATGTCTTAGTTATCTTATTTGGTTCTTTTGGAATGTATACTTGTACTAAGTTATAAAGTCCCATGGGGATTTTTGTTTTCATAGCTTAGTATACCTTCATGCGGGAGTGCCTTGTTTTGCACACCTTATTATTTGTTATGTATTCTCATCACTATTAGTGTCATGTTATTTGCAAAAGACCATTTTTCATATCATTCAATGGTGATAGTCAACCCATCTCCTTTTAGTGATAATTTTCTATCATATCGAGCTTTTGTCTGTTTGAGTAGTGGATTCATACCACTCATACAAATATATTATTTTGTCTACTCCACCCATTCAACATTATGGTGGGTGTAGTCATATTACTTCTTCAAGTTTTGTTCCCCTTATTTACCCTTGGCACATCACATCATCTACTTCAGAATTTGATGGCATTCTAGTGTACTTTTAATACTTTCTTCACCTCATTCAACAGATTGACAATTTCCTTAGACCCATTCTTTTGTATACATTGTCATCTTGTCTTCTTCAATGATCAAGTAATGGATTCATAACACATGCAAATTTAAGCTCTTCACCATTATTTTCACTTTCAATTCTTACATATTATTTAGTGATGGATTTCATCCTATCTAGTACTTTTTAGTGATGGTTTCCATCCCATCTAGTGCAATCTTCATAGTACTTAGTCTATTTTTTGAGAGACCTTATTTTATATCTTATTTTTTCAAGTTGTACTTATTATACATGGGTACCTTATCAGACCTAGTTTTTGGGACCCATTTATTTTTTACTTTTGAATTCCCTAAGTATAAATTAAGAGAGGGTATTGGTGCAATATGTATATATATGTGGACCTTTTAATTTAAATTTACTTAGCTTTATTTAAGCTTTGTTGACTTAGTCTACTTTGCACACCTCCTAGGCTTAGATTAGATAAATTGTACCCATTGCTTGAACATTTGTCTCGTGTGTGCCCATTCATGTGGAGGTTATTGCACACATGTCTATCATAAAGTAAAAAAGTAAATTTAGACTACAACTCTTTCTTTTTCTACATATAGACCACTTCTATTTGTAAACTAAAAGAAGCTTGTTTATATCAAATCAATTTACCTAAATTATTGGTAATATTATGTTTTATATTATTGCTTATTATTTATAGTAGCTTCTAGTATTTATACGGTGGGTCCAAATAAAGGAGATTCATGGGTTTCACCTATTTTTCATTATCAAAGGGATGAATTGTTGGATTTATCGTCATTAATGTCAAAGGATTTGGTCAAATGATCATCATCTCGAGGATGAGCTCACTTGTAGTGTTGATCGTCAAGAGCTAGGAATAGCTCATTAAAATGTTGGTCATCCAGAGATAGGTATAGCTCATAGTAGTATTGGTATTTTTAAGCTAGAAGTATAAATGGTTCGGAGATAGAAGTTTGGAGCTCGTAGTAGAGTTAGTCCAGAGTTAATAGTATGTTGAGTTTGGAGATTTCTTATAATGTTTCTCATTCAGAGATCATGTGTTTAGTCGGAGCTAGCCGCATGAATGATCCTGAGCCGACTCATGCTCGGTTTTGGTGTTATCATTTAAATCCCATGTTTTCATATTTTAATTCAAACTATAGATGACTCTATTTTGTTTTTATATTAAGTTCATGGGATGACCTTCATATAGTCTTAGAACCCAATGTTTAAGAGGCATAATTATCTATAAAAGAAGATGAAGTTAAAATAATAGTAGAGTGATGGGTGAAATAAATATGAAAATCTCTAAAGGAAGGAAGAGAGATAGGCATGAATGTGAGAAAATGCAAGAAATGGTGAATTTTTGAAGATAAGGTAGAGATGTGATGGAAAAGGTGGAAATTTTGACAAGGAAGAAGGAAAAGGAAATGGCATAACTCGAGAAGGTAATAAAAGGAGAAATCGATAAGAATTTGGAGAAGCATTACAAAACTAGAAGTGTAGGTATGGGCGAGCAAGTATCTTTAGCATAAATCATCAACTAAGAAAGAATGTGGCGGTGTGAATGATGGTGAACTACTAAATAAAGTAGAAAGTGTGAATGTAATATCTTTGAGAAAGGAGAAAGCGTTAACAAGTGTAAGGTAAGAAAATTATCTTGTAGAGATGGATAACAAAGAGATCTCGGTAAACAAAGCATAATCTATAAAAAAATAGAGTTATTAAATACAAGTGCATGAAGTGAAGTCTAAGTGAGTAAATAGAGAGAGTAAACTTATAAAATATATTGTATTGAGGCTAAAGAAAATTTATGAAGAAGATCTAATTCATGACCATATATTGAAAATGTTTACTTGAAATTTGGTGCTTCCTAAATTAAGAGATTGGTGTTTCTTTCTCAGTTGTGGGGATTGGTATCTCCAATAGTTGGTGCTCAAAAATTGTCTAATTAGGTGCTCGACATTGGGGATTGGTGTCTCCAAAGTGATTCGGTGCTCATGAATTTTACGAGTAGGTACTCAAAATTTGGAATTGGTGCCTCTAGTGAATTGGTGCTCACAAATATGTTTAGTTGGTGTTTGACATTGGGAATTGATGTCTCCATTAGGTTGGTGCCTATAACCATTTGTAAAGCAATTAATTTTTTGATTAGATTTAGATAGTAGATCTAAGTAATATTTTCTTAATTGTGGTTTTCTCCTTAAATGGTTTCCACACATATATTGTGTTATATGGTTGTGCAAGTTAATATTTATGTTGTTATTAAGTTTGAAAAGAATGAAATAATTGTTCTATACTAATTCACCCCCCTTCTCAGCATTAGTGTGTGCTCTTCAATTGGTAATAGAGTGAGTTCCTTCAAAAATATTTTAACAGCTAGAAGGCATACCTCAAATGCACACATTGCAGGTTAAGAAGGATTCTCCTCAAATAGAGCTCCATTGTTTGATGGAACTAACTATGATTTTTGGAGTTCAAGGATAAGAACCTATCTACTAGATCTTGGTTTTGACATTTTGCAATCAGTTTTGATTGGTCATGCAACTCGAGCAACTCCTCCAACAAATCAAGTTTGCAAGAAGGCAAGTGAGAGCAATGCAAAGGTTATGAATGCAATATTGTGTGGTTTGTCTAAATTAAAATTTGTTAAGGTGATGCATTTTGTTTCAGGAAATGAAATCTAGGATTAACTCAAGAACGTCTATGAAGGAGATGAAAAGTAACTTCAAACGCATAGAATTTAATTTTAAAGTTTTGAAGATGAAGGATGATGAAAACATTATAACCTAACTTATTTATGGATGAAGTTTTCAACACCATCAAAGGGATTGGAGAAGAAGTTAAAGATGAAATAATTGTGTAAAAAGTATTAATATATATTCCTTTGAGATGTGATGCCAAAGTGTTTTCCATTGAATAAATAAAGAATGTAAATATCCTAACTATGGATGAGTTGTATGGAATCCTCACAACGTATGAGATGATAACTGAAAAAGAAATCATCAAAGAAAGAGGCATCCTTCAAATCATCAAAAGATGAAGAGAAAGAATCCCAAGTCACATGATGCTCCAACAATAAGTCATACAAGGAAGAAGCTCATTTTTAAGGAAGTGGGGAAAGGATATGGAAAATACAAAGGTAAGTTACCCTTCAAATGTTTTAATTGTGGTAAAGTAGGACATTATGCTGCTAAATGTCCATATAGAAAATGAGAATAGTGATAATGAAGAATATCACAACATGAAGGAAGGTAACAAGTATTATCAGTCTAAGAAGAACTATAAGAAAGAAAATATGAGAAAAGGAAGAACTTCTACAAGCACAAGAAAAACATCTATACCAAGGAGGAAAGCAACTCATCTAAAGAAAGTAAATCTACTAATGATCAAGAAGAATTATTGTTCATGGAAATAGAGATAAAGAAAGTGAATGAGAGATGGTTTCAAATGATTAAGAATATGTTTAAGTTAAAGGTAAAGGGATATCAAAGAACTTGTTTGTCCCCTAGATGAGATATGGATAGTAAATAAGAATAATTTGAAACAAAAACAACAGTTTCATAAATTTGAAGAAGAGTATGGTGCCTCAAAATATAAAATGTCACAAGATCTTGAAGAATCTGAAAATATCATCATTATCCTGAAGATTCAACTTGAAGAGATGAAAAAGATGGATGAGGATGTGAAAAACTAGTTGAAAGAAAAGTAAGTTTGTAAGAAGCTAGAATTTGAGATTGTTTCCTTAAGAACAAAACTTGAGAAAACAACTACTAAGTTGAACATATGCCTCAAGTTTGAGAAGAGATCTGAATTCTTAGATGATATTATCAACAACCAGAGATATTTGTCTATCAAGATAGGTCTTGGGTATAAAGAATATTAGAATACTGTAAAAGAAGATCCCAAAGAGCCACCAAAGATGAAAATTGTAGACAAGCCAAAAAGCTATGCAGATGCTCTTAAAATTTCTATCAAAAATGAAAGCAACAAGGAAATAGAAATGCATGTTCCACATAATACCAACATTCCTCCAAAAGGCAACAAGGGTAAATCCAAAAGGTCTTTTCCTCCAAGATGGCATTACATGACTAGTTTCAAAACACTTTTTATGGTTATTGTTTTTCATGTAATCAGTTTGGCCACAAAGTAGTAGATTGTAGAACTCATGCAAGAAGTTTTGGTAGGAAGAAGAATGCAAAAATTTTCTTATGGATCCTCAAACAAAACTACAACTCATTTTCTCCTTTAATGGATTTTAACGTTGAATGTTATAAATGCCACAACTATGGGAATATAACACATTTTTGTAGAATTATTTTTGTGAAATCTCCTAAGAAGAATAAGAATGAAGAAACCATGGACAATAAGAAGGATGAAAAAAAAAAATGGAATAAGAAGTGGGAGCAAGAAAAGAATAAAGAAAAATCCATGCTTGTTTAGATAGTGTTTCATGCAAAAGAAGGAAATCAATGGTATATTGATAGTGGTTTCTCAAGCTACATGAATGGAGACAAGAGAGAGTTTCTCACCTTGAAAGAAGTGAAGTGAATGAAGAGACAATGCTGAAGTTTAGGTAAAGACAATGCTACAATGGTTAATCAAAAAAGAATATCTTGTAAAGGACTAAACATATATTATGAGTTGATACAAATGAGTTCAAGGATACATTCTCAAATAGGTTTGAAATTAGAAAAAAAATGTCTTGTGATGTGTGTGAAGGACTACTGATATTAAAGAAGAAAAAGCATAAGCATTAGAGAGTGTGATAGAAAAATGGTCATTAATTTTGATACATTCTGACAAATCAGCTATAGGTTGCCAAAGATGAACCAACAAACATCGAGAAAAGTGTAGAATAAAGTTAGTTTCAAGACAAAATAACACAAAACAAAGCTAATTATTTAGGTGTTGGTTCACCTAATAAAATATGGGCTATGAGTCCACCACAAATCACTTGAGAAACTAATATGCAGAAAATATTACATATTTGAAGGATTTTGAATTAATAAGATTAACGTGGTTCACCTAATTTGGGCTATGTCCACCACGAATCACTTGCTCGATTTTATTACAAGTCATTCTCTCTCAATACAATACCCAAATATGTTTGGAGCTATGCTCAACAAACTCTACAGAATTCACACATGAATTCATACACATCTACAATGTTACATCATCCCTACCATATGCACAAAACCACATAAGTAGACAACTATTTAAGCAGTTTTAAAAAACCATGGGTATCAAAACCATGGGCTAAAATTGTCCCATAAACCTATGGGTCAAAAATGCTAACCATATGAGAAAAAGCACATTTCCGGTATATCATGCATGTTTTGTTTTGAGGCCAATTTTTTTGGGGTCTACGCCCCTAAACCCTCAAGCACGGGGCTATCACCCCCAAACCTCATCGCCGACATTAAAATTTTCCTCCGTAATTTCTATTTTATTAATGTATGTATTAGGAATAAGATGTTGTTAAGTATAATTAGTAGTGGCATCCAATAGAAGATAACGGTGCCATCAGTATGGTGCCACCAATAAAGTAGAGTATGGTAACAATCAAAGTACAAAAGGAATGTTGTGGTAAAAAGTAAATATTTGTCGTAAGTGGTCCGGTAATGTTAAAATGTCAAAGTTGGGGTAAGTAGAGAAGTAGGGTCTACATGATTAGGAATTAGAAATATTATATTTGTAATAAGGACAAGGAGTGATGTCATAAATATTTTGTGTATTTTATTTGTAGAAAAGTCTAAAAAGGTGGAACCCATGTGAGATGATAAGGTTTATCTTATCTTAGAAGATAAGCCTACATGTAAAGGAAAGAGTTTAGGCATGGAATATGATTGGCCAGAAGAGATTTCCTATCCTATCTTAGAGATAGGGTGGATAAGCCTGAATTCCTATAAATAGAGAGGCCATCCCCTCTCATTTATCATAGAGCAAAGTTGTAATAATTATTTTATGAATAAAAGATTCTTTGTGAAGGTGTGTTAAGGAAGTCATCAAGAGGAGTAATTGTGAAGTTTCTCCCATAACCATTGTTGGAATCAAGTGGAGTTGGTAACACTTGGAGTAATTCATGGGTGAGATTGTAATAATTCATGGGTAGATTAATTCCATGTTAATAATATATTTTACAGTTGTATTTCAAATTTGTCATCATTCTTTTTTTGTCATAGTCTGTGGTATTCTTGTGTTATGTTTGTTGTTGTGTTTCCAGATTACTACCACCAAACCAAAAGTTGTGCATTACTAAAATAATCATAGCACGAGGAGTTCTGGTGAAGAATTATCATAGTGCCAAATTGGTGATGACAACCCCCCGCTCGGGCTTGGCCCACCCAACTCGGTGAGACAACTATGGAAAGTGTACAGTATTCAACACTTTCACACATGAAAATAGGCTCCACAACCTAACAATCTCCCACTTGGAGACTAGTTTTCTTTTGAGCAAGCTTCTCAACCCTTCACTAGTTTCCATGAAGACCAACCAAAGTTGAACACAACTTCAGATTTTTCCCTTGTGACCACCTTGGTCATCATGTCTGCAAGATTTTGACTGGTATGAATCTTCTCCAGCTTCAAATTCTCTTCCTCCAAAGTTTTCCTAATGAAATGGTACCTTAACTATATATGCTTTGTCCTAGAGTGGAAAGTAGAGTTCTTAGCTAGGTGTATAACACTCTAACTATCACTATGCAGCTTTCCTTCCTCCTACTTATGCCCCAACTCCTCAAGAAATTTTTGTAACCAAATCATTTCTTTGCTTTCCTCTATGGAAGCAACATACTTAGCCTCCATGGTTGATAAAGCCACCAACTTTTGTAGTCATGAAATCTAGCTTACTGTTGTCCCACCTACAAGTGTAAACATAACCTATCGTGCTCCTCCTACTATCTACATCTCCAGCCATATCTAAATCTACATAACCACACAAAGTGGTGTCTAATCCACTATAGCACAAAACTGTCCCCATGGTCCCTCTCAAATACCGAAGGATCCACTTTACTTCCGTCAGTGATCTCTACCTGGATCACTCATAAATCTACTCACCACTCCCACTACATGGGAAATATCAAGCCTGGTGCACACCATGGCATACATCAAACTACCAACCACTGATGAGTAAGGTACCTTGGACATCTAGTTTCTCTCCTGCTCTGTCTTGGGACACTTGCTCCTTTGATAACTTGAAATGGCCTGCCAAAGGAGTCCCAACTGGTTTAGCATCTTGCATATTAAACCTCTCCAAGACCTTCTTAATGTACTCTTCTTAAGATAAAGTCATCTTCCATTCCTTCCTATCCGAGATATCCTCATACCAAGGATTTGTTTGGCTGCCCCCAAATCCTTCATAGCAAAGGATTCACTTAGTTGCTTCTTGAGTACTTTTATTTCCTACATGTTTTTACTGTAACCAACATGTCATCCACATACAGACATAGGATAATATAACTATCATCCTCAAATTTCTTTGTATACACACAATGGTTAGAATGACATCTAATATAACCTTGCTCCATCATGAAGCTATCAAATTTCTTATACCATTAATGTGGAGCTTGTTTCAAGCCATACAATTTCTTCTTCAGTTTGCACACCATCTCCTCTTTACCTTTGACCTCATAGCCCTCTGGTTGCTGCATATATAGTTCCTCCTCCAAATCACCATGGAGAAATGTAGTCTTTACATCAAGTTGTTCTAAGTGCAAGTCTTCTGCTGTAACTATTCCTAGAACAGTTCTAATAGAAGTCATTTTTACTACAGGAGAAAAAATATCATCAAAATCTATACCTTTTTTGTGTAAACCCCTTGACCACCAACCGGGCCTTGTATCTTTTCTTTCCTCCTTCTTCCTCTTTGAATCTGAACACCCACTTGTTCTGTAATGCTCTTTTGCCTTTGGGTAGCTTCACCAAATCCCATGTTTGGTTCTCCATGAGATCCTGATGCTCCTCATCCATGGCTTGCTCCCACTTCTTTTTGACATCTACTTGCATTGCTTCATCAAAGATCTCTGGCTCTCCACTATCACTGAGTAATAAATAATAAAGAGAAGGAGAAAAATGTTCAAGTTCTCTTCTTACCCTATAAGACCTCCTCAATATAGGAGTTTGGGGTTCTTATTGAGGAGGTTCCTGAACTGATTCATGTGTCACTTTCCCATCCAAAAGATCCTCTACCATTGTATATTCTTTCTTGGATTCTTCCCTATTTTCTTGTAACTTTTGATTATACATGACTTTCTCATTAAATACCACATCCCTAGATCAAATGATTTTCTTATCCTTAATACTCCAACATTTATATCCAAATTCATCACCACCATAACAATGAAAGTACATTTATCGATTTAGCCTCTAGCTTGGTCCTATTATCCTTGTCTATATGGAAAAACACCTCACATCTAAAGACTCTAAGAAATGAATAATCAAATTTCTTACCATACCAAGCCTCCTCAGGTATGCCTCCATCCAAGGAACTTGAGGGTCCTCTGTTTATCAAGTACATAGTTGTGCTCACCGCTTCTTCCCAAAAAGAAAGAGGCAATCTTGCATGTAACCTCATGCTCCTAGCATGTTCCATTATTGTTATGTTCATCCTTTCTGACACCCCATTCTGTTGTGGAGTTCTTGGAACCATATTTTTCCTACGGATTCCATTCTTAGAATAGTAATCATCAAATTCATTGTTGTAATACTCCCCTCCATTATCTAACTTGAGACATTTTAGCTTAAGACATGTTTCATTCTCTACCAAGGCTTTCCATTTAACAAAAGTGTCAAATACATCATATTTTTTCTAATACAATAAACCCAAACTTTCCTTGTTGCATCATCAATAAAAGTAACATAATGACTTGAACCCCAAGAGATGATACCCGAGCCGCCCCACACATCGAATACACCACCTCTAACTTACTCTCTTTATTTTTATTTCCAACCTTGAGAAACCTTACTCACTCATGTTTCCCATATATGAAGTCCTCACAAAACTCCAAACCTATTTTTCTATATCCAGGAAAATCCTTCTTTATGATCTCCAAGCCCTTATGGCTCATATGACCGATCCTATAGTTCCACAATGTTGTATCTACTTATAAAGCCACAAGATTACAAACATTATTGCTATAAGTGGTTAAATATAAGGTTCCAACCTTATTACCTCTTGCCACCACAAGAACACCCTTGGTAACCTTCCAAGAGTCCCTTTGTAAATATCACAATACAACCATCACTTCCCAACTGGCCCGCCGATATCAAATTTCATTTTAAAGTAGGCACATGTCTGACATCCTTCAATAACCATGTATTCCCATTCTACATCTTAACCTAAACAGATCCTTTTCCAACTATACTGCAAGGCTCATCATCACCAAGAAAAACATGCCCAAAATCCCCTTGAACATAATCAACAAAATAATGCCTATGTGGAGTAGCATGGAAAGAAGCCCCTGAATCTAAAACCCAAGATTCAACAATATTGTGTAAAGAAAGAATCAAAGCATCTTGACATACATTACCCATTGCCACATTTTCCTCCTTATTTTCTTCCTATTGTTTCTTATTGTCCCGAAGCTCCCAACAGTCCTTCTTTACATGCCCAGACTTTCCACAGTGCCAGCATATTATCTTGCTTTTAGATTTTTACCTTGCCCGATCTTTCGATTTTCCACAACTTCCTTTATTCTTTTGTCTCCCTCTAGTTTCCACTATCAAAGCATTCCCTGAAGTAGAAGATTCTCCAGAAATTTTTCTTCACATTTCCTCGCTTAAAATCACCCCTACGACATCCTTAAACTTCAACTTCGAGTTAGCTGGAACCAAGTTGCTTACCGCCATTACCAGGCTATTCAACTCTCAAGTAAAGAGCACATAATTAATAAAGCCCTAACTTCTTCATCAAATTCTATTGTAACCAAAGCTAGCATATTTACAACCGTATTAAAATCATTTAAATGATATGCTACTAAACCATTCTCATACATCTTCATATTAAATAAATTTTTCATTAAAAATATCTTATTAGAGGAAAATAGTTTTTCATACAACTTCCCTAATGCATCCATCATTTCTTTTTAGTCTTTTCCTTGAAACATTAAATAATACCAAAGATGCAAGACACAGCCGGATTGTCCCAAGTGCCTTCCTATCCAACAAATCCCATTTCACATCCGTCATGCTTAAGGGTTTGTTCACCTTCTCAGACAATGGAATATAAATATCCTTCTGATAAAGGTAATCTTCCATCTGCATCTTCCAAAGACTGAAATTCTGCCCATTGAATTTATCAACCCTTGATCTTCCATCATCTTCCATAGCTCCCACTCAAGCTAAAACTTTCCTTGTGATTCAACACTTCAACAAACCAAACTAGGATATGATACCAATTGTTAGGAAATAAGGGGTAAAATATGTAGATGAGTCCCTCACAAAATCACAATAGTAGAAACTAATATGAAGAAGTAATAAAAGTGTAGAATAAAAATAACACAACACAAAGAGACAATATTTAACATGGTTCACCCAATTTGGGCTACGTCCACCAAGAATCACTTTCTCATATTTTATTACAAGCCATCACTCTCTTAATACAATACCCAGATCTATTTGGAGCTATGCTCAACAAACTCTATAGAATTCACACCCAAATTCATACACATCTGCAATGTTACATCATCCCTACCATATGCACAAAACCACATAAGTAGACAATTGCTTAAGTAGTTTTACAAAACCGTGGGTATCAAAACCATGGGCCAAAACCCTCCTATGGGTCAAAAATTCGCCCATATGAGAAAAAGTACATTTCCGGTATATCGGGAACATGTTTTGTTTCGAGACCAATTTTTTTCGAGGGCTCACCGCCTCGGCCCCAAACCCCGGCGAGACAACTGTGGAAAGTGTACAATACTCTTAGTGTACAGTCTTCAACACTTTCACACATGAAAACAGGCTCCATAACCTAATAGTTGGTTCATACAAACCTTAGTGGGCATACAAAACTCAAAGCATGCAAGGTGAGAGTTACTTCCATGTTATTTATTGATGATTATTCTATAATGACTTGGGCGACTTTTCTAAAAGATAAATTTGAAGCATTTGAGAAGTATAAAACGTTTAAAGCCTTAGTTAAAAATGAAACTAGTAGGAGAATCAAGTGTCTAAGATTTGACCATGGAGGAGAATTCAATTCAAATGAGTTTTAAGAATTTTGTGAGAATCATGGAATAAGAAGACATTAATCAACCTGTAAGGACTCCTCAGCAGAATGGAGTTATAGAAGGAAAGCATAGAAAGATAAAGAAGATGGCTAGAACAATGTTGAATGAATCTAAGTTCTCTTATATGTTTTGGAGAGAAATGGCCAACACATTAGTTTACATTTTGAATAGAGGGAAAATAAGTACACACCAATTTTTGGTATCGTTACCCCTCATCCCACATTCACTCTCCATCATCTTTTCTACATGCATATCTCTCTTCCCATTCAAAATTTCCTTCCCTCCAAAATCATATTTTATTCATTTTATTAGTATTTCCATTTTACCCATCCCATTATTTTTATCTATCTTAATTATCCCTAATCTCCATTAATCAATACTAATCATCCTCTAATCTTTTTATCCTTCCTAAACATCCCTTTTATTATCCCTAAGCACCCAACCACCTTTCATTTAATAATTTCATCATCCCTTTTCCTTTATTTAATGTTTTTTTATCTCCCACCTACCCATTTACTCACCCTAAGCAATGTAACTCACCATTATCATATAAAACCCTAATCATGCCTCATATGAGCTCCTTATCTCAAGCTAATAATCATTCCACCTCCCAAATGGATGACTCTTCCCATTCAGCATTTGGTGACTCATCTAGGTCCTCGTCGATCCTATGAATCCACTTCACCCCTTCCTTGACAAAGGATGGAATTTTGGGTCTCTTCCAGATTTGGCTTGTTTTTTTACAAGTTTCTCCTCTTCTCGAAACAACTGCTCTCATCTTGGATTTACCTTTTGAAGACATTTTCATCATTGTGGAGATATTTGACACTTTTGTTTGTTTGAAGTCCTCTTGTCATCTTACCATCATTTTGCATCATCTTTGTAGCTTGTCAATCATCTTGCAGTCTTTATTAACTACCTTGGAGCTCTGTCATAACCTCAATCCTCATTCTATCCTTCTCATCCTTCATTTTCCATACACCTCATCCTAGATTTTCTTGGTCTCCATCGACCTTGTCGATCTTCGTTGACCCACCTCATTGTTACTTTCATTTTTTCATTCATCATGTCATTTGTTTGATTTCGTGTTCCCAAATTCCCAGATCTCTAGATCCCACCATCCTGCCCTTCTACAACCCCGGATCTACTTTCTCATCATTTGGTCTTTGAGATCCATCCTAGTCACCATCAACTAGATCATCAAATATTACCTCATTATCAGTTTTCATAATTTTCATACATCCTTTGAATAGATCCATATCCACATCATCTTGCAATATTCTTTCATCAACTTAACATCACTTCTAGATCTAATAAGGTTCGAGATCTAGTTACAAAAGATCTTGTAGGCATATTTCTCAGCATTTTCTTCTCATCCAGCCCTAGTCGACAATGACTATGGTTTTAGTCTTGGGTTACCGTCGACCCACCTAGGTTTGATTTACTTTGCATCATTTTCAATCAAATCTACATTTTCCATCTTCTATCTAGCATTTTAGTTTTGTTTTACTTGATTTGCTACATCTAATTTATCAATATTTGATTTTATTTATCTTTATCAAAATGAGGGTTGACATCCATCCTAGGAATTTTTCACTTCTTGGGACTGAAATTGTTAGGAAACCTCCCATCTATGTACTAATCCATCCTCTATTGATATTCTTTTGATTTATAGGTCACCTTAGCTTACCGCAAAGGAGCATCTTTTATTTGCACCCGTACACATCGTCATCCCATCTCGAGGTACCTTAAACCCTTACATATTTAGAGTTACTTATTTCCTTTTTTCCACTTTATTAAAGTGAAAGAGGAACAAGGGAATTTGGAAAAATTCTAGCATGCCCAGTGGGAAAAAGCCCTTTTTGGTGAGTCCTTTTCATTTATCTTTCATTTTTATCCTCTTTTTTCATCTTCTACTAACCTCATAGGTAGGAATGTTGTTGTGCTTTCTTGCATTGTATTGCGTTACTTGGATTGGATTTTTCCTGCTTTAAAAATTTAGATAAAAAGGAAAAGCATTATCTAGGTATTCCTTTTTTATTCCCCATCTCTTATAGGATTTCATCACCCAATAGGAAAGCCCGCCATGGTTTTTGGCCACGTTACAAATTTTTTGTCTCCTGGTATATTGGCTAAGCACCTAACTCCCTTATCGTTGTAGGACCATGAAGCGAGGGGGTAGAACCCAATACCAAGCCCCATACTAGTATTCATCTTAGATTTTGCCTCACATACCTTTAGGTATATCAAGACTCACCAAAATAACTTGAAACCATCCATAGATTTCCATTTCCTAGGTTCCCTTTGAGCCCTTTTTCATTTCTTTTTCACATCTCTAATAATCAAGATGATTAAAAATTGGATATTTGAATTGTTTGTTAATAAAGCTGTATAAGTTGTTTTTTTGTTTCATGCCTATTATTACCCATTCTCAGGCCAAGAAAATGTAAAAATCTACCACATCCAATGATATCTCCACTTCGACGAGCTTTCCCAACAAGCTTCTCGCACTTTTCACTACTTCTAAACCCATGATCACCACAACTTTGGTCCCTCAACCCCTTATTTCTATGGTTTCCTTCCTCACATGAGACCCACGTCATCCAAAGTGATCCCCATCTTGAAGTGGTGTCTAAAGATTTTACCCTAAAATCTAAGAATACCCCATGTTTAAAATTTTCATTCTTCTAAAATAACGGGTCTTTTGTGTTTTTATTGCTGAGAAGATGCTTTTATTGCGTTAAGATATTCCCGATAAATCACATGAGTCAATTTTGACAAATACCTAGATGTCAAAACTCATTTTATCACTATGCCAAGTTTTTTCTCGTGCGAGAAATTTTTATTTAATTATTTATTAAATAAATAATGCCCCGTTTGAAGTAAATTGTGCTCCGGTTGAACCCTCATTGAAGTTTTGCATGCTAGTATTCACATATATCAATAGGGTTTTCACCAAGAATGAATCCTGGGCTTTGTCTGTGACTTCTGGCAACATTTTTTCATTTTTTATTTTTCTTGTGTTTTCTCTGTGAAACTCCCCTAGGTAAATTCTTCACCAAGACGGTTTGTTTTCTTTCTGGAGTATCTGGAGATCATCTACGGCTGCCATGCTAGAAGGAATCAGCCTCAGAAAGCAAGCTTCTGGTCAAAAAAGACGAAGTCATGCACAAAAAGCCTCTCCTAGGCAAGTCACATTTTTTGGAATAAATGGATTTTATGAAAATAAGAAAAATATTGCCATCAATGCGTAGAGCTCGAGAAGATATGCACTTTTAGAGAAAATGACACCTAAAATGGAGCCACGGAATGAAAGTTACGGCACATGCAAGTTTTTGCTACTACATCTTCCCGGACCCTTTCCAAAAATGGAAAATTTTATTCCATGCTTGTGTTTTCTTCACCAAAAATCCAAAAAAGGAAAGAAATGTTGTTTTTATGCCAGTCGCAATTTTCAAGGCTGCCTTCCGCGTCCAGTTTCCACGCTGCCCTAAGTGACGAATTCTCACACAATTTTAAAGGCAGAAGTCACAATGCAAGTCGCACTTTTGGAAAAGAGCTATCTTTCATGCAAGTCACATTTTTTTGAAGGAAGACTTTAAGCTACCAGTGGGAATTTTGGCAGTGGCAGGCAGGTGGGAATTTCTTACCTGCCTAGCAGGGTAATTTTTCCCATGAAGTCAAAGTCACTTAAGCTGCAATGGGAATATTAGAGGTGGCAGGAAGGTGGGATTTCTTACCTGCCTTACAGGGTAAAAATTCTCATTATAAAAGAAAAATCACTTAAAGCACTAGCGGGAAATTCCTACCTGCTTGGTAGGGTAAAAATTACCATTATGAAAGTCAAATCACTTAAGTGGAAGAAGAGATTTTTAGAGCTGTAGTGAAGGGTGAAAATTCCCATCAAAAGTTGACTTCTTATTTTTAGAATTCACCTTTTCCAAAAAGTGTGACCCACCTTGGGTGAATAACAATGCATTTAATAATATTTATTAATGTTTATTCACCCAATTTTGGCGCCATAAATAGAAGGAAAGTCAATGCATGAAGACAAGCCAAAGTGAACTGAAGGTAGCATGCTAAAAATAAATAAATTAAATTTATTTAATGGCAGCCAACAACATGCAAAAATAGGCACCCAATTTGGGTGAATAAACATCATTGTTTATTAATTAATTGCCAGGAATAGGAGGGGCAATTATTAAAAATAGAATGTTGAAGGTTATATAAGCAGGGGCTGCCATAATGATGGATTAATTAATTCTTTTAGCAAAGGAGTGCAGCCTGAGACAGTTTTGGCGCCCAAAGGAGAAGGATTTTTGCTCAAAAAAGTGTTTTTCACTGCCGGAAAGCTTCAAAGTTTGGCGCCTAGGATTGGAAGAGCTTGTTTTATGCCTGTGTAATTATCTACATATTGGTACAGTGCCTGGTGCTTATATAAGAGAAAGGGAGCTTAAATCAATGTCAGATACATTGAATATATCTTCCGAATCTAAAGAAATCCCTAGATATGCACCAATTGTAAAGAATTTTGGCGATAAAAAGAAAAGAGTTTCTTTGACAAAGATTGCTCCAAACCATGTCAAAGTGAGATGAAAGAGAAGGATCGGCGAAGTCATGCATATCTTCCATATTTGCTAAAGTCAATGATGCAGACATAGGCCATGCACCTATCACTAATTTAATTTTCAGATCTGCACAAATTGATCCAATTACAAAGGCTTCTGGCAAAAATTTATCCTCTTGTTTCTGACGCAGCCCATGTAGAAGTCAGTGCATGGAGAATTCCTTCAGGATCTTGTGCATGTGCTCCCAATCTTCCAATTGAAGCCTCCATTGAATTTACCTGTACTTTCCTTCACCTGGAGTGCTTTCCAGAATTTTTAATTGCTCATATGTAATTAAAAAAAATAAAAGGTGATGAGTTTTTCCTGAATTATTTACGGAAAACATTGCACTGATGCATGTACTAGAGAATAACTACAAAATCTTCAAGGATAAGAGGGAAGACAAGTCAAAGGCAACACCTGTAAGAAAAATCACAATCAACCGCTTCCAGATCTAGTTTGGTGAGAATCAAAGGCAAAAGAATCAACTGCATGTAGAATATGGAAAAAGGAACAAGATTGGAAGTGTTGCAGCTTTCTTCTAATCTCTTTTCCTCTTTCTTCTTCTTTCTCTTATTTCCTCCGACAAAGTAATTGAGTGATCAATTAAATTATAAAACTTAAGTGATCGGTTTAAAAGCCATTACTTGAAGAAGTCAATTACTTGGAAATAGGTGGCATACATGCAAAATAGAAGGTTCTATTTTCAATTATAAATCATGCATGTCATGCAAAGAGGAATTCGAGGAGGGAGATTGCCAGTTGTTTCCTTTTCGACTTCCACATGTGCCAGTTCATTAAAGGCTTCCTATTTGTAATTTCCCCTCTACATGCTATAAGTAGAGGAAGAACCTATGGGTTAAAGGATCGAATTGGTAAGCAACATTCTTGTGTTCCAGACTTTGTGTTGAAACCCCTGATAGCTATTTGAAGAAAAGGAATAGAAAGGAGCATATTTCTGGAGAACTTTGTGTCGACGGTGCATTTTGTTTCTAACTTTTTTGTCTTAGATCTATTTATAAACTTTGTGTTATTCTAGATCTAGATCTGAAAGTTGCCTTTGCTTATAATTTTGTGTGTTAATATCTATTGGTTATGTCTATGTGCATGCAATCAACTCTGTAATCTATTGATTGGGTTGCACATCTTCCCTCTTTCTTTCCTGTGTTTTTATTATTTCCTTCTTCATCAGATATTTCCTTTCTTTAATAGTTGCTTACTTGCTGCAAAACTATACAGCTATGGTTCATGAGCTACATGGTTAAAGTAATACCCACAAATAGATACTAGCATATTTAACTGACAAATCTTACACGGGAGCCTCACCGGTAAATGAGGGAGATTTATCTCATGACTGCCTAGGTTTTTAGCTATGCAGAAAATCTAGCCAATGTGGAAGCCAATCCTTGTATTTCTCATCGAGTACATTTCCTTTAGAACTACTACACCTTTGTCTCCTTCTCCTTTATATATTCTTAGACATCCTACCATCCCTCATGGATGTTCATATTTTCAAGAAATCCTTGGAGCTAATCCTATTTCCCTTTATGACTATCTAGTTCATAAATCCACCACAATCCCTCAAACCCATAAAACTACTCAAATGGTGACACCCATTCCTCTTAATTTTCCTCATGTCAACACTACTATTACCTCTTCCATCTCAATCACCTAGTCATCTACCATGGTCACTTGTGCCCCTATCCAATCATCTCAATAATCTCACTTGCTTCCTCCTACATCTAAACAACATAACACAACTCTACCCCTTATTTCCACTTCCCATATCCATGCCAATGTAATCACTTCACAACCTCATCCATTTGAATCAACTCAAACCCATCAACCTCCTCCTCAAGGTGCTTATCACTATATACTTCCCACTCAACCAACTCAAGTATCCCAACCACCCATTACTTACATTCCAACTCATCCCATAGAAAACCAATCAAATGTCCCCATCTCTCAACAACCAACTCAATCTCACCAATCTTATCACATTCCCATTTCTCAACAACAACCTTTATCACAACCCTTTAATTACATCTCCCTTATCAAACACTTCCACTAACACCCACACATCCTCAAACATATCAAAATTATCAAAAACCTAACCCATCCACCTCATATGCATCACAATATCATCCTTCAACTTCACAACCCCATCCATATAATGATCCCATGCAAGCATTATTGAGTAGAATGGATAACCTTGAAGTCACTACCTTGGGATCCAAAACCACATTCTCATATGAACAAATCTATAATGAACCTATCAATCCATCCATCCCCATAAATCCTTATCCTCCTCACTAGGAAATGCCAAAATTTTCTATGTTCAATAACAAGGAGGATCCAAAATAACACCTTTGCAATTTTATACCATGCTACCTTACTGTCCATGATCAAGACCTCATGCTTTGAAAATTCCCCATGTCGTTAGCCAACCCCGCATTGGAATGGTACAATGACATCCCCAAAATTCATTATTCTCCTTCACCCAACTTGCACAATTATTCCTAAAAAATTCTCAATCAATATTACGCGTAAGATCACTATCATAGACCTATTCCATTAGACAATATGATGATGAATTTATCACATATTTTGTCACATGATGGCATGACATCATCAACCAACTATCATTCTCCCTTCCACAAACTGAATTAATAAAAAAATCATGGTTTTGAGCAAATCATATATCCTCTACTCTTCAAATACAATCAATCCAAACCTTTAAAGAGGGTTTTACTATGGCTCGTAAACTTGAACTCTGTGCCATTAAGTAAGGCTATCTCAAAATTTGATTAAATAAACTCAAACTTGAATTTACTAAATCTCTAGGCATGGTGACAAATTTAAAAACACCACTAACACCATTGTGATCAAAACTTCTTCCACATCCACTTCTCACACAAATTCCCCATAAAGATCTTGTAGAATGTCTCCTTACTATACCCCCTCAGGGAATCTTATAGTTCAATAGTTGACAAGTTAATGGTGCTTCATCTTATTCAACTTCCTCCCATTCGACCTGTTGATGACTCGGGACCCAAACCCATATGGTATCCCAGGGGAATTATTCCAAATACCACTAAGTCTAAAGTCATGACATTGAGAAGTGTCGTTCCTTCAAAGATCTCATCCAAAATTTATAGATCATGGTGACCTCCAAGTAGATAATCCTAATGCACCACCTAATCAACCCCTTAATGTCTTTAAACAATATTTCCCCAATCATCCACCAATGAATCGAATTCCAACCCCACATCTTATGCATCTAATGGTCACACAATCAATACTATAAATCAAGAGCCAATACCATCACCTATACCCATCATCTCTTCATCCATTGCACCCACGACTATTTTAGACATTTCTCCCACATCTACAAATTCATTAACATCTATACCTATTATTTGTACACCTATTATATCTACATCAATCATATCTATAACCACCTCACCCACATCAACTTCAACCCTACCTACTACCCCATCCATATCTACTATGTCCCAACCTATCACATCTATTACTTCTCCTACAACTACCCCAACACCTATCTTGAAATATTCACCACACGCACTCTACAAATATCCCCACTTCCACATCTACAATTATGACTATACCTACATCAATGTATGAATCTACATATGTATCCATACCACCTCTTGAATCATCCAACATGTAAACATCCACACTCAAAACATATACTACACAAACACTCCCACTTAAGACAACCACAAATAATATTCTCACCCCATCTGCGGACCAATCACCCCTATACCAATTAATCCCAAACGTACACAATCTACAACCCCTTTTGATCTTATAAAGTGCATCATCCAAGAACCCCTTCCACTTCCATATCCACATCTACAACCTCATCCACCTCATCTAGCTCTACTTGTACAGACCCCTCGGTTAAAATCACCATTATTCTTACTAAACAAAAATCCTCACAACCAAAGTTTAAGAACCTTTACATGCCCATTAAAAAATCCCATACACATCCATGAAAAACGTTAGAGCTCCCTCCTCCCAAGACCAACTCTCCTAATAAATTTAGTGTCACATCATCACTCCTAGGAGCACTTCCATACATCTTAGGTCTAGGCCCTTCATCTAAGACACCCATCAATAATCAATCTAAATCAAAACAATCTCACCCCATTAAAACCATCCACATCCCAAATTGTGAAATTAGAATCCAAATCATCTAGATCCCCAATAATCAAAATTGAGACCAAGTCACCATTACTCTCTTATCCTTCCAAATATAAATCTGAATCAAAGGATTATATGAAGCCTCATCAAAGCAAACCATCCCTCTTACCTTCATCTACCCCTAAATCTAATGCATCTATAATCCGCATTGCCCCTTCTTTAACAACTTCCATTAGTTCCTGCGGAGGTCCTTCAACATCTAATACAAAAATAAATAACCACACTTCCCCCATCAATTATTTTGACCCACGTGGACAAAAACCATCATGGTTTGATTCTACTTGTCATTTGTGCCTACCATCGTAACCCTAGACATGGCGAGAATTTTGAACCCTCCATAATCTCATAGAAGATGATGACCTTATCATAAAAAAATACCACCATCTTCCTTCTATCTCATCCAAATTCAAATCCAATCGTCAAATTAAATCCTCACCTTGTAAGGAATATAAATCTAGCTCTTCACCTACATCATTCATCGTTATCCCTCCACCTAGCACTTCCTTTTTCAAAGAGTGTCCTCTTTTTATCGATGTTGTTTTTGTTACCAATCATTCTTACGATCATGATCCTCAATAATATATCCAATTAAAACCTAAAGTCATCATCACTACTCCTTTTAAAAATCCTACCCCATCTCTCTTGGCATCTAATAGCTCATCTACATCTACATCTAAGTTTTTAATGTGATGCAACATCTCTCATTGGGGGAGTGTCAACTACTTGCTCTTGACCCTCTCACATCTACTTCTTCATCTACATCTCCCATGCACATCGATCCATCTTCTCCTTTATCCAACCAACCCATGGGTACATGTGACATTTCATCCTTGCCTCCTAACCTCTTTTAATATCTATCGATTCTCTAGAAAGGATCCAATGTGAAAATTTTTCTCCCAACTGGATTGGAAATGTACATTATCATGCATAAGTATGGGTCTTGAGCCTACCGTTTAGTCTCCATTGATGGTAAATTTGAAACAAAACCTCTTAATGCATTGTACTTATGGCCTTTTATTGTAAACACATCTACCAATGAGAAATTTTTCATCCTAGTGGTCATCCATCCATCAGTAGCCATTTCTATCTTTCATCGTAATGATTTGGAACTATGTGGTCTACCGTCACTTTCCTATCTATGACCTTGAATATGGGCACCATGGCTCTGCCCATAGAATATTCCTTATGGATAGGTTCTTCTTTCTCCGGTGATAACTCTATGATCATTACATTTTCTACCCTCTTATCTACCTATTAGAACCATGCTAAGGGTCCATAGGTGTCACTTGTACACTCTTTTTCCCCTCTACAAAAGTGGACTACCTAGATATCCCCAACTCTTCTTAAAAAATTAAAAAATTAAAAATCAAATCAAATCAAATCAAAATTTCCAAATGCTCATCTAAAAGCTATCATGTCTAAAAACAAGACTCGCCCTCGAAGGATAGTTGTTTATAAAATAAAAATTATCAAAGTAAAATAGATTGATCCTCGAAGAATAATTATCATATATATCTTATCCTATCATTTATAAAATCAAATATCAAAAAGAAAATTTAGAACACTCCCTCAAAGGATGGCTACCACCTCATTTCATGGCATCGAAGGCTTCCCGCATTGATCATCCTTCTATCTACTTAAAGAAAAAGCATACAAGTTCAAAAGCACACATCCTAAGAAATCTTCCTGCATCGATAAACTTTCTCATCTATAAGAAAACTTCCCACATTGATCATTTTGTGTCATATTGCTAAGAGTTGAGGCATAGTCCTAGGAACACCCACATAAGGATAAACTATATTCCCACGTACGAGTGTCATCCAAACCCTTTATGTCATGTTTACATTAGGTTTATGATCCCATTTTCTATAGTTCCCCTCATGATCCTTGGAATAACTAACTATAATTTTTTGTGTTAACACCTATTATTAGATACAATTTCATTGCATTGTTTGTTTCCTTTTCATTTTTACCTCCAATCTAGTTCAAAGCATCTACCTATGTTCCCTCCTTCCTATTGTTTTTCTTATATTTTGGTCATCCTCATAAGGTCACATTTTATCTATCACATCCGATCCAATCCAATCACACCATATTATCTCATCTCATCCAATATATATTATCCAATATGTTTATCTCATCTCACCCAATATATTATCTCATCTTATCCAATCACTTGTCTTATCTCATCCATCTTTTTATCTTATCTCATCAATCTCTTATCTCATATTATCCAATTCTCTTCATCCAATCCTTTTATCTCTTCCACTTTAGGCTTTGTGTGTCACCCATAACACATTGATCTTTGCCTTATGTGGCTCATCTTTCTATCCTTTCCTATCATCTTATCTAGTAATACATTCTTGATCACATCTCAAGCCCACCTTTGTGGCCATATTTGTGTTCCTTTTTGGGACACCATATCTCATCCTAACTCCACTTGGTAGTAATATTTGTGTTCTGTGTTAGGGCACCATTATTTCATCCCTTCTTCATTATTACCATCTTATTTTTCTTGTCCCACCAAGACACATATTCGAGGATATCACATATTTTTCCCTCTCACCTTATCGGACCTTTGTCTTGATTGTTTTCACATTTTTTTGCACATATTTGATGTATTCCTTTGACCCATTGGTCCCACACTTGCACATCCATTTGAGAGGATTCCCTTTGGTTTCCCTCCATCTTGCAGTGGTTTTTTCCGACTCATAGGTCCGTAGGACATTTCCATCATCTCCATTGAGGCCGTACTTTGTTCCCTACTAAAGTGACTCCAAAATCACCACCATATTTTTATTTACTTTTTAGTTTTTGTTTATCCTCATCTGGGATATCTTATCTCATCCCCTTCTTTTCTCATCCTTTCCATCCTTTCTTCATTTATCTCTTTCAAACTTATGATCGACTTCCTTTCGTGTCGTTAACCCCTAGTTTGAGGGGGAACACCTCATCAATCATCTTTTCAGTTCTTCTCATTTTTGTCTCATGGCTTTCCCAATGTAAACCACTCAACAAAAGGGGAAAATATAGACACCAATTTTTGGTATCGCTACCCCTCAACCCATGTACGCTCTCCGTCATTTTTTCTACATGCATATCTCTCTTCCCATTTGAATTTACCTTCCCTCCAAAATCATAGTTTATTCATTTTATTAGTATTTCCCATTTTACCAATCCCATTATTTTTATCTATCTTAATCATCCCTAATCTCCATTAATCAATCCTAATCATCGTCAATCTTTTAATCCTTCCTAAACATCCCTTTTATTATCCCTAAGCACCCAACCACGTTTCATTTAATAATTTCATCATCCCTTATCCTTTATTTAATTACTTTTTTATCTCCCACTACCCATTACTCACCCTAAGAAACTCTAACTCATCCTTATCATCTAAAACCCTAATCCCACATCATACATGCGACCCCTTAAGTTCTCTTTAATAGTTTAGGATGAATCCCAATAGAACTTAGGTTAGTCTAGCAATAACCAACTTAGGTATTAAAAACATTTACCAATAGTATTTCCACCTTAGGTTAGATTCAATTCATAACCCTTTGGTATTAGGTATTAGTTAAAAATAGACTAACATTACTTTAGTAACCCTTCCCTTATTCATTTAGCACAATTCTTAGGTTAGGATGCCAACCCCACAAATTAGAATAAGAGGCTTAGGTTAGAGTAAAATCCAAATAAGTAAACGTAGCTAGAACATAGGTGTTTTTACCTAGCTTAGGCTACTGTTAGGATAATCCTTAGGTTTTAGGACTCCAAACTCCTCCTCAGAGAATTGAATTTTTCTTACGTCCTTTATGTCCTACCAAGATCAATCACCAAAGACCCGAGCACAACATATAGCTAAACGAAAACATATTCACATAAGACCACAAAATTTGTATCATACAAAGTTTAGTCTTCTATGTCCCTTAAACTACTAAATGTCAATTTACCATTCAATCTATGAAGAAGATTTGAAACATTCCTTGGATCACTAAAATTGATCCAAGGATGAGTCAGAAGAAGGAATAAGTCTACAACTCCTAAAGCCATATTGCAGCTCATCTTTCCAAAGTGAAAATGAATTCTTGATAACCATACAATTTTAGTCTAATGATTTTTAAGAACAGAAAAGATTTATCCTTATCAAGCATGATCTTCAACAGTCAAAAGAACACATCTTTATCTAGAAAATCACATGTCAACACTTGAATGCAAAAGAGGAATATATCAGTTGTCGAGGGTGTTACATGCTTCCCTCCTAAAAAGAATCATTGGTCTTTGGAGGAACTGGAACAAGTTTTCATGGACAGATGGGAAACAAAAAGAAGAAGAAGAAGAAGAAGAAGAAGAAAATGTTGATGATGAAGCTGTTACACATGATAGTGCATCTCCAAGGAAGGAAGCTTCAATATTTCAGTTTGAAGGATGTATTCAAAGGAAAAAGGTAATTGTTTCTATAAACCCTAGCAGCAAATATAACTTCATCAATATGGATGTAGCTCAAAATCTACATGTACAAGAAAAACATATTAAGGAAGCTCAAGTGGATGGTAAGCATATTCAAGTTTTTGAAGATTTAAAGCTCTTTTATGGATAAATATGTTTTACATTCATATTTTTATGCTTTAGATATGGATGATATGGATATTGTTCTTGGATATCCTTGGTTAGAGAGCTTGGGAACAATTAATCTTAATGTACAAAAGAAATTCATGAAATTATGGTACAAGAGAAATAAAATTACATTGCAAGATATCACACTTAGCAAAGAAAAAAGTAATGTAAAATTAGATCATGAAGATGAATTTGAAGATGGTGATGAAGGGAATAAGGATGAATTAGAAGGAGAGGATGAAGAACATAAAGTCACAAATAATTTCTCTACTCAAGAGAAAAAATAAGTAACAAACAAGGTGGAAGAGGACAAGAAAGTTGAGGAAAAGGTTGATAAGGTTGAGTATACGAAGGTGGCACCATATCGACACCCACACCATCATGAGAGGAAAAAATCATGGAGACATGTTAGGACACATGAGGATAAAAATCCATATGGATATACAGGGAATCACAGGAATACTTTTGGCTATACATGGAATCAATGGAACAATAATTATATGACATGGAATCACAGGAATAATAATTATGGATATACATGGATCTTTGGGGGAGGAACACACATGGACTAGGATGGAATCGGATGAGCACAAGGAATATGGAATCAGTTTTGGAGCAGCATCACCCCCTAGGATTTCATATGGGTGGTTGGATGATCGAGCATGGCGAAAAGTGTGCAATAATTTAAAGCGCACTCATTATATGGCTTCTTCTTATGTTTTGGGGATGAAACATGTCAAAGAGGGAGGTAATGTTATGTACCTTGGGATATGATAATATAATATATATGGGTTGATGGAGATGCCAACATGTGGCACACGTCCCCTTAGTTATATGTATGGGTTCACATGAGATATGATAATATAATGTATATGGGTTGATGGAGATGCCGACATGTGGCACACATCCCCTTAGTTAGTTATATGGGCTCACATAGGAATTAATTATATTGGGTAATGGGTCGGCCTACATTGGGATTAGGCGTTACCCATCCTATTTAAAGGATGTGAGTATCATTATGAGGGTCATGTAGGTATGAGTTGATTCTTCTACTTGGTAGAAGTATATTGGAGGTGTCCCCCTCGAAGTGGATTCCCATCTTGGGAGATTGTGGAGTTACTCCTTCCTTAAGGAGCATTGTATGGTGTCGCACTACCTTAAGGGTATTATTCTACATATTTGGGCATCTTGGCCCACCCATATCTCTTGTGTTGTGTTATCTATGCGACCCCTTAGGTTCTCTTTAATAGTTTAGGATGAATCCCAATAGAACTTAGGTTAGTCTAGCAATAACCAACTTAGGTATTAAAAACATTTACCAATAGTATTTCCACCTTAGGTTAGATTCAATTCATAACCCTTTAGTATTAGGTATTAGTTAAAAATAGCCTAACATTACTTTAGTAACCCTTCCCTTATTCATTTAGCACAATGCTTAGGTTAGGATGCCAACCCCACAAATTAGAATAAGAGGCTTAGGTTAGAGTAAAATCCAAATAAGTAAATGTAGCTAGAACATAGGTGTTCTTACCTAGCTTAGGCTACTGTTAGGATAATCCTTAGGTTTTAGGACTCTGAACTCCTCCTCAGAGAATTGAATTTTTTCTTATGTCCTTTATGTCCTGCCAAGATCAATCACCAAAGACCCTAGCACAACATACACTAAACAAAAACATATTCACATAAGCCACCATAATTTGTATCATACAAAATTCAGTTTTCTATGTCCCTTAAAACTCGAATGTTAATTTACCATTTAGTCTATGAAGAAGATTTGAAACATTCCTTGGATCACTAAAATTGATCCAAGGATGAGTCAGAAGAAGGAATAAGTCTGCAACTCTTAAAGCCAGATTGCAGCTCATCTTTCCAAAGTGAAAATGAATTCTTGATAACCATACAATTTTAGTCTAATGATTTTTAAGAACAAAAAGATTTATCCTTATCAAACATGATCTTCAACAGTCAAAATAACACATCTTTATCTAGAAAATCACATGTCAACACTTGAATGCAAAAGAGGAATATATCAGTTGTCGAGGGTGTTACATGCTTCCCTCCTAAAAAGAATCATCATCCCGATGATTATCTCATTTTTAACAGATTTACATCAAGGAAAATCAACTTATTCACTTTTCTTACCATATGTCAAAAACATATCAGCATTATTAAGTTCCAAAAATCAGCATTACATAGTTGTTTATTCAAAATAAATATCTACCCAAAATGGCTTACTTATTGTATTATAAAGATAAAATATCAAAAAAATTATCAGTCAATAGAATCAATCTGTTCAAATAGATATGGAAAAGTAGTTTTCATATCCTCAAGGTTTTCCCAAGTTACACTTTCTTCATTAAATTGGTCCCATTAGACCTTGCATTGACTTATCTCATGATTTCTCAAATGTTTGGTGAGTTTCAAGCACTCGTATGGGTTTAACCACGATTATTCCTAGGTCCTAGACCTACAAGGAATTCCAATTTAACACATGTGATAAATCTGAAATGTATTTCTTAAGCAAATAAATATGGAAGACATCATGCATTTGTGACAAAGTAGGAGGTAATGCTAAACAATAAGCTACAGGGTTGATTACTTCAACTATCTCAAAAGGTCCCACATAACGAGGTGATAACTTGGCAGCCTTGCCAAAAGTTATAGAACTCTTTTTGTTTAACCCAAAGAAAGACTTTCTCACCAAGTTTAAATTTCCTATCAACCCTTTTAAGTCAAAGCATAACTCTTTTGCTTATCTTGCTTCTTTTAAGCATTCACGAATCAATTTAACTTGTTGTTCCATTTCAATGAGAATTTTAGGTCTAATTACCTCTCTATCCTCCATGTTATCCCAACTAATAAGGGTTCTGCATTTTCTTCCATATAACACCTCGAAAGGTGCCATTTTAAGATAAGCATGATATGTATTGTTATATGCAAATTCAACTAATGGAAGATACTCTTCCCACTTTATTGTTGATCCATACAATACATTTCGTAACATATCTTCTAATACTTGATTTACTCTCTTAGTCTAACCATCCATTTTCGGATGATATGCAAAAATAAAATTCAGTTTAGTTCCTAAAGTTACATTAAGCATTTGCCAAAATCTTAACGTCATTCTAGGATCTCTATCTAAATGATTAATTCAGTACTCCATGTAATCGAAAAATTTCATGTACAAATATTTTAGCTAAAATAGGGAATCATCCTTGATTCCTAGCAATAAAATGTGCTACCTTTGTTAGTTTATTCATAACTACTAAAATAACATCATGTTTATTTCTTGACATAGGTAACCCTTGTACAAAATCCATGCTTATTACTTGCCACTTGTACTGCGGTATGCTTAGAACTTGATGCATATGTTCCACTTTAACACATTGACACTCAAGACAATGTGTCACAAAGTCTATAACATACTTTTTCATTCCTTTCCAAAAATATTGTTGTTTTATATCAACAAGCATTTTTGTAATGCCATGGTGTCTAGAAAAAGGTTAATTGTGAAATTCTACTAACAATTTCTTTCTCAAATCATTTAGTGAAGGTACATAGAATCTATTTTCAAATCGTAAGATTCCTTCGTTATCAAAGAAAAAAACCTTTATACCTCAAATCATTGAATTTGCAGCAAGTGTTGCCTTTACTTGCTGAAAGTAAAAGTCGATTCCATAAAAAATTTTACTTCATCCTTAAATTGAGTTCTTAATGTTATAAGAGCATAAATGTGCTTCCTACGACTTAGAGCATCACCACTGTATTTTCTTTACCCTTGATATAACTGATTTCAAAATCATATTGAGACAAAAAATCTAACCACCTTCGTTGTCTTACATTAAGATTTGGCTAAGTGAAAATATACTTGATCCATGGTGATCAATTTTCAATTCAAAAGGTTTACCAAGCGAGGTAATGTCTCCAAACTTGTAGTGCATGAACAATGGCAGCAAGCTCTAAATCATGTGGAGCATAATTCAACTCATGTAACTTTAGTTTTCTACTTTCATAAGCTATGACATGACCATTTTGTAACAAAATACCTCCTATAGACCTTCACCAGATGCATCAATTACCACCATAAAATCTCCATTAGGATCTAGTACTGCAAGAATAGGTGCTGAAGTTAACTGTTCTTTCAAGGTTTTGAATGTAATTTCACATTTTCACTCCAAACAAACTTTTTATCTTTCTTCTGTAAGGAAGTTATTGGGGCAACTATCTTAGAAAAATCTTTTACAAATTTCCTATAATAGCCAACAAGTCCCATGAAGCTTCTAACTTCATGTACATTCTTAGGTGCAGGCCACTCTGTTATAGCTACAATTTTTGAAGGATCTACAACAATTCCATTCTTACTTATTACATGTCCCAAATAGTGTACTTTTGTGTCATAGAAAGAACATTTAGACAACTTACCAAATAACCGTCTTTCTTAATATTCCCAAAACTATCTTCAAATGCTCATGATGTTCCTCAATATTTTTGAATATATGATAATGTCATCCAAGAATATGAGCACAAATTTTTCCAAGTATTCTTGAAATATATTATTCATTAAATTCATAAATGCTGCAGGTGCATTAGTTAATCCAAAAGGTAAAACCATGAATTCATAATGTCCATACCTTGTTCTGAAAGTTGTTTTATGAATATCCTCATCCTTAATTCATAATTGATGATATCCAGATCAAAGATATATCTTAGAATATACCGATGCTCCATGCATCTGATCAAATAAATCATCAATCCTAGGGAGTGGGTATCTATTCTTGATTGTTGCTTTGTTTAACATTCTGTAATCAATGCACAATCTAAGGGTTCCATCCTTCTTTTTCACAAAAATTACAGTGTTCTCCCCAAGGTGAAACACTTGGTCTAATCAAACCTTTAGACAAAAGTTCATGCAACTGAGCCTTAAGCTCTACTAATTTTGTAGTAGTCATTCGATACGGTGCTTTAGAAATAGGTTTAGTTCAGGCTTGATCTCAATCATGAAATCAAACTCCCTTTTGGGTGGAAGACCTAGCAATTCTTCTAGAAATACGTCACTGAAGTCTCGTAACAACGGATATCGTTCCATAACATCACTACTCTCTTTATTGATTCAGTAATTTTTACTGCATATAAGGTACAACCTTTATTTTTGGCCTTTTTAAGTTGCATAGCTGACAATTTTCTAACAGAAATCTCATGTTTCACACCCTAAATCTCTGTTGTTTTCTGCAGGTCATCTAAACAACTAATGTGTTTTTCAAAATAGTCCACTTTATCCTTATGTTCTTCTAACCAATTAACACCTATGATTACATTATAAGACCCCAAAGGTACAATATAAAGATCAACTTCGGTGAAAAGTTAGGTAAATCAATGATTGCTCCAAAAAGACACATACTAACCGTATGAACAACATTGTTCCCATACTATACTGATCCATGTTTTATCCATGTTTCAACTTTTATTTTTAGTTTTGACGTTAATTTACTAGAAATAAAACATTAATAGCTCAGTATAAAAAATAATAGTTATAGGTAATCCAAATAACTTACGAAACTTCTATGGGTGTGGCATGTTTCTCAAGGAAAAGAGTATGGGAAAGAGCAGAAAGGCAACATGCAGAATTATAGATATCAGAGTAATTCTTTATGTATGCGAAGTCACAGTAAATTGAAACAAGATCATTTGTATTGGATAAATAAGATGGAATTCAGAGACACAAAGTTCTGTAAATAACATCTGCTAGAACACAAAGTTTCTTAACATAACACAGATTCATTAATCAAGGACACAAAGTTCCTTCTTGGTTATACAAGATCACCAGGCTTGCAAAGTTGAAGAGTATGCAATCGGTGAGACTAACAAACTTGAGACAAATGATCTTCACAAAGAAAATAAATGAAAGCTTAGGAATAACGGAGATCAGATAGACAAAGAATGGAAAGTCCTTCTGTATTGATTTCTTTATGATATATTTACACTTTTCAGAAAATAAGCCAAGTTCTTCCTCCTTCAAAATGGCGTGGAAAGGCCATTATATAGCTTACAAGTCAGTTACTCTTTGTAACTACTTCTTTTAACTAAAGATTAGTTAAGGATTGCCAATCGCAATACCTCAACTTATTACAATGAATCCGAGAAAAAGAAATAGAAAAGAAGAGAAGAATAAGGAGAAGAAGACAGGTGGTCGGTCACTGAGAGGGACCCATTGACTTCAAAATTCGCTGCCTGAATCTCTTCAATGACTCGGCTATGTCTCTGCCACGAGGGACTGATGTGTTGGCTGTAGACTGACCCCAAAAACCGAGACACTTCTCCATTTCTTTATCAAACTCGATATGAGTATGATAATCTTTGTTCGCTTCTTCAATGGCAGATTGAAGAGAGCAGACCTCCTTCATTTTCTCCTTGGAGATGGAGCTTTCCTTGAATAGATTATCTTTGACAAAAGCTCTGAACTGAGCTTTGATTTCTTGCAGGGAAAGGAGTACACCAGAAGTTTCATCTTGAAGATGGCAGTGTATATCTTTGAAAGCAGAGACCACCAGTGTCTTGAAAGCTTCACCCTTCTGCCAACTGTTCTTCAGCTCTCCCAAAGCCTCCTCCAAGACTTTGATTTTCCACTCCACACTGTAAACCCAGGACTTTGATAGATTATCCTTTGCATCATCAAAAACCTTATTTTCCAGTAAGACGTTCTCATCTGTCTGTCCCATAAGGCGGAGGTCTACTATGCAACTACTCCAGAGCTTGAGCTCTTTATCCATGATCCCGATAGTAGAGGACAAGCTTCTGTTGCAAATTATTCACTTTTCCATGGAGTTTGAAAGCTTCATCGATGAAGTTCAACCCTGCAACAAGCATATCATCCACCATGGCTTCCATAGCTCTGCCATAGATGGAATACTTGTGCATGTCTTTGATACTCTGTACTTCATCTTGGCTCAAAATTACAGGTGGTGGAAGAGTGGTCAATGGAGTAGGGTCTAAAACTTTGTCCTTAGACAAAAGAGACTTGATGAAACCTGTGAGAATTTGGGCCTGTTCTTCTAATTGCTCAATAGTTTGCTGCCCTTTTTCTACCCTCCCAATGACTCTTGTGACTGTTTCTTGGAGGTTATGAATCTCACCTTCAGGAGTAGACTCTCCCATTGGGATTCTCGAGAGCTCTAAGTCAGATACCTGCAAGTCCTGCTCTGATTTATCCGTTGTAGGCTTGGCAATCTCCAGGAATTGCTGACCTTGAGCATCAGACACTATTCTGGAGATAGTTCTGGCTTTCTTGGCACGAGAAGGAGTGGTGCCCAACAAGGCTGCGACAGCATCAAAATTTGACCCTGAACTCCGAGAGGAAAATTTTCTCTTCCTATTGTCAACCAAAGGTTGCACCCACGCAAAAGAGGAAGAGGAATCAGCAGGAGGAGCAAGAGGGCCGAGAGACATAGAGCTCATGACACTCAAGGTCTGTGCAGCTGTTGACTCGAGTTGAGAGGTGAGTGGGGCACTTGGGGCAATTGCGGCAGAAGAGTCAACATCACCTGAAAGCTCAGTGCTCTGGATTTCTTTATCTTTATCAGCTGGGTCTTCAGGAGCATTTGCAGGGGTTGGCATTTCACTTTCTTCACTTTCACTGAGAACAATGATATTCTCGGTCCCATAGGCACTTCTACCTGCTTTCTTTGAGGATCATTTTCCATAGGCTCCTTCTTAACCTCCTTGAGTTTCTTCTGGTACACTTGAGTGGATGAAGAAGGAGTGGAAGCTGCAGGTCCTTGTATTGATGAGGCAGGTGGGGTTTGCACTGGTGTTTCTGACCTGGGAACCGATGCCTCTCTCCGTGGTGTTGAAGCATCCTTGGAAGAGGATTCTCCTGAGTGCCTTCGAGCTCTCGAACTTTTCTATCAAACCAGACCTTAGTTCTAACTAAGAGGTGGAGCAAGGATCTCACCGATCATCTTTTTCTTTCCTGTTCCAATCCAAGTCCTCCAAGGGGGTGTGCTTAATCACACTGTCATACTCATATGAGTATAGATCAGAATTATCATCCTGGAGTCCTTCGGGGACCTGGTACAAACCGAGTTCTTGGATCAATTGCGGGGAGGAGAAACTGCCACAATGCCTTCTCGGCCTCAAAATCATCTGCGCTGATCAGCCCGGTAGTCTTTCTCATATCGCCCTATGATGGTAGATTATCTTGATGTTCTGTTCAATGAACTTCTTCAAGTCAAAGCAGGTTCTTGGCTTGAAGAAATGGACAGTGATAGGAACCAGGGCTCTCTCTATGTTCTGGCGTCCAGGGCTGTTTTACAAGTGTAATTTCCCAAAGAGATGGGAAAGTGCAAACCGGAAATCTTCTTGTCCCTGCAGGTTCTGTGTAGTTTGTCTAACTGCCTGCATACTTCAATCAAGGCCATCTTATCATTGCAGAACATGGGAAGCCTCAGAGGGGTGCTCTCATAGCCAGCAAGCCTGATATAAGAAAATTTCCTGAATTGGATGAAATAAGCACCATATTGCGATATCAGGTTCATGGCTTCATCTGAAAACCTTCTAGCAGTATCACCTTCGAAAGCAAGCAGCCGACCACGTACATGGTGAAAGCGTCATTGACCCTTCTGAAATTACGATTGCTGGTCTCCAGGGTGAACTGCGGGCAGTAGGCATATATTGGATCATCTTTGTGAGCGTCAAGGTAGGAAAAGCCAAACCATTGTCGTGTGCCGCTTGGGGTATACATCAGGTACGAAGTCATGTAGAACTTCTTCGTTTGCTGCACATTGGACAGCTGCTCTGCCAAATTCATGTTGATGATCTCTGCCCAGTTAATATTTTGCGTTCCCTCGCACACCATGCTGATGAGCGGGCACATCCAGAAGTGGAATTCGTTGGTAGAGGGCAAACCCATAACCCGAGCCAGCAGAATTATAAAGTCAGACAATTCTTCATTAAAATCTACCGGAAAAGGGTTTTGGACAGGCGAGAGGCTCCCTTCCTAGGGTTTTAAGCCAGGACTTCGCCACTCGTGCCTTGTATTTGTCGCTGTCTTGGTTGAACAGGGCCTGTGCTTGATCCCGGGAAACGACTATGGCATTATCCATCTCTGGAATCCTCAGAGCAGTGCTAATGGTGGCAGCATCCAGTTTGGCGATGAGTTCCCCATGTATATTGGTCAATTCGCTCGAAGCGGGGTCGAAGTGAGCTCCGCATGAAAGCACGGTATCAGCACACTGTACTGAGATTGGGAAACCTCCAGCAAAAGCCAAACCGCTATCGTGAATCATCTGCGCCATTGGTGTAGGGTTTGCATCCGCCATTCTTGCCCAAAAATCACTGAAATCAAGATGACGAGCTTCGTTGTCCCCAATATTGTGAATGGCAGACTCAAGTGGAGAAATTTGTTCCTGTCCCTGAAATTTGATCTTCATATTGATAGTCTCAGGGCCGCAACCTAAACTCGGGAAGGAATTACAGAGAAAAGGGATACACGCGCAGGAATTAGGTTGCAAGGGCAGCATGGAAACAATGTGAAAAATGCAAAGGGGGAATACCCGTTATATAGCCGTTTAGGAGAGAGAAAGGCCATGAATGCGCATTTAATATATATACCCACCAATTTGAATAAGCAGGATATTCGGGTAAAGCGGCAAAAACTGGCATGAATGACACTTGGTTCATTAGGGACATGTGAGACGCGGATGCGAAACACGCGGCTCGGCCGGTTCGGGCGAGGCGGGGAAAAGACGCACAAATGTCTTTTGGGACACGCGGGACATGAGTGCGTGAAGTGCGCTTCAGTGAATCGGCCGAAAAGGTTCCAATGGGTCCGAAAAAGTTTGGGACATTTGAGACGAAAATGCGCGAAGTACGCGGTTCGGGAGTTTCGGCCGAAAATGGAACAACTTGCACTTTTGACTTGGGACAAAAAGCTCTGAAGTACGCGACTCGGGAGTTTCGGCCGAAAATGGAACAACTTGCACAATTTGATTTGGGACATTTGGAACACGAAAGTGTGAAGTACGCGGTTCGGGTGTTTCGGCCGAAAATGGAACAACTCGCACAATAAGTTTTGGGACACTTGGGACGAAAAGTTCCGACGGGCCCGAAATCGGGACAACTTCGGGGAAATCGGCCGATCGGGGAACAGAATGCACTTTTGAACTTGGGACAGTTGGGACAAAAAGTTCCGACAGGCCCGAAAATCACTCAAAATGACCCAAAAACGTAGATTTTCTCAATTTCACGACTTAGGTACTTTAGAGAAAACACTTAAACTCAAAATTTTTAAATTTTTACTTTCATCAGAGCAGGGAATTTTGAGTGGACAATACATGGTGGCTCATCGGGGATGACTTGGCATAAATTCAAGGAATGAGACAAGGCAAGAACTTAGACAAACTCGGGGAAGCAGACCAGTACCTTATCCATTGGGCCACGGAGTCAAAAAGCAGACCAATACAGAGGACAACACACCAAAACAGAAAAGGAAAGAAAAACAAAAACACTGTACAGAATATACAAAGGACTCCCTAATCACCTATGACTTGAACAACTTGAGATACTGCCCACTATAAGGAAGTGGGAGAGAAGAACCATCCATGTAATCAAGATAAAAGGAATTCTCACCAGCAAAGTGTCTGATCTTGAAAGGTCCGAGCCACAGGGAATCAAACTTTCCATGGCTGCCACGAGGTTCATGCCTTTTATCCCATAGCAACACAGTGTCTCCAACTTGGAAATCTCTGAACCTGGCTTTCTTGTCAAACAGGACCTTTACCTTCTGCTGGTGAACAGATATCGATCAGCAACCTCCAATCTGTCCTCATTCAGTTTGTGAAGGTACATAATTCTCTTATCCAGAGCATCACTGAAACTAGTATCCTCAATGGCCTTCATTAGATACAAGGCTGGCAGTTCCACTGTTACTGGCAATTGAGCTTCTACTCCATATACCACTTGAAAAGGAGACATTCCAATAGCTCTCTTTGGTGTAATCCTGTCTGCCCAAAGAGCATCATAGAGCTTCTTGTGCCAGTTTCGTTGAGACTCATTGACTAACTTCCTTATAATAGTCACCAGATTTTTGTTTGTGGATTCTGCTTGCCCATTTCCCTGAGGGTAGTAATCTGAAGAATGAGCCAGGGAGATGCCATATCCATAGCAGAAGTCCATTATCTCAGTTGAAGAGAAATTGAAGCATTATCTGTTACAATCTTGTTAGGTACACCATACCTTACTAAGATGTTCTCTTTGATGAAGCTGCATACCACTTCAGAAGTAGTGCTCTTAACTGGAATAGCTTCCACCCATTTGGTGAAGTAGTCAGTGGCAGTTAGTACATGAGTGTGACCAGCACTAGAAGCAGGATTAAGTGTACCAATGAAGTCCAAACCCCACTGTTGAAATGGCTCCTCAATCACAACTGGCTTGAGAGGCAAAGAAGCCAATTTAGGTCTTCCCACAAAGGTCTGACAAGCCTCACATTTATCCACCCACTTGGATGCATCTCTGAACAAGGAAGGCCAGTAGTATCCTCCACGGAGTATCTTATGAGCTGTAACCGTTGATGAATAGTGCCCTCCACATGCCTGATCATGAAAAGCTGAGAGCAACTTTCTCTGTTGTTCCTTGTCCACACACTTCAAAAATCTCCCATCTAAGCCACGCTTGAACAAAGCATTTTCCCATAATACATATTGCACTGACCTCAATTTAACAGTCCTCTTTTCTTTGGCAGTTAAATGAGAGGGGCATTCCCCATAGGTGAGAAAATGGGCGATGTCAGCATACCATTCGTCAACTGAACTAAGGAACAGAACGGTAGGAAGGTCAACTTTGTTCTCCAATAATTCATGCTTAGCTCCTTCAGCAATGAGCTCACAAAGACCTTTTCCACGAACCAGCTTGGTCGGCTTGATGTCAATGTCATACTCTTGGACCTTAGCAACCCAGTTCCCTCTCTTGGATCCAAATTCTTGTTGTGTGAGAATTGACTTAACAGTTGTATCTGGAACCAACACCATGGAGTGAGAGTTGAGGATATAAAAATGAAACTGCTTAACAACTTTGACCACTGCAAAAGCATGCTTCTCCATCATGGTGTATTTTAACTCATGATCCTTCAGAATATAGCTCATGAACGCAATTGGGAGTTCATGCTCATTAGAGTCTTCTTGAGTTAAGACAGCAGCCAAGGTATTATCTGTAGCATAGCAATAGATGATGAAATCTTTGCTGAAATCAGGACAGGCCAAAACTGGAGTTTTAGCGATAGCTCTCTTGATACCTTCAAAGGATTCCTTTCCTTCAGAAGACCAACCAAATGTTTGCTTCCCTTTCATCATCTGAGAAATATTCAAAGTTAACTCTGCAAAATCAGGGATGAATCTTCTCAAAAAATTGATCTTACCGAAGAAGGAGTGCACGCCCTTTTTACTGGTTGGGAGAGGAATTTGTTGGATAGCTTGTACTCGTTCAGGATCAATCTTAATACCATCCTTGGAGACAATGTGCCCTAATAGTTTTCCCTCTGTGACATGAAAAAATAGATTTTTAGGATTCAAAGAAATTCCATGCTCTCTGCATCTTAGCAGAACTGTCTCTAGGTGATCAAAATGATCCGCTCTTGTCTTGGAAAATACTGTCAGGTCATCAAGATATATGACAATACACTTCCCTTTCAAACTTCCAAAAGCCAGATCCATAGCTCTCTGGAAAGTGGCACCAGCATTAATAAGCCCAAAAGGCATTCTCTTGTAGGCAAAGGTACCCCAAGGAGTAGTGAAAGTTGTTTTGTGTTGATCTACAGTATCAACCTCTACCTGATTATATCCCGAGAATCCATCAAGCATGGATAACATTTCAGATCCTGTTACTGCTTGCAATACTTGATCCATCATAGGCAAAGGATAATTATCTTTCAGAGAAGCCTGATTCAGATTCCTGAAATCAACACAGATGCGGATCTCACCATTTTTCTTCCTAACAGGCACAATATTTGCAATCCATGTTGAATGGTGAATGGGAAAAATGATTTTAGCCTTCAACAACTTCTGTATTTCCTGAAAGATGGTGTCAGCTATTTTGGGGTTGTATTGCCTCTGTTTCTGCTTGAAAGGCTTAATTCCAGGCTTAAGAGGAATAGAGTGCTGCATATCTTTTGGTTTGAAAGCTTTCAAATCTTCATAAGAGTAAGCGAGAACATCCTTATACCTCTTTAAAAGATCAATTGCTTTTCTCCTCTCATCTGTTGTGCAACATTTTCCAATGTTCACGAGCTTGGGGTCAGTAGAACTCCCAATATCAATCTTATCATACTCAGCTGATTGCTGAGGTCCAGTAGAAGCTCTAGATTTCACATACCTGTCATGTTTATCAAATAATTCCTCCAAACTCACCAAACCTTTAGGAATCTTGTTTCCTTTGAGATTGATGCATCCATCTTGATCTGTTTCTTCCCCTTGGGTGACTGCTTGGTCAAAGGGCACACTCTCACGAGGTAGGTTGTCACTTCCCTCAAAATACAGTTGTTCGAAATTACCCTTGAGTTCCAGGAAGGAAAGCAAATGTTGATCATCATTGAAAACTTGCCAGTTATTGGTATTGTCAGGTACACTAGGCCGATGGACCATTTCAATAGTGAACTTATCCTGAGAGAAGTCAGGATGAGGAATCAGTAGTGACCCTGAGACTGCTAGTGAATCAGCCCTGCTGTTCTTCTCCCTAGGTATTGCCTCAATGGAGAAAGCATCAAGAAATTCAATGGAATCCCAAACCTGATTCCGGTAATGTTTCAGCCTCCCATTTTTTACTTGGAAAAGGCTTCTCACTTGCTTTACAATCAGTTCTGCATCACCACGTGCCAGAAGATTCTTCACACCTTGTTCTTTGGCCACTTGCAGTCCAAGAATGAGAGCCTCATACTCTGTTGTATTATTAGTGTTTTCGAACTGCAACTTAAATGAAAAAGGATGTAGGCATCCTTCAGGTGACACCAGTAGGACACCAGCTCCAGAACCAGCTGAGGAACAACTTCCATCAAACTCTAAAATCCAAATACCATTAGGATCTTTAGGTGACATTCTGGGAAGTTGGATTTCATCAGGGGACATAATCATGTAATTGCCATGACCCATATCCTCATAGAGTATTTGTGCTTTAGGATCATCCGTTTTTGCACAATATACTCAGATTGCTTCTCAGGCATCAACTTCTTCATTTGTCCATTAACAGGTATGAGTGCGTGACAGTCCATTTGGATTTCCCCACCCACATCTTTGCAGAAGTTCCTACTTAGCAACATCCCGTATGAAGGAGGGATATCTGCTACTAAGATGGTAGCCAACACTTTCTTTTCAGGCAAGGCAGCAAAAGCCACTTGTGCATCTTTAATTCTTCCGACCAGGGGCACTTCTTTACTCTCCATGGAGTAACAAGATCCATAAGTGCGTGTGAGGGTCAGGCCTAAAGCATGAGCTACTTTAGCAGGCATCACGTTATCTGAGGCTCCTGAGTCAATGACACAATTACTGAGCCTATGACCAGCTATAAGAAGTGTTACATAAAATGGTTTAATTTTGTCACCAGGCGAGGTGACAGCAGCTACCAGACTAGGCTGTGGTGCAGAAGGAGGAGTAGGTAAAAGGCCTTTAGAGGTGGTTTTGGAGTGGGAATTAACAAATTGAATCATTTTGGCAAAAGCTTTGGGATGAGTTTGATAATACTCGGCCTCTGAGATTTGAACCTTAGTCTTTTTCAGATGATCAATAATATCAAAAGACCCAGAAGTGGACGGGCCATCATCATTTGAAATTCTAGGCTTATCAACTTTAGGAGAAAAAGAAGGAACTTTGCTAGTAGGATTGACAGGACTCACCTTTGGTGTAGATGAAGTAGGGATAGGAGATCCTCTTTTTGCAATTACAGGAATAGTTGCCGACTGCTCCTTAGATTTCTTTATGGGCTGCGTCACTTTCTCCCTCTGATGTGTCTGCTCTCGAGTCATGACAGCAAATGATTCGCTATTCATGTCTGCTACCACTTCATCATAATCATCTCCATCATCGATGCCCTCAGTGGTGAAGAAATTAACCCGAGATCCCTCAAGTTCCTCTGCCTCATCATCAAATTCCTCCACAAACTCCTCGCAAGCTTCATTATCCTCATCATCATCTGGCTCTTCAACTTCGCAGGTTGCATTCACAGGAACCTTAACAGGAGGTCCTTCAAGTGCTAGTCTTGTTTGAGAAGAAGGCAAACGATTTCTGGGCTGAAATTTCTTCTTGGAACATCTGCATAAGGGGCATGCTGAGCCAATTGTTTCTTTATAGCAATGAGATCATTCGCAAGCTTTTGGACTAACGGATCAGTATTAGGTCCAGGAGTGGAGGAGGAGGAAGCAACAGACTTAGATTTGGAAGGGTCTCTCCTCAACTTCCCTGACATGATCAGATCATCCTCGACACTAACAGCAAGAGTTTGATCCTCCACCAATGTTGCGAGATTAGCCCTTCTCAGCGCATAACTGACTTCAGACGATTGGGCATTTAAGAAGAAACATTTTCGGATTTGATCAACAGGTCGAGTATTTACAGGAATTTTGTTGATCAGTCTGTTGAATCGGGCCACAAATTCTCTCATGGGTTCTGATGAATCTTTCTTTATCTGAGAAATTTGGGCAAGCAAGGCATGCACATCTTCTGCTGGCTTGAAACGGTTTTCGAACTGAGTTCTCATTGTGTCCCAGTCGGTGATAGCGCCAGCCGGAAGGTGGTAGAACCAATCAGCAGCATTATCTTGTAACGTCTCAACGAACAGTCTCACGGAGACGTCTTCATGCTCAACTCCCAGGACTCCACATGCAACAATGAAGGCCGCGATGTGTTCATCAGGATGCACTTTGCCATCACCTTTGAACTTAGGAAAGTTCTTCCGGTTACCTCTGGGTAACTCATGCAAAGGCTGAGGAAGAGCAAGGGGCCCGACACGATGACCCCAGGGCAATGGTGCCGCCATTCTTGGAAAAACGGCTTGGAGAGGAACTGCAACACCAGCAAGAATCAAAGCTTGAAGATTAGGGCTAGCTGGCTCTGAAGAAAAACCACCTGTGGGAATTCTATGTCTTGAACAGGTGGAGTGCTTGTCGAACGAGTCCTTCTATTTGTTGAAGGGAAAGGAAAACCCTGCTGCTCCAAAAGCTGAAACTGAGAATCTTCAATACCGAGGGCCCTTCTCCCTCGAGTAAAACGCGGAGTCGCCAGATCAAAGGATGATCGAAAAATTACAGAACTGGAATATGATTTTCCCCAGCGGAGTCGCCAAAAACTGTTGGTCGTCAGATAGGACTTTACGAAGAGCAACAGTCAGGGGACAAGAAGTCCCTCCTCTTTAATGGGAGAGGTTCCCTTATTCAGAAACGAACCTATTTACAAATGTACAAAACATGATTTGTTGGTTAAACTTGGATATTACGAAAGTGTTTTCTATGAAGATCATCAATTACAAAAGGACTGAGGAAAAGAGTATGGGAAAGAGCAGAAAGGCAACATGCAGAATTATAGATATCAGAGTAATTCTTTATGTATGCGAAGTCACAGTAAATTGAAACAAGATCATTTGTATTGGATAAATAAGATGGAATTCAGAGACACAAAGTTCTGTAAATAACATCTGCTAGAACACAAAGTTTCTTAACATAACACAGATTCATTAATCAAGGACACAAAGTTCCTTCTTGGTTATACAAGATCACCAGGCTTGCAAAGTTGAAGAGTATGCAATCGGTGAGACTAACAAACTTGAGACAAATGATCTTCACAAAGAAAATAAATGAAAGCTTAGGAATAACAGAGATCAGATAGACAAAGAATGGAAAGTCCTTCTGTATTGATTTCTTTATGATATATTTACACTTTTCAGAAAATAAGCCAAGTTCTTCCTCCTTCAAAATGGCGTGGAAAGGCCATTATATAGCTTACAAGTCAGTTACTCTTTGTAACTACTTCTTTTAACTAAAGATTAGTTAAGGATTGCCAATCGCAATACCTCAACTTATTACAATGAATCCGAGAAAAAGAAATAGAAAAGAAGAGAAGAATAAGGAGAAGAAGACAGGTGGTCGGTCACTGAGAGGGACCCACTGACTTCAGAATTCGCTGCCTGAATCTCTTCAATGACTCGGCTATGTCTCTGCCACGAGGGACTGATGTGTTGGCTGTAGACTGACCCCAAAAACCGAGACACTTCTCCATTTCTTTATCAAACTCGATATGAGTATGATAATCTTTGTTCGCTTCTTCAATGGCAGATTGAAGAGAGCAGACCTCCTTCATTTTCTCCTTGGAGATGGAGCTTTCCTTGAATAGATTATCTTTGACAAAAGCTCTGAACTGAGCTTTGATTTCTTGCAGGGAAAGGAGTACACCAGAAGTTTCATCTTGAAGATGGCAGTGTATATCTTTGAAAGAAGAGACCACCAGTGTCTTGAAAGCTTCACCCTTCTGCCAACTGTTCTTCAGCTCTCCCAAAGCCTCCTCCAAGACTTTGATTTTCCACTCCACACTGTAAACCCAGGACTTTGATAGATTATCCTTTGCATCATCAAAAACCTTATTTTCCAGTAAGACGTTCTCATCTATCTGTCCCATAAGGCGGAGGTCTACTATGCAACTACTCCAGAGCTTGAGCTCTTTATCCATGATCCCGATAGTAGAGGACAGCTTCTGTTGCAAATTATTCACTTTTCCATGGAGTTTGAAAGCTTCATCGATGAAGTTCAACCCTGCAACAAGCATATCATCCACCATGGCTTCCATAGCTCTGCCATAGATGGAATACTTGTGCATGTCTTTGATACTCATGTACTTCATCTTGGCTCAAAATTACAGGTGGTGGAAGAGTGGTCAATGGAGTAGGGTCTAAAACTTTGTCCTTAGACAAAAGAGACTTGATGAAACCTGTGAGAATTTGGGCCTGTTCTTCTAATTGCTCAATAGTTTGCTGCCCTTTTTCTACCCTCCCAATGACTCTTGTGACTGTTTCTTGGAGGTTATGAATCTCACCTTCAGGAGTAGACTCTCCCATTGGGATTCTCGAGAGCTCTAAGTCAGATACCTGCAAGTCCTGCTCTGATTTATCCGTTGTAGGCTTGGCAATCTCCAAGAATTGCTGACCTTGAGCATCAGACACTATTCTGGAGATAGTTCTGGCTTTCTTGGCACGAGAAGGAGTGGTGCCCAACAAGGCTGCGACAGCATCAAAATTTGACCCTGAACTCCGAGAGGAAAATTTTCTCTTCCTATTGTCAACCAAGGTTGCACCCACGCAAAAGAGGAAGAGGAATCAGCGGGAGGAGCAAGAGGGCCGAGAGACATAGAGCTCATGACACTCAAGGTGTGCATCTGTTGACTCGAGTTGAGAGGTGAGTGGGGCACTTGGGGCAATTGCGGCAGAAGAGTCAACATCACCTGAAAGCTCAGTGCTCTGGATTTCTTTATCTTTATCAGCTGGGTCTTCAGGAGCATTTGCAGGGGTTGGCATTTCACTTTCTTCACTTTCACTGAGAACAATGATATTCTCCGGTCCCATAGGCACTTCTACCTGCTTTCTTTGAGGATCATTTTCCACAGGCTCCTTCTTAACCTCCTTGAGTTTCTTCTGGTACACTTGAGTGGATGAAGAAGGAGTGGAAGCTGCAGGTCCTTGTATTGATGAGGCAGGTGGGGTTTGCACTGGTGTTTCTGACCTGGGAACCGATGCCTCTCTCCGTGGTGTTGAAGCATCCTTGGAAGAGGATTCTCCTGAGTGCCTTCTGAGCTCTCGAACTTTTCTATCAAACCAGACCTTAGTTCTAACTAAGACTGGAGCAAGGATCTCAGCCAGATCATCTTTTTCTTTCCTGTTCCAATCCAAGTCCTCCAAGGGGGTGTGCTTAATCACCTTTGTCATACTCATATGAGTATAGATCAGAATTATCATCCGGAGTCCTTGGGGACTCGGTACAAACCGAGTTCTTGGATCAATTGCGGGAGAACCCGCCACAATGCCTCTCCGGCCTCAAAATCATCTGCATGCACATCAGCCCAAAGTAGTCTTATGTATTGCCCTATGATGGTAGATTATCTTGATGTTCCGTTCAATGAACTTCTTCAAGTCAAAGCAGGTTCTTGGCTTGAAGAAATGGACAGTGATAGGAACCAGGGCTCTCTCTATGTTCTGGGCATCCAGGGCTGTTTTACAAGTGTAATTTCCCAAAGAGATGGGAAAGTGCAAACCGGAAATCTTCTTGTCCCTGCGAGGTTCGTGTAGGTTGTTGTCTAACTACCTGCATACTTCAATCAAGGCCATCTTATCATTGCAGAACATGGGAAGCCTCAGAGGGGTGCTCTCATAGCCAGCAAGCCTGATATAAGAAAATTTCCTGAATTGGATGAAATAAGCACCATATTGCGATATCAGGTTCATGGCTTCATCTGAAAACCTTCTAGCAGTATCACCTTCGAGCAGCCTGACCACGTACATGGTGAAAGCGTCATTGACCCTTCTGAAATTACGATTGCTGGTCTCCAGGGTGAACTGCGGGCAGTAGGCATATATTGGATCATCTTTGTGAGCGTCAAGGTAGGAAAAGCCAAACCATTGTCGTGACGCTGCCAGGGTATACATCAGGTACGAAGTCATGTAGAACTTCTTCGTTTGCTGCACATTGGACAGCTGCTCTGCCAAATTCATGCTGATGATCTCTGCCCAGTTAATATTTTGCGTTCCCTCGCACACCATGCTGATGAGCGGGCACATCCAGAAGTGGAATTCGTTGGTAGAGGGCAAACCCATAACCCGAGCCAGCAGAATTATAAAGTCAGACAATTCTTCATTAAAATCTACCCGGAAAAGGGTTTTGGACAGGTGAGAGGCTCCCTTCCTAGGGTTTTTAAGCCAGGACTTCGCCACTCGTGCCTTGTATTTGTCACTGTCTTGGTTGAACAGGGCCTGTGCTTGATCCGGGAAACGACTATGGCATTATCCATCTCTGGAATCCTCAGAGCAGTGCTAATGGTGGCAGCATCCAGTTTGGCGATGAGTTCCCCATGTATATTGGTCAATTCACTCGAAGCGGGGTCGAAGTGAGCTCCGCATGAAAGCACGGTATCAGCACACTGTACCGAGATTGGGAAACCTCCAGCAAAAGCCAAACCGCTATCGTGAATCATCTGCGCCATTGGTGTAGGGTTTGCGTCCGCCATTCTTGCCCAAAAATCACTGAAATCAAGATGACGAGCTTCGTTGTCCCCAATATTGTGAACGGCAGACTCAAGTGGAGAAATTTGTTCCTGTCCCTGAAATTTGATCTTCATATTGATAGTCTCAGAGCCGCAACCTAAACTCGGGAAGGAATTAGAGAAAAGGGATACACGCGCAGGAAATTAGGTTGCAAGGGCAGCATGGAAACAATGTGAAAAATGCAAAGGGGGAATACCCGTTATATAGCCATTTAGGAGAGAGAAAGGCCATGAATGCGCATTTAATATATACCCACCAATTTGAATAAGCAGGATATTCGGGTAAAGCGGAAAAAAACTGGCATGAATGACACTTGGTTCATTAGGGACATGTGAGACGCGGATGCGCGAAACACGGCTCTGCGGCTCGCCGGTTCGGGCGAGGCGGGGAAAAGATGCACAAATGTCTTTTGGGACACGGGACATGAGTGCGTGAAGTGCGCGATTCGGGCGAATCGGCTGAAAAGGTTCCAATGGGTCCGAAAAAGTTTGGGACATTTGAGACGAAAAAATGCGTGAAGTACGCGGTTCGGGAGTTTCGGCCGAAAATGGAACAACTTGCACTTTTGACTTGGGACAAAAAGCTCTGAAGTACGCGACTCGGGAGTTTCGGCCGAAAATGGAACAAGCTTGCACAATTTGATTTGGGACATTTGGAACACGAAAGTGCGAAGTACGCGGTTCGGGTGTTTCGGCCGAAAATGGAACAACTCGCACAATAAGTTTTGGGACACTTGGGACGAAAAGTTCCGACGGGCCCGAAATCGGGACAACTTCGGGGAAATCGGCCGATCGGGGAACAGAATGCACTTTTGAACTTGGGACAGTTGGGACAAAAAGTTCCGACAGGCCCGAAAATCACTCAAAATGACCCAAAAACGTAGATTTTCTCAATTTCACGACTTAGGTACTTTAGGATCCCATTTGATATTAGATTAATCAATATTCAACTCGGCCTTACGGTTATCCCACCATGAAGATGCTTCGTGAGAAAGTTGATATGCTCCCCATATCGCCTTTGTTTCTTCCGAGAAATTCCTTATTGCAAAGTATTTCTTCATTTCTTTGAGCCAATTCTCAGCCACATCTCCTAATGTGGTGCCATCGAACTTGGGTGGACTTATCCTTTTTATGTCATTAGTGAGTTCGATTGCTTGACCTAGCCTTTTTGTTCTCGGGTTGGACGGGTATGTTCATATTGTTATTATCAACACCCACATTGGCGTTATCCCCTAGAGATGGTTGATTATTGTTATCATCATCATCTTCCTCCCCATTTCCCATTACTTGTTGTTTAAGTACAGCCAAATGATCTCTTATGTCTAACGGGGTAGCAAGGATCTCATAAAGTTTGGGCGATTCTTTACTCCTTCCTCAAGCGGAGGATTATTTGCAACATTTCCTCTTGTTCTAACCATTTTTCTGTTACATAAGAAAATTTAAGTTTGATCAGATTATGGGACAGAATAGGTCCAAGAGCTGCAACCTGACTCGATACCAAGATGTAACATTCCCATTTTAAGACTTTAGAAATAAGGGGGAAAAAAATTAAATATAATGTTCTCTGTTCTAAAGAAATAATTATTTAGAACAAACATTCCCTACCAATTGATTTCAAATAGATAACCATATGCATTTGTAAATGACTTAGTGATCCATCGATCTATTCATTTTATAATTCGGTAATCTACCAATCTATTTATGTTATCTTTAAGTATTGAATACATATTGTATACTTTGTATACTTGGTTTTCTACCCTATCTTTGAGTCTTGAGTGATCTGTTTAAAGAACATATCGAATATTTGTTACCAATATTCATTTGATATCGTGTTGCTTTAAACTTGGTGACATAGGACAATGCAACCAGCAGCTTGCGATACTTTGGCCAAAGTTTTACAACATACTGTGTATGTCTCTATTCCTAGACAACATACTCGTCATTTTAGAATACATCCTTCACCTCACTCCTCTATTATCATGATTGGTCTTTACTGACTACCATCAGTCCACTTGTCCCAGGTTTAACCCTAGCCCTAGTTAGAAACATAAATTATTATAGGAAGACACTCACAATGACTTAGGGTAAATGGGCATACTTGGTTGACCTAAGTCAACCGGGTGTGCCAAGGTACCCTGAGCCATTGGAAGCTACTTCCTATCCTAAATATGCCACTAACCTGACCTAGAGAGAAACTAAGTTCAAGTTCTTATTGTGTGTAGATCTAGATGATCAATGTGGAAGGGTGATGCCACATGTCAACTACAACGTTGTATTCTCGAGAAGACCCAAGTCTTCTCAAAAGTACAACCCTATAGTTGGCATGTGCCAACATCCTATAGAAACTGTCTCATCGAGATGTACATACCCCAAGGAGATCATTAATACATTGTTAATTTGGATTATGTCTTGATTACAACAACCTTGTTAAACCCTAATCCAACACTCCATAAGTTCTTTCCTAAATTTGTTTCATTTAGTCCATGAATAACTTCCTTAACTTATGATTTCTTTTTAATGTTTGTTTTCTTAGTTTAACCAGCAGTTAACCAAAACAGGACAGCGATATCATAAGTTTCATTAAAATGTACTTTAACTTTCAGGAAGGTTTAACAACCGCATAAATCCAACTAAAGTGGACTTCATACAAAATGAAGTCTAATAATTAATAATCATATCTCCAAACCTTTTTGGTTTACATTCAATTGAGAGAGAAAGAGTCTCCCTCTACATGATTAAGTGTTAGGGTATATCATTCACAATACCCATATTTCTTACTACATGTTCATTACACATCACATTACTATGTTAAATTGTTTAGGTAAAACACATCATATTATACAACTCAACAAGTTGCATCATTATATGGGAAATTGAACCATTACCCCTTTATCCATCCTACCAAAGATAACAAGATAAGCATAGTATAATATGAATAATATAAACAAGATAGAACTTTCATCTTCTTTATAAAAGTACAAGATAATTTACACAACCAATGGAAATACATCACAACTCACAATTCATCATTACAATTTATAAATTTACAAGACTATGCACTTTAGGCATACTGCATAACAACAACCTTCATTCTATAAAATATACAACTTTTCTTTTACAATACAACAAAAGAATGAATCAGAATTCTTTACTAAGAATTAGACATATATCAGCCAATGCATCATATAAGTTTTTGCCTTCTTCTATCACTTACGTCGTCCATCTGCAAAAATTGCTAGCACGGGTCGATTGATGGCTGAGCATGATAAGCACTAAGAATTAAAATGAAGTACATTCCACTAATTGTTTCATTAAAGAAACATTGCTTTAATGAGATAGTTAAAACATCATACAATAAGCATAAGTGATATCAAACAGAAAGGAAGTACATTAATAAATCTAGATCAACTTTTAAGAGAAGAGTAGAATATAATAAACAATATCTACCTAAGAACTTAAAGTTCTATTGATCCTATCAATGGCTTGTAAACAAACAATAGATCTTGCCATTCCATTATCTCATAATTCTATCCTAATAGAATACCACATTTATCTTTTCTATGAGACAAAATAAGTGTATACAACATGGTTCATTCTAGGTTGATTCATCTAAATCATAAGCAAAGAATAAAAGGAACCAATGCATACTATACCCAAACTTATAACATCCAAGAAAAATAGACCAGGTTCATAACATGAATTACCTGTTCCTTTTCGGGATAACAATCTTGTAAATTCAACATTAAGATATACATCAAATAGAATTTCATAACATACAAGAAGGTATAGAAAATCAGAACAATCTAACTGTAATTCTAATTCCATTCGCATGTTAGAAGTTATCAATCAAAGATCTGAAACCAACGTTCACAACAAAGTAGTTCCATAAAGGAGTTAATCTCTACTCAAGTTCATCCCAAAAGATAAAGAGTACAAGAGACAAACCTACTCCTATCCATTTAAACTAGGCAAGGCTACTCAACAACAGTCGATAAAACAAGAATGAATTCTCTTACCACAGAGTAACCGACTTAGCTACTATCATTCAACCAATGATTCGAACCAAGTAGACCAACAGGTCATATGAAATCACCATCTCGAAATGGAATCGAGTACAGAGAAGTTCAAACAATGAGCCTATCCAAAGACAGAGAAAAGGTAACTCTAATAAGGAAAGGTCCATTTAATAAATCATTTCATACAACTGAACAAAAGAAGTTCCAGTTTCAAATCAAATCAGGTTGAAAGCTTATTGCAGACCCAAAACAAACATACGATCCCAAGAGAATACATATATATTTTCTTCCACAAAAAGAAGCCAAGGACTCATTCACTGTATCAGTCGAGAATAACATCCCAAAACAGTAAACTATCAAGTTCAGAATTACCCACGAACCCAAGACTGAAGACTCACAAAGGCTTCACCACTTAATACGAAGAGTAAATAGTTCGTGATTCAAAAGAACTAAGCATAAAACAATAGAACGGAGAAAGTATCCTTCCTGAATAGTTTCAGTGTCCAAGGTTAATAACCCAATCAATTCCAATGCAAAAGAAATGGAATTACCAAACTTCACAACCACAAAATTGTGGCAGAGGTGACTTGGTTCAAAACAATACAGTCAACCCAAAACACGGGTTCCCTCAAAACAGAGGGGAAAGAACACTCCCTTCTATTCCCATGCCAATACCATCTCAAAGAAGTCATTACAGCCATAAAACAGAAGTTCAACATTCCTTTAAGCAAGACGTCTCCAAACCTAAATCTCAAAGAGATTTAAACGACTCAACAAGCTACTGTTTCACCTGATTCTTAGACGTTTCTTTGAAATATTGATGAAACAGATAGGGTAACGGGCGTAGGAGGAATACCTATTGAAATGTTGGTTGGTTGGTTGTTGCGTGCGTGTTGACTCCTTGATCCAACTGATCATGAGAACTTCCTTTTGGCTAGGAGGAACTACCTGTAATGGAAAGCAAGACCACCAAAAAGAGTTAAACAATATGTGTAGTGAACTGCCTAGCGTGTGCTAGATCCAAGAAGTGTGATACTTCCTAGGCGATTTATCAGTCCACTGTTTAAAACAATTTAATGTGAGTAGTAAAATAAATCCTATTGTAATTTGAAATGATTTAGGTATCTCACTTGAAACTCAATAAGAAATATCTAATCTAATAGGCTAAGTTAAAATAAGATCCGAAGGTCAAACAACTAGTTCGGGTCTCTGTAGGTCAGCGAGAGGTCTCAGGAAAATCATAAGTGAATAAGGGTGATGTGGAATTAGGTGGATAGGTCACTATTCTGGGTTGTATGGGCATATACAGAGACCAATGTTGGTTAAGGGTGACTGACGGTGGTTGGGTGTAAGTGGTGCCGATTACTGTGGAATTCTGGGAATGCCACATAATGAGTTTTGGGTCTCTTTTTTATTACACAAAGGACTTTGGTTGGTTGGAATGAGGTATTAGGTGGTTGGGTGGATTTGTGAGGTTTTAATGGGTATATGGAGGGATGAGTATTAAAGGAGGTATGTGGGTGGCCAAGAGAACAAAAGGGTGACAATATAATGACAAAATGAAATGAACCAGAGGAATATAACGTTTCACTTACTTGGATTCTGGTCTGGGTGTCTGTGAGTGATGAATGAAGGTACTGGGAAGGGTTGAATGCTTCTAGGGATCACCAAATGTTGGAAAGCTCCTGCATGGGCTGCATGTGCATTCTCTTTTGCTTGGTTGGATCAAATCTATCTTTGGGGTGGTCTTTGGATTGATGGATGATTGTTAGATGCCTGTGCAAGAGAAAATGCTTGATCTCCTTCCTTGCATGTGTGTTCTCACTGAAATTCATTCTCAAAAGATGTGATATCTCTCAGGAATGTGCCAATGTTTTCCAACCTCAAAATAAGGTTGTTTTGGGGATTAAAAGGTGACCAATGGTGGTTCCAGCTTAACCGGCGATGGTTAGGGGTAACGGCGTCGTCAAGGTGGGATTTCCTAGGTTTACTAAACTAGGGAGATCCTCTTGATTTTTGGGATCTCGTGTCATTAACCCATGGATTAGACTGGAAGCTTCTTGTATGCATGTGGGAATGTGGTTAGAGAGAATGTAGGCATTGATTTTTAGGGTTTGGGTAAGTCTTAGTTAGTTATGGCAACTTACTAAGAATAGGTCTTAGGGTGAGTTGGCTTGATGAGGTGTCTAGGTGAGATGTATGTGGACATTATCCTAATTAAGATATTTAAATAATAAATATGGTGAGGATAATGAATTAATTTAATTTAATTAATATTAGTGGAGTGAAGGGGGCCATGGCTAGGTTAATGTGATGAAGGGTGTTTATTTGTCGAGGGACCAAAGGGGAGTGTGACCTAATTTTAGTGTCTACATTTTGCCCCTTTTTGTTGCATAGCTTGTATTGGTAAGTGACGCTAAAAAAATAAGATGTGGTTGCCCCATGTGTGGGTGAAGGTGATCCCCCTCAAACTAGGAACTGATGAGGTAAAAGGCAGAATCGGTGAGTGGTTTGATAAAAGGTAAATGTGAGAAAGGGAAGGTGGGGAATGGAGGGAAAAAGGGTTAAAGGTCTACTCGGGTAATCTAGGTTATGGGTCAGGGTCAAAGGTAGTCATTCAAATGCACGCACACATATAAACTGCATGACACACTATTGGGTTGAAGAGAAGTCAAACTCTACATCGTCTAAGGTCGATAGGTTTATCCAAACAAGGTTGAAGTGATCGGTATCCAAGGTATAGGATATGGTCAGAAACACATGACATAGGTTAGGTGCAGGAATGTTTAGGTATGTTCGGTACACCAAAGGTAAGGTCAGGATAAATGGTCACGAAAATAGGCTAGGTAAGGTCATTAGGTCAACAACACAAGTAATAGTGATGCAAGGTATAGCGAAACACATGAGGTCAAAGGTCACTAGCGATGGTCAGGGCCAAAATCTAGGTCACGGCATGGGTAAGGCCGAGGGATGGGTAAAATAAGAGTCCCAAAGGAGGACAAAGGGAGGTAGTAAATGATGAGGTCAAGAGGGTGAGGTAAATAGTCAGGGTAAAGGGTAGGTGAGGTAAATGGTCTAGGGTAAAGGGTAAAGGGTAAATGGTCAGGGGAAAAAAAGGAGGGATAGGCAGGGTAATAGGGTAAAATGTTGGGTTTTGTGCTAGATAGGGTGACCGATGTCGGTCAAGGGTAACCGACATCGGTATAGGAAACCGTCCATGGTAAGGTAGGGCACGAGACCGATGTCGGTGAAGGTGAACCGGCGTTGGTTAGGTCGGGTTTGTTATAAAAACAAAAAATCCATGTTTTTTGTTATTCATTTGTCATATTGTAAATTTGAGAAAATGACAAAAGAGAGAGAAAAGAGAGAAAAGTGTCAGACAAAATGGAGCATTGAGTTAGTAGTGTGAATGGTGGGTGATTGGTTGGTGAGAGGAGAGTCCACAGGATCGTCGTGCATGTGATTTATTGGTTGGAGACGCAGGGGAGATTTAGTGATGGCAGAGGCTAGAGAGGATCGGGGGGCCACCGTGCAGTGTAGTGGCTAGATGTGCCACTTAGAGAGCAGACAACATGATGAGGTAAGCATCCAACTTTAGTTGTATTTGGTTAGATAGATTAGATGATTGGTAGAGTGTTGTTGTAGTTGTTGTTTTGGGGGGGAAAAAAATTAAATTTGGGAATGGGGGAAAAGTGGGTAAAATAGGAATGGGGAGGCAATAAATGGGAGAGGAGGGGATGGGATGAGGTGTAAGGGAGTTTTAGGTAATTTTAGGTGGGTAAAAGGGGCAAGGGGGGAAGTTTTTGAGAAAAGAGGGGTTTGGGGATCGCGGGTTTTGCCATGATAGTGATCGGCGTCGGTCGAAGTGTGGTGGCGTGGTAGTGTGTGGCGGTATCGGTCACTAACGGCAGGTGACCGATGTCGGTTAAGGGTGACCGGGGTTGGTGAAAAGGAATGGCACCTGGTCGGATTTTGGGGGATAAGGGGCCAAAGGTGCCACAAGGTTGGGTGATTTATGGGTATGGGTGCACATGTGGGGATTAGGTTTAAGGTTTATTGGGCCATTAGCTATGAGGCACAAATTGGGGCCTTACAGGCATAGATATATGGACATGGGTAGGGGCACCACCACATGCACTAGGACCGGGTCCCAGATTCATAGGAAGGAGAGTGGACATTGTCCATGGCAGATGCAGTACGAGGCGAGACCTATGGGACCACCTGTGATGATGTGCCTATATCCAGGTTATGGGATGCCCTAGGTGAGGCCAAAGATACTACCAGACCGGTGATGGCGGTCGGAGATAGAATTTCTATCCTATGGAGAGATTATTGGGCACAATAGGCACCGAGTGAGAGGCGAGATCCCACACTCACGGTGTGGAGAGAGCAGAGGGCCATCAAGCTCGAGGCGAGGGGAGAGGAGCATGGAGAGGCTACCGGAGGCACGGAGACTAGCCACCTGGTGAGGTGGGAGTGCAGACTAGAGGGAGATTTAGGAGAGGGCGGGAGGTATAGGCGATACATAGATGGAGGACATCTACCGAGATGCCTGATATGGGGCTTGGTTTTTATGTATGATAGTCATTTTTTGTGATATATACCGGCCTGTGCACCGAGAGATAGTTATATTTTTTATCACATACTGGCTGCGTCATTTGAAGATAGTGAGGATGTACGAGAGTTTTTGTATATTTTGAGCATATACCGGCTGCGTGCTGAAGATATTTTGTATTGGTTTTATTATGTTATTGTATATGATACTGGCCTATGTGCTGATGACATTTTGTATTGAGTATCGGCCTACGTGCCGATGATTTTGAGATGATGGACATGATGGGACATCCATGTATGTTGTATTGAGATACACATTTATTTATATGATGAGATACATGAGATTCTTGATTTGTTGATGTTTTGATGAGACTTTTGATTTGAAATTCAGATGAGATTTTTAGTGAGTTAGGCATGATGAAAGTAGGTTGGTTTAGGCATGGATTGAGTTAGGTCTAGTTTAGGAATGGATCGAGTCGGGAGTTGAGGTCATCGAGTCAGGTTTTAGGCATGGATTGAGTCAGGTCTTAGGCATGGATTGAGTCAGGTCTTAGGCATGGTTGAGTCAGTTTTTAGGCATGGTTGAGTCAGGTTTGTTTTAGGCATGGTTGTGTTCAAAGTAGGTGAAGTTGTGATTTATTATTTTGTGCAATGAATGATAATATGGGACATATGTGAGATGTGGTATAATATATGCATAATGATGATAGCGAAATGGTAGGCATAATAAATGTATGTTGTGATGAGGATTAAAATATGAAGCAACGTGTTATGTATGTGGTTTAATTTTCAATTGTTGATATAAAGAAGAAACTAGGTGGGGTATGATGTAATGTGAGGAAGATGAAAGATGAATTGTTTAGGGTAGAGAGTGGCGAGCTAACCTCCAAGGGCCCCATGCCCTCGGAGTGTTGCCTACATAGTCCCGGTGAAAAGGGACCTCAGGCCGATGTAGTTCTCCCATGAGCTAGGGAAGAATAGGATGAGGTATGAAAATGAGTTAGTAGGTTTTAGGTATGTTGTGGTTTTAGGTCTGTTAGGTGTGGGTGGGTTATAGGAAAATTGGTATAGGTGATGTTGATTGTGGTGAAAGAAGAAGAGGACCCCAAAGGTAAGCGTCGAGGACCAAGTCTTGTGTAAGGTAATCAAAACATAATAAAGACGGTTAAAAGATAAGAGGGGCAATAAAGCCACCTGATTGGTTAGGATCATACTAAGTAGATCATACCTTGGAGGAGGTGATGAACGTAAGACCCTAAAGACATTGCATGATTGATTTTTCTATGGTGAAAAGTAGTCACATGATCACCAAATGTCTTGGTTTCCAAGAGGTCCCTTGAGGCGGTAGGAAATGGGAGTGGAATGGTGAGAAGGGTGAAAGGTGGTTAATTTTATATGATATGAGGTAGCATGCTCTTCGGGCAAGAGATCCAAGGTCACAATGGGCAAGTCCATGACTAAAAATTTTTCTATTTTGACTTGTATGTGAGATAGACTGATCGATGTGGGAAGTCTATATGGGATGAATAATTTAACTCCTTGAGGTCTTCGTGAAGCTGATCGATGCGGGAAGCTTCCAATTTTTCTCGTTCTTTTTTTTTAAAGGGCTTTACATAGCTGTCCTTGAGGGAGCAGTCTATTTATAACAGTGGTTATCGAGAGGAAGATTTCCTTTTGAGGGAGTCATCTTTATATTAGAAGTTTGACTCAAGGAGTTGGGTCCCATGTGAGGGCTTTGAAGTCATGGACAAGACCAAGGTGAAGAATAAGATTCTTGTTCAAAAGCAGGGTGAAACGACCATGGGATCTCATCTAAAGGTAGATGAAAAGTATCCATGAGAATCATGCTATGTGCAACGTCGTGGTACACATATTCAAGAGAAGATAACAAGTGACGGGTACTCACATGATTCTTGTTTAATCATTGGTGAGGTGTATGAAGTGGATAGCACTCAAGGGACGAGCATGGAAAGAGACAAAAAGTGATGTAGGACTAAAAGTCAACAATAGAATGGTCGAAGATGCAAGGTGTTAAGGGGCTCAGGTTCGGGTTTACCATCAAGTGAAGATAAATGATAAGCACCTGATCCATAAGTATGAGTCACGATGTATGGTCCAAGCCAATTAGGAGAAAATTTGCCCCGTTTAATTTTTTTGCTTTGGTTACATGTTGATTTTCTTTCAGGACGAGGTCACCAACTTGGAAGGTTCATTCATGGACACATTTGTCATAGGCACATTTGATACATTTTTGGTAAACTTGAAGGTGGTCAAGAGTTAAGATGAAGTTCGTCTAATAACTCTAGTTGTGCTAAAAAGTCTGATGAAATTCATCATCATTAAGCATGTCATGGAGAGAAATGCGGAGTGAGGGAATCTAGACTTCGAGAGGTAGAATAGCCTCTATACCATAGACCTAGAGAAAATGGTGTGGTGGCAGTGGAAGTGTGAATACTAGTGCGGTATGCCCATAGGGAAAAAGGAATGTGCGTATGCCAATCCTTCCCAGTATCGTTAACCACTTTCATAAGAATTTTTTTAGGGTTTTATTAGTGGATTCGGCTTGGCCGTTAGTTTGTGGGTAATAAGGTGATGAGAAACTTGAGTTGAATGCAAAGGTGTCGCAAAGTTTTTTGCAATGTTTTGTTTTTGAATTGTTTTCCATTATCAGTGATGAGGCGATGAGGAACACCAAAGTGACAAATGATGTGATGATTGATGAACTCACATATTTTCTCAGACTTTTGTGGAGATGAGTGGTATGGATTCAACCCATTTTGTATAGTATTCGGTAGCGGTGATGATCCATTGATGTCATTGGGAAGAATGGGGTTGATCTCTCTGACAAGATCCAAACCCCATTGAGAGAAGGGCCAAAGGTCACGGGTGACTGTAAGGTGTGCGGGTGTGTATGATGAAGATTGGCATGTTGTTGGAATTTTACACAACATTTGACGTAGTCACAACAATCATAGTTAAGGGTCGGGCTAGTAATAGCCTAGGCGAAGAATACGCTTAGCAACAGCAAGGCCACTGAAGTGACCTCCACATATGCCATCATGAACTTCCTTAATGGTATAAGGAATTTCAAAACTCGTGAGGCATCGTAAGAGAATACCATCAAAGCCACGCTTATAGAGGAGGCCCCCCAAGATGACATAATGAGAGACCTTTTTAAGGAAGGTGTGTTTGTGCATTATGGGTGAGATTAGGAGGTAAGATGGAGAGAGAAAGATAGTCGGAGTATTGTTTGTACCAAAGGTCACTCGGAGTCAGGGTAGCGGTTCCGATAGAGTAAACTTCATGTGGTAAATAAGAAGGTGATTGGAGTCATTGTATGGTGACAAATATTTTAGAATCGGTGGGCGAAGTGGGTATTTGGGAAGCAAGCTAGGCCATGGTATCTGCAAATTTTTGGTTGAACATGGGACGGTTTGAAGGGTGTAATGGTCAAAGGTGGTCAAAAGTATGTCTACATGATGTTTATACTTTTGAAGCATCTCATTACAACATTGGTATATACCATTGACTTGGTTTACGACCAATTGAGAATCACCAAAGATGTTGATTGATTTGACATCTAGGGCATAGTAGCTTGGAGACCTAATACGAGTGCTTCGTATTCGGTGATATTGTTTGTGCATTCAAAATTAAGTTTGAAAGACAAAGGCATGGGATCACCATCAAGTGAAATGAGGATAACACCAGCCCCACCCCCACGCTGACACTTTGAACCATCGAAGAAGAGTGTCATTTGGTAAGGGGTTCATCGAGAAAGGGTAGTAATTGACTCATCTGGAAAGTCAAAATTAGAGGGTTAATCCCCAAAAATAGGTGCATCGGCCAATTAGTCAGTGATAGCTTGACCCTTGATGGAATTTTGATGAATGAATTTGAGGTCGAGGTCAGCTAAAAGCATAAGCCATCGAGCGGCACGCTGATTTTGATAAGGTTTGGCATACATGAAGTGTAAGGGGTCGGTGTTGGTCACAACATAGGTTTTGTGGTTGAGTAGGTAATGGCGGAGTTTAGTGGCAATGAAAAACTAAGGCTAAGCAAATTTTTTTGGGATGGGTGTATCGGGTTTCATAGTCCAAAAGAGTATGGCTTATGTAATAAACCACTGCTCCTTGTGTTGTTCATCACGATGAGCGAGCATGGCTCCCAAGGAGTGATTAGTAGCTGAGATGTATAGGTAGAAAGGTTGATCATCCTTAGGTGGAATGAGTACGGGTGGTTGGAGAAGGTACTGTTTTAGGGCCTCAAAAGCTTTGTGACAGTCATCATCCCATTTAAAGGAGACATCCTTCTTGAGCAGATGATGAAATGGTTGGCACCGATCAGATAATTGTGAAATGAAATGGAAAATAGACTACAATTTACCTTGCAGGCTATGGAGTTGTTAAGGTTAGTGGGTGGAGGCATTTCGAGAATGGCCTTGACTTTAGCAGGGTCAACTTCTATACCACATAAGGAAACAATAAATCCTAGGAGCTTTCCTGAGAGAACCGCAAAGACACACTTCTTTGGCTGAAGGAAAACGTAATATTTAATGAGGCGGTCAAAAATGGTTTTGAGGATGTAAGGTGTTCGGAGCAATGTTTAGATTTGGCGAGGAGATCATCCACGTAATCTTCCAATATATGATGCATGATATCATGGAAGATGTAAGTCATAGCCCGCTGATATGTGGCACTAGCATTTTTAAGGCCAAAAGGCATGACTCGGTAGTAGAAGGTCCCCCAAGGGGTGATGAACGTGGTTTTTTGTTGATCTTGGGGAAAGCAAGATTTGGTTATAACCCGAGAATCCATCCATGAGTGATAGCATCTCGTGACCAGCGGTAAGGTCAACCAGTTGATCAATACCGGGTAAGGGAAAGTCATCTTTTGGGTAGGCTAGGTTGAGGTCACAAAAATCCATGCAAATGCGGAGTCCCCCTGTCGCCTTAGTGACAGGGAAAATGTTAGAAATCCAACGAGGATAATCAATGGGTAATATGAAGGAAATAGAAAGAAGGTGTTGAATCTCTTCTTTGATGAGAAGGGAAATGCGAGGGTGCATTTTCCTTAGCTTTTGTTTGATGGGTTTGGCATCGGGAATAGTGACGATATTGTGGACCACTATGGTGGGGTCAATACCGGGCATGTTTGCATAAGACCAAGTGAAAGTGTGGTTATGATCTTTGAGAAAAGAAGTGATGGCTTCCTATTGAGCATCTAAAGATTGGTGATCTTTAGGATGTGCGGTCATCATCTGAGTGTGAATGTTGATCTCGATGGTCGATTCATTCAACATGGTTTGTGTCTCGAGAGGGTAATGACCGATGAATATATGAGTCTTTACGCACCAAGGTAGGTGAGTATAGATTCATCATCGACATTGAACAACGTTAATTGAAGGTGTATCATCATCGATCATTTGGGATACGGGAAGGGAAGAGAGGAAGGGGCCTCGCCCTCACATTGATAAGTCAAAGGCCCCAAGGAAATAGTGTTTATGAAAAAAAAAAGTTAGGAGGGATAGATTCAGGATCCATCGACTCCGTTGGTGAAGGTGGTGATGAAGGTAGGGTGGGTGAAGAAGGCGGAGAAGAGTTGATGTCCTCGATGGGTTCAATGCGGGCTTGTTTAGTAGGTGGTTCAGGAAAGTCAATACCACTACGGTCGTTATGTTTGTAGGTGGTACATGGGATAACGGTATGGCATCCTTGCTCGTAAAATCCAAAACTGAAGCCCTTCTACGCACATCGGTGTAGGAAGGTGTGGGAAAAATGGCAATTGATGAGAGACTGGAAGTCAACGGAAAATGGGTGGGTTTGTGACGGTGGTTCGGGTGTGTAAGTGGTAGTATCAAGTCCCCCATATGTGAGACTGGTACGAAGGTGAGGAGGACCATAAAGGAGGCATTCTCCTATGCGGTGATCATAGCGGGGGTGTTGGTGAAGACTTTCGTACTCTTGTGGAGTAATAAATGTGTTGACACTATATAGGCGATACTCCCCTAGAGTGAGGCATTGAAAAACACCTTCTAAGGGATCGGTGGTTGGTATGTAGGTAGCTAGAATGGATGTCAGAGGTCGATGTGGAGGTGGAGTTAATGGATTGGGAGGCTGATGGGTCAGCCGTGGAGGTTGTGGTAGCAGTAGGAATGGAGGAGGTATGTGTGGTTGAGGTAGCGACTGTACTGGTAAGCGGAGGTGTAGACAAAGTGGTGGTGGTTGTCAGAGGTAGATGCTTTAATGGGTATGAGCACGTCATTGGGTCGATAGAGCATGTTGCATGTTTTAAAAGGTGATGGATCAGCTGGGATAGTGTAGGTGTGCCCTTCGTGCTCAAACTTTACATAATGATGCAAAGTGGAAGGAATGCATAACTCATGACACGAATCTAGGGTCTTCCAAGCAACAAGTTATATTGGAATTCCCCTCAAGATGTAGAATAATTCTAGAATAGTGCGGGGGCCCACGTGAATGTGGAGGATGACAGTGCCTAATGTGGAGGTGATAGCATCATTGAATGAACGCAACATGACAGGATGTTTATGCATGCAATTTTCAGGTATGCGCATTTGAGTGAATGCATGGGATGAAATGATGTTAATGCTAGCGCCCCCATCAATCATCACACATCGTACCCATATGTCATCGATGTGGATAGAGATAAAGAGAGTTGGGTCCGGGTCATCATTTTGGTGTGGTGCGATCTCTTCCTCTAAGAAGCTAAGGGAGGCTACTTGGTGAATAGGGTGGGGTGAAGATGAAGGTGGTAATTTGGTGAGAGAGGCTACATGATGGGGTGTGATGATGGAGGCTATGGGTGTAGGGTCATTGGGAAAAACTGAATAGATTGAAGAACCTCCATGAGAGCTTGATGATGAGATTCCGATGTTTGGATGAGGTCATATAAGGACATTTTAAGGGGAGATTGGTGTAATTGTTTGAGCATGGTGCGATGTGTGACTCCATTAGAAATGGGGTATGTGGGGCCGTGAATAGTGATTTTAGGTATGGGTGCAGATGGTATGTTGGGTATAGGATTGGTTGGTGGGTCAGTCACCTTTTCTTTACCTTTATCCTTCTGAGCATGTGTAGTGACATGTATCATGTTGATTTGAGGGGAGTTGGTAAATGGAGAAGGTGTAGGATGAGTGGTATAACGACATGATAGGAAGAAACCTACGGAGGAGAAAAACCTTGTGAGGTGAGCTAGGTGCAATGACATTTGGGTGGTGGCGTGGAAAGTTCTCAGATGTGAACCATGTTAATTTTGAATCTTGGAGGTGGTTTAGGAGTTGTGGGGGTGGAGGTTGTGGTTGTTGAGTGGACAGTGTGGGAATGGGTGTCGGTGAGGTAAGGTCCTCATTGAGAAGGTCATCATCATCAAAGTTGGCTTCAGAGGACACAACTAGATAAGGATGGTTTTCAAGGCCTTGCAATTCTCCACATCGTGTCCCTGACACATGATGGTAGGCACAAATTTTAGTGTCATCAAACCCTTTTGGCTTGGGTTTGAGGGGGTCGTAAGGTCTGAGTGGCGGCAATGTGATAACGAAGTCTCAAGGAGGTTGGTTAATATTTTGGCATATGACCCCGCTAGTGGGTCACAATGAGAGGTGAAAGTGGGTTTGGGTGTAGGTATGACTGATTGTTGAGGAACAGTCCTCACAAGAGGGGGAATAGGTCAAGCTATGGTTTTGGGTGCTGGTATGGTAGATGAATGGGCAGGAGTGTGTGGATGTTTTGACTATCTTATTGGAGGGTAGCGATTTTTTTTTTTTTGGGTTGCACCTTCTTGGGTAAAGGTGATATGGGTGTATGAGGTCCAGAGGAAAAGTAGATGGGGGAAGAGGGTGAGTTACCCATGGGGATAACGGAGGTTTTGTGAAGATAGATGATGCGGGTTGAGCAGGGGGTGTGAGAGAAAAAGACTGAAGTGTAATGGGTAGTGAAGAAGTTACAGAGAGTATTGGGGGTATGGGTGGTAAAGGTGTTGCAGGTGTAGGTGTAAGTCGTGTCGGTTGCTTAGGTAGATTAGAGGTCTATGAGAAAGGAGTGGGCTGTTGTGAATTTTTGGTTTATTGACGGGTGGAAGTTTCTTAACCGTGTTGGGGTTGAGGTCCTAAGACGGATGTGACATGTGCTGAGTTTGATCGGGGTAGGCTGGGCTACAAGGTCTATGGGTTTGGTTCTTGTTTGGGTCTTGGAGTAGGTGTGGCGTTGACTTTGTAGGATGTAGCTAAATCCGAGTTTGATAGGTGGATGAGTAAAGTTGGTGGTTGGGGTAACCCTAAGGTGGTAATAGGTTTAGTCGAGGAAGATGATGTATGTGTGGGTTTGAATTTAGATGTAGTTTGGGTTATGGGTAAAGGTGTATGTTGAGATATGATGGGTGTTGTGGAAGAATTTTTGATAGAGGTGGTTGTTTTCGGTTCAATTGGTGAAATATTTTTGGGTAGATAGTCAAAATATTTTTAGTATAAACGACTTACATGGACTATCTTTCCCTTTCTATATTACCTCCGATCTCACCTTAATGGACAGCGCATCTTTCTCAAGAAGGCCTCTCGTTATGTCATCATGGGTGGCCTTATCTATAAATGTGGATTTGACAGTATCCTCTTACGTTGCCTTACCAGCTCTTAAATCACTTATACCATTAAAGAATTTCACGATGGCATATGCGGAGGTCAATTGATGGCCTTCTATTGCTAAATGCATTCTTCACCTAGGCTATTCTTGGTCGACCCTAAATCATGATTGTTGTGACTACATTAATCGTTGTGTAAAATTCTAACAACATGCAAATCTTCATCATACACCTAGTCATGCCTTACAGGTTGCTCGTGACCTTTAGCCCTTCTCTCAGTGGGGTTTGGATCTTATCGAAGAGATCAATCCTCACTCTTCCCTAAGACATCAATGGATCATCACCTCTACTGAATACTATACCAAATGGGTTGAATCCATACCCCTCATCTCTACTAAAGTTGAGAAAATATGTGAGTTCATCAATCATCATGTTATTTGTCGCTTTGGTGTTCCACATCACCTTATCATTGATAATGGCAAACAATTCAAAAAAAAATCTCTGAAACTTTGTGATGCCTTCGGCATCGACAACTTCTCCTCCCCATATTACCCCCAAACTAATGGCCAAGCCAAATCCACCAACAAAACCCTAAACAAAATTCTCATGAAAGTGGTTAACGATACTAGGAAGGATTGGCATACGCACATTCCTTTCGCTCTTTGGGCATACCGTACTAGTATTCGCACCTCCACCACTACCACTCCCTTTTCTCTAGTCTACGGTACCGAGGCTGTTTTGCCTCTCAAAGTCCAGATCCCGTCTCTCTGTATCTCCCTTCAAGATATGCTCACTGATGATGACTTTTCCAAGACCGTTAACACAACTTGAGTTATTAGACGAACATCATCTTCATGCCCTCGACCATCTCCAAGTCTACCAAAAATGCATCAAGCATGCCTATGAAAAACGTGTCCATGAACGCACCTTCAAGGTCGGTGATCTCGTCCTCAAGGAAAATCAACATGTAACCAAAGCAGAAAAAAATCAAACAGGAAAATTTGCTCCTAATTGGCTTGGACCATACATCGTGACCCATGACTATGGATCAGGTGCTTATAACTTGTCTTCAAGACGGTAAGCCGAACTTAAGCCCTCAATGCCTTGCATCTTCGACCATTCTATTGTTGACTTCTAGTCCTACATCACTATTTATCTAGTTCATGCTCATCCCTTGAGCGCCATTTACCTTTTCTTTTCCACACCTCATCTCCAACGACTAAACAAGAATCATGTGATTACCCATCACCCTTTTGCCTTATCTTAAATATGTGCACCACGGCTCTGCACATGGCATGATTCTCATGGATACTTTTCATCTTCTTTTAGATGAGATCCCATGGTCATTCACCCTTGCCTTCTCAACAAGAACCAAATGCTTCGTTATAGTCTAGTCCATGACTTAAAAGCCAAAAAATTTATTTCCAAAAATAAGGGATTAACTCCTTGAGTCAAACTTCCAATATGAAAGATGAATCCCTCAAAAGGACATCTTCCGCCTTCAATTTTCACTATAAGTAGACTGCTCCCTCAAAGGACAGCTATAAAAAGCTCGCAATTCTCTACATAGTCTATCCAAAAAGAGGACTATTTTCTCAAAAATCAAAATTCAGAAGCTTCCCGCATCAATCAACTTCGTGAAGACCTCAAGGAGACATATATTCATCCCATATAGACTTCCTACATTGATCAGTCTATCTATAACAAAAAAAAGTACACTTTTTCGTCACGGAATTGTCTATTGTGATCTTGGATTCCTTGCCTAAGGCATTTTGCTTCATAACATATGACCTGATTACCTTCACCTTATTACACGTTGTCTCTTCACCTCATACTACCTCAAGGGACACATGAACCTATGACATTTGGTGATTATGTGACTATTCTTCACCTTTAGAATAATCAATCATGCAATGTCTTTAGGGTCTTATGTTCACTAGCCTATCTGTAGATGTTTTCATATGTTTTGATCCTTGCCAATCGGTGGCTTTCTTGCCCCCTCTTATCTTTTCTCTTCTTCATTAACCTTTTCATTCTCCTATATAGTACTAGACCCTCGGCCTTTGTCTTTTGGGATTTTCTTCTCCCACCTCAATCGACCTAAAATCACCTTTACCTATCTACCCATTCTCAACCCAACCATCAATGACCTCAACCTAATTATACCTATGACCTAGAATCAACACTACCTATCGACCTAAAATCACCTTCACCTATCTACCTATACCCTACCCAAACTTAATTGACCTTGACCTAATCATCCCCATGACCTGGACTCAACCCTACCTATCAACCTACCTACCTCTTCTTCTATCTTCTCATATTATTCCCTAGCTTATGGGAGAACTACATTAGTCTGAGGTCCCTTTTGTCGGGATTATATAGGCGGTACTTCCAAGGCATGGGGGCCTGGAAGGTTAAGCAGCCACTCTTTACCCTCACCATTTTCTCACCTTTACGATTTCTTGTTCATATCACAAACCTAGAAATCTATCCAATATCCACATCATTCGACCTACATACACTCCTCACCTTTCACATATTCTTTTACCACTACCATTCTTTCCCTATTCATTTATAACCCATATTTAAACATTGTACACCATTACATTCATTTCATTAACATGTATTACCAAAATATTGAAATATGCATCCATGCCTAAACCAACCTGACTCCACCATGCCTAAACCAACCTGACTCCACCATGCCTAAACCAACCTAACTCCACCATGCCTAAACCAACCTGACTCAATCCATGCCTAAACCAACCTAACTCCACCATGCTTAAAACCGTCCGACTTCACCATGCCTAAACAACTGACTCAATCCATGCCTAAAATTAACTCGACTCATACCATGCCTAAACCAACCCGACTCAATCCATGCCTAACATTAACCCGACTCAATCCATGCCTACATCAACCTAACTTTCGATCCATGCCTACATCGACCGACTCGATCCATACCTAAACTGATCGACTCCATCATGCCTAACTCACATACTCCATCCATATCAGCATAAAGTAAATAAAATACACATCACAACATATAATCAAATGAACCTCTTATCTCACCCCCACCTCGGCCTTACCCGTTTGTGACCTATCTACCTAGACCCAGTAAAACTATTTGTGACCTTTGAACCAATGTGTCGCTCAGCTATACCTTATGACATACATTACTGTGTTGATTAACCTAATGACCTTACCTTGCCTATTGCCATGATTATTTATCCCGACCCTACCTTTGGTGTGCAGAAACATACCTAACCATTCCTGCACCTAACCTACGTTGTGTTTCGACCATATCCTATACCTTGGATACCAGAATCACTTCAACCTTGTTTGGATAAACCTATCGACCTTAGACAATGTAGAGTTTGCAAGCTCTTTAACCTAGTACCGTGTCACAGTTTATACATGTGCGTGTGTTTCTCGCCCCTACCTTTGACCTTGGCCCATTTACCCATTTACCTATATGCCCGATTTTCCCTTTCCCCATTCCTCATTTCTCATCATTCTGCTTTGCATCCACTTTTATCAAACCACTCACCGATGTGCTTTGCCACCTCATCAGTTCCTAGTTTGAGGGGGATCACCCTCATTCCCACTTGGGGCAACCACACTCTATTTTTGTTTGCATTGCTTACCAATACAAGCTACGCAACAAAAGGGGCAAAATGTAGACACCGAAATCGTGTCGTAATCACCTTGGTCCCCTAGTGCGGCCCTATAATCACTTCCTCATCCTCAACACCTTATCACCTACCTCCTACACCCCACACATTTTAATTTAATTACTTTAATTAAATTAATGCCATTTACCTCCATACATATTAATTTAATTATTTTAATTAAGTTAATGACCTTTTACCCACACACACATTAATTTAATTATTCACATTAAATTAATTCACTACCCTCACACACCTATTTAATATAATTTCCTTTTATTAAATGCACCTCACCTAACCACCTCCATCATTTGACCCATTAACCTAAACCCTAAACCAATGTCCTAAATAAAACCTAACATTACACCCATCCCCTCACCTCACATTTAAAAGCCTCCTAAGGTTGGTTTTCACCCGAGGAAAAGAAGAGACCCTTATCAAATGGCGGAACAACTTCCCAGGCAACTTGTTGAATAACCCGAGATATCTCACCCAAACCGATGTCGGTTCGACCCTAAACCGATGTCGGTTCACCTAAACCGACACCGATTATACGAATGGACCAAATGGCCTATTTAGACCCATCTACAGCTTTGTAATACGGGTTGGTTGTTGGTTGAAAAACTGATCTCAGATTGATCGCTTAGATGTGATAGCAGAATGAAGATTGATTTGTGATCACCAAAGGCAACCAAATACACTGGCACAACAGTGAGACTTTCTTCCCAGCATCCTCCAACGCAAGCAACTTCTTCATTATTCTTCAGACCTATACCTCACAAAAGAGTAAGTATCCTCCTTCCATCTATTTCATTTTCTTATCATCATTTGTAGTCTTTGTGGTAAAGGAACCTAGTCTTTTACTCTCTGTCCATTCCTCTCTCCAGTTATAACCACCTTCCATACCCAATCATCTTAATACTTGGCCCAATTTCCCATTTTGACCTCCTCAGTAGTCTCAGACCTTCACAACATATCTACACCCCCTCTATGATCAATCCTCATCTTCTATCCACTCCACTTTTTCCCAAAACTCCAAAAACCTGACTATGTGATTCCACCAGCCCCGACTTAACCATCGTCGGTCATCTCTAACTCATTTGTTCTGATAAAACCATCATCGGTTTCATAAAACCGCTGGTGGCCTCTTTGTTGCTGATCTCTACCAAAATAACATCCCGCTTCGACATACATCTACTTAAACACCTATTTGACCTTCAGATCTATATCTAACCTAGCATGTTAGCTCAGATTCACCTATAACCAACCTACTTGACCTCTAGATCTCCTTCTAGCCTAGCTTGTTAGATTAGATCTAGCCTATTACATTTTGTATGAGATGCCTAAATCATATTAAACTACAGTAGGACAATATTTACTTTATTTCAGCATTGAATTGTTTTAAATACAGTGGATTGATAACCATCTAGGAAGTATCACACTTCAGGATCTAGCACATGCTAGGAAGTCCACTGCATATATTGTTTAACTCTCTTTGGTGGTCTTGTTTTGGTTCTTATACAGGTAGTTCCTCCTAGCCAAAAGGAAGGTCTCATAATCACTTTGATTCAGAATTTAGATACGCATGCATATAACCTTCAACCATCCTAAAACCAGGTATTCCTCTTACCACCCTTTACCTTATCTATTTCATCAAGTACTTCTCAGAAAACTAAGAAATCAGGTGAAACATTTTGGCACGCCAGTGGGACCCATTCAAGGTTCCTTGCATCTTTCTTCATTCCTAGGTGAAAAATTGTGTGTGTTTGTTTCCCTTCTAGTAGCATTCACATTAAAACTTTCTCCTTGGTAACATTCTCTTCTTTCTACTTGCTCCGAAAGACACATTTCATTTGGTATATTTAAAAGAACCTTCTTATTCTTGTTTTCTACATTTTAGTGAAAGAGCATCCCTCTTCCTATTCATCTATTCTTTGTCATCGAATATCATACTTTCGATTTGGGTTTAAAACAAGTGCATTGCATTCTGATTTAACTCATTAGCTCACATTAATTGAGGGCAACCTATCTGTTTGGAAGTCATGACCGGTGATGGTTAACAAATGAATCGTAGAAAAGAACTTCTATCCTTTTCTCTTTCTCAAGTCTTACCAAACCACACAAAAATTCAAAATACATACATTATTAAACAACATCCTACCTGGAAGAAGTTGTAGGTGATCACACGATCACGGTACAGTGGGCACCTTGACTCATTGCTCTGTTGAGTCATACTTGAGCAAAGCCCCCCGGCCATAACATTCCTGAAACCTCACCGTTTAGAATTCTTTCTTCATAGGAAGCCTACCTCACCAAGAAATTATATTGTTCTATTCATAGTGATCGGTCCATACAAATAGCATAAATTTGAACAAACGTAATAGAATAGGCACTCTAGGAGCGTTCTTTCTTTGTGTTGCTTGCTTTGCATTTTGAGGTGAGAGATTTCGATCATTCTTTTTGTCTTTCCTTGCACACTCCCAATCATAGTCGATGTATTCTGACTTCATCTGAGTGTGCTAAACCACATCTACATCATTCTTAGACTTATGGGTTTGATTCAACACCATATTTTTAAATCACAACCATTTTTATTATTCTCTATTTCAATTTCACAATAAGCGGCTATGGTTATCTTTAACCGGCATCAATTTAACCCAACCGCATCGGTATGAAGTCTTCTTGGATACCTATCCAAAAGACACCTATTTCACTTTCTGAGTTGTAAAAGGCTCCTATCACCTTTCATATTGTCATTGCTTCAATCACAGTCACCTTACGTCTCATCCTATGCGGAAATTTTGATGCGGGACCATCATTTATTAAACTGTTGGTTTTTCACGATGTGGCACCGGTTAAGCCCTGTCGGCATCATTTTACCGAACCGGCATTAGTCACCTGTGCTGTTTTTTGACTCACCATCTAACCTAGTTCACTCACCATTGACTGTTTTCCTCATTCTATTGTGTTATGTCATTCAGACATAATATAGTCTCGCCAAATCAGTTCCTACCCACATGGTGTCTGACCCGTAGTCAGGCGAGTGCCCTCGTATTTGATGCTAGTCAACTACCACTCCCACCTAGCCCTTCATCACCTAGTCCTTCACCACCTTCCATCTCATCATCCATGGATCCTAATCAACCTATCACCATTCCTATAGGTGACACAGAGTTTACACGACTCCTAGATCAGAATCCCGCTGCTTTGAGCCACTACCTCACCCATGCCTCCACTCGAGATGCCTCAGGTCAATTGATCTATGGCATGCTTGTATCCTTATCTCCATCCCTAATGATTGCTTCTACCTCGGCTCCACCTCCTACCATGGTGACCTCACCTATTTTATCCCAGTTGTGTCACAGCTAGGTCCCACGCCAGCTTTGACCGCCACATCCGCCACCTCTATTGCACCCGTAGTCTCCACCATACCTTCATCCACCACCCAAAACATAGCATCATCCGCACCTGTTGTCTCATATATACCAGTCGCAACACTACCACCCTTGGTGTCGGTAACCTCTACCCCATTTCAAAATGTTGTCCTTTCTATTCCCCAATCTCTACCTCCCATCTCTACTAGGGTCACTACTGAGTGTCCCACCCTCACATACCTACTACCAGCCGCCTCTTGTTTCATCAATCATTCAATCCGGATATATACCCTCTATGTCTGTCTCTCAATTCCCGCCTCCTTATTCGACACCACCATATTCTAGAATGTCATATTCTTCATATGTCCCACAACAACCTCCTTTCACTCTGGGGGGTACCCAATCTTCACAACCTAATAATGACTTTATCAAGTTAATCATGGACAAGATGCAGACATTAGAAGCATCTATTTCCAGCACCCGCAATTCTCTCACCTATGACGAGATTTGTAATGAGCCTATTCACCCATCCATTCCCATTCGCCCATATCCCATACACTGGGAGATGCCTAAGTTTAACTGCTTTAACAGTAAGGAAGACCCGCAACAGCATTTGCGATCTTTCAAACATGGGTGTTACTTAATTGCCCATGATGATGCTTTGCTTTTGTGAACCTTTCCCATGTCCCTAACTGGTCCAGCATTAGACTGGTATAGTGGATTACCTAGACATTCCATCTTCTCATTCAACCAAATAGCCCAAGCCTTCTTGGATCATTTTTCAATTAACGTCATCAAGAAGGTTACCATGACCGATCTTTACTCCACGCGTCAATATGACAATGAATCTATCAGATTTTGTTGCTCATTGGCGTAGCCTAATCAACCAACTCACTTTCCAATTACCGCAAAATAAACTCATAGAGCTCTTCACATGAGCTTGTGCTAGACATATCTCACCTACCTTACAGGTGCAAACCTTCCAGGACATTCGATGAGGCTTTCACCATGGCACATAAGCTCGAAATTCATGCCATCGAAGAGAAGAAGATACAATTACGAAACAAAAACTCCTCATTTAAATCACATGATACTTCCTCTTCCTCAAAACCTCAAACGAGTTATTCCAAAGCCAAGGGAATTGCCAACGTAGTGGTACTTAAGGCTGGCCTTGCCCATCCATCCAATCATGCTAAACCTTCATCCAATCTATCACCGGTCCAAGCCTTCCAATTCAAATGAGAACAAAAGAAATACACCTCAATTGGGGAACCATATTCATTTGTTTTAGAAAATCTTATTAAAGCTAATGCCATCACCCTTCCTCCTATCAAACCACATACTAGTTTTGACCCCTCTCGCCCCATACCAGGTTGGTACAAGGAAAATGACTACTGTAACTATCACTGTGTAAATGGTCACAGTGACAAAAATTGTATCACCTTTAAAAACATTGTTCAGGGAATGCTCGAGAGTGGTGAGTTAGTCCTGGATAACCCTAATGCACCTGCCAATCAAGACCTTCATATATTCAAGAAACCATTCCCTAACCATTCCCCATCTAATGATCAAACTGGTGATGCCTCACACAATGAAAGTAATACACGAGAGGTACATGTTATCTTTACTGACTTACCACTTGATTCCCAAATATCTTCTATCCCCTCCATCGAGGAAATCCTAGCCCGAAATCCTCTACCCACACAGGAACCTACTTTATTTGTTCCTCTACCCATAGAGGAAAGCCCTTCACCTCCCCGTACACCTGCGGAGGAGTCTCTCATTAGCACCGATATCATTTCCCCTTTAGCTTCCCTACCCAGTGAGCCACTACCAATTATACCTCCTCCACCCACAGAGGAGTACCCATCGTCTTCTCCACCTATTCAGGATCCAATAGATTTTCCGTTACCGCTCGGTGACCATTCTCCATCAGCTACCCAAGATCCTGTGAGACCTACTTTTGGCTCTCTTACCTATAGAGGCCAAAGCCAGTGAATTCCCTATTTCTCAGACACATTTTATGGGAATCCCCACTCGCTCCACATCTACCTCATCTACCATAGTGTCGTTCTCACGTTTGGCTGACCGCCTAGACTATGTTGATAGGTCTTCACTTTGGGGGCATCTCTTACTCCCAGTCTCGACCCAAATGTAATCATCTTCCACTGACACTTCTACCATTTATCCGAAGATGTTTCAACAACCCAAACCACACATGAACATAACTCTCGATACATCTTCTATTGCATCATCCTCATCTATACCCGCCCCTCTACTTGCTAGCTGACGTGTTCCAACATCATCTCTTATATCTAAACCCACTAGTGTTCTAGGGGTCACACCCACATCAAACCTTGCACATCCTCCTGTCAGGATACACTTGACCACATCTTCCCATATACCTATTGAACCAATCCCTCAACCTAAACAAAAACCCAACCTTCTAATCCACACGCACTGACCTCACCAACTACACCTTTATCACCTTCACCCCTTACCATCCATCTTGGGACCTCACCCCTCTACCTTAACAAAATATACTCTCTCCAGGGTAAACCTAAAATTCCCTTGACCCCTTTACCATATCTGGCAGCTCTACCTAGGTGAACCTTGCATCCTTCATCACCATCTATAACTTCTTTGCCTCCTATACCACCATTACCTTCTATACCTCCTTCACTACCCATGACATTTTCTTCCACCTCACCTGTACCTCCCTCTTGACCTCGACCAACACCTACCACTACACCTCAGTTGTCCCCTTGGGTCACTCGTCCTCTCCCACCATCTACCTTGCATCTACATCACATGCTCCCCCTACACCTCTACCTAAGAAAAAACACCAAAATCAAAAAAACTGTTAATTTCCAAAGAGGTGGTTAAACCTACCCCTCTTTATTGCACATTTGCTACACCTACACAAAGAAAGTAAAACCCAAATCCAAGACTACATCACCTCGACTACCACCACAACTACTTAATCTTCCAACCAAACCTACTTTCATTTTTGTTGGTCCGAAAATGTCGCTTGGCGCAGATCTATGGATAGACGAGCCCCAGTGTGCGAGGGCATAGCCCCTCTTTGAGTTAGCAAAGCTAAACGAGCAAAGCAATACCGATGAATAAATGACAATAAAACAAAAGTAAATTCAACGTAATAAAAACACACAGATCTAACGTAAGAAAGATCCAATGCAAATAACACATGTATTCAAAGACAAAGTCTAAATATTGTATTAATAATTCTTTTCACATAAAAAGCTCAAAGTCTTTTCTCCTCACTTCTATTTTTCATCTGAAAGATATTCACTCATGCACACCACAACAAGTATTGGGGTATTTATAGAAGAAGGAGAGAAAAGAAGGCAAAAAGGAGCCAACCACCTATTTACAAAGATATTTACAAAATATCTACAAGGAGATACAAAATATCTTAAAGTCATGTTGACTTTTGACAACTTGATGGATGACATCATCCCATGGTGCAACATGGATGATGTCATCATTTGTGCCAACATACTTTAGATATTTACAAAAAGAAAGTCAAGAAAGAGAGAGAGAGAAGAAGAAGAAGCCACTATTCATCATCGTCATCCTGCGGCCGAAAGGGAGTAGCTTGCTTTTGCTGCTGCTCAGGTGACGAGATGTGGAATTGAGCGCGGTATTCCATGAACTTGCTGATCATGGGCCCTAGTTGATCCTGGGAAGGATCCTTGTGTCGCTCACTGATCACCTCGCAAGTCTCCCGCTCGTCTATGAGCTTCTCTGGGAGTTTGGAATACTCTTTCTCTGCTTCTATGAGGAACCCGATGAAGTCCCGACAGCCAAAGAAAGTTATTGATGGACTCTGTCAAAAGAGACCTCCGCCCCAGCCTCGTGACACGATCTCTTTAAAGATCTGGATGGTTTCATCGACTTTTCTTAAGGCGAAGGAAGGAGTAAGCAGCCCTGGAGACATGTTGAGAACGATTTGTTCCATTTGGTGCATCGTGTCCAGGGCTTCTTCCTTTACCTTATCGATTTTTTCAAGGACAAACTCCAGTTGATCCATCCGTAGTCCAGAGTGGAAATGACTTTATGAGGGCCCGGGATGGCCGAAGACGCCGAACTTGACTTGACCAGATCTTCGATCGAACAAATCAAACATTTGTCAAAGGTCTCATGCCGCAGCCAAGCATGGTCCAACTCTTCCGATATGGGTCCCGCTAACGCTGGAGCTCTTTATTCACCTTTTGATGTTTAGATATAAATCGAGAACTCGCGATCACTTTTCACCTCTTTGAGGATCCGGCCCTCCAAAGGAAACGCCATGCCCTGCTCGCCGATCTTTGCATATTCATTAATTTTATCCTGGCTCAGAGGCTCAGGAGTCTCGGCGGCAGTTGTGGGAGGTGCACTGCCCATCTTCTGTAAGGCTTGGAGCAGATGTTTGTTTTGCTCTTTCAATAGCCTTTTCTCTTTTTTTTTAAGCTTCGCAGAGGGCGTCGACCGCAGATAGGCCTCTCCCGAAGGCTTTCGTAAGATGTACCCATTGTGACTCGAGTCACCGTGTAACTGTAGGAGACAGATCCTTTTATCCTCGAGGGATTGGGGTATGCGATCTCCATTACCCTCTCTCCCGAAGCACTCTGAGAGAAGCGTGTGACAGAAGCTTCCGTTTCTTTGCCCCTTTGGATGGGATTACGGAAAAGTCCATCGGAGCGATGGGAACTTTCCTTTTCTGCTGACTTAAGTGCTGGGAGATCCAGGCTGGACTTATGGGAGAAGGGCCGGAAACAGAAGGGACACAAATGCAGAGTAGAAGGGAAAAAGTGGAGACACTGGAGGTGGATCGAGAGGGAGGCCGAAGAAGTGCTCACGGGAGGAAGAGATACTGCAGGAGAGGAAGACATAGGAAGGGAAGGGAGCTCAGAGATGAGGGAAGAAATGGAGGGGGACAGATCCGCAAGAGAAGAGAAGATGGACGAAGAAGGGAGGAACAATAGAAGAAGGGGGAGAGGACACGACCAAAGGAATGGTCGCTTGAGTCACTCGAGGAGGGGAAGGAGGAGAAGAAGAAGGGACAGAAGGGACCTCGTAGTTGTCAAAGAAGGCTTGACATCCCGAGTGGATGGGCCTATTGAACATCTTCTTCCGCTTCTTTTCTCGGAGAAGCCAGAGTTACAACTTGTTCTGTGCAAATGGAAGGAGGACTTTCAGAGCTTCCTCGAGTGGTGCCGGATTCACCCTCTTTGCCTTTTCCTTTGCCTTTAGGCACGTTTTTGATCTAGGAGGTGCGTTACCCAATGGAGAGGTTGTGAAATCGACCCGAGGTAGATGAGTCCATTCATTCGCACCAATGCTCTTTCTCGCGCAGAGTTTCTCGACCCTTTCCTCAATTGTCTGAGGTGCTTTGTTTCTATCAATCACCGCAAAAGGCCAATCGTCCCCACCTGTATCAAGATATACTTGATCCACTTCCTCCTTAGTAGTTTGGTAGCCTTTGGGGATGATGGCTACCCCGTATTGGATGATTTCTGCCAATGCCAAACGAGAATGGTCCTTCCTCCTAAGCTCCACCTCATGATATAGGTCAATGTAGATATCCTCGATCTGAGGGATGTGGATTGGATCGAGCTTAGCCCTTGGTAGACAATTCCTCGGGTCGAAGGTGGGTCTTGCTGGGAAGTCATGTTTCAAATTGAGCAGCTCCAGCTCTGCAAACATGTCTTTTGCCTTGTGATGAGAAAGACATGTATATCTACCCACTGTGAGGGGGAAAGGAGTTCCACCCTTCTTTCTTTTCGAGGCACTTTCATGGTAGGTGATTAGTCAGTCTGACAAACTCTAAGTAGAATCAACTTGGGTCCAAAGATACCTGGCAGTCTAGTTGGCTCTCCCAAGAAGTTAGCTGCCCTCGATAGGTGAATGTGGGGAATTGGGTGAACAGGCCCCCATTTCTCAAAGCTGGTCATTCACTATGCTCGTCGTGCGACCGTAAGTCATATTTGGCCTCAACAGTAGATGATGAAGTAGAAAAATGCATCGTTGATCTTTGTAAATTGAGGGATGCTATTTTCCACCTTCATTCTCGATAGTATTCATATATTTTGACTTGGGGCCAAACCCCACTCCGCATCAGAGCTGGATAGTCCCTTTCGAAGCAGCAAAGATAAACAACATAGGAATTCATGTAGAATCTTCCCGCTGTGGGGAATTGTGAAGCTGCTCGATATCGTGCCGCTTATAATTTCGCCCATTCAAGCGCTGATCGTGCACATTTTTGTTCATGGTTTCTAAATACCGCAAAGATCCATTTGTGGAAAAAGTGGGCGTCAGAAGCCCAAACACCCCGCTCAGAACGTGATGGTGTCACCGAGCTCCTCCGAAAATCATCACGGTGAATGATTTGTGGCCAACGGGTCACTACCTTTTTATTCTTCGATAGACTTCATTCATCACCGCATGCACCGATCTTCATGTCGCCCCATGCCTTGATGCAATCTCTGGCCGACGGCCACAAAGTGCCGGTGATGAGGAATGCCGAGTATTATCTCAAAGTGGCGGGCAAAGTGAGGTTGATTACGACTCGCTCTTTCTCATTTACGACACACCTTGTGTCTTTATTATAGCACCGGCAACCACCATCATGAATTCATTGTTAACGGCGCCGATCGGGATTCCTCCAAAGAAAGCGCAGTGGCACCGCTATTAGCTTGTCCATCCATGGACTCTTGTGACCTTCTCGAGTCCCGACCTGTAATTCCTCCAAATCAATATGACCCAACTCGAGTCTCGATGTCCAGTCACACTGCCCGGGAGTCGGGCATTCTGACCCTCTGATATTTATACTTCATTTCTTCCTCTGTGAGCTTGGCCTTGCCTTTGGATTTGGTAGGCCTCTTGCTTGATGTTGACATATGTTCTTCTGAGTTTAATTGCTGATCTGCAAGAATAAGACGTGAAACCCAATCAAGAAAGCCGTGTCACCGCTTGATTTTCCATCAAATGCCGATAAGAAAGAGTTAGCAATTTTGAGGCCTCGGGGCGCATGGCGCACAGATATTGCAGATTGCAGAGCTAAATAGGTAAGGCGCACAGGAAAGGGGTGTTGCAGGAGATAAATCAGCGCCAAAGGGCGCATGGCGCATAGACACTGCAGGGTGCATTTTGTGTTGCTGCAAGGACAAGTGCGCCTGCGCCATGTGGATGCATTTTGTAAAGGGCGCATGAAATCTTTATGTTACATGGGAACAGGATGCGCCCGTGGCGCATGGATCTTTCATGTTGCATGGAACATCAGTGCGCCAAAGGGCGCATATAAAGTTTGTGTAACATGTGCTTTTAGCGCGCTTTAAGGGAAATTGGCGTGGCGCATGGAGGGTTTGCACAACATGATGTTGCTGCGATGAGGAACGCGCCGCGCTTTATAGCTTTTGCACTTGCGCGCATGGGAAGCATGGCTGTACATGCGGGTGTGCCAAAGGGGGATGCATTATGATGCATCCAAGTTTGATGCCAAAGGGCGCATGGAATAAGCAATGTCAGCATCCAAGTTTGATGCGCCAAGAGGGCATGGAAAGCTTTTTGCATGATGCAAGCAAGAGAGAAGTGCGCCAGGGCGCGGATTTTCATGATGTAACAGGGCGACAGGCGCCAAGGGCGCGATGCTATTTTTGATAATGCATGGTGAGCCAATGCGCCAAAGAGAAAAAAAATTTTCCTTTTCAAGGTTTGAATTTTCTCGAGGGTTTCCACATATGGCTTAGCTTTTTTCGCAAGGTTCATTGAGGTGATGAAAGGTTTAACCAAAAGGGTTTCAAGCTATCATTTTTTAGGACAGAGCTTCCTCTACCAAACAGATCTGGAAAGAGGAGGAAGAAATGTGGAAAAAGAAAAAGGGGGAAAAGAAAAAATTCATGAATTTTATTCTTTTCAATCAAAACCGAACCCACAAACAACCAAAACCAAAACACAAAAACAAAACATGAAAGAGAGGCCACTTACCCGGATATAAACGATGAAAAAGCACGAAAGAACGGGTCCACAAGCAATTCGAAAGACGATGGGGGGGTGGTGTACCGACAAGCTCAGAGAAAAATCACGTGTTTTGCATTTCAGTGACAATGACAAATACAGACGCGCTATATATATAGGCGAGGAGGTAAAGCAATAAATGCGCCACCAACTTTTTAAAGGGGCGCACCAAATGAGCTATCGACATGAGAAAACATGCGCCCTTTGGCGCACCGAAAGACTTGTCAACATGAAGATATGTGCGCCTATGGCGCACCGAAGTGGTGGTGTCGACAGAGGAAAATGTGCCTTTGGCGCACCAAAAAGAGGCGCAACAAAAGTTATGTTGACAGGAAGGCGCATGCGCCTTGGCGCACGCAGGAAGCCTCAACATAGAGAGGCGCACCAAAAATGCCTGCTGACACAAGAAAACATGCGCCAAAGGTTTTAAAGGGGGCGCATCAAAAGTTGATGTTGCATAGTCATTCTATGCGCCCGCCAAAAGACCAAAAATGACTAAGTTCGAAAACCAGATTTCCTGAAGGGATTTTGCAACGTTCCGAACGCAAGGAGTCCCTAACGAGGGATCGGAACAAAATTTTGGTATGGTTATCTGTAAAATTGCCCTTGCCAATTTTACGGGATAACAGCTGGCTCTTTCTGGGGACTATCCCTGAGCAAACTCGGGGGTAGAGAATCCCAGATCTCATGTGCCTATCCATTGGGTAACAGAGTCAAAAACAAGGGCGACCGGAGGGAGAACAAAAGGAAACACACAACAAACCGAAAGCAAACACACGACAAAAACAAACACACAACTAAAGCAAACTGTACAAAGAAGAGAGCAAGCTCTACTTCCTGAAAATTTTCAGATGCTGCCCGCTGTAGGGAAGCGGGAGTTCGGTTCCATCCAGATATGAGAGATAGAAACTATTCTCTCCATTGAGCTGCTTTGATCTTGAAAGGTCCTCTCCATAGGGAATCAAACTTTCGTGCATGCCTTTTGGCTCTCTTCGCTTGTCCCATAGAAGGACGAGGTCTCCCACCTGGAAATTTCTTTGCTTAGCTTTTTTATCGAACAGTCTCTTGACTTGATTCTGATGTTCGGTGATCTGTCGACCACTCTTACTCTCTTTTCTTCGAGCTCTGTCAGATACATGATCCTCTTCTCAAGAGAATTTTGGAAAGTTTCATCTTCAATAGCTCGTGCCAAGCGCAGAGCAGGGATTTCAGCAGAAATGGGAAGCTCGGCATCAGTGCCATATAACACTTGAAAAGGTGACATACCGAGAGACCTCTTGGGAGTAATGCGATCTGCCCACAAAGCGTCGTATAAGGACTTGTGCCACATTCGTTGATTCTCATCCACTAGTTTTCGTATGATGGTCACCAAGTTCTTGTTACTGGATTCCGCCTGACCATTACCCTGAGGGTAATAATCCGAGGCGTGAGCCAAAGTTATCCCATATTCATAGCAAAAACTAATAACTTCTCGTGAGGAGAAGTTAGAAGCATTATCAACAACAATTTTGTTTGGGACGCCAAACCTGACAATGATGTTTTCTTTGATGAAACTGCAAACAACCTTAAGTGGCATTCTTAATGTGTATGGCTTCCACCCATTTGGTGAAGTAATCTGTGCCGTCAGACATAACTATGTCCGCACTCGATTGGGGATTGAGTGCACCAATAAAATCAATTCCCCACTGCCTGAATGGTTCGTTGACAACAACCGGCCTGAGGGGAAAAGCAGCCATCTTGGGCTTGCCGACGAACTGCTGGCAAGGTTCACATTTTGCTACCCATGTGGCTGTATCTTGGAAAAGCGCCGCCAATAGTACTCGGCCTGATGATCTTGTGTGTCCTGTCACGAAGAGGAGAAATGGCCTCCACAGGCTGAATTATGAAAACTTTCAAGCAACTTCACCTGCTGTGGCTTGTCGACACATCGCAAGAAGACACCATCTATCCCGCGTTTGTATAAACCATCATCCCAGATGACATATTTGGCTGCTCTGAGCTTTATAGTGCGCTTCTCCTTTGCAGTTAGGTGAGCTGGGCATTCGCCGTAGGTGAGGAAGAAAGCAATATCGGAATACCACTCATCGCTGGTCGCGACAAATAGGACCAGAGGCAGAGAATGGGCTTTCTCCAACCGACTTTGTGCTTCATCTGGTACAATCATCCTTTTCCTCGGGACTTTCTCAATCTTTGTTTTCAGCCATAAGCTGACATAGGCCTCGCCTCTTACCAGCCTTGGTTGGTTTTATATCCGTGTCGTACTCGACCTTTGCAATCCAATTTCCTCGCAAGCTTCCTAACTCCTGTTGAGTTAGAATTGATTTGACCGCCGTGTCAGGGACCAGCACCACCGTATGAGAATTTAAAATGTAATACCTGAAATTTTTTACTGCTTTGACAACGGCGAAGGCATGCTTTTCCAATTGAGACATTTTTAGTTCGTGAGGCTTGAGGGGAGAGCTCATGAACGCAATCGGAGATTCAACATTCTCCGAATTCTTTTGCATCAAGATGGCAGACACAGTATGCTCAGATGCATAACTATACATGATAAAGTCCTTGGAGAAATCGGGACATACCAGGACTGGTGCGTGAGCAACGGAAGCTTTTATTTCTTCAAACGACCTTTTTCCTTCCTCGCTCCACCGGAAAGTTGGTGACCCCTTCATCATGTCCAATATATGACGAGTCTTCTCAGCAAAGTCGGGAACAAAACGCCTGAGAAAGTTCACCTTTCCGAAGAAAGAATGAACGCCAGTCTTACTTGTAGGCAGAGTAAGGCTCTGAATAGCCTTGACTCTTTCGGCATCTATCTTCGTTCCTTCTTTGCTAACAACATGCCCTAGCAACTTTCCTTCCGTGACTCCAAAAACAGACTTTTTCGGGTTCAGGGAAATCCCATGTTCTCGGCATCTGGCCAATACTTGCTCCAAATGATCACAATGATCATTTCATTTTTTAGAGAACACAGTTAAGTCATCCAGATAAACGACAATGACTTTCCCCATCATACCTTTGAATGCCAGGTCCATGGCCCGCTGAAAAGTGGCGCCAGCATTGGTTAGGCCAAAAGGCATCCTGCTATAGGCAAATGTACCCCAGGGAGTAGTGAATGCTGTTTTAAATTGATCTTCAGGTGAAACTTCAATCTGATCAGCCTCAAAACCATCAAGCATGGACAACATTTCCGATCCAAGCTGATCGCTTGCAGAACTTGATCCATTATAGGAAGGGGGTAGTTGTCTTTCAAGGAAGCCTGATTCAGGTTTCGAAAATCTACGCATATGCGTATTTCACCATTCTTCTTGCAGACCGGCACAATATTTGCTACCCAAAGTACGTGATGGATAGGAAAATGATTCTCGCATCCAAAGATTTTCTCGAATTTCAGCCCTGGATAGTACCCGAGATCTTAGGATTATAATGCCTCTCGCTTCGCGAAAGGCTTTAACGCCTTCTTTCAATGGGATGTCATGCGACGCCCTTGGCTTAAAAGACTTTAGATCGGCGTAGGACCATGCCAATACATCCATGTATTTCTTCAGCAGTTTGACAAACTTCCGCTTCTCTTCTGGCGTGCAACATTTTCCAATGTTCACAAACTGCGGGTGTTCTACCGAACCTAAATTGACCGGTTCGGTTTCTGGGGATGAGTCAGGATCATCTCGCCTCTTCTTTTTCACAAAACGATCATGCCTGTCGAACAACCACTCCAGAGAAACCAGGCCCTTTGGAATTTTATTTCCTTTGAGCTGACATATGCCGTCGTTCCCTTCGGATTCATTGTCTTGATTGGTGACTGATTCACGACAAGTGGAAGTAGATCCTTCAAAGTGCAATTCTTTAAAATTTTCCGCCTTCTCTAGAAAGGCAATGAGTTGATTATCATCGTTGAACACTTGCCAATGCTGAGAATTGTCTGGCACGCTCGGGCGGAAAACCACCTCAATGGTGTATTTGTTTGTTTTCAAACCTGGGTGAGGGAGCATGAGGGATGCTGAAACAACCAATGAATCGGCCATGTCATTTTGAGCTCTTGGAATGGATTCAATTGAAAAAGCATCAAACTCTTCAATGTTGTCCCATACCGCATTACGGTAATGCCTGAGCCTCTCATTCTTCACTTGATATATCCTCCTAACTTGATTCACGACTAGCTCTGCATCACCTTGTACTCTCAGATTTTTGATCCCTCTCTCTCTTGCTGCCTGCATGCCGAGTAACAAAGATTCATACTCAGCAGTGTTATTCGTATTAAAAAACTGCAACTTGAAAGAGAGAGGAATAATCTCCTCTTCGGGAGATATTAGCACGGCTCCGGCGCCACATCCACTGGTTGCGCAGCTGCCATCAAACTGCAAAGTCCAGATCTTATTAAGATCTTCTTCTTGAGCGAGAACAACCATTTTTTCAGACTCGGTAGACAAGAAATAGTTCCCCATTCCCTGATGATTCAAAAAGAATTTGAGCTTTGGGGTCCTCAGAGCTAGTAACCAAGTACTTCTTTTGTGATTCTGGCTCCAAGGTCTGCATTACACCTTTGATGGGGATTCTAGCCTTAGACCAGTCCATATGAATTTCTCCACCAACTTCGCTGCAAAAACTTCTTCCCAAAGAAAATTCCGTAGGCTGCTGGAATGTCGGCAACGAGGACGGTCATCTTTACTCTTTTCTCTGGGAACGCCGCAAATGCAAATTGCGCGTCTTTGATTTGACCAATCAACGGAACCTGCTTGGTTTCCAAGGAATAACATCTGCCAAAAGGCTTGGTAAGGGTGAGGCCCAAAGCATGGGTGACTTTTGCCGGCATGACGTTATCAGAAGCTCCGGAATCAATTATGCAGTTACTCAACTTGTGACCATTGATTAGGAGGGAGAGATAGAAAGGTTCTATCTTGCCTGATGCAGATGTTGAGGCAACATTTATGTGGGATTCAGGAGGAGTGGAAAGGATTCCTTTTGGGGAAACCTGATTAGATATAACAGCTTGACTTTGAATATACTTAGTCAATCTTACAAGTTGTTCGGGATTTGACTGAAGGTACTCGGCTTCAGACATTTGGATCTTGGTCTTTTTTAGCATGATCTATGATATCAAATGCGGCCAAGGGTTGCGCTGGTGAAGGAATGAGTCCCTCACTTCGTGATGGTGGAGTAGGATTACTGGTCTTGATAGGAATATGAGAGGGCTGATTTGGAGGAGAGATGGGGGGAAAAGATTTCCTTGTAAAAGACTTAACAGGGAGCTGAGTAGGAAGAGGATTACCTCTTTTAGCAATGGTTGGAGGCGCGTTTGACACGACCTTCTCCTTCTGCACATGGGCAGCGACCTCTGCTTCTTTTCCTTGCGAGCGGGTAAAAACAACATATGATTGTCCGCTCGCATAGCCCTGGGTACCCTCTTCTTCATCAGATTCTTCCTCATCAAATTCCATATACCCGATAGTAGAGTCGCCAGTCGGCTCACCGACGTCTTGATCATCTTTCCCGAGACGAAGGTTCTTCATAATCTTGTTCCTCTTCTTCGATTTCGCAGAGCATTGACCGAGGAGCCTCAAGCGCCAACCGTGGAGCAAGCCATGGTAAAGCGCCTTTGAGGACACATTGGAAACGAAGTTCCTCCGTGGAATATCCGTGATGAGGAACTCGGGAGAAGCTTGGGCCAACCGCTTCTTTAATGCAAGTAAGTCATTCGCCATCTTTTGAAATACCGGATCGACGAAGTAGTGGGAGAAGGGTCCAAGATTTAGGCTTCGATGATTCCTTTTTCAATTCGCCGATATTATCAAATTATCTTCTATTCGAATGGCAAAGTGGCCCGGGTGAGAATCAAGGTAGCCCACTCTCTCAAGGAGCAAGAAACTTACTTTCGAGCTCATAGCATTCACGAAGAAACACTTCGATTTTCCGTGTCTGGAAGCATGGCAACAGGACACGGTTGATTAATGCATCAACCCGCGATAAAATCACGCATGGTCTCATTGGCCTCCTTCTTCGTGTGAGTGATCTCGTGATAATAATGCAAATGCATCTTCTCAAGGCTTGTACTATCTTCAAAAGCATCCCGCAAGGTGGCCCAATCTGTAATAGATCCGGCCGGCAAATGCCGAAACCATTCACCGCAGTCCTCAGAGAGTTTTTAAAAAGGTGAACCGACACATCTCGTGAGTTACATCCAAGATACGCACGACATGATGAATGCAGATATGTGTGAATCCGTGCTTTGGTTTCCGCTCCCGTCGAATTTGGGAAAATTCTTTCGGTTTCGTGAGGGAGCGCATGAACAGATGTGGTAATGCGAGAGGACCCATAGCATTTCCCCATGGCACCGCCATCTGGACAGCTGGAAAAAGAACGCGGGCTGGGAGTGCGGTTCCACTGAGCAATAAAGCACTGCAAAGGGATGTAGAGGCTCCTTGTGAAAACCGGCTCTTCCGTGGGGGTGAGGCGCTTCTGGTTGACCGATCAGCTGAACTTAGTGATGAAAAGCGCGCGGTGCTACACTGAAATTGTGCCTTTGAAGCCGATCGAAAGTAGGATCGACTTCTCCACGAGCTCGCCTGCCACGCGTAAATGGCTCACCTGCCAGCGTACCTTCCAGATCTGGAATGTTGTGGTGCAGATTTAAAATTTATTTTTGGTTGTACTTGCTGATTTTCTGGTTTTTCTGACAAAAACCAGCAGCATGTACTTTTCTAAATATTTAAAAACTATCCTCTTTTAAAACCGATTGTGGTTAATGACAAATAACAATGAGGATAAAATGACAGTGAAGATTAGCAAGCTGATTTTCGGATCTAAATTTGACTTTTTCAAAGAGTTTGAAATTTTTGATAAACAGTCAAAAACTCAGATCTACGGCAAAATACAGATTTTTATAAAAACTCAACGAACTAAAGATCTCCAACTAGGCCAGATCTATGGATCTCAGAAGAAAATTTTCAATTTGGAGCACTTTTGCAAAATTTTGGATTTTTAACAAAAAGTTCAAGTTTGCAAACAGGCAGTGATTTTTCTGATTTTTCTGATTTTCTATCCTACCACCATCATAGATCTGATAGATCTGTTCGATCCCCAGCGGAGTCGCCAAAAACTGTTGGTCCAAAATCTGTCGCTTGGGCAGATCTATGGATAGACGAGCCAACAAGCAGTGTGTGGCATAGCCCTCTTGAGTCAAAGAAAGCGAAATTGGTTTATTGCTATTCTACCAGCAGGAATCTGTGCAAGTCTCACAATATTCCGCCTTCGGGGGTTTGGGATCTCATCCCAGTAGGGTGTTTCCAACTGCGAAAAGAAAGGAATGAAAGAGAGGATGAAGGAAGAGCAGGTCCGAAGGGAGAAAAGAAATGAATTCCAAAGCAGAAAGGTCAGAGGGTTTATGTTTTGGGATTGGTAGTAAACAGAGCCAAACCTACTTACATAAACGAGCAAAGCAATACTGATGAATAAATGACAATAAAACAAAAGTAAATTCAATAGAACAAACACACAGATCTAACGTAAGAAAGATCCAATGCAAATAACACATGTATTCAGCACAAAGTCTAAATATTGTATTAATAATTCTTTCTGTTACAAAAAGCTCAAAGTCTTTTCTCCTTACTTCTATTTTTCATCTGAAAGATATTCACTCATGCACACCACAACAAGTATTGGGGTATTTATAGAAGAAGGAGAGAAAAGAAGGCAAAAAGGAGCCAACCACCTATTTACAAAGATATTTACAAAATATCTACAAGGAGATACAAAATATCTTAAAGTCATGTTGACTTTTGACAACTTGATGGATGACATCATCTCATGGTGCAACATGGATGATGTCATCATTTGTGCCAACATACTTCAGATATTTACAAAAAGAAAGTCGAAGAAGAGAGAGAAGAAGAAGAAGCCACTATTCATCATCGTCATCCTGCGGCCGAAAGGGAGTAGCCTGCTTTTGCTGCTCAGGTGACGAGATGTGGAATTGAGCGCGGTATTCCATGAACTTGCTGATCATGGGCCCTAGTTGATCCTGGGAAGGATCCTTGTGTCGCTCACTGATCACCTCGCAAGTCTCCCGCTCATCTATGAGCTTCTCTGGGAGTTTGGAATACTCTTTCTCTGCTTCTATGAGGAACCCGATGAAGTCCCGACAGGCCAGCAGGTTATTGATGGACTCTGCGTCAAAAGAGACCTCTGGCCCCAGCCCTCGTGACACGATCTCTTTAAAGATCTGGATGGTTTCATCGACTTTTCTTAAGGCGAAGGAAGGAGTAAGCAGCCCTGGAGACATGTTGAGAACGATTTGTTCCATTTGGTGCATCGTGTCCAGGGCTTCTTCCTTTACCTTATCGATTTTTTCAAGGACAAACTCCAGTTGATCCATCCGGTAGTCCAGAGTGGAAATGACTTTATTGAGGGCCCTGGGATGGCCGAAGACGCCGAACTTGACCAGATCTTCGACTGAACAGTCGAACATTTGTTGAAAGGTCTCATGCTGCAGCCTAGCATGGTCCAGCTCTTCTGATATGGGTCCTGCTAACGCTTGGAGCTCTTTATTCACCTTTTTGATGTTTAGATATAAATCAGAGAACTTGGCGATCACTCTTTCACTGTCTTTGAGGATCTGGCTCCTCCAAGCGGAAACTGCCATACCCTGCTCGCCGATCTTTGCATATTCATTAATTTTATCCTGGCTCAGAGGCTCAGGAGTCTCGGCGGCAGTTGTGGGAGGTGCACTGCCCATCTTCTGTAAGGCTTGGAGCAGATGTTTGTTTTGCTCTTTCAATAGCCTTTTTTCTTCTTTTTGCTTTCAAGCTTCGCAGAGGGCGTCGACCGCAGATAGGGCCTCTCCTCGAAGGCTTTTAAGACGTACCCATGTGACTCGAGTCACCGTGTAACTGTAGGAGACAGATCCTTTTATCCTCGAGGGATTGGGGTATGCGATCTCCATTACCCTCTCCCGAAGCACTCGAGAGAAGTGTGTGACAAAGCTTCTTCTTTTGCCCCCCTTTGACGGGATTACGGAAAAGTCCATCTGAGCGATGGGAACTTTCCTTTTTCTCGCCGACTTAAGTGCCGGGAGATCCAGATGGACTTATGGGAGAAGGGCCGAAACAGAGAAGGGGACACCGCAGAGTAGAAGGGAAAAAGTGGAGACACTGGAGGCGGTGATCGAGAGGGAGGCCGAAGAAGTGCTCACGGGAGGAAGAGATACCGCAGGAGAGGAAGACATAGGAAGGGAAGGGAGCTCAGAGATGAGGGAAGAAATGGAGGGGGACAGATCCGCAAGAGAAGAGAAGATGGACGAAGAAGCGGGAGGAACAGTAGAAGAAGGGGGAGAGGACACGACCAAAGGGATGGTCGCTTGAGTCACTCGAGGAGGGGAAGGAGGAGAAGAAGAAGGGAAGTAAGGGACCTCGGTTGTTCAGAAGAAGGGCGACATCCCGAGTGGATGGGCCTATTGGAACATCTCTCTTCGCTTCTTTCTCCGGAGAAGCCGAGTTACAACTTGTTCTCGTGTGCAATGGAAGGAGGACTTTCAGAGCTTCCTCTCGAGAAGTGCCGGATTCACCCTCTTTGCCTTTTCCTTTGCCTTTAGGCATTGTTTTGATCTAGGAGGTGCGTTACCCAATGGAGAGGGTGAAATCGACCCGAGGTAGATGAGTCCATTCATTCGCACCAATGCTCTGCTCGCGCAGAGTTTCTCGACCCTTTCCTCAATTGTCTGAGGTGCTTTGTTTCTATCAATCGCCGCAAAAGGCCAATCGTCCCCACCTGTATCAAGATATACTTGATCCACTTCCTCCTCAGTAGTTTGGTAGCCTTTGGGGACGATGGCTACCCCGTATTGGATGATTTCTGCCAATGCCAAACGAGAATGGTCCTTCCTCCTGAGTTCCACCTCATGATATAGGTCGATGTAGATATCCTCGATCTGAGGGATGTGGATTGGATCGAGCTTAGCCCTCGGCAGACAATTCCTCGGGTCGAAGGTGGGTCTTGCTGGGAAGTCATGTTTCAAATTGAGCAGCTCCAGCTCTGCAAACATGTCTTTTGCCTTGTGATGAGAAAGACATGTATATCTACCCACTGTGAGGGGGAAAGGAGTTCCACCCTTCTTTCTTTTGAGGCACTTCTCATGGTAGGTGATTAGCTGTCTGACAACTCTAAGTAGAATCAACTTGGGTCCAAAGATACCTGGCAAATCTAGTTGGCTCTCCCAAGAAGTTAGCTGCCCTCAGATAGGTGAATGTGGGGAATTGGGTGAACAGGGCCCCCCATTTCTCAGTGGCTGTCACTATGCTCTTGGTCGTGCGACCGTAAGTCATATTTGGCCTCAATAAGTAGATGATGAAGTAGAAAAATGCATCGTTGATCTTGGTAAATCGAGGGATGCTATTTTCCAGCCTTCACCTCGATAGTATTCATATATTTTGACTCGGGGCCAAACCCCACTCCGCATCGAGCCGGATAGTCCCTTTCGTAAGTCAGCAAAGATAAACAACATAGGAATTCATGTAGAATCTTCCCATCAGGGGGAATTGTGCAAGCTTTCGATATCGTGCTGCTTATAATTTCGCCCATTCGAAGCGTTGATCGGGCACATTTTTGTTCATTGTTTCAAGGTACCGCAGCATCCATTTGTGGAAAAAGTGGGCATCAGGAAGCCCAAACACCCTGCTCAGGAACGTGATGGTGTCACTGAGCTCCTCTGAAAAATCACTGCGGTGAATGATTTGTGGCCAACGGGTCACTACCTTTTTATTCTTCAGATAGACTTCGTTCATCAGCTGCATGCACTGATCTTCATTGTCGTCCCATGCCTTGATGCAATCTCTCTTGGCTGACGGCCACAAAGTGCCGGTGATGAGGAATGCCGAGTATTATCTCAAAGTGGGGCAAAGTGAGGTTGATTACGACTCGCTCTCTTCTCATTTACGACACACCTTGTGTCTTTATTATAGCACCGGGCAACCACCATCATGAATTCATTGTTAACGGCGCTGACTGGGATTCCCCCAGCAAAGTGCAGGGCACTGCCTATTAGCTTGTCCATCCATGGACTTCTTGTGACCTTCTGAGTCCTGACCCAGAATTCCTCCAAATCAATATGACCCAACTCTGAGTCTCTGATGTCCAGGTCACACTCGGCCTGGGAGTCGGGCATTCTGACCCTCTGATATTTATACTTCATTTCTTCCTCTGTGAGCTTGGCCTTGCCTTTGGATTTGGTAGGCCTCTTGCTTGATGTTGACATATGTTCTTCTGAGTTTAATTGCTGATCTGCAAGAATAAGACGTGAAACCCAATCGAAGAAAGCCGTGTCAGCTGCTTGATTTTCCATTGAAATGCTGACAGAAGAAAGAGTTAGCAATTTTGAGGCCTCAGGGCGCATGGCGCATGATATTGCAGATTGCAGAGCTAAATAGGTAAGGCGCACAGGAAAAGGGTGTTAGCAGGAGATAAATCAGCGCCAAAGGGCGCATGGCGCATAGACACTGCAGGGTGCATTTTGTGTTGCTGCAAGGACAAGTGCGCCTGCGCCATGTGGATGCATTTTGTAAAGGGCGCACGAAATCTTTATGTTACATGGGAACAGGATGCGCCCGTGGCGCATGGATCTTTTTCATGTCGCATGACATGGAACATCAAGTGCGCCAAAGGGCGCATATATGGTTTGTGTAACATGTGCTTTTAGCGCTTTAAGGGAAATTGGCGCGGCGCATGGAGGGTTTACACAACATGATGTTGCTGCATGATGAGGAACGCGCTCGCGCCTTTATAGCTTTAACACTGGGCGCATGGGAAAGACTGTTACATGGATGCAGCGGGTGCGCCAAAGGGCAGAAAAGCAATGTCGCATCCAAGTTTGATGCGCCAAGAGGGCGCATGGGAAGCATTTGCAGCAGATGCGAGGAAAGTGCGCCATGAGGGCGCAGCTTTTATGATGAAGAAAGTGGAAAAGCGCGCCATCGCATGCGTTCATGATGTAAAGGGGACACAGTGCGCCAAGGGCGCAACTATTTTTGATGTGATGCGCATGGTGAGCCATGCGCCAAAGGAGAAAACAGTTTTTTTTTAGGTTTGATTCTTTCTCTCGAGGGTTTCCACATATGGCTTAGCTTTTTAACAAGGTTCATCAGGATGAAAGGGCTTTAAAAAGGGGTTTCAAGCTATCATATTTTTTAGAGAGCTTCCTCTACCAAACAGATCCGGAAAGAGGAGGAAGAAATGTGGAAAGACAAAAAGAGGGGAAAAGCAAAATTCATGAATTTTATTCTTTTTCAATCCAATCCTACCCACAAACAAACAAAAACCACAAAAACAAAACGCATGAAAAGGAAAGAGGACCTCTTACCCGGATATAAACGAAGAAAAAGCGTGAGAAGGGGTCCACAAAGCAATTCGAAAGTGATGGGGTTGGTGCGCTGACAAGCTCAGAGAAAAATCACGTGTTTTGCATCGGTGACAATGACAGCGCAGACGCGCCTATATATAGGCGAGGCAGCAATAAATGCGCCACCAACTTTTTAAAGGGGCGCACCAAATGAGCTGTCGACATGAGAAAACATGCGCCCTTTGGCGCACCGAAAGACTTGTCAACATGAAGATATGTGCGCCTATGGCGCACCGGAAGTGGTGTTGACAGAGGAAAATGTGTGCCTTTGGCGCACCAAAAAGAGGCGCAACAAATGATATGTCGACAGGAAGGCGCATGCGCCTCGGCGCACGCAGGGAAGCCTCAACATAGAGAGGCGCACCAAAACGCCTGCTGACACAAGAAAACATGCGCCAAAGGTTTTAAAGGGGGCGCATCAAAAGTTGATGTTGCATAGTCATTCTATGCGCCCGCCAAAAGACCAAAAATGACCCATGTTGGCTAACCTCCTAGAAAGTTTTGTTATCACCCTCCCTCCTCTTAGACCTTACAACCCTCTTAAACCTAAGCCAGAAGGGTTTGATGATACTAAAATTTGTGCTTACCATCATGTGCCAGGACATGATGTTGAGAACTATAAGGGTCTAAAGGCTGCCCTCATTCAATTATGTCCTTCTGACCCCAATTTTGATGACGATGACCTCCTAGATGATGAACCTATTTCACCCCCACCACCTTCTTCACATCTTCCTCCTACACCTATACCACAACCTCCATCTTCACCACCACGACCTTCCTTTCCATCTCTGAAATTTGAAATTAACATGGTTCACATCAGAGAAATTGCCACGCTACCACCCAAATGTCATTGCACCCAACTAACCTCACAAGGATTTTCTCCTCCAGTAGGTTTTTTCCTTCATGTTGTTATACCACTTACCCTACACCTTCTCCATTTTCCAACTCCCTCAAATCAACATGGTACACGTCACTACACGTGCACAGAGGGGAAAAGAAAAGGTAGCTGACCCACCAACCAATCCTATACCCAACATACCATCTGCACCCATACCTAAGATAACTATTTGTGGCCCCGCATACCCCATTTCTAATGGCGTCACACATCGCACCATGCTCAAACAACTACACCAATCTCCCCTCAAAATGTCCTTATATGACCTCATCCAAACCTCGGAGTCACATCGTCAAGCTCTCATGGAGGTCCTTCAATCTATTGAGGTTTTACCTAATGACCCCACACCTGTAGCATCTATTATCACACCTCATCATGTCACTTCTCTCACCAAATTTCCATCTACCTCAGCACCTCCACCTGTTCACCAAGTTTCTATCCTTAGTTTCTCGGATGACGAAATTGTCCCCCACCAAACCAATGACCCAGATCCTACACTTTTCATCTCCATCCATATCGATAATATATGCATCGACGTGTTATGATCAATGGGGGTGCTAGCATTAACATCATCTCCTCTCATGCATTTGAACAAATGCACATACCCAACAACTGCATGCATAAACATCCAGTCATGTTGCGTTCATTCAATGACGCTATCACCTCTACACTCGGCACTATCATCCTCCATGTTCGTGTGGGTCCCGTACTATTCCCAAGTTGTTCTACGTTTTGGAAGGGGAGTTTCAATACAATTTTTCTCGGCAGACTAGATTTGTGCCATGGGTTGTGTTCCTTCTACTTTGCACCGATGTGTAAAGTTTGAACATGAAGGACGTTCCTATACCATTCCAACTGACCCATCACCTTTCAAAACCTACAACATGCTTTACCGGCCCAATGATGTCCTTGTACCTGTTAAGGCATCTACCTCCCTACCTACATCTTCTTCACACATGACCCCATCCACCAGTGTTGTTGCAACCTCACCTTTGCCCAAATCTTCTATTCCCACCGTTGTTTGCTTCTACCAGTCACACATCAACTTCCCAACTAATTGACACCTCTACCGATCTAACTTCTAACGCTTCCTCCATTCCAGCCACCAATATATCAACCACTGATCCCTTGGAAGGTGTTTTTCAACGCCTCACTATGGGGGAGTATCACCTGTACAATGTCAATACATTCCTTACTCCACAAGAGTATGGAAACCTTCACTAACATCCTCACTATGATCACCACATAGGCGAGCGTCTCCTTTATGGTCCTCCCCACCTCCGTACCCATATTACCTATGGGGACTTGATATTTCCACTTACACACCCGAACCACCATCACAAACCTAACCTTTTTTGGCTGACCTTTAGTTGCTTACCAACCACCGCTTTGCTCACACTTTCCTACACCGTTGTTCCTAGAAGGGTTTTAGCTTTGGCCTTTATGAGCAAGGTCGTCACACCGTTATTTCATGTACCACACGTAAACACAATGATTATAGTGGAATCAGTTTTACCAAACTACCTACCAAAAATCCCCGTATTGAACTCATCGAAGACATTGACCCCTCTCCACCTTCTTCACCTACCCCACCTTCACCAATGGAGTCAATGGATCCTGAATCTATCCCTCCTACCTTTTTTTCATAAATACCATTTCCTTGGGGCCTCTGACCTATCACCGCGATGGCGAGGCTCCTTCCTCTCTTCCTTTCTTGTATCCTAATATGATAGGGACGATACTCCTATTAATGTCGTTTAATGTCAGGATGATGAGTCCATACTTACCTACCTTGGTGCTGAAGACTCTTATATTCACCGGTCGTTACCTTCTGAGACACAAACAATGTTGAATGAATCGACTATTGAAGTCAACATCCACACTCAGGACAACCCCCACATTCTCAAGATTGGTCAATCTCTGGATATTACTGAATAGGAAGCCCTCACTTCTTTTCTTAAAAATCATAGCCATGCTTTCACTTGGTCCTATGCTGACATGCCTAGCATTGATCCCACTATCGTGGTCCACAATATTGTAACCATTCCCGATGCCAAACCCATAAAACAAAAAGTTGAGGAAAATGCACCCTCACATTGCTCTTCTTGTCAAAGAAGAACTTCAACACCTTCTCTCAGTTTCCTTCATCTTACCCATCAATTACCCCCAATGGATTTCTAACATCATCCTTGTCACTAAGGCAACAAGGGGACTTCACATTTGCATTGATTTCTATGATCTCAACCTTGCTTGCCCAAAAGATGATTTTCCTCTAGCTTGGTATTGACCAGTTGGTTGACCTTACCACTGGCCATGAGATGCTATCACTTATGGATGGTTTCTTGGGTTATAACCAAATCTTGCTCGCCCAGAGGATCAACACAAAACCACATTCATTACCCCTTGGGGGACCTTCTGCTATCGAGTCATGCCTTTCAGCCTTAAAAACATTGGTGCCACCTATCAGCGGGCTATGACCTACATCTTCCATGATATCATGCATCGCATATTGGAAGATTACGTGGATGATCTCTTGGCCAAATCTAAACATCGCGCCGAGCACCTCACTATCCTTGAAACCATCTTTGACCGCCTCATTAAGTATTGCATTTGCCTTCAACCTAAAAAGTGCGTCTTCGCAGTTCTCTCAGGAAAACTCCTAGGATTTATTGTTTCCCTCCGTGGTATAGAAGTTGACCCTGCTAAAGTCAAGGCCATTCTAGAAATGCCTCCGCCTACTAACCTTAAACAACTCCATAGCCTACAAGGTAAATTGCAGTCCATTCGCCATTTCATTTCACAATTATCTGACCATTGTCAACCATTTCATCACCTTCTCAAAAAGGATGTCTCTTTCAAATGGGATGACGACTGCCACAACACTTTCAAGGCCTTAAAACAATACCTTCTCCAACCACCCGTACTCATTCCACCTAAAGATGACCAACCCTTCTACCTATACATCTCTACTACCGATCACTCCTTAGGGGCTATGCTCGCTCATCATGACGAACAACATAGGGAGCAGGTAGTTTATTATATAAGCCGTACCCTTCTGGACTACGAAACCCAATACACTCACCCTGAAAAACTTTGCTTAGCCTTAGTTTTTGTTGCCACCAAACTTCGCCATTACCTACTCAACCACAAAACCTATGTTGTGACCAACACTGACCCCTTACACTTCATGTATGCTAAACCTTACCAAAATCAACGTGTTGCACATTGGCTCATGCTTCTTACTGACCTAGACCTCGAATTCATCCACCAAAAATCTATCAAGGGCCAGGCCATTGCTGACCAGCTCGTTGATGTGCCTCTTTCTGGGAATCAATCTTCAAACTTTGATTTCCCTGATGAATCCATTGCTAACCTCTCTTTAGATGATGACCCTTACCAAATGAATTTATTCTTCGATAGTTCTAAATGTCGGCATGGGGGGGTGGTGCAAGAATTATCCTCATTCCTTTTGATGGTGATTCCATGCCCTTATCATTCAAACTCGACTTCGAATGCACCAACAATATCACCGAATACAAAGCACTTGTATTGGGTCTATGACCGCTATGCCTTAGATGTCATATCCATTAAAATCTTTGGTGATTCTCAACTTGAAGTAAACCAATTCAATGGTGTTTATCAGTGTCATAATGAAATACTTCAAGAGTACAAACGTTACGTCGGCATCATGTTGACTACCTTTGACCGCTATAAAATTCAAATTGTTTCGTGATCCACCAATAAATTTGTGGATACCATGGCCTACCTCGCTTCTCAGATACCTACTTCACCTGCTTTGAATCAGACATATTTGTTACCATAAAATACATACCGAGACCTTCTTATAAATCTTGTTGTGTTAACCTCGTCCAGAACTGCCTCACTAAACACACAAGACCTTTGGTATAAGCAACTATGGACTACCTTTCCCTTTCTATATTGCCTCCTAATCTCACACGTAATGGACAACGCACCTTTCTCAAAAAGGCCTCTCATTATGTCATCATGGGTGGCCTTCTCTATAAACGTGTCTTTGACGGTATCTTCTTACATTGCCTTACAGCTCGAAATCCCTATACCATTAAAGAAGTTCACGATGGCATATGCGGAGGTCACTTGGTGGCTCTCATTGCTAAACGCATTCTTCACCTAGGCTATTACTGGTCAATCCTCAATCATGATTTTTGTGACTACGTTAAGTGTTGTGTAAAATGCCAACAACATGCCAATCTTCATCATACACCTAGTCATGCCTTACAGGTTGCTTGTGACCTTTGGCCCTTCTCTCAGTGGGGTTTGGATCTTATCGGAGAGATCAATCCTCACTCTTCCCTAAAACATCAATGGATCATCACCGCTACCGAATACTATACCAAATGGGTTGAAGTTGTACCCCTCATCTCTACTAAAGCTGAGAAAATATGTGAGTTCATCAATCATCACATTATTTTTCGCTTCGATGTTCCACATCGCCTTATCACTAATAATGTCAAACAATTCAAAAACAAAACTCTACAAAAACTTTGTGATGCCTTCAACATCCAGCCTTAGCTTCTCCTCCCCATATTACCCCAAACCAATGGCCAAGCCGAATCCACCAAAAACCCTAAACAAAATTCTCATGAAAGTGGTTAACGATATTGGGAAGGATTGGCATACACACATTCCTTTCCTCTTTGGGCATACCGTACTAGTACTCTCACCTCCACCACTGCCACTCCCTTTTCTCTAGTCTATGGTACTGAGGTTGTTTTGCCTCTCGAAGTCTAGATCCCATCTCTCGTATCTCCCTTCAAGATATGCTCACTGATGATGACTTTCACCAAGACCGTTTAGCACAACTTGAGTTATTAGATGAACGTCGTCTTCATGCCCTCGACCATCTCCAAGTCTACCAAAAATGCATCAAGCATGCCTATGAAAAACATGTCCATGAATGCACCTTCAAGGTCGGTGATCTCATCCTCAAGGAAAATCAACATGTAACCAAAGCAGAAAAAAATCAAACGGGAAAATTTGCTCCTAATTGGCTTAGACCATACATCGTGACCCATGACTATGGATCAGGTGCTTATCACTTGTCTTCACTAGACGATAAGCCTAAATTTGAACCCCTCAATGCCTTGCATCTTTGGACCTTCTACTATTGACTTGAGTCCTACATCACTATTTATCTATTTCATGCTTGTCCCTTGAGTGCCATTTACCTTTTCTTTTCCACACCTCATCTCCAATGACTCAACAAAAATCATGTGATTGCCGTCACTCTTTTGCCTTATCTCAAACGTGTGCACCAAGGCTCGCACATGGCATGATTCTCATGGATACTTTTCATCTTCTTTTAGATGAGATCCCATGGTCATTCACCCTTTCCTTCTCAACAAGAACCAAATGCTTCGTTATGATCATGTCCATGACTTAAAAGCCAAAAAAATTATTTCCAAAAATAAGGGATTAACTCCTTGAGTCAAACTTCCAATATGAAAAATGAATCCCTTAAGAGGACATCTTCGCCTTCAATTATCACTATAAGTAGACTACTCCCTCGAAGGACAGTTATAAAAATCTTGCAATTCTCTACATAATCTATCCAAAAAGAGGACTATTTTCTCAAAATCAAAATTTAGAAGCTTCCCGCATCGATTAGCTTTCGAAGACCTCAAGGAGACATATATTCATCCCGTATAGACTTCCCGCATCGATCAGTCTATCTATAACAAAAAAAAGTACACTTTTTCATCATGGACTTGTCTATTGTGATCTTGGATTCCTTGCCCAAGGCATTTTGCTTCATAACATATGACCTAATTACCTTCACCTCCTTACCCGTTGTCTCTTCACCTCATACTACCTCAAGGGACCTGCTGAACCTACGACATTTGGTGATTTGTGACTATTCTTCACCTTTAGAGTAATCAATCATGCAATGTCTTTAGGGTCTTACGTTCACTAGCCTATCTGTAGATGTGTTTCATATGTTTTGATCCTTGCCAATCGGGTGGCTTTCTTACCCCCTCTTATCTTTTCTCTTCTTCATTACCTTTTGATTCTCCTATATAGGACTAGACCCTCGACGCTTGTCTTTTGGGATTTTCTTCTCCCACCTCAATCAACCTAAAATCACCTTTACCTATCTACCTATTCTCAACCCAACCATTAATGACCTCAACCTAATTATACCTATGACCTAGAATCAACACTACCTATCGACCTAAAATCACCTTCACCTATCTACCTATACCCTACCCAAACTTAATTGACCTTGACCTAATCATCCCCACGACTTGGACTCAACCCTACCTATCAACCTACCTACCTCTTCTTCTATCTTCTCATATTCTTCCCTAGCTTATGGGAGAACTACATTGGTCTGAGGTCCCTTTTCACGGGACTATGTAGGCAACACTTCCAAGGCATGGGGCCCTGGAAGGTTAGCGACCACTCTTTACCCTCACCATTTTCCCCACCTTTACCTGATTTCCTGTTCATATCACAAACCCAGAAATCTATCCCATATCCACATCATTCGACCTACATACACTCCTCACCTCTCACATATTCTTTTACCACTACCATTCTTTCCCATATTCATCTATAACCCATATTTAAACATTGTACACCATTACATTCATTTGCATTAACATGTATTACCAAAATATCAAAATATGCATCCATGCCTAAACCAACCTAACTCCACCATGCCTAAACCAACCTGACTCAATCCATGCCTAAACCAACCTAACTCCACCATGCCTAAACCAACCTGACTCAATCCATGCCTAAACCAACCTAACTCCACCATGCCTAAACCAACCTGACTCCACCATGCCTAAACCAACCTGACTCAATCCATGCCTAAACCAACCTAACTCCACCATGCCTAAACCAACCTCGACTCCACCATGCCTAAATCAACCCGACTCAATCCATGCCTAAAATTAACCCGACTCGTGCCATGACTAAACTAACCCGACTCAATCCATGCCTAACATTAACCTCGACTCAATCCATGCCTACATCAACCTAACTCGATCCATGCCTACATCGACCGACTCGATCCATGCCAAAACCGATCTAACTCCATCATGCCTAACTCACCTACTCCATCCATATCAGCATAAAGTAAATAAAATACACATCACAACATATAATCAAATGAACCTCATTATCTCATCCCCACCTCGGCCTTACCCATGTTGTGACCTATCTACCTAGACCCGGAAAACTATTTGTGACCTTTGAACCGATGTGCTCGCTATACCTTATGACACTATTACCTGTGTTGATTGACCTAATGACCTTACCTTGCCTATTGCCATGACCGTTTATCCTGACCCTACCTTTGGTGTACCGGAACATACCTAACCATTCCTTGCACCTAACCTACGTTGTGTTTCCTGACCATATCCTATACCTTGGATACCGGAATCACTTCAACCTTGTTTAGATAAACCTATCGACCTTAGATGATGTAGAGTTTGCAATCTCTTCAACCTAGTACCGTGTCATAGTTTATACGTGTGTGTGCATTCAACTGCCCCTACCTTTGACCTTGGCCCATTTACCCATTTACCTATATGCCTGATTTTCCCTTTCCCCATTCCTCATTTCTCATCATTCTGCTTTGCATCCACTTTTATCAAACCACTCGCCGATGTGCTTTGCCACCTCATCAGTTCCTGGTTTGAGGGGATCACCCTCATTCCCACTTGGGGAAACCACACTCTATTTTTGTTCGTCGCTTACCAATACAAGCTACGCAACAAAAAGGGGAAAAATGTAGACACCAAAATCATGTCGTAATCACCTTGGTCCCCTAGCGTGGCCCTATAATCACTTCCTCATCCTCAACACCTTATCACCTACCTCCTACACCCCACACATTATAATTTAATTACTTTAATTAAATTAATGCCATTTACCTCCATACATATTAATTTAATTATTTTAATTAAGTTAATGACCTTTTCCCACACACACATTAATTTAATTATTCACATTAAATTAATTCACTACCCTCACACACCTATTTAATATAATTTCCTTTTATTAAAATTAGCTCACCTAACCACCTCCATCATTTGACCCATTAACCTAAACCCTAAACCAATGTCCTAAATAAAACCTAACATTACACCCATCCCCTCACCTCACATTTAAAATCCTCCTAAGGTCGGTTTTCACCCCGAGGAAAAGAAGAGACCCTTATCAAATGGTGGAACAACTTCCCATGTAACTTGTTGAACAACCTAAGATATCTCACCCAAACCGATGTCAATTCACCCTAAACCGATGTCGTTCACCCTAAACCGATGCCGGTTATACCGGAATGGACCAAATGGCCTATTTAGACCCATCTACAGCTTTGTAATATGGGTTGGTTATTGGTTGAAAAATTTGATCTCGGATTCGATCTCTTTAGACGTGACAACAAAACAAAGATTGATTTGTGATCAACAAAGGCAACCAAATACACTAGCACAACAATGAGACTTTCTTCCCAACATCCTCCAACGTAGCAACTTCTTCATTATTCTTTAGACCTGTACCTCACAGAAGAGTAAGTATCCTCCTTCCATCTATTTCATTTTCTTATCATCATCTGTAGTCTTTGTGGTAAAGGAACCTAGTCTTTTACTCTCTGTCCATTCCCTCTCTCAATCAAGCAGCCACCTTCCATACCTAATCATCTTAATACTTGGCCCAATTTCCCATTTTGACCTCCTCAGTAGTCTCAAACCTTTGCAACATATCTACACCCCCTCTGTGATCAATCCCATCTTCTATCCACTCCACTTTTTCCCCAAAACTCCAAAAACCCAGACTATGTGATTCCACCAGCCCCGACTTAACCATCGTCGGTCATCTCTAACCGTCGCCGGTTACAGTAAAACCATCATCAGTTTCATAAAACCATGGTTTCTCTGTGTCACCTGATCTCTACTAGAATAACAACCTGCTTCTGACATACATCTACTTGAACACCTATTTGACCTTTAGATTTGTATCTAACCTAGCCTGTTAGCTCAGATTCACCTATAACCAACCTACTTGACCTCTGGATCTCCTTCTAGCCTAGCCTATTAGATTAGATCTAGCCTATTACATTTTGTATGAGATGCCTAAATCATATTAAACTACTAGTAGGAAAATATTTACTTTATTTCAGCATTGAATTGTTTTAAACAATGGATTGACAACCATCTAGGAAGTATCACACTTCCAAGATCTAGCACATGCTAGGCAAGTCCACTGCATATATTGTTTAACTCTCTTTGGTGGTCTTGTTTTGGTTCTTATACAAGTAGTTCCTCCTAGCCAAAAGGAAGGTCTCACAATCACTTCGATTTAGAATTCAAATACACGCGCATATAACCTTCAACCATCCTAAAATAGGTATTCCTCTTACCACCCTTTACCTTATCTGTTTCGTCAAGTACTTCTCAGAAAACTAAGAAATCAAAGTGAAACATTGGTTCCGATGTGGAAGGAGGATTGCGGGCTAGAATCTCTTCTATGGATGGAATATGGGAAGTAATAGGTGTGTCACTAAAAATAGTGTGGACCTCACGGGTATGGGTATCATGAGTTGAGGTCTCACCATTTGATCAGATGAAGGGGCATGATTAGGAAATGGTTTCTTGAAGATGTGTAGGTTTTGGTTGGTAGGTGCATTAGGATTATCCACGGTTAACTCTCCTTTCTCGAGCATTTCTTAGATGATGTTTTGAAAGTGATGTAATTTTCGCTCACTATGACCCTTTACACGATGATAGTTACGAAGTCATGTTCTTTATAACATGTGGGCATGGGGCAAGCAAGGTCAAAACTAGTGTTTGGTTTTATACGTGGAAGGGTGATGGCCCCACATTTGATAAGATTTTCTAAGACATAAGAGTAAGGCTCCCCAATTGGGGTGCATTTCCGTTGTTCTCATCTCGAATTCAAAAGTCCTGGATGAGTGAGAGATTAGATAAGGGGGTAGCTTGATTTGATGGATGAGTGGGCCAGCCTTTAGTACCACTACATTAGCGGTGCCCTTGGCCTTCAAATAATTTTTCTGTGGTTTGGAAGAAGAAGAGGTATCCTTCGACTTGAATGTCAAATTCTTATTGCATAATTGGATTTTCTTCTCTTCGATGGCGCGAATCTCTAACTTTCGTGCCATGGTGAATGCTTCGTCGAATGTTCGGAAGGTTTTAACCTATAGGGTTGGTGAGATATGTCTAGCACAAGCTCACATAAAGAGTTTGATGAGTTTTGTTTGTGGTAGTTGGAAGGTGAGTTGATTAATCAAGCTACGCCAACGAGTGACAAAATTTGTGATAGATTTGTCCTCATACCGATGCATGGATATAGGTTGGCCATGGTAACCTTCGTGACGATGTTGATGGAGAAATGATCCAAGAAGGCTTGGGCTACCTAATTAAATGAAAATATGGAGTGTCTAGGTAACCCACTATACCAATCTAATGCGAGGTCTATGGAGACATGGGAAAGGTTCTTAGGAGTAAATCTTCATCGTGAGAGATTAGGTAGCACCCGTGTTTGAACGATTCAAATGTTGTTGCAGTATTCCTTACTATTGAAGCGGTTGAATTTAGGCATCTCCCAATGCACAGGATATGGATGAATAGGAATGGATGGGTGGATGGGCTCGTTGTAAATATCGTCATAGGTGAGAGTGTTACGGATCCAAAACCGATTCCTCTAACGTTTTCATCTTGTCCAACATCAATTTGATTAGGTCGTTGGTAGGTTGCAATGATTGGGTGCCTCCTATAGCATGAGAGGGTTGGTTTTGGGTGTATAACGGGGTGGCACTCTAGTATATGGTGTTGTCGTGTAGGTTGATTGAGAAGAAGGTAGTGAGATAGGGGGTACGTACCCAGAGTGAATAATAGATGAAACGAGAGGCTGCTGATAGTATGTATATGGAGGTGGAAGGGTCATGGTAACCCCGGTGGTAATGGGGCTAAAAATTTGGAATGGAAAGGACCATATTCTCGAAAAGGGGTAGGGTCACCGACACAAGAGGTGGAAATCTAGCTACAGGTATATGCGAGACATTAGGGGTGGATGAGGTTACGTTTTGGGTAGTTGTTGAAGGTATGGTGGATGTGGTGGGTGTAATGGAGGTAACAGAGATGTGGCGATCATAGTGGGTAAAGAACCCAGCTACGAAATGACCGGGGGTAAGGTGGAGGTAGGTAGTAGGGAGCCAAATGAGGCTAATGCGGGAGTGGGAGTGAGAGTCGGGGGATAGATACGGGCATGTCGTATATCAACTGACCCGAGGCATCTCAAGTGGATGAGTGGGAAAGGTAAAACTACAAGGTGACAGGGTTTTGATCAAGGAATCGTGTAAACTCCTCATCTCCAAAGAGCGATAGTGATAAGTTGAATAGGATCCATGGCTAGTGATAAAATGGAAGGTGGTGAAGGACTAGGTGGGAGTGGTTAACAACTAGCATGGAATATGAGTGCACTTGCTTGTCTTCAAGTCAGCACCATGTGAACCAATATTGATCAGTGGGTCATTTCTCTGTAAATGACACAGAAAAACCATAGGGACAGGTGAAACAAGTGGTAAAAAGTGGATTAGGTACAAAATGTTTGTTGGAAAGTGACACAGGCTAACCGATGTCGGTTAGGGTAAACCGACACCGGTCATAGGTAACCATTGCCGGTCACTGTAGAAAATGGACAGTGAGTCAAGAACAAGGGTATAAGGCCAAATTTGACAGGTATGCCAAATCTAATGAGTTTTATAATGTCAATGGGAGTGATATCAATGACAGGGACTATAAAAAGTGGAAGAAGAAGATGAATAAAATGTCCCTCTTGGGTAGGTTAACAAAAGGACCTGGAACCGACGTCGGTTGGGTATAACCAATGATGATCAAAGGGTAACCGACGATGGTCGCTGGACCGACACCGGTCACTATGGAATTAAAAAGTGATGAAAGAAAAGTGGTTGTGAATTAAAATATGATGGGGAATTAAACCTGAATTCTGAGAATGATGAGAATATGGTCCAGGCACACTCAGGAAGAGTCAGAATACACCAACTATGATGAGGAGCATGCGAGGAAAAACAAAAATAAATGAAGAATGTGACCTCTCACCTCAAAACACAAGCCAAGCAGAAACACTAAGAAAAATGTGATCCTAGGAGTGCCTTTTCTATTATGTTTGTTTAGCTTATGCTATTTAAGGACTGACTCATGAACTGTAGAATAGAATTTTGGTGAGGATGGATTCCTACAAAGAAGGAGATCTAAAAGGTGAGGTTTCAAGTATGTTATGGTGGGGGTGGGCTTCACTCTGAAGTATGACTCGACAGAGCAACGAGCTGGGGATTACCTGCCAATCCTCATATCAGTGTGATCATTGACAGGCATTCCTAGGAAAGATGTTGTTTAAGAATATGTATATATTTTGAATTTTGTGCAATGTGGCAAGACTCGAGAGAGAGAGAGAGATGTGCTTTCTACGATTCATTTGTCAACCATTAGTTGGGAATGACTTCCAATGTATAGGTTTCCCTCAATTAATGTGAGCTAATACGGTAAATCGAATGCAATAGTTATTTTAAGCCCAAATCAAAATATGAAGTTCGATGACACAAATGGATGAAGAGGAATAGGGATTCTCTTTCACCAAAATGCAAAAACAAGAAGAAATGATTCTTTTTAAGTACACCAAAAGAAAGATTTCTTTTAGAGAAAATAGAAAGGAAAGGTAGGTTACCAAGGAAGAAAATTAATGTGTATGCTTTTCAGAAGGGAAACAAACACACAACTTTTCCTAGGAATGAATAAAATGCAAGGAACCCTAGATGGGTCCCACCGGGTGTGCCAAAATGTTTCACCTAATTCTTAGATGTTTCTTTGAAATATTGACAAAACAGATAGGGTAACAGGTGTAGGAGGAATACATGTTGAAATGTTGGTTGGTTGGTTGTTGCGCACATGTTGAACCTCTTGATCCACAGTTGATCGTGAGAGATTCCTTTTGGCTAGGAGGAACTACCTGTAATGGAAAGAAAGACCACCAAAAAGAGTTAAACAATATGTGCAATGAACTGCCTAGCGTGTGCTAGATCCGAGAAGTGTGATACTTCCTAGATGGCTGTCAGTCCATTGTTTAAAACAATTTAATGCAAGTAGTAAAATAAATCCTATTGTAATTTGAAATGATTTAGGTATCTCACTTGAAACACAATAAGAAATATCTAATCTAACAGGCTAGGTTAAAATAAGATCCGAAGGTCAAATAACTGGTTCTGGGTCTCTGCAGGTCTGACAGAGGTCTCAAGCAAATCATAAGTGAATAAGGGTGATGTGGAATTAGGTGGATAGGTCACTGTTCTAGGTTGTATGGGCATATATAGAGACCGATGTCGATTAAGGGTAGCGACGGTGGTTAGGTGTAATCAGGTGTCGATTCTTGTGGAATTCTAGGAATGCCACATAATGAGTTTGGGTCTCCTTTGTGATTACACAAAGGACTTTGGTTTGTCGGAATGAGGTACTAAGTAGTTCAAGTGTGATTTGACGAGGTTTTAATGGGTATATGGAGGGATGAGTATTAACGGAGGTCTGTGGGTGCCCAAGATAACAAAAGGGTGACAATATAATGATGAAATGAAATGAACCAGAGGAATATAACATTCCACTTACTTGGATTCTGGTCCTGGGTGTCTGTGAGTGATGAATGAAGGTACTGGGAAGGGGTTGAATGTTACTGAGGATCACCAAACGTTGGAAATCTCCTACATGGGCTGTATGTGCATTCTCTTTTGTTTGGTTAGATCAAATCTGTGCTGGGGTGAATGTTGGATGGTTGTTGGATGATTTCTAGATGCCTATGCAAGAGGAAATGCTTGATCTCCTTCCTTGCATGTGTGTTCTCACTGAAATTCATTCTCAGAAGATGCGATATCTCTCAAGAATGTTCCCAAATGTTTTCCAACCTCCAAAATAAGGTTGTTTTGGGGATTAAAAGGTGACCGATGGTGGTTCCAGCTTAATCGGTGATGACGGTTAGGGGTAATAGTAGTGTCGGGTCAAGGTGGGATTTCCTAGGTTTACTAAACTAGGGAGATCCTCTTGATTTTCTGGGATCTCATGTCATTAACCCATAGATTAGACTGGAAGTGTCTTGTACGCATGTGGGAATGTGGTTAGAGAGAATGTAGGCATTGATTTTTAGGGTTTGGGTAAGTCTTAGTTATGACAACTTACTAAGAATAGGTCTTAGTGAGTGAGTTTGATGAGGTGTCAGTGAGATGTATGTGGACATTATTCCTAATTAAGATATTTAAATAATAAATATGGTGAGGATAATGAATTAATTTAATTTAATTAATTAAATTAATATTAGTGGAGTGAGGGGGCCATGGCTAGTTTAATGTGATGAAGGGTGTTTATTTGTCGAGGGACCAAAGGGGAGTATGACCTAATTTTAATGTCTACACTACCACCCGCTTTTCTGGTGAGTGGTCACTCAATAAAAGAATTATAAGCTTAATACTTTTATTACAAGAGAAACCCAACAATAAAATACTAGAACATAATCGAATACATCGACCCAAATACAAGCTCATAACACTCAAGTGTTAATTAAGAGTACAGTGTCGAACCCGAGCTTCACACACAAACGTTCAGAACTTCACAAGTAAAATAATGTGAATACAAAGTCCAAATACGAACTCCAAGAAATAGTTCAGCAATGCATAAGTTTTCCAAACATTGGTTCCGATCAAAATGAAGCTCCAACACAAGTTTAATCAAAACACAAAGCTCCAACACAAGTCTACATCCAAAAATGCAACCCAAAAGAAACATCAAATGGAACTCAAGTTTCCCCTAAGCTCAGATCTCTATACTGCCACGAAGGTCAGTTCAAAGCACAACAACTTCAAATACAAGATCTAGGGTGCAAAAATAGAGATACAGAAACAAGTTTCACATACCATTTTCACTTGCATGTTGTCATAAAACTTGCACAGAAAGACAGTTTAAACAACACTATTTTAGCCATGGTTTCATATCAAACACCACAAGGATTCATAAAACCCAGCAAGAAAAATAACCAGATAGACATGAAAATATGAATCTCATGAGAGTAGAGTTGTTCTAATGAATCATTTAGAAGAAAGCAAAGAGTCTTAATAGTTAGAGCCTATCATGCCTGATAGTGCTTCCACCAAATCAAAGGAGACTTCCAGCCAAGCTTCTAACTCTTTTTCTTCTACACGAAAGATCAACAATCAAACATATTTTCCTCCTACACCTCATATACTTTCCTTTATAAAAAATAGGCCAAAGAAACCAAAAATAGCTTTGAAGTGAAGGTCGAACTGTTGGTTCAAAGAACCAATTAGCTCCATGCAGAGAAAAATCTGCCATGCATGCAAAACCAAATAACCTCCTACAAACCTGCCTTCTAAGTTTCCAAGACAATTTACACACAAAGACCGAGGCTCATTAATGCCATAAATTCCATTCAATCCAAAATTCCCACTTATCTTTCCTTGCCACCACCTCCTAAATCTGGCGAATGCCAATTCCACACAAAAATACAATTCCATCTTTTAGTGGGGCTTCCACATATGCCTCCACCAAGTCTACTATCCCCTACCAAATCTGGCAGTACTTCCATCATTTAAACCCTTTCAACTCATTTAATGTTATTGGAACCATCACCCTTGTGACATGTGACCCCTTAGTTCCCTTTAATAGTTTAGGATGAATCCTAATAGAACTTAGGTTAGTCTAGCAATAACCAACTTAGGTATTAAAAACATTTACCAATAGTATTTCCACCTTAGGTTAGATTCAATTCATAACCCTTTAGTATTAGATACTAGTTAAAAATAGCCTAACATTACTTTAGTAACCCTTTCCTTATTCATTTAGCACAATGCTTAGGTTAGGATGCCAACCCCACAAATTAGAATAAGAGGCTTAGGTTAGAATAAAATTAAAATAAGTAAATGTAGCTAGAACATAGGTGTTCTTACCTAGCTTAGGATACTGTTAGGATAATCCTTAGGTTTTAGGAATCGAACTCCTCCTCAGAGAATTGAATTTTTCTTACGTCCTTTATGTCCTGCCAAGATCAATCACCAAAGACCTGAGCACAACATACGGTGAACAAAAACATATTCACATAAGACCACAGAATTTGTATCATACAAAGTTTAGTCTTATATGTACCTTAAACTATTGAATGTCAATTTACCATTCAGTCTATGAAGAAGATTTGAAACATTCCTTGGATCACTGAAATTGATCCAAGGATGAGTCAAAAGAAGGAATAAGTCTACAACTCCTAAAGCTAGATTGCAACTCATCTTTCCAAAGTGAAAATGAATTCTTGATAACCATACAATTTTAGTCTAATGATTTTTAAGAACAAAAAATATTTATCCTTATCAAGCATGATCTTCAACAGTCAAAAGAACACATCTTTATCCAAAAATCACATGTCAACACTTGAATGCAAAAGAGGAATATATCAGTTGTCGAGGGTGTTACAAAAAGCAACGATAATATGTTAATAATGAATTCAAGCAACACAACGATGATAATAATCTCATAAAGGATGATCGTGAGTGATGTAAGAATGTTCCAAATAGGTCTAGGAAGTCAGTAATTGTTCAGAGAATGCTTAGGCATGAGGAAGAATTCGCATGTCAAAAAAAAATTAGATGTTCGTATGCATCTGATGATTATGGAAATAAATCACTCAGTTTTATAGGGTCGATAGTGCAGGTTGGGTCGTAGATTGACAATGGGGAAATTTTCCCCAAAAGGGTGGATTTTTTTTTTTTGGTCGGGATTTTGGGTTTCAAGGATAAAAATCACTTTAAATCTTATGTATAGGATTAGGTTGTTTAGGAATAAATCATGGGTAGTTAGAAGATAGGAATGGGTAGAAAAATCACAGGATTTATATTTAGGATAAAAGTGTCCTAAATAGCAAGTCCATTAGGGAAAGGTAGGATATGGATATTAATTAATTAATTAATTAATGTGAAGTAATAAATATTAAAGGTGATGGGCATGTATGTGGGCATTTTAATTAAATTAAGGGGGTCTAGCTAAGACCATGATGAATTATGCACATGTGGATAGACAAGGGTAGAGATACCGAATTTATGTGTCTACATTTGCCCCTTTTTGTTAAGTGGTTTGTGTTAGAAATCCATGAGACAAAAATGGTGAGAGATGAAGAGTATAATGAGGATAACAAAATATTGATGATGATCTCCCCCTTAAATGGGGGATCGATGACACCATAGGAAATCGATGACATTTGAAAAAATTAGATGATGAAGGGTGGGTGGGTGAAGAAAAATAGGTAAAATGATAACCAAGGCAAGATGCCCCAAGCAAAAAGGATCATAATAACAATAAAAACTATGGCGGTGACTCGAATATCACTTCGGTAGGGGACAATTGTGGTCTCAACAGAGATAGGTGATAATGTTCTATGGGCCAATGAGTGGGAGAAATCACTACAATATGGATGCAATCCGGGATGACCAATGGGTCATAGACAAGTCATCAAAGTATGTGCAACTAAATGCAAAAAGTATGTGAAATCCTTCGTACATGAGGAATTGAGTGAAAAGGTATGCGTCCACAAAGGACGAGGATGAAAATAATGGTGGCCCAAAGTATATGACATGAAATAATTCCCAAATGGCAGATTAGAAAAGTGGTGGTGAAGTAATATGCCCCAAGGGGGAAGTAAGTATGGTTGTAAAGGAAAATAGGGAGATAAAATGGAGAAATAAAAAAATGCCCCAAAGGGGGAAAAGTATGACCATAAGGTGGACTTTGAATGAGAATATGGTGCCCCAAAGAAGGGAACAAATATGGTCACAAGAGTGGACTTTGTGTGTGGATTGGATATGATTATGAAATAAAATGTCCAAAGGAGGAGTAAATATGGCCACAAAGGTGGACTTAGAGTGTATGAAGGAATAGTTTAAAATACCCAGAGGGAAAATAAATAGGGCCACAAATGTGGACTTTTAGATGATACGTTGAAGATGTGAAATATTTAAACAAAATTCCCTAAAGGGATAAAATATATAGCCACAAAGGTGGACTTGAAATGAGAGAGATTAGATAAGACAAAACTTAACAATAGTGACCTATATGTACGAATGACACTAAATCATATCAAGGAACACGTGAGAAAAATATGTCTCCAATCGCATTGGAGGTAAACAAGAGGGGAATCCAAGGAACGTAAGGCACATGCAACCAAACAAATGCTAGCGAGATAATCGAAAATAGTTAGTCATTCTAAAGATCATAAAGAAGAATGGATGAAATGAACTCATAAACCTAGTGTTAACATGACAAAGGGGTCAAAGATATAACTATACACGGGAAGAGGGTTCTCCATGAGTGGTGTTCCCTAAATCTATGCCCCAGCTCTGGGAAGGGGAAAGAGAAAACTGATCGATGTGGAAATATTTTTAGGATGCTAGTAAAATGGAAGGTTGATCAATACGGGAAGCCTTCAATGATGAAAGAGTAGGCATCCTTTGAGGGTATGGTCTATTTTATACATAATATATGTGGTAATAATGATATATGATAGTCGTCCTTCGAGGATCATTCTATTTCTTTTGATTTGTTATTTGAATTTGATTTGTATACTTCTATTTTCTTTCTTTTCTAATTTTTTTGCATGAACAACCTGTCCTTCGAGGGAGCAAAGATATTTTTAATAATTTATATTTTTGAGAAGAACATCCATGAATTTTGAATTTACATGGGGAAGAGATGGGAATAGCTAGGTAGACCACATAGAAGGGGATAATGAATGTACAAGAAACACCCATGGACCCTTTGTATGGTTCCAATAGGTGAATAAGAGGGTGATGGATGTAATGATCACAAAGTTCGACCAAAGGGGAGAACCTATCCATAAGGAAAATGTTATGGGTAGAGCCGTAGTGCCCATATTTAAGGTCACATCTAGGAAGTGACAGTAGACCACATAATTCCAAATCATCACAATGGAATATGGAAGAGGCTAAAATGGAGGAATGATCTAAGGATATGACTAAGAGCTCATTGGTAGATGTGCTAACAATATAATGGTCACAAGTGCAATGTGTTAAGAGGTTCCACTTCCATTTTACCATCAATGGAGGCAAAACGATAGGCTCTCGAACATATTTATGTGTGATAACGTATGGTCCAATCCAATTATGGGAAAAATTTCCACATTGGCTCCTTTCTAGAGTGGTAACATTATGATTTTCTTTTAGGGACTTGATCACCGACATTAAAGTTGTGTTAGGATAGGATAGAATTAGAACTTTTAGATGAGAGGAGACAAATACAATGCGCTATACTTAAGTAAGTGAAGAAAATATGCATCCCTAATGAGATGAAGATATGGTCACTTGGAATGAAAATATGGTGCCCCAAGGGGAGCACAAATATGGACATGAAAGTGGACTTAGAATGAGAGTAAAAGGTCCCTAAGGGAGGGACAAGTATGGAAACAAAAGTGGACTTCAGATGAGGCAAAGATAAATTTAGATTAGATGAGATATGTGCAACACCTTGGAAGTGAGAATAATAGCCAAAAAAGTGGGCTTAGAGTGAGGGTTTAACACCTCTAAGATAATCACAAATATGGCCACAATTGTGGTCTTTAGGTAAATCCATGGTGCTCCCAAGGGAAGCACAAATTTGGCCACAAAAGTCATCCTAAGAGGAGGAGATGATAGACATGTTAGCGATAAGATCAGATGAGCTAATCTAGATAAGATAAGATGATGTTGAGTGTGGAGAGGAACTAATCCATGAACCTGATTGATCCTAGAATGAAGTCCCCCTAGCGTCAAGTGAGCCAAGGGGGATAGGGTGTGTGGATGAGGAAGAAGATAAGGAACGATAAATGAGAAAGGGGGATGCATTTCAATGATTGCTTTGATTTTCATGGGCTCAACTTCAATCCCCTCATAGATATGATAAATTCAAGGATTTTACCAGTTAGTACTCCAAACACACACGTGGCTAGATTGAGATGAAGGTAGAAGTGAATAAGGCACTCAAAAAGGACTTCAAGAATGGAAATATGGTCATTTCAATTTTTTATATTTTCGTAAAATATCATCAACATAATCTTCTATGGTTTTGTGGAAAAGATCATGAAATGTATAGGTCATGTCCCATTGATAAGTAGTGCCAACATTATTCATACCGAAGAGCATGACGCGATAGCAAAAGGTCCCCTAAGGGTGATGAAGGAGATATTATGTTGGTTCTCTGGGCTGATAATAATTTGATTATAACTAGAAAACCCATCCATGAGAGAAAGCATCTCATGACCTGTAGTAAGATCCACAAGTTGATTGATGTTTGGAAGAGGAAAATCATCCTTAGGAAAGCGAGATTGAGATCTCAGAAATCGATGCATATACAAATCTTTCCATTTGCTTTAGCGATGGGTAAGATATCATAAACCCATTGGGGATAGTCAATGGGAATGATGAAATTGGCCGAAAGAAGGCACTGCAACTCCTCTTTGACAAGGAGGGAAATTCAAGCGTGCATATGGCAAAGCTTTTGCTTTACCAATTTTGCATTGGGGAAAGTGACTATATTGTGGATGATGATAGAATGGTCAAGACCTAATATGTCTAATATGACCATGTGAATGCCTAGCTATGATGAGAGAGGAATGCGGTGAAATATTCAAGCTAGTGTGGATCAAGATATTATCCCACTTTGAGGATACGAGATGCCTAGGGAGTCATGATATTAATGTCGATGGTAGCTTCATTGATAAGAGTGGACATGTCAGATGGTAAGGTCTTATGAAAATAATAATCATGTGCCCCCATGCGGGAAAGAATGACATCGTTGTTAGCACACTAAAGGACGTCAATGGTAGAAGAGTCTTCTTCTATCATCTCTAGATGGCAGAGGGGAAGGGACCTAGTATGATTTTCACACTGATAAGTGATTATTCCTAAAGTGATAGTGGAGAATAAAAAAATTTAGAGGTAATAGAAATGGTGTCATTCGTATCCATGGACTCATGTGATGGAGAAGGTATTTCCATGCACATCTCGAGATAGTTACATGGGGTCATAGGATTACTCCCAATATCCTAACCTAAATTTCTCATAAGGCTTGTGGCATTGATAAATAATGTCATGTGGCCCATGCTCATAATGTCCCATGTTGAATCCCTTCCATGTGCAATGGTTAAGGTAGGTGTGGGAAAAGGATGGTTTTTTGAGGAAGCCAAAACCACCGGTATAAGGTTTGACATGTGGAAGATCATTGATATGAGAAGAGGGGGTATCGAAACCACCATAAATGAGATTAGTGCAAAGATGTGGTGGAGAAAAAGGAACAACATCCCTAACATTTGGTTGGTACATAGGTTCCTTATCGCACCTACCAATACACAAAGTGAGGAGTGGGAAGGGTGTTGAGTGTGAGAAGACAATACTCCCATAGTGTGAGTTTTTCCATTACTTTATCTAGGGAGTCATTATTGGGAAGTTTGGATGAGGGAATGGATGAGCTAGTGGATGGTGTAGATGAATCATTCTTGGGAATGAGTACATCATTTGGTATATAGGTCATGTTTCACATTTGGAAAGGAGGAGCATCCCCGGAAGAATCAAGATCTTCTCCTCATGCTCATACTTAAGAGAATGATGGAGTGTAGAGGGGACGCATAGCATGGCATGGATCCATGATCATCCAAGGAGAACATTGTACTAAAATTCTCCCTCTATTATGTAGAAGAACTCATGGATGAGCTTCTCATCGACACGGATAGGAAGAATGACCATTCCCAAGGTAGAGTGGCAACATCATTTAAAGTGTGAAGGATCGTGTGTTCTGGGAAACACATACCTTTGGGATCTTAAGTTGTGTTGGTACCCAAATTGATTCTCCCTCAAAAGTTGAGCAGCATCACATTTTGACAAGAAGCTTAGAGACAAGCAAATCATGTTGTGTGTCATTTTGTAGCCAAGGAAGAAATGCAACTTGCTCTTTGTCACTCAGATGTGGAGAAATGGGTAGCACCCTTAAGAGGATTTGATCTATCCTCACTACTTTATGGTTGTGCCTTTCAACCAAGGTGAGAGGACCCTTTTGTAGCATGTTGTTTGTGGAGGAGATGGAGATGTCCTTCTTTGCAAAGTTATTAAGAAGACCTTGAAGAAAACATGATCAATACAACAAAAATATAACTCTCATGAGTTGTCACCCTAGATAATGGAGATATTTTCTAAGCAAGGTTCAGGCTACTAAAGAAAATGAAAACCTGATTTCTTTTGCATGTTTTGGTAATAGAAATTATGCATTTGTACACATAGGACAAATAGGGGTAGTATGGGTAGGATTGGTTGTTTTTAAATGAATTTTGGTGGGAGGTGAGGTAGAGTGGACTTTGATTCACTAGATCTTTGAGATATTTTACAAAAATGGAAGGCTTGATCAATAGAATGCTTAAGAATAGCTAAAATGTTCCTTTAACAGAAGGTGTGCTTTAACAAAGGCCAGATTAGCACGTTTTCACACAAACTTTAAGAATCCAAAATGAAGGCTCAAATTGAAAAACTTAATTGAACATTATCAACCTTTGTTTTATCACGCCTAAGATACCCTCAAAGGCTAACAAACAATCTTATCATCATGTTAGGAGTAAAGTGATTTTAAAGTTTAATAAGTGATTTTAAATTTGTTTATTTCACTATCAAATGAAAGATCTTTTGATAAATGAAATTGCAAATGCCACCAAACTATCACAAGGATAAGATCTTGTGTGATTCACAAATATTTCAATGTAATATTGCAATGGGAACAAGAAAAACTATTTACAGACATTCAGAAATGAAGTAGACACAATTTTTCTCAAAATCAAACACAAATTAACTCAAATTTGATTAAATGCATCAATAGGAAAGTTTCTAGAACAATCTCAGAGCTTGTCAATGGTTGTACACTTGCAACCACCTTGACATGATCAAATTTAACACAAAAGAAATAAACAAGTTCCTCAGATGATTTCTCAGAAAGATGGGCTTTGTCAAAATTTTCTCTTAGGAATTAGCTCCCGACCTCTAACACTCCAACCATTTGCATGAAAATTTATGTAATTTATAACATTTAATCTATGACAGAGTTTTCCCCCAAAACCAAAAACATTCAAAGCACCATTGCTTGTTATGATTTTGATCATGATTCCCATAATCATATTTGCAAAAAAAGTTGTCAAGTGCTCAGAGGGAAAATCTCTTCAAATATTTCCAGCATTCAATTCTTCACCTGGTAAATCACTCTTCACTTCACGCACCAACTACTTCCTCCTCTAATCTGTTGAATCTAGTTTCTTGCGTGCTAAGGAAGGAAAGATTGGAAAATCATATCGAATCCAATAGTCAAATCACATCTTAATGGTAAAAGACATTTTCAAATCTTCCCACCAAATCAAGATATCAACTAGTTTCTTGCGTGCCAAGGAAAGAAAGATTAGAAAATCATATCGAATCCAACAGTCAGATTACATCTTAATGGTAAAAGACATTTTCAGATCTTCCCCACCAAATCAAGATATCAAATTAATTTTCCTCTTCATTTGGTGGCATGTAGGAGACACCAAGAAATGATTAAAAAAACCATAAAAATTCACATCCCGGGAGCTTTGGAGCAAAAATGGTGGAAAATTAGATACAGATGCACAGTTTCGTCGATTTCCCTTTTGAATTTGGACCATCCACATGGGAGATCCAAGTTAAGACGGGCCTGGGGTTCCTTTTTTTTTACCTTTTACAACTTTTGCAAAATTTCTCATTTTTCTCCGCCCCTCCGCCTTTGAAAAATGGGCTTGACACGTGTCCCAATATGGGTCCTAGAGGAACCGCGGCTCAATTCTACTATTTTACCTTATTTTTGGAAAAAAGGAAAAATTTCCAAATTTTCCCCGTAGCTCCACGCCTAAGTTTTTGATATGGGTCCCAGCGGAACCACGCTTCCTTTTACACTTGAACCCCCTTTTCACAAAAGGAAATTTTTCCAAATTTCCCTCAAAAGTCCACACCTCCATCATTGACTGAAGAAAATTTTGACTATTCTCTATCAGGATTACGGGTCATTTTGATGACTTTAATATTTTTGACAATAAGGGGCAAAAATCCTAGTTACCTCCGATGGCTCACCTCCCGCCTTTTGACTTTTCAAACTACCACGCATCTCAATGGCACATTTTGAGATGGTCCTGAAAAGTAGAGACCCCAAACAAGTGTGGGCTCAACACGTGTCTCAATCTGGCAAAGTCTGTTAAAAAGTTGAAGGTTCAGTGGAAGGTGCCATGTGTCTAAGGTTTAAGATAGTCTCCTTCATCCGTTGAAAATTTTGAGCAAAAGGCTGAGTGAGCGGAAGCCTCCAAGTGTCCTCCTAGTGCTTCTTCAAAATAAAACTCAGGGGCCAATCCCCAAACATGCGCGGTCCCTCCACGTGTCTTAGGCCTTTTAGGAAGTTGCTTGAAAAGTCTAAGTAAAGGAAGGCCCGGTGGAAACCTCCACGTGTCTTCATGGTGCAACTTCAAGATGGTCCCAAGAAAAGGAGACCCTGAATGAGCATGGGATCACCACGTGTCCCAGGCCTTAGAAAATTTCTTTTAAAATTTATAGATCAGAGATGGTGGAAGCCTCCACCTGTCCCTCTACCACATTTGTTAAGGTGGGACCCGAGTTAGATAATCAAATGAGATCCATCCCATTACATTTCCATGGCCTCCCAAAACTATACCATTTGCATGAAATATTTGTCTAAGTCGGGGCAAAGCAGTGGAATCCTCCACGTGTCCCCGGCACAACTCCAAGGCCAAACCAAAAAGGTGAGTCTTCAAACGAGCATCGTTCCACCATGTGGAAAAGTTTTGATTTGAAACAATCCATAGAGTTTTTAAGTGCCCCTGTCTGAGCCACATCCAACCAAAAAGGGCTACGATTCCATCCGACATGGAGATATAAATTTGATGGGAAAAACATACCCGTCAAACCGTAAAAATGTAGGGAAACCACCATTTGGGCCCGGAGATGAAACTTTCTTTAAGGACAAAGAATTTGGAAGGGTTGTAAGGTTCAAAAATGATCCTCCAAGATACATTTAATCACGTTTCCGCATGTATTTGGGACAAAAAATGATAGGGACAACAACACATGACTGCAAAAAATGGAAGGAAAGGAACAACCCGAGTTTTATGCCCAATTTACAGACACCTTCAGATGGATAGAGAAAAAAAAAAAATTGGATCTTTAAGTGACCTTCGACCAAGGAAGGGACTAATCATGGTGACCAAATGGAGGATGATTCTTCAAGAAGAACACATGGGGAGACAAAAATGTGACAGAGGCCAAAAACTAAGGGATTTTAATGGCAAACGGGGTGAGACTAATTTGAGCACCAACATCAGCTCCAAATTAGGGATGGGCACTCCCTGTGAGTGCCACAAGAACCAAATAACATACCAAGTGCCAAAAACATCCATTGGGAAAAGAAGTCACCACAGAGTAGAAAACCTAACCATCTCCTAAAAACAAACTAAGAAACCAACAAAACTAGGTCACCAAGGACCAGAATGAGCAAAAACACAAAAGATAGAAAGCAACCAATGAACTATACACTATACAAATGATGCTTCACCTTGATTTTGGGGAATCAATCAAGGAAATGTTTCAAATTCCTACCATTAATAGGAAATTTGAGAAATTCCCCATCCAAGTCTTTCAAGAAGAAGGTATGTTCACCAATTCGAATGTTAATGGAGTAAGGGCACATGCATAATACATCAAATTTATCATGCTTGCTTTTATCTTCATTCCCGCTATCCCATAACAAAGCACAAGATCCCCAATGTTGAAAGATCTTGGAGTGACCTTCTTATCAAATAACTTCTTCAATTTTTTTCTAAACTTCACATGCCTTTGGTGAGATGCCCTCCTTTCTTCATCAAGTTCAACAATTTGGTTAATGTGAGCATCATATGGACTAACTTCTTGATCTTCCTAGTTTTAAATGAACGATATGAAGATAATTGCATATGTAGGGAAAGAGAGCTTGAGTTCCATACACCAACTCAAATGTACTTTTTCCAGTAGCTCTTTTAACAAGTAATTTATCACCCAAACAAAAACTTCAATCGCTCACCCCATTTCCTTTTGTTTAGCTCCAACATTCTCCTAATGATCTTTAATAGATTTTTATTGCTGGACTTTGCTTGTCCATTGCCTTTTACAAATAAGGTTGGAATTAAACCATGATGGATTTTACTATTTGGGTCAAAGGCCTTGATAGGTGGAAGCGTGATGGCAGAGGTTTGTAATAGCTATTGGAAGACATCCATATATGAGCCGACTAAAGTATTAGAGGATTTCTTGTGAGACATCTTGGTCTTTAAAGAAGAAGTGGATGTTTGGGATAAAGTCTGAGTATATTGATGTTTTGGTGGCTTGAATTCGGTTCTGGTGTTGGTTGGTGCCTTAGTGTTGAATGGTTTTGGATTGGTGGGTTGAAATGCTTGTGGTCATGAAATAGACAATGTTGCATCAATTGTATAACTTTAGGAGTGGTTATATATTTCATTTGTGAAGATGCACCCTTAGGAGGAATGATGACAATTTAGACAAGAGGATCGTATGGTGGTGTCACAGTTGGTATAGGTGTATGAAGTAATATTTTCTTGATGTAATCTAAGGAGGGTGGAGATTGATTTGATTGTGTTGATGAGATGGAAGGAACATTTGAATTCATTACAAGCTGAAGTACTTTTAAGAATTCCTCAAATGATGAAAGTGGTGTGGAGGAAGAAGGTGGTATGGATGTGGTTACTGATGAATTGATGTGGGTAAAAGAACAAGAGGAGGAACTTTATTGATTCTAAGGATGGTATGACAGAAAATTTGGAATGGATATTGATGAGGTGGCCAAATATAATAAAGTGTGCGTGGAAAGTGATGGAGTAGATGTGATAGGTAAGGATGTTGATGGATGACCAATGTCAAATGTGGAATTAGGTGGAAATGGTTCTTTCATGAATGTCTCAAGGGGCATGAATGATATATTTGTGAATGGGGCTCTAGTAGTTATAGGAGTGAATGTCGAGATACATGTAGGTATGATTGATGTGGATGTGAGGATAAGTCTTAATTTCTTGTGGATATAGGAATAATATAAAATGGGATTGATGTGATTGATGATGAGGGAGAGAAAGTTGTAGATGAGATAGGTCCTTATTAACATTGTGAAGAGCATTTATAGTGTGAGCATTGGGTGCTTGGGTTGTAGTAGAAGTGGTAGATTGACTTGTTGGTGTATGATTTGGAAATGTTTGTTTGAAGATGTCAAGTGGTTGATTGGGTGAGGCATTTGGATTATCCACTTGAAGATCTCCTTGATCAATGAGTCTCTGGACAAAATATTTGAAAGTTCGACATTTCTCTATGTCGTGCCCTCAGACTTGGTGGTACTTGCAATAATGGTCTTCATGATACCACATGAGTTTTAGTCTTTACTCATCAAATGGTCAGATAGGAGGAAGTGTGATAAGGTTTACTGCCATCAACTTATCAAATATTGTACTATATGATTCCCCAAGGGGAGTGTAGTTAGGCATTGGTCGAAGGGCTCGTTGTTGAGTCCACGTGTTAGATGTAGGTGTGGAAGATGATTTAACGACCACAACATTGGCTGCCCCCTTTGATTTTTCATTTTGTGTGGATGATTTATTAAATTCATGTTTAGGTTTTTTTATTTTAGTTTTAAATAGCCTTGCTCGAGGGCATGTGTTTCAATTTTTTTGAGCCAAGGTGAAGACTTCATCAAAGGTTGAAACTATTGGATTGTCAAGGTAGATGATATATGCTTCACTTACTAACGCGAGAAGAGCTCGATAAGATAAGTTTACATGGGAGAGGGAAGAATAATTAACTTATAATGTCGACTCATCTTCAAACTATCGGATGGAGTATAGATCATTGATAGTTATTTTATATGCAATGTTGATTGAAAAGTGCTCTAAGAACAATTACATGAGTTGGGTGAAGGATAATATCGAATATTGAGTAATACAATTGTACCGGTCTAATGTAGAGACTGACCAAGGACATGGGGAAAGTGTGAAGCATTAAGTATTGATCATGTGTAATAAGGTAACATGCATGTCTAAATGCATGAAGGTGTTGTTGTGGATCCTCTTTGCTATTAAACTTGGTGAATTTTGGTAATTCCCAATATGGAGGATATAGTTTAATTAGTATGGATGAGAGAATAGGATCATTACATATTTTCTCATATGATAATGAAACTTTGGACCCTAAATTAGCGGCCTCAAGTTTGGTCAACCTATTCATGAGGGCATGCATGGGATCATTTGAAGAAAGTCTATTGGGGGATGAGAGGTGGTGGTTGCATGTAAGAAGTGTCCATATGAGTTTGTTGGTGAATTTTTGGATGTGTGGGTGTTTGAGGAATTTGATGGGGGTGAGTGTAAGTCATGGGTTGTGATTAAAGGGTTGGTTTTGAAATAATTATTGTTGAGAGATGTGAACATGATATGATAGTTGGGTTTGGCTTGGTTGTTGGAGAAAGTGTTGAGTGGGAATGTGTTTGTGAATGGGTTGATGGAATGGATTAGACACTACATAATGTAAATCAGCTATAAAAGGGGGTTGGGAAGTAATGACATACATGTGAGATGTGAGAGGGTCATGTTGTTTGGATAGGGGATGTGATGTTTGGGCATGTTGGTTAGGGACACTAGTGATGATAGTGGAAGAAGTGATAGGGAGGGTAGTGTTGATTTTCGTGTTGATTGGAGGGAGATTATGAGGAATGGGCATGACTATCTGGGTAGTTTGGTGAGATGGGGGATTGATAGAAGATGAAGTGAGATCACATTTGGCTGTAGAAAGTTTGTTTATTGCAAATTGAGTGGTCCCAGGATTGGTCTGATAAAAATAAATATGTTGAAGTAGTGGGCCATCTAGGGGAAAATGAGCTGATTTCCTAAGGAGATAGTCTTGGAGAGCCACCAGATTGACATCAAAAGCTCCTAGAAATGGACATCACCACGAAGGATAAGAGGAGGTCCAAAATATTTGTTCTAATGGATGGTGGGGTGGCTGACCTAGATGGGATAGATTGATGATATAAGAATGGGTTGGTCTCACCTAAGGTTGTAGTGTGAACAAGGGGTCCTTGGTGAGAGACATTAATGAGAGGTTGAGTGTCCATGAAAGAAGTAATCAAGGGCTTGGATGAGGTAGCTATCGTGGTAGATGTCTTTTGAGATGAAGAACTATTTGTAGAGAGGTTCTATTCCATTTTCTTGGTTCTTTGAATGAGTAACTATGGGCATGAAACAAAAACAAGTTTTACCTAAGAAATTCAAAATAATAATTCTTTTTATGTTTTTGATTATTAAGGAAGTGCGAAATAAGAAAATGGAATGGATAATAAAGTACCTAGGATAAGGCAATCTATGTTTGGTTTCAGATTTTTTATGGCTAGGAAGGTTTCAGTGGTTTCTTGTTGGGTGATGAAATCCCAAACTACCAACTGGGTAGGAAGATGTTTAAATGTTTGATTTAGATATGTGAGGTTTAGGTTGTGTGTGATAGAATGTGAGATGCAACAAGTTAACCCCTACTTAAACTATGTGATCAAGCAAGAATGTATAAAAGAAAGGTTCTTTTAAAACCAAATCTAGATGTGATCTTTCAATGAGGACACACACAAGAAAAGGGAAATACGATGTAGAAAGGAGAAAATAGGGGAAAATGAAGAATACCTGGATAGATCTTTTCCTTTTTATCTGAACTTTAAGTGAAGAGCAATCCAAGTAAATTTGAACCAACAAGAGCAAGTAAAAGTTAAATCCTTGTGTTGTAGTGTTAGTAAAGACAAAATAAGTAGAACATGGAAAGAAATACAAAAGGATCACCTAAAGGGTGGTCCCTGTTGGTGACCATTTTGACCCTCCATCGTTTTGCAATGTTTTATCCTTTGCTCTCGCATGCCTGAAACATTTTTTTCCTTTTGAGATGGATGATATAATGTTTTGTCTCCATTGTTATGCCTTGAATTGTTCACAAACTCATTTCCTCGCCCCTTTCTAAAAGAAATCCTAAGTTTGCTTTTTTTTCCTAAATGTTTCAAGTTATTGGCTCTGTTATTTTCCCGACCATGGAGGCTCAAAATTAATCAATTTTTACTTGTATGCATTCAAAAATCCTTTTCCATGGTCGTAAAATGTTTGAAAACATGTTTCATCTATCCTTTGTTCCAAAAATCCTTCACCCATGAAGAAAAAATCAATTTTGGGCATCCCTGGAATTTTTGATTTTTTTTACGATCATACGGGCATCATTTGCCCATCAAATTCATCTTCAAAGCATCCTAGGGCATCGCTGGAAACTTTTGTGTCTTTTGATGGTCATATGGGTGTCCTTTTTCCTGTCAAATTTTAGCTCAACATCTTCGCATACGTGGTGTTTGTGATTGGACAAGATTCGGTGGGTCTGCTCGAAAAACTTAACATTTTTGTGTTTTGGAAAAATTTACAAGTGCCCCCATGCAAATTGGGCAGCCCCAGAGGAGGTACACGTGTCGCAAGCAAAGTGAAGGTGGATGGGTGGGTCATTTTGTGCCTTAAGGAAATTGGAAGAAAGAGTTAAGGTACAAAGAAAATGCCTAGGCCCGCAACGAATCAGAGTGGACACATGGTGGATTCAGAATGCAGCCCACAATGAAATAGAATGGAACACGTGGCAGCTTTAGAGCACAGGCCCTCAGTGAATCAGAGGTGGACATGTGTCATGTTTTCATCAAAAGTGGGATGGAAGGCTAGCAGAGGACTTAGAAAATTTTTGCTTTTTTGCGAAGGGGACAAAAGTTATGAAAAGGCCGGGGTCCATCGGGCTACTCAGGAGAGGACACATGGTAGAAGCAGGGTCAAAGGCAGAACTTTGGGCCTCGGGGAAACTTGAGAATTTTTCCCATTTTGGAAAAATGAGTTAAAGTGATAAATTGAAGCGCATGGCTCCACAACGAGTCAAAGGGAGACACGTGGCAGGGACAGAATCGGAGGTGCGGGAGTGTGGAGGAAATGTTGAAAATTTTCTTTGGTGAAAAGTAATTAAAGTATGAAGTTAGAGTGCTTCCCCTCAGCTAATCATATGAGGACACGTGTCTTGCGGGAGGGCGGAGTGGTGGAGGAAAATTGAAAAAAATCCTTTTTCCCAAAAGAGGCAAAATGTGTAAAACTGAGCCACGACCCTAGATTCAATCATATTGTGCCACGTGTCAACACCAAATCTCAAGGGCGGAGTGGCAGAGATTTTTGGAAAATTGTATTTTTCCAAAAAAGGTGGAAATGTGTGGAATCAATCTACGATTCCAGTGGGGCCCATATTGGGACACGTGTCAAGCTCGGAGGGGCAGAGAAAAATGTCAATTTTTACATTTTTCCAAAAATGTTAAAATATCAAAAAGTGATCCCAAACCCATTTCCAATCACATTTTGACACGTGGAGGGCTCATATTGAAGGGAGAAAGGCAAATCAATGATAACTATGCATTTTCAATTTGGCCGCCATTTTTGCTCCAGGAAGTGTGGAAATGCATTTTTGCATCAATTTTGATCAAATTTTTGGTGAATCCATGTCATTTTTTCCTTCAAGGATCAATGGAATCAATTTGAAAATTCAATTTGTGGATCTGAGGTACTTTTGAAATGAAATTTTGTTCGGGCTTGAGCAAAAACGTGAAATATCAGATCCAAAAGTTGCAGAGTCAAATTTTGGAGGGATAAGGATGAAATAATGAAAGGAAGGGGGTCTGCATGCTTTAAGGAGGAAAAACGTGCTCCCAGTTGAAACTATGATGTGAATTTTGCAATGATTCACCTTTTTGAGGCACCTAGCAACTTTTTGAACGTTTTTCTATTAGATGTCCCTTTCTGCAAATCATGATGAATTTGTAACAAACTAAGATGCCATAGGATATTCTTTTCTTAGGAAAGAAGGATAAAATGTAAAAATGATATATAATGCATGTTTTTTGACATGCAAAGGGTCAGAAAATTGAAAATCATGAGCAAATTTTGAGAGAAGCTCATTTTCTAAGAAACCTCCAAAAACCTGGTTAATGTCTTCTGTGTTAGATATTCATTCATGTTGAGTTGGTTACAAGTGTATAGCCATCACACAACTCTAAGATTGTTCCTGAAACTCTCCCCTGCTGATGAATCTAACAAGATTTTGAATTAATCTATGTTATTTTGGGCAATATGATGTTTGTTATCATTTTTAAATGTTTGCAAATAGTTTTCCTTGTTCTTGTTGCAATCTTGCATTGAAATATTTAGGAATCACACAGATCTCATCCTTATTGATAGTTTAGTGGCATTTACAATTTCATTTGTCATAAGATCTTTCATCTAGCATTGAAAATAAGTAGTTTAAAATCACTTCACCTTCATTTGTTGACAAATATTGCTTGTAAGCCTTTGGGGGTACCTTAGGCGTGATTTGATCAAAGATTTTGATGTTTAATTAGGTCCTTTAACTCAAGATTTTGTGTTGAGGTCTCAAATATTGTGTGAAGAGTGCAAACCTGGGCCTCCATTTGTGTGTCTCTTCTAGTTGAAAGAACATCATAACTGTTTTGAAGCATTTTATTTGATAGTTGTTCAAATGTTGTAGAGGTTGTCAAAGATCTAGCATAGTCAAGTTTGTCTTGTCAATACCCCACCAAAAATCATTCTAAACAACTAATCCTACCCCATACTACCCTTGTTTTGACCTGTATACCCACATAAGATCAAAATCCATTTGCTAAAGTATGCAGAACAAATCAGGATTTCAAAATGTCTTCAGTAACCCTTGCCTTACATTGAAAGTATCTCCATAATCTGGAAGTGACAACTTGTGAAAGTCAAATTTGGAGTGTTGATCATATTTTCCCAAGGCCCCTTCATACTATTTGCATAAATTGAGGGATATCTTCATCTCCTTCACCATTTGAGGGTTACAAAATAGGTCCTCTTACCTTGGTTGAAAGGCACAAACTAAAATAGTTAGGACAAGATCAAGTCCTATTTTGAGTGATATCCATCTCTCCACAAATCTGAGTGCCAATTAGATCACATCCCCAGCTATAAAATGACATACATCATGATCTATCTAACTTCAAGCTTCATGCCATATCTCTGATGCTACTCAAACTAAAAAGGAGAACAAATTTGGGTACAACAGTCCCACCGAGCGTTCCAAGAATGTTGTTGTAGTTTTCTCATTCGATCCAATGTAATGATGTTAACTATTAAAGAAAGCTAAAACACTTGGGAAATGGAGGGTTTATGGTACCTCAAATGTGTGATGTGGATGAATGGGTACAAAATGACTAATCATCGCTGCAAACTTGATAAACCCGTAAATAATAATCATTAGAAAGGAGATTGATTATATAATAGATGGGGGTTGCCCGAACAAGTTGGCTCCAAGAACTATTACCTTCCTTTCACAAATGTCAACCCTCATGTTTTGATAAAAGAAATCAATATAAATGAAAGATAAATTGACAACATATGTAAACTAAGGGAATAAAAATCTGAAAATAACTAAGATGGATCTAGAAACTAATCGATCGAATAAATGTAAATTAAATAATACCTTATCTGGGTTTACGATGACCTAGATATGTGAAAGCAATTCGACAACAACCGGGAGAGTGGATATGTAAAGTAAGATAAATATGTAGGCCTACAAAGGTCCGAGTGCAAATTGGAAGGTAACATAGGTGTGTGGGTATTGTAAGTGACTTGTAGAATGACCTTAGGGGTAGAAAGGTAGAAAAAGGACATGAGAAAATAATGATTTGGTTGGATGTATGATAAATAGGACCACGGTCGGCGATGACCAAGGTGGGTCAACGATGACTATAGCAGAAATGGACAAGGTCAAAGGTAGATAGATGGAAAAGGTAACCTGCAAGCAAATAATTTGGAAAAGAAGGATAAAAATGGAGCCCTAAGGGTCATTGGAGATTATCTCGATCCTACAAAACATTAGACATGAGAAAATCAATGATAATATAATAATAATGAAGTAAAGCAACACAAAGACAATAATAATCTCACGAAGGATGATCGCGAGTGATGCAAACACATTCCAAGGAGGTCTAGGAAGTTTGTAACTATTGTAGGAATGCTTAGACACACAAGGAAGAATTCGCAAGTCACAGAAAAATTAGATGTTTGTATGCATCTGATGATTATGGAAATAAATCACTGAGTTTTATAGGGTCGATGGCGACTAGGCTGGGTCACTGACAACTACAGGGAAATTTTCCCCAAAAGGGTGGATTTTTGTGTTTTTGGTCGGGATTTTGGGAATTTAAGGGATGAAAAGTGCTTTAAAGCTTATGTGTGGGATTAGGTTGTTTAAGGATGAATCATGGGTAGTTAGAAGATAGGAATGGGTACAAAAATCATAGGGGTTTATATTTAGGATAAAAGCATCCTAAATAGCAAGTCCATTGGGGCAAGGTAGGATATGGATATTAATTAATTAATTAATGTGAAGTAATAAATATTAAAGGTGCAGGCATGTAAGTGGGAATTTTAATTAAATTAAGGGGTCTATCAAGGACCATGGTGAATTATGCACATAGGTAGACAAGCATAGAAATACCGAATTTAGGTGTCTACATTAGTTTCAAGAAAAAAAGTACTCAACAACAAAGCCATTGAAGTTGGTTCATACAAGTGTTTATTGGCCTACAAGAACTCAAAGCATACAAGGTGAGAGCTACTTCATGTTATTTATTGATGATTATTCTATAATTACTTAGGTGACTTTTCTAAAAGAGAAATCTGAAGCATTTGAGAAGTATAAAACATTCAAATCCTTGGTTGAAAATGAAACTGGTAAGAGAATCAAGTGTCTAAGATATGACCATGGAGGATAATTTAATTCAAATGAGTTTGAAGAATTTTGTGAGAATCATGGAATAAGGATACATTACTCAGTTGTAAGGACTCCTCAGTAGTATGGCGTTGTTGAAGGAAAGCATAGAATAAGTACAGAAGATGGTTAGAACAATGTTGAATGAATCTAAGTTCTCTAATATATCCTAGAGAGAAGTGGTCAACACATCAATTTACATTTTGAATAGAGGGAAAATAAGAGTAAACAACAAGACACCTTATGAATTATGGAAGGGAAGACCAACAATAGTCAAATATTTTAGAGTGTTTAGAAGCAAATGCTATATCAAAAGAGATGATGAAGACTTGGGTAAGTTTGATTCCAGATTTGATGAAGGTATTTTCTTAGTTACTCTTCAAGAAGCAAGGCTTATAGATGTTATAATATGAGAACACACAAGATTTTTGAAAGTGAAAATGTGAAAGTGGATGATATCAAGTATAAATGGAATAAGGCACAAGAAACTGATTATCTAAAGGAATCAAACAACGAGATGAAGAGGTAGATGAAAAGGAAAAAGTTGAAAGAAATAATACGAAACACCATATAAATCAGTCCAAAGGAACCATTCAGAAAAACATATTATAGGTGAAAAAAATATTGGAGTACGAGACTAGAAGAGGATTTTCAATTACATCTAAACATGCAAATCTATCTTTACTATCCAAGATAGAACCTAATAATTTTTCTGAAGAAAGTGAAGACAAGAATTGGATTGGAGCAATGGAAGAAGATCTAGATCAGATTGAGAAGAATGAAACATGGGAACTTGTCCCAAGACCAAAAGATAAAAATGTGATTGACACCAAGTGGGTTTTCAAGAACAAGTTGAATGAATATGGAAAATTTGTAAGAAATAAAGAAATGTTAGTCTGTAAAGGGTATGCACAAGTTGAAGGTATTGAATTTGAAAAAAAAACTTCTATTATAAGACAACAAGCTATAAGGATGTTTTGGCATTCCCTTATTTTAAAAACTTTAAAGTTTATCAAATAGATGTTAAATCAATATTTATCAATGGAAATTTAGATGAATAATTTTATATTGAACAGCCATAAAGATTCCTCTTATTAAGTAATAAGGATTATCTCGTGAAATTTTAAGAAATATCTTTATGGATGAAACAAAAACTGCAGAGCCTAGTATTCAAGAATGGACAAGTATCTACAGAAGCAAGGTTTTAAGAAGGGAATTGTTGATAACAATATTTACATCAAAACTAAAGGTGAGAATTAGTTGATTGTTTTTTATATTAACAATATCATTTTTAGAGGAAGTAGTGACAAGACGTGTCAATGGTTTGTTGTTGAAATGAAAAAGGAGTTTGAAATGTCCATGCTTGGTGAGTTATCATTCTTTCTTGGTTTACAAATTTTTCAATCAAACAAAGGAATTATTTTTTCACAAACTAAGTATGTTAAAGAGATGTTGAATAATTTTAAAATGGAATATTGCAAACCATTGAGTAATCCTATGGTCACATGTTGTAAGTTGGGCAAGGATGATGAGTCTCTGAAGAAAATCAGACTCTTTATAGATAAATGATTGGAAGTTTATTGTATGTGATGAAATCAAGACCATATGTGATGTATGAAATATGTATGGTAGCACCTTTTCAAGATGATCCAAAATAAACTCATGTGCAAGTTGTCAAAACAATATTCAAATATCTTAAAGGTACAATGGATTATGGCTTGTGGTATCCTAGAGATAAAGATTTCACTCTAAAAGCATATCTAAAATTAGATTGGGCTAGTTGTGTTGATGATAGAAAGAGTAAAAGTAAATGAGATTTTTTTGGGGAAATAGCTTGGTATATTGATTAAGCAAGAAGTAATATTTTGTTTCTTTATCTATAACTAAAGCATAGTACATTGTAGGAGTATCATATTGCACACAATTTTTATGGATGAAGAAAACATTGAAGGACATCAAGGTAGAATTTAATTTTCCAATTTCCATACTTTTTGATAACACTAATGCAATAAATATATCAAAGAATCCAGTTATGCACTCTAGAACAAAGCATATTCCCATCAAGTATCATTTCTTGAGAGAGAAATTTGCATAACAATAGGTTAAGTTGGAATATATTTCCACAAAAGAACAAATTGTTGATATTTTCACTAAGCCTCTTCCAAAAGAAACGTTTGAATATCTTAGAAAAATTTGGGAGTGATATCGTTTTCATCTAGTCATTAAAGGGAAGCATAAAATTAGGGGAGATAATCATTTCATTATCATTTTAGCTCCATATTTTGGACAAGTCAAAAAGAGATCAACTTATGCATACTCCAAGAGGGAGAGTTTTAATAGTTAGTTTATTTTCCATTGATGTCAAATGGGGAGAGTATTATAGAAAGGGGGAAAACTACATTCACATATTATTTCTATGCAAGGTGGTAGGTTTCCATCAATGACAAAGGGGGATATTGTTGGATTTATCGTCATTGATGTGAAAGGATTTGGTTCAATATTTTTCGTTCATAGTTGAGCTCTCTTGCGTTGTTAGTCATCCATAGCTAGGCATAACTTATTGCAATGTTGGTCATCGGAGCTAGGCATAGCTCGCAGAGTTTGGCATCCCGATCTAGAATTATAAATGCTCTAGAGATATAATTTTGGATTTCATAGTAGAGTTAGTCTAGAGTTAGTAGTATGTTAATTCTAGAGCTCGCTTATAACATTGCTCATTTAGAGCTCGTGTGTTTAGTTTAAATCTCGGTAATGTATGTTGGTCCGAGCTAGCTACATGAATGGTCCTGGATCCGAAAGAATGTATGTTGGTCTAGAGCTAGCCACATGAATTCTATGGAGCCAACTCATGCTTAGTTTTGGTGTTACCATTTGAATCCCTTGTTTTGTGTTTTAATTCAAACTATTGACGATTTTGTTTTACATTTAGATTTAGTTCATGGGTTGATCTTCATCTAGTCTTGGTACCCAATGTTTAAGAGACATAATCATGTATAAAATAAGATGAAATTGAAATAATAGTAGAATTTATGGGTGAAAGAAATATGAAAATTGCTAAAAGGAAGGAAGAGCGATATGCATGAATGTGAGAAAATGTAAGCAATGGTGAATTGTTGAAGCTAAGGAAAAGATGTGATGGAAAAGATGGTGATTTTGACAAGGAAGAAGGAAGTGGTAATTACATAACTCGGAAGGTAAGAAAATGAGAAATCAATAAGAGAAATTCTTGAGTGTGAGACAAGTGAATAAGCATTTGGAATAGTATTGAAAAAATAGAAATGCATGTAAGAATGAGCAAGTATGCTTAGCATAAATCATCAACAAAGCAATACTTTGTGGAAGTGTGAATGATGGAAAACTAAAAAAGTAGAAAGTGTGAATTAAAGATCTCGAGAAAAGGAAAAAACATTAACAAGTGTAAGGCAAGAAAATGAGCTTGTAGAATTTGGATAACAAAGAGATATCAATTAACAAAGCATAATCTATCACAAAATAGAGTAAGTAAATGCATGTGCATGTGCATGAATTTTTAGTGAGTAAATAGAGAGAGAGAAACTTTATAAAAGATATCATATTAAGGCTCAAGCAGATTTATGAAGAAGATTTAATTCATGACCATCTATTGAAAAGGTTTACTTAGAAGTTGGTGCTTCTTAAATTAAGAGATTGGTGTCTCTTGCTCAGTTGTGAGGATTGGTATCTCCAATGAGTTGTTTCTCACAAATTGTATGAGTAGGTGTTTGGAATTGGAGATTGGTATTTCCAGTGAGTTGGTTCTCACAAATTAGCTGAGTTGGTGTTTGGCATTTGGGATTGGTGTTTCCAGTAGGTTGGTGCCTACAACCATTTGTAAAGAAATTAATTTTGTGACTGGATTTGGATAATAGATCCAAGCAATCTTTTCTCTGTGGTTTTCTCCCGAAAGGGTTTCCACATATATCTTGTGTTATATGGTTTTACAAGTTGCTGATTTTTTTGTTATTTAATTTGAAAATAATTAAATAATTGTTTTATACTGATTCACCCTCCTCTTGGTACTAGTGTGTCATTTTCATAAACATTTTCTTGATATCTTATTAAGAGTCAATCATATATATTATGTTATAGATCTTTGAAAATGGTGAATGAATGTCGGTTAAGTTTTAATTTTGTAAAGTAAATACTTAAACTCTTTCTCTTCCTACCTCCTTACCCTATTGTGGAGAAATTTAACTTGGATTAAGAATTCAAATATCTCCTTCCTTTTCTCTTTCTCTCTCTCTCTCAAATTTTTTAAGAGATGAAAAATGAATGGGAAAATTTATTGTTGCAATCTTGTATTGGGGATAGTTGTTAAAAAGGAGTTTTGAAATGATTTCATATATTGGTAATAGTGTAAATCTATGAAGTGTTTGGTTTTGAATCTCCTATATCTCCTTAATAATAAGATTCAAACACTACAATGGTAGAACCATAACTATTGTTATGTGAGTTGTCATAACTCACATAACTATACACAAACAAATTACAAAATTTATAACTCACCAATGTGAGTAATAATTATATTATTTCTAACATTCCCCCTTAGTACGAACATGGGAGAAATCACCACCTACAAGTAAGAAACATGTCACTTTGTAATTTGCACATGGTCTCAATTAACACCTTGACATTGGTAACTACATCTACCATGAATAGGAACCCATCAACATATTCTAGTGAATACATGAATTGGTACCCATCGATCAATTTACATCAACCAACCCAAAAATGGTATTAAGAACACTTCCCTACTTTAGTGTTTGTGGTCTAGATATATGCATCATCGTACCAATAGGAGAAAAATAGATGCCATATAGCCACATTAACAATAATTTGTATCACACACGTAACAAACCAAAATATGTCACTAAAGTAAAATGTGGCCTCTAAAATAATGAAAAATTTGAGGACATTGATCACCCTCCTGCCTTTATTACCTCTATCCTCTTATTGACATTTTTCTTAATCAGATGATTGTAACTTAAATCTCATTGGTTTCCACATCGTGTTTATTTTATAACTACCCCTACAATGTGAAACACTTTATTTTATAGGACATCAAAATACACCAAAAATGCATTCGTAAGAAAAAAAATTACACTTTTTGAAACTTTTAAACATTGACCAACATCAACTTGATGAAATAAGGTGAAGACTTTTGCTCCCATCGTGTGTGCCAAAACTATTAGTGCAAAATCACAACACCCCCAAATGATTGGTCAGATCTACTTTTCTAAGACAGTTCATTTGGTGTGATTTGCATAACATGGGATCATCTCTCAAGATGTGGGACTTACAAACCTGAGATGATCCTTTAGAGAAAGTTGATTCTTGTTCCTAAACTACTCCGTCACGAGCTACTCTAGTGTAGGCAAACTAAATCTAACCTAATCTAACCATTCCAAGGAACCAAGGAGAGAGAAAGAGGGAAAAATAGAGCCTACACTAAAGCGGTGATACACTAGCAAAGGAAGCGAGATATTCTATTGAGGGAGAAAGAAACAGAAAAAATGGAGATGAGGGAGGTTAGATAGAACTAACATGTCTTGGATCTCAAATTTTCCATTAAACTCCATGAAACACAACATCTTACACCTGCAAATGTGAAATACATGCACAGAAAAACAAATCTAGAAGGGAGAGGCATGGAGAAACAACAAAACGATGCAAAGGGTTGAAGAACACCACAAAAACATGTTTTTATTGCTCTAAAAGGTGCACAGACCATTACATTTCTGGAATAGAGGCACAAATATATTTTCCAAGCATGGGAGAAGGTTCACTACTCAAAAATGGCATCGAGAAACAAATTTGATAGAGTTTCTCTATGCCCAGAATGTCTCTCCTTCTCAAACAAGAAGTGTTACAATATATATAGAAAGAAAAGAGAGAGAAGAGGGAAAATTTGAATCCTATTTCAACCACCCAAAGATATGCATCGAATCCCTCTTGAAGATTCAAACACCATCAATCAATGCCCCCTTTCAAATCCACCCCAAATCTATCAATTCTAGCTCCCTCTGTCTCTAGCGTGTTGAAGAAGAATGGTAGATCGAATTGAATTAGATATGGTAACTAAGAAAATTAGATTCTCGTATTAAAGGCCTAAAGATTTTTCTCCATGGTTCACCTACCATGTCTTGAGAAAAATGATTTTTTATCTTTCCATGGCGTAAAAGACGTCGAGACGCTTCCAACGGTGTCAGATTTGCAATATTTTGAGCCCCGAGTCGAAAGATATGCCCCTCCGAAGTTTGTATCGAGTCCATAAAAATGGGCGGGAAAATATTTGAAAAATTGGGTCCCCTTTAAAATGGGACATGTGACAAATTTGCATTAGGGAAAAATCAGGTTTGTGGGTCCGTAATTTATCTTTTTCCCTTTTCCGCAAAACACACAAAACAAAAAAACCCCGCAGCCCCAAAGCTCCACTTGGACGCGTGGCACTTTGGTGCTTGTTCGAGCTCTCCTTTTGGATTCATCTTTGGAGAAGTGTTGTTAGACACGTGGTTCTTTCCGTTGCCTCCTCCATACTTAGTCAATTTTTGGACTCTTTCTGAACTGTTTTGAGCCCAAGACTTCGAATCTTCGCCGCTTCTTCTTCTCAAGCCTCTGGTTCTTCTAACACTACTTGGCCTCCTTCCCCAACCCTTCTTTTTTATTTTAGAGCCTTCCCGAGTCTATTAAATAGATTTAAGACATGGATTTGTGTGACAGAGCCATTTCTTCTCTTTCTTCTTACACAGGTCGTTTAAACTTTCGCAGGCCCCGCCATTCCATTGTAGAGTCCCTCTACAACCAATTTGCAAGATTTAAACATCTTTTCTCTTATTCTTTCCATGCGGGGTCATGGCTGATCCAATATTTTTTTAGGGGGTGAAATATGGATAATAGTACCTCTCTCTTATTCTCTCTTTACATTATATTTGGTGTTGGGTTATATACATCTAACCCTCTCGGTTTATCCTTTGGCACAATTGAGAATTGATCACCCCAATCCTTCGACATGTTCAACAAAAATCCAAATCTCCAATGCTGTAAACAAGGAATGAGATATCTTCCCTTCGCAAAAAAATAGGTATATTCCTTCCATGTTTTGCATCTCTTTATTTCACTTTATACAAAGTTCAAATTCTATATTTACATTTTATTTATAGTTCAATTTCTACTATGGACATTGACTACACTCTATGTTGTAAGTTTCATCATGGAACATGCTAACACAACCACATCTCGGACAAAAAAACTCCGAGTAAAAAAATGTATCTACAGACGAGGTATCATTTCCCTTTAAGCATGTAATTTTCATTTCATACTTAAAAGGGGGAAATGTAGACACTCAAATTTGGTAATTGATCCATTTGACGTTGTTGGTTGTGATGTGCTTCTTGAATAAGACAAACACTCTCATCCTATCCACACTCACTACATCTTGCTATCTCTATCCTAACTTGTTTATTCTTACACACTTATGTGTCACTAAATTCTATATTTAAATGCATAAAATTGATGCTTAACCTATGCCCATCATGAACCAAAACTATACAATATGGTTAGGATGTAATTTTCGATCATGGCTAACCAGCATAGAGTCTTCGCCGATACATCTTCCAACTCTATTTTTAATTGCATTATATTTTTTTGGGTATTCTCATCTTCTTGGGTTGGACTTTACATGATAAATTACCTTTTGAGGCCTTATATAATCAAGTCAATGTCACCTTGTTTACAAACCCTGACAAGAATATATCATATTACTTAGCACATTAATTACAAATCATATAAAGGAACCCAACGCTTCGTAAATCTTCCCAAAGATGATGCACATTCACTAGGGAAGCTACTATAGTTCTAAACCACTCTACTAGGTCAAGGAATTAAACTTCCTCATTTCTAATCACTCTAAGAGCCCTACTCAATGTCTTAACAAGAGAAAAATTATCTCAAGCATGTTCAAAGTGATTAAAGTTGCCATCTAGTTGCATTCATAAAATATTACATGTTAGGTGGAGAATTATGTGTGATTTGATGCCTCTTTAGAGTAATGCTAATGTATGTGGTGCATGAATTGCACTTCAACCCAAACACTAACCATCTTATAGGGTATTTCTCCCGGGGTTTGAGTTTCATTCACCTAATTCTATATGGTTTCAAGATTGTGCGACACATAGGATTTGACAATGACACATATTTCCAAACCAACAAATGGTGGAACAAGATGCAAAACCTCATTCTAAGTAGATCCAATACCATACAACATGTCTAAGACCATACATCTAATCTCGATAGTTTTGTATGGTTCCATACCAAACGAGTTTCCAGTCATAATTTCCAAAACAAAGCATCTACAAGCTCATTACCCCTAGTTTTCCCAGTCTATACACCTAGATCTCTTTTACATCACTCTTTATAGCTAAGTACATCTCTCCTATAGTATATTTTATCTTATAGCATATTGTAAAAACTAGTTACAAGTACCGATACATTATTACGATATTGTATGAATAATGTTGGAAGTTAATTAATTAGAATAAACCCCGTAATGAACATTACATTCCTTTATTTAGTTGTTGTGCATTCTATAAAATCTCTATTTATCTTGAAGATTATATTGATAGTGAATCCCATTCACAAATTAGACACTTTCAACCTCCGATAATTGTAGTTTTTTTCCCACATAATTGCTCTAGGCGCATTGACACTTCATCCAAAGAGATATGGATGGTCACCAAGCACGCGAATCCTACCATGTCCTCTTTTGTGAAAGCTATCCAAGGTGTTACAATGAATTTCCAATTTAACCATTGTCAAAGCATATATCATGTTATAAGTATTAGATCTATGTGCTCAGATTGGAAACACATGTAATAAAGAAACATAGAGATCACATAAGAAGTAATATCATATTTACCATATAAGTACCATGAACAAAAACATCAACAATCAATATCCATCCACAATGATCTATTGTCTTAACTCGTCACAAAACAAGCTGAATACATCATAATATTTTCATAAAGTCGTGTGCAAATTCATTCCATCATAACTCTATTACAACTCAAAACTATCATATGGTCTCCTAAAATAGTGAGATATATCACATACTTATAGGGGTGGGGACTTTCCCTTCACCGCCCATACATTCTCAAAATAGGTTGCATGCTCTAGAATAGACATGCGCCAAAAACTACATGCTCCTACATGGTAGATAATAATAGATTAATCTATAATTGAATTATATATTAATCCTATTATTAGCGCAAACTATGCATGTCTCTTAGTCTTCAACTTGTTCCCAAAATAGCTCTTCCTTCACTGAGAAGTCTTCTTACTCATATCTTTGTGTTCTCCGCACTCCAACCTATTTTTAGCCCATTCCCTACAAAAATAGCTAAGTCCCAAACTTTTCTTTCTTGGTGATCCCTTCTCCAACCGACACCACACGCATGCCTACACGCTACCTTTGTGTGCCCCTGTCAACATTTAAGTAATTTCTCTAGCCCAACATTACCCCACACTAAAGATATTTCTGCCCTCAGTAATAGGGTTGTTCACTTATCTCTCCAAAGAATAAAAGAATAAAGAATGATATGAAAGAATAAAAGAATGATCAATGAAAATAATAGAAGGATGTTCATTGCGTTTCTCTTTTTCTAGAAAAATGAGTTTAGGGTAATCTTTCTTGATGTCATCCTCTAACTCATTCCAATCACTTAGCCCCTTCTTAGCCTACATAGGAACATCACCCATTTCTCCATTTCCTCCAGGGTCATATCTTCACCCTTATGCTTTAACTCCCTTATCACTCCAACTAACCCTAAAAGCATGCCATCCATGTAATCCATTTTCCTTACAATCAGCGTACCCAACTCCTTTAACTTATCTTCATGAGAGTCCTCGACCACTTTAAGTGCATCGCACTTTTGTGTAGTTGCAGTTAACTTCTTCTCTCGCCTAGTGTCTTATCCTTCCTCACTATAAGATCTTCATTTTCTTCTTATAGTGTCCTTGTCTTTATTATTTGATCGGATCTTCACAAATCTGCAATTCCCATTCTACTTTCTTCAACTCATCCTTTATCATCTAAAATATGGAGTCATACTCCACTATCATGTGTGTAATTAATTTATTTTTCCTCTCCGTCTTAGCCGCAAAGCATCCTCCTTTGTCACTACCAGCACAATTTCTTGCTTCTTAATCAAAAGGTGGACACAATCTTATAAAAAAATTACAAGGATGATTGATATTTCTACTCGGTCTTCTCATCAATATCTAGATACCGTCCAAAATTTCTTTCCCAAGATCCGCTACAAAATCCAAAAAAAAAAAATTCCTTTCCTTGTCCTTCTTATGCACCTCAGTCAATTGCTCAACTTGTTCCTTCAAATTCTTGTCATCTTCCAACAATGACCTGAGTGCAGCCGCTTATCCTATGTTCTTGAATGTCACTTATGTTGCTAACTTAGTTAAGGCATTAATTTCCTATTCATCACTGAATTATGTTGGCTTCACAATCATGTGCGCATCTTGTGCCCCATTCTTCATTTTTCTTCGAATGTATGCTTCCTCATTTAAATCAAAATCAGGCTCATCCATGTGAGTCTACATGTTCCAAGATAACATCTTCCTTGTGTGCATGTTCGCACCCTGCGGGTCCATCAATTCCCATCCATAAATATTTATAGGATCAAGTGTGCTTTAGAACCTGACACGAATGATTTTAGAGGGTCATTAACATACCCCAAATCCAACGTCTTATACATCTCCTCACCCCTATTTTTCCCATCGACGCCCTCTAGGAATATGCATTTTTGCATCATGAACTAGGCCTTCTCCCATCGTGCCCACCTATTTACAGTAGGCTCACCTGATGGTTCACCTATACTCTTCTCTTTCTCCTCCTCTTCACTGTGGGCCCTCTCTCTTGCTCGCATTCACCATGTGCCTCTGTATCAAGATGAATTTCTTAATTTATATGCTCTTTTCATTTTTTATATCAAAAACATATGTATCTTATATAATGTGTGAAGTCTCACCTAATAGGTCCTCCTTGCTATCTTTTGTGGGAACATATTTGCACCTCTTCTTTGTTTTCTTTAATAGACTTGGCTTCACATGAGATACTCTGGGTGATCTCCTCGGTGGTTGTGAGATTCCTGCACTAGTGTCTTTTTTTGGTTCTCCTCAAAGACTCTCTCAAAACCCCGGTCTTTGGCACTCTCATCTCTCTCTGTCTCCTAAACATCCTCTTCATCTCTCACTTATTTCTTAGGAGGAGAATTACTATCGTAGTTCCCTTTTCGACCTATTTTTGGTTGCCTCCACATGCCATGATCCAATTCTCCACTTTCTTCCTTTAACTCCTCCTCTTCTTCATTTGTATGGGACGGATCGGGCTCATCATCTTACAAAGTATCAATAGTGTGCTTTCCCTAGGAAATTCAGGAACCTTGAACTCATTCTCAATATATTTTCCTTCAACCAACTTGGGCTTAAGGTAAATGTATACCTTAACCATACCAAGGTTCCCAACTACCAAAATCATGGATTTGATATTTAAATCATCAAATATCAACTTCTCTATATAAGCAGACCTATCCGGATATACATACATTTTTGGAGTGAATGATATTCAAATTCTACCTTGTCTACATTGAATTTCAGCCTACACACGTTAAAAAATTTGTTCAACAAGGCTTGAAAGTAGCTTGTGGTGAAAGCATATGGAAGCTTACACCAAGGGCTCCAAGTACCATCCTTCATTCTGAAATGGCCAATGTAGTAATGTTGGAAAACTACAAATTGTGTCTTCTTATCCAACACAATAGGGAGGTCCTTTGGTATTCTCCACTCATGCTCAAAAGCCTCACGCATGCGCCTATATCAAAGTTCCATCCTCTATTTATATGGACCACTCATAGACCCATCACAAGTGTACTTAGTAAATCTAACTGCAAATGATTTCTTCTCTTCAGAAACTTCCATATATTTTCCTTTGGCACATCAGGCACCCCAATTTCCAAAAACACAATATACAACATAATAGCACCAAAACTTATATTATCTCCTTGGTGTGCTTCTTCAATTATAGTTTCAGTAATGAAAGAAGACATATTATATACAACTCCCTCAGACATCTTTTTGGCAATATGGAGCCACCTTCTATTTACCTAGCTCCAGCGCTCCTAGTTATTGAGCTTAGTGAGGAGGTGTGCAACAATCTAGATCACAGGGTGATCTTCCAACTTCTTAATGTCCATCGTGTGCCCTCCTTTTACATATCCCAACTCAAAGCAAAAGTTGTGTCCATGCCCTCATCATCATTAAGGTCACTGTCAATCTCAGTGCCCGAACTCCTCAAACACTGTCAACTTTCCAAATAAAGGGTCAAAATAGAAAATTTCCTCGTGGACTCTAGACATTAACCATTGGTATAATTTTTCTAGCTTGCCAAAGTATGGAAACTCATACACTTGCAAATCTCCAACACTCTCCAACATCTTCTGCCCCACATCATCATAAATGGGTTTATCATCTTCTATTTGCAAATATGTCTTTGTTACAAGTGCCTTGTTCATCTCATATTTGTTTTACTTGGTGCGGTGATTATAGTCACTCACCTTACTTCTCCTGATGTGAGACTCCCAATCTAACCCCATGATTACACCTTCAAAGTATTTCATCTCAGAAAACCTAGTCTCAGGCACATCCTTAAACTTCCACTTCCTTTTGCTTCTTACATGGCGTATTTGCTCCATGTGCTCTCTTGGGTGCCATAGCATTTATAAAAATACCTCCTTTAGTTCGTTCGACCTCTCTGCAACTGTGAATCTGCATGCCCTAGCTGTAATTTTTTCTTTGCAAACCCTAGCTCGTGAACCTTTCTCCTTTCTCTTGTGTGCCCCCTACTTACTCAAACACCCTTCCAATAGAACTTTGTAATGGTTGTATCAAATATTCATTGGTTTATTTTCGTATTCAATCACCCTCACACTTTGTACTCAAACGCTCTTCGGAATGCACTTCATAGCTCAAACTCTTCAACATGCAAGGTAAAAATAAAATCGCAAACACCTCTTTTTATAGATTCTTCCAACTTTTTCACATTGATTTCTCTTGACCTACCACCATATTTAGTATTAATTACACTTTTTATCTTTTTCACACTTTTCACTACTTTTTTTGTGCTCCAGTCATAACCTTCCTGGAGTGTCACTACTTCTTGGCCACATACCTCCTTATGCACGCCTTAATGCGTCAAAGTACATTAACTATTTTGCCTCATCCCAAGTACTTTCCCATGTTGTTTCCTACCTTACGTTACACAGTGTGAGATCATCCTTCTACCCATGGTATTCATTTTAAGAAAAATTCCTTAAAAATACCTTCAATTTGAGCACCTATAACTTCTTTCTTCTTTACGCACTAATATTTCAAGGGAGGTCCAAGTTTCAATCCATACATATACCTATATACCCCCATGTATCTGCTTCACCACACACTAAAATTATATGCATTCCTCTACACATGAACTCAAAATATAGTATTAAGCTTTTGGTGCGTAAGTGCACTTATTACCACAAAACATTGAACTAAATTGACAAAGCATAACAACGATGAAAGGAAACACATATAAAAGGGAAATATAATCTAAGTGGCAATATTGCATTATTACAAACACTAAGAATAAGTATTTATAGTAGGGCTTTATCCTACTCCCATTGAAGTAACATGGAAATAAAGTGCCATCCAAAGACCTATAAATCAAGCGCCTAAATCAAGTATCTTTGTTACTACAAAGGGTCCTAACCAATGAACTTTCAATTTCCTTGGGTGGCACACAAACTTTGAATCATACGAGAATAACATATTCCCACTTCAATTTTTTTGTTCTTGATATGCCTATCATTTCATGCCTTTTGTCTTGCTTTTTGTCTTTTGGTCACACCGAGCAATAACACGCCTCTCATCTAATCGCATCAGTTTTTCTATTCACTCTTCAACAAATTGTTCATCATATAGTCCTCTTACACGTGCAATACGTAGGGATGGAAACATGAAATCTACAAGCAATAAAGCCTATGCGTAAAACACCAACTAAAATGGTGTGGCTTTATTCAACCTCTTATAAGTAGTCCTGTATGCCCAAAGTATAATAGAGAATTTATCATCCTAGTATTTCCTTCCAACATCACATATTTTTTTCAATGTTTGTCCTAGAATCTTGTTAAAATATTTAGTAGTACCATTGGCATGTGGGTGATAGGGTGTTTTCTTGTGATGTGCCACCACAAACGCCGATAATAAAATTCTTGTGGTCTTATTTAAGAAATGAGTACCCCTATCACTTGTTAAAATCAATGGACATCCATACATGCTAATAATGTTCTCCCATAGAAATATCGTTGTTGTAGTTGTTTTGAAATCCTTAATAGGTTTTGCTTCTACCCTCCTTGTTAGATAATTAGTATAAGTTATAATATAGTGCACACCAATCCTATACATGGGTGGGGAAATAGGACCTACAAATTCAATAACCCATTTCTCAAAAGGTTCAACACTTGTAATAGGCCTCAAAGGCATCTCATATCTAGTTCCAAGATTCCGAAGGCATTGACTATGGTCACACACCTTGACATATTCCTTAATATCCTTGTAAAAAGTTTCCCACCAAAGGCTATCCATCAGAATCTTACGCACAGTGACATCTCCACCATAATGACCTCCTATAATTCCACCATGAGATTTTTCCATAATGGCTTCACACTCATGCTCAGAACATGTTGGCGCAAAACTTCATCATGGCCTAGCATATACAAATCTCCACCTATCAACTGATAGGGTGTCATGCATATTGCAAGTTGATTCTTTTCTAATGTCTTCATTCCCTCGGCACACGACCGAGTGTGCAAAAATACTACAATATCCTCTAAATTTAGGGCCACATGGTTTAATCTAAAAATATATGCATCAAGAATTGTGTCCTCAATACTCTGTACATCATCACCAGAATTAATTCTTGAAAAATGGTCATACCCTAAATTACTTTTCCCGGCTTAACAACCACTATAAACTAAAATTCTTGAAATAGTAGTATCCACCTACAAATGTGCCCTTGCAAAACAAGTTTGTTGACAAATAATTAAGTTTCATATGATTTGTAAAGAAGATAAATGGTGTTTCCAATAAGTATTATCTGAATTTGTGTAGCACATCGATCATGGAAAAGCCTCGTGCTCAGTAGTATGTGTAATTCTATTCTTTCAAGGTCAACTTCTTGTTTGCAAAACAAATAGGGTAGTCTACAATTCCTTCTCTGGTTGTTGCACCAAAATTGTGCCAATTTTTATGCCGGAAGCATCAACATGAACTTGAAATGGCTTATCCCAAAAAGGAAAGTACAAAATAGGTGTAGTATTCAACTTCTCCTTCAAGGTTTCAAATTCCTACTACCGCATGTCACCCCAAGAGAATTTTCCCTTTGCTTTCAACAATTCCTTTAAAGGCGCAACAATTTTTGCATATCCTTTAATGAATTTTCTATAATACCCTGTATGTACAAGAAACCCACACACTTCACTCTGATTATTAGGTTGTTTCAAGCCCAATATCATAGCTATCTTGGCTATATCTACCAGCAAGCCTTCTTTACAAATAATATACCCAAGTAAAGTGCCAAAAGGTGTTGCAAAGATGTACTTCTTAATATTTAGAGAGATTATCAACTACCGCACCTCTCAAACATCAGCCTTAAATTCTCACAATGATCCTTGACCAAGCCATATATTGTCCAATCATCCAGATATACCTATAAAAACTTATGAATGAAGTCCTAAAAATCATGTATAACAATACGCGAGAACACAACTGGAGCATTCTTCAATCCAAAGGGCATCATTTGTGTATGTAAAATTCCCACTCAATGGTGAAAGTTATCTTTTATTGATCTTCCTTCATTGTACACACTCAATGATAACTGAAAATCCACCAATAAAATAATATATCTCGTGCCCTACAACTCCTCAAGGATCTCCTTTGTGAATGGGGTGGAAAAAGGATCGATAACACAAGAAACATTTAGTTCCCTATAATCCACACGAATCCTTATCCTCCCATCCTTATTAATGTTGATTACCATGGTGACCCATTCAGATTCCTCGAAGGGCTCAATTATACCAGACTTGAGCATATTATCAATTTCTTCATTTACCTTGATGCACGGATTAGGATTCATCTTGTAAGGCATCTTCTCGATCGGGTGCACACATTCTTTAGGTTTGATTCTCATCTCTCCTAAAGAAGGGTGTACTCATTTTAATTCATAATAGCCCCACGGAAATAGATCCCGAAAGGCACGCAAGATCTCCAATAATCTTAAAACTTTCTACTTTGAATAGTAATCATTGATAATATCCTCTTTAAGCTCGTAAATGTTCCAATGTTAACCTTCTTTATTTTCATACACCCATAATATGTGTGCACCTTTCCATTTGTTATATCCATCACCTCGTGCATACCTTCAATATGGTTAACATCCATATTAGTATCCTCATCATCATCATCATTTATAATGCATACCAATTTACCCTTTTCCTTTTCTTCCCAAGCACGGACCATTTCTTCTTCCTCGATATATTCTAGGTCAAGGCATGCTTCCAAATCCAACTCCCCAAACATATCTAGCAAAAGTGCCTTCGCCTTTGTGCTATCTCCCAAAGTAAGGTGCTTCATAATCAGTGCTTTATTGACAAGAGGTTTAGTAGAAAAGTAATCAAAATTATGAATCATACCTGAGGTCATCTCCTGCCAATTAACTATTTCTCTTGTTAGCTCAACATGAACATGCCACGTGTGCTCGTAACCACTTAGGGTGGCGCAAAACTTATCTTCCCAAAGTGATGGTGGAAAAGCCTCCAACGCCTCCGCCCGAGTCTCTCACATTCCTAGACTTGGTGTGAAGTAGGGGATTTCCCATGAAATTCACATATATGAGAAGGTGCGTTACTCCTAAGAAACCTAGTAGAATGGGAAATTCTTACTTCTTCCCATTCCAATTGGTTTTTCTCTGTGTGTTTTCCACCAATGTGTTGTTGTCCCATGCGCAGAGCATATACCAACAAATTCCTCCTATCTCCTTCATTCTTCCATTGGGATTCCATGGTGCGTATAAATACATCAAGGTTCCCTTCGCTAGTGTACACTGGGCACCTAGTTATAACTCAATCACCTCAAAGTGCGCGGCCCGATCACGTGAGTAACTCGTGTTCTTAATCTCACTATAGACACTAAAATTAGGTCACACTCCCTTTGGTCCTTCGACAAATAAGCACCCTTCATCACATTCATCTAGTCATGGCCCTCTTCACCTCACAAATATTAATTTAATTAATTTAATTAAATTAATTCATTATCCTCACCATATTTATTATTTAAATATCTTAATTTAGATAATATCCACATATACACCTCACCTAGACACCTCATCAAGCCAACTCACCCTAAGACCTATTCTTAGTAAGTTGTCATAACTAACTAAGACTTACCCAAACCCTAAAAATCAATGCCTACATTCCCTCTAACCACATTCCCACATGCTTACAAGAAGCTTCCAGTTTAATCCATGGGTTAACGACATGAGATCCGAGAAAATCAAGAGGATCTCCTTAGTTCAGTAAACCTAGGAAATCCCACATGACCGACGTTGATTACCCCTAACCATCGCCGGTTAGGCCAAACCGACATTGGTTACCCTTTTAACCCCCAAAACAACCTTATTTTCAAGGTTGGAAAAGATTGGAGAAAGTTGGAAAACATTAGCACATTCTAGAGAGATATCGTATCTTCTGAGAGTGAATTTCAGTGAGAACACGCATGCAAGGAAGGAGATCAAGCATTTTCTTCTACACAGCCATCCAAGACTCACCCTAGTAATGATTTGATCTTACCAAGAAAAGGAATGCCCATGCAGCCCATGTAGAAGCTTTCCTACGATTGGTGATCACCGCACCTTCAACCTCTTACCAACACCTACATCCCTCATTCATAGGTGTCAGGACCAGAATCTAAGTAAAACGTTATACTTCTCTAGTTCATTTCATTTCATTATTATATTATCACCTATTGTTTACCTATCCACCCATTGACCTCCTTCAACACTCCCCCTCCATATACCCATTAAAACCTCGCTAAATCCCACCCAAGCTACGGATACCTCATTTCGACTAAGCCAAAGTCCTTTGTGCAATCACAAAGGATACCTCAAATGGCTCATTCTATGGCATTCCCAGCTTTTCAACAAAATCGATATTTGCCCATATAACCGAATGCGTGACCTATCCACCTAATTCTACCCAACCATCGTACAGACCGAACCGATTACTTGACCCTTAACCTGGCCGGATCTTTCTTATATTTCCCATACAACCCTATTCTTTTGTCAATACTTCAAAGAAACGTTTAAGAATCGGTGTTTAAAACATTTAGGTAGTTTTGGCACACTCGGTTGTGGATTCGGAAGTCAAATGCGGGACCCATCCTGGGTCCTTGCATTTTATTCATTCCTAGGAAAAGTTGTGTGTTTGTTTCCCTAGGAAAATTTATGTATTTGTTTTTGAAAAGCATACACATTAATTTTCTTCCTTGGTAACCCACCTTTTCTTTCTATTTGCTCTAAAGGAAACCTTTCTTTTGGTGTAATTAAAAAGAACCATTTCTTCGTGTTTTCTGCATTGTAGTGAAAGAGCATCCCTCTTCCTCTTCATCTTTTTGTGTCATCTAACTTCACACTTCGATTTGGGCTTAAAAATAAGTGCATTGCATTTTGATTTGTCGCATTAGCTCACATTAATTACGGGCAACCTATACGCTGGAAGTCATGACCAGTTGATGGTTGAAAATGAACCGTAGAAAGCACTTTCTTTCTCTTCTCTCTCTCTCTAAGTCTTACCAAACCTCACAAAAATTGAAAATACACACATTCTTAAACAACATCTTACCTAGAAGAAGTTGTAGGTGATCACACGATCACGGCACAGTGGGCGCCACCACCGCTCTATTGAGTCATACTTCAGAGTGAAGCCCGCCCCCACCATAACATACCTAAAACCTCGCCTTTTAGATCTCCTTCTTCGTAGGAATCCATCCTCACCAAAAAACTCTATTTCACAGTTCATGTGTCAATCCTTAAATAGCATAAGCTAAACAAACATAATAGAAAAGGCACTCCTAGGATCACATTTTTCTTAGTGTTTCTGTTTGGCTTGCGTTTGAGGTGAGAGATCACGTTCTTCATTTTTCTTGTTCATCCTTACACACTCCTCATCACAACTGGTGTATGCTAGCTTCACCTGAGTGTGCCTGGACCATATTATCATCATTCTCAGAATTTTGGGTCTGATTCCACATCAAATTTTAATTCACAACCACTATTCTTTCATCACGGTTTCAATTTCATAAGAAGTCGCCGGTTACCCTCTGACCGTCATCGGTTATACCCAACCAGCGTCGGTTCCAGGTCCTTTTGTTAACCTACCCAAAAGGACATTTTCATTCATCTTCTTCCACGTTTCATAGTCCTTGTCACTGCCATCATTCCCAGTGACGTTGTAAAACACCATTAGATTTGGCATACCTATCAGATTTGACTTTATACCTAGTTTTTCACTCACTGTCCATTTTTCATAAAGTGGCGGCGTGGTGGTTACCCCTAACCGCGGTGGTTACCCACGACAGCCAATGGTTTGCCCTAACCTAGCATCGGTTAGCTTGTGTCACTTTCAACCCACATTCGGTATCAAATACACTTTTTACCGTTAGATTCACTGTTCATATTATTTTTCTCGTGTCATTTACAGAGAAATGACCTTTACGATCAAGATTGGTTCACATGGTGTTGACCCGAAAACAAGCAAGCGCACTTGTATTTCATGCCAGTTGTCAACCACTCCCACCTAGTCCTTCACCACCTTCCATTTTATCACCAACCATGGATCCCATCCACCTATCACTATCACCACCGGAGATGAGGAGTTCACACGACTCCTTGACCAAAACCCTGCCACTTTGTAGTTTTACCTTTCCCATTCGTCCACTCGAGATGCCTCGGGTCAGTTGATATACGGAATGATCGTATCTATCCCCCTGACTCTCGCTCCCAATCCTGCATCGGCCTCATCTAGCTCCATGTTGCCCACATCTACTTTACCCCCAATTGGTAAAACCCACGATTTCCCAAAACCCCCTTTTCTAAAAATACCTCCCCCTTGCCCCTTTTCCCCACCTACAATGACCTAAACTACCCTTGGACCTCAACCCCTATACCATTTATTCCCCTCCCCATTCATATTTTAACCTACTATTCCCCCCATTTCCAAATTTAACCCATTCCCACCCACAAAAATAAAAAACAAACAAAACCTACAACAAAAATTTACTTATCCCTTAATCTATCAAATCACATACACGTAGAGTAGGGTGCTTACCTCATCACGCTAATGTCGTCTTGGTGGCACATCTAGCCACTACATCGGTGGCCCACCCGATCTCTCTAGCATCCGCCATAACCAAATCGCTACCCGCAACCTCTACCCAATCAAATGCCTCGCACTAATCCTGTGGACCCACTTCTCACCAACCGATTACCCTTCATTCACACTACCAACTCAATGTTTCATTCCGTCTGAGCACTTTTCTCTCTTTTCTCTCTTCTCTCTCTTTTCATTTTCTCAATTAGCTAAAAGACAAATGAATAACACAAAACGTGGATTTTTTGTTTTTATAACAAACCCGACCTAACCAAGCGTCGTTTCCCTTTACCAAGATTGGTGCGTCCCTACCTAACCATCATCGATTGACCTATACCGCCATCGGTTATCCTTGACCAGCATCGGTCACCCTCACCTGCACATTACCCTATATTTTACCCCTTTACCCTACCCCTACCTCCTTTTTTTTTCCCCACCCAACCTTCACCCTGATCATTTAACCAACCCCACCTTTACCCACACCATTTACCTCCCCTTCCCGACCTCATCATTTCCTACCTCCCTTTTTCCTCCTTTGGGGACTCATTATTTTACCCCTACCTTGGCCTTACCCATGTTGTGACCTAGATATTTAGACCTAGACCATCGCTAGTGACCTTTGACCTCATGTGTTCGTTATACCTTGTGGCACTGTTATTACTGTGTTGTTGACCTAATGACCTTACCTAGCCTATTACCATGACCGTTTATCCTGACCCTACCTTTGGTGTACGAACATACCTAAATGTTCCTACACCTAACCTACATCGTGTTTCCTGACCATATCATATACCTTGGATACCGGAATCACTTCAACCTCATTTGGATAAACCTATCAACCGTAGATGATGCAGAGTTTTCCTAGTCTTCAACTTGGTTGTGTGTTGTAGTTTATATGTGTGTGTGCATTTTTACTTGTTGCTACCTTTGACCCTGACCCATTACCTCAATTTCCCGAGTAGACCTTTAACCCTTTTTCCCCATGCCCACCTGCCTTTTCCTCACATTTGCCTTTTATCAAACTACTCACTGATTCTGCCTTCGTCCTCGTCAGTTCCTGGTTTGAGGGGGATCACCTTCACCCACACATGGGGAAACCACATCTTATTTTTATTAGCATCACTTACCAATACAAGCTATGCAACAAAAAGGGGAAAAATGTAAACACTAAAATTAGGTCACACTCCCCTTTGGTCCTTCAACAAATAAGCACCCTTCATCACATTCATCTAGCCATGGCCCTCTTCACCTCACAAATATTAATTTAATTAATTTAATTTAATTAATTCATTATCCTCACCATATCTATTGTTTAAATATCTTAATTTAGATAATATCCACATATACACCTCACCTAGACACCTCATCAGGCCAACTCACCCTAAGACCTATTCTTAGTAAGTTGCCATAACTAACTAAGACTTACCAAAACCCTAAAAATCAATGCCTACATTCCCTCTAACCACATTCCTGCATGCTTACAAGAAGCTTCAGTTTAATCTATGGGTTAACGACATGAGATCCGAGAAAATCAAGAGGATCTCCTTAGTTTAGTAAACCTAGGAAATCCCACCTTGACCGATGCCGGTTACCCCTAACCATCGCCGGTTAGGCCGGAACCGCCGTCAGTTACCCTTTTAACCCCCAAAACAATCTTACTTTCAAGGTTGGTAAATATTGGAGAAAATTGGAAAACATTAGCACATTCTAGAGAGATATCGCATCTTCTGAGAGATAATTTTAGTAAGAACATGCATGCAAGGAAGGAGATCAAGTATTTTTTTGCACATGACCATCCAAAGACTCACCCTAGTAATGATTTGATCTAACCAAGCAAAAGGAATGCCCATGCAGCCCATGCAGAAGCTTTCCTATGATTGGTGATCACCTGCAGCCTTCAACCTCTTACCAACACCTCCATCCCTCATTCACAGGCATCCAGGACCAGAATCTAAGTAAGTAAAACGTTATACTTCTCTAGTTCATTTCATTTCGTTATTATATTATCACCTATTGTTTACCTAGCCACCCATTGACCTCCTTCAACACTCCCCCTCCATATACCCATTAAAACCTTGCTAAATCCCACCCAAGCTACTAAATACCTCATTTGACCAACCAAAGTCCTTTGTGCAATCACAAAGGAGACCCAAAACTCATTCTATGGCATTCCTAGTTTTCCACAGTAACCGGTGCCGGTTACACCCAACCGCCATCGGTCACCCTTAACCGGCATCGGTTTCTGTATTTTGCCCATACAACCCAGAATAGTGACCTATCCACCTAATTCTACATCACCCTCATGCGCTTGTGATCTTCCTGAGACCTTTGTCAGACCTACAGAGACCTAGAACCAATTACTTGACCTTTGGATCTTATTTTAACCTAGCCTATTAGATTAGATCTTTCTTATTGTGTTTTAAGTGAGATACCTAAATCATTTCAAACTATGATAGGATTTACTTTATTTCCGCATTAAATTGTCTTAAAACAGTGGACTGACAACCATCTAGGAAGTATCACACTTCCCGGATCTAGCACACACTAGGCAGTTCACTGCACATATTGTTTAACTTTTATGGTGGTCTTGCTTTTTATTACAGGTAGTTCCTCCTAGCCAAAAGGAAGCTCTCACAATCAATTGTGGATTCAGAAGTCATACGTGTGCAACAACCCATCAACCAACATTTGAATAGGTATTCCTCCTACGCTTGTTACCCTATCTGTTTCGTCAATACTTCAAAGAAATGTCTAAGAATCAAGTGAAACACTCACACCCGGCTACTTCATACGTTCCATGTGCCTAGTTGTCATAGGTAATAGTTATGGTATCACTATCGATGAGCATAATCCCATTGTATCACCCTTCCTTAGATGGCTTAGTTACCCTAGGGTCTCTAATTGTGCTCGCATATATCTTTTCAAGTCCTCATCACTCAAAGGATCAACATATGGGGCATCCCTCACTCTTTCTTGTTCTCAAAGATAATGTACCCCTTATTGAAGTGAAAATTTGCATTATTCACATAGAACCAGGGGTGCCCTAGTAACATTGGGAAGCTATCCGCTTCAACAATCTCTAATACTTTAAAATCCCCGATAAACTTGACTCCTAAATTTTAATAGTTACATCCTTTAATATTTTAATAGGATTAGAGCTAGTTCTATTTTTCATGTAAAAAAATTCAAATAAGGCTGAAATAATGGTCTTCCCATCTGATTCCAAGCATCCAATGTGAGTCCATTAACTTCTGCACATGTATCTATCATAATGTTACTCATAAGCCATCCATCTATAACTGTATTCAGTGTAATATCCTTATCATACTCATGATTATGTGGGGTCAAATTTGCATGAAGTATCTACCTCTCGCACTCATTACCTACGTGTGGTATCTTCTCTCTCAACCATTCACCTAACAGAGGTATTATATTCTCCTGGCGCAACATTCGATATACTTCCTTCAAATCATCTACATCCTTGTATAAGAGTTCAACCTTATTTTATCATTCCATTACGCGTGCATACTCCTTCAAGTTTAAATCTCTCCTTGCAGATCCTTGTTAACATCCATAGTCTCTGGTAAACCTCCTTCGATGTGCATCATCATGGTACTCAACATTTGTCACTTCCTATATTTTTATAGTTGGTGTATACTTTGAGGCTCACATGCGCGCACATCCTTAGCATGTGTAATAGCTAAAATAGGTAACTCTTGAGTAGGTGATACCTTCAACATCCATTAATCTTACACTATGTGTTATACCTTAATCATTTCGCACCCGTGTCTTATTTATGTTGTTTGGTCATGTGCTCATATAAATAAGGGCATTCTTCAAACTTGTGTTGTTTTCCACACCATGAAAACCACATTCTGAGGGCACTCGCACTGATAATGATCAGGAGATCCACAAGTATAACAAGTTCCTCTAGGAAATACTCCTCTACCACTTTGCCACAACCTCAGCCTCTATATCCTCCATGAAAGCCTCTATTCCTTTTGTCCCCATTATTTCCTCCTTCGTTATGTTATTCTCCTTGTTCCTTCGATCTACTTACTACACTAGTCGATGCACACCAGTCTCAATAGCCTCATGAATATGATCAATTAACCTACAATCATAGGTATCATGGGTATGGGTCTTATAAATCTTACAATACATAGAGACATTCTTTCGGATCACACGCTATAAGAGGGGACATCTACTCACATCATGGTCCAAATTAAAAATCTCACAATCCAACAACATGGCACACACCGACTTGCGCAAGGGAAGTTATCCTTTATGTGTCCTTCAACCTCACAATTTGTACACTTTATTGACTACGCATCTCATGAGTTGAATTATCAGAGATCTTCTCCAACGGTTTCACCATAGTTGTAATGTGTGCCTCTAAAATGGACTTACTCTAGTATTCACACTTCTATCTTCCTCAAAGCACACAAAGCTACTTCCAAAGCATCATGTGGGTCTATAAAGGTCTTATGAGATAGTTCCCTTCAAAAAGGATTCGATAGCCCACCAACAAACTACTATGCATGTTGACTATGGTGTATGTCATAAAAAAAATTTAACAACAAATTTTTAAAATACACGTCATATTCCCAAATGTTTTTAAATAAGCCTTATTTGATTTCCTTAAGCATGTTGATACTTTTATGCTCAAACTCAGGAATATGGAATTCTACTAGAAATGCATAGCACAAAACATTTTAATTCACCATGATTTGATGTAGGTCATATTTCATGTACCAACTATGTGTACGCCTTCAAGAGTAGTAGAAAACTGACTTGCCTTCCTATCTGAGGTTGTAATTCCTTTAACGCGCCATAGTAGCTCACACTTGTGCACATGATCTACAGCATCTTCAATACCTCTCGTAATTCACGGTAAGTGAAGGGACATATCGTAATAAAATTTTGTATGGTTGATGAGGGTGTGGACCTTTTCCACTAGATCCAGAACCAGAAGACCCCCACCAGTATTTCCTCCACCACCAAAACCACCTAATCCACTTGATCCCAAGCCTCCCGATCCACTTGATCCTCCTCCTATAGTGGGAAATAGACAATTGGATGTACTTCCTTGTGTCTTGATAGTGGTACTAAACTAAACTCCCATATTCTGTAAAGTTGTGCTACTTCCAGACATATTCCTAATGTTCTGCGCACCCACACTCTGTCTAGATGATGCACCAGAAAATATTCCTCCAATCGATCCCCAAACAAAGATGATGTGTGTGCTTCCATAGATGTATGTGTTTTCTAATGTAATTTTGTATTTAAAAGGAAATGATACCTACTTGCACTCTTTGGACTACCTATACTCATCTATTGATCAATGATTACTTTTGGAACTAGAACACCAAGTGCAAAGGCTAGGTTGCCATGTGGGATCATATGCGTGCTTGTGGTTCTAAATTTCCTCCTCTAACATGATCTCATCGGAATCCAAAGGGATTCTCTACCATGATTTCCTAAGTTTGGGAGAACCAGATGCTCCAGCTCCACATCTTCCATGTGAGCTTCAAATCCTTCACGAGACATCTACCTCCACAACTCCATAGACTCCTCAACATCACGTTGTTTCGTTAATTCCCTCTCCCACACTTCATTATACTTGAGCCACCTTTCCTCTCTCTTCCTTTTTGCTATTAGGTCTACCATCTTTCACCACACCTTCTCTTGCCCTTGCACGCGGTGGTGGGTTTAGCTAGCCATAGGTAATGTCTCCAAACTCAACACCACCATCAAGATATTAATTTCCAAAGGAATAGTGCATATGTAAGATCCTCGGAGCTTGGACAAGAACTCAAACTCAACAACCTCTAGATAAGAATATGTAGAAAAAATTTACTCCAAAGTATAAATGTGCACAATACCATCCTACTAATGATCTACAAAGACACGTCTAAGGTTCGTTCGCATCAAACAAAGTCTAGTAACCTTCTACATCTAAACCCTTGGTTTATAACTTCAGCATTTCTTTGATGCATATGATGATACCCACTTTTACAATTCTATTGGGAAGCAGCAAAAGAATGTCTCATAGAGTTCATGATATATATTTTCCTTAACCCACTTACGCATATTGAAATCAGGTCCAAAACCATATCTTTGCGCAAATTAATCTTATCTGTCGTCTACCCAATTTTCAATGGACGCAAGAGTTAATCAATATGCCATCATCATGAAATGTCTTATTAGATAGCTTGAAAAGAGGTTCGGACATGGAACCAAATTTAGTCTTATTTTCTCACATAATTACCTAGGTGCACTATGGAACTTCATCCGAGAGAGATCTGACACTCACCGAAGCATGCAAAGCCTACCATGTCCCTCTTTTGTGAAAGCTAGCGAGAGATGTTAGCATGAATGTCCAATTTAACCATTATCAAAGCACATATCCCACTATAATTATCAGATCTATGAGCTCGGATTGGAAACACATGTAATCTACAGGACGCATCCAAGGTTCATCCCATAAAAAAATTCTAGTAATCTTCTGCATCCAAACCCTTGGTCTATAACTCTAGCATTTATTTGATGCATATGATGATAACCACTCATAGAAATATATTGAGAAGAAACCAAAGAATGTCTCATAGAGTTTATGATATAGATTTTCTTTAACCCACTTGCATGTATTGAAATTAGGTCTAAAATCATATCTTCGCAAACCGATCTTATCGATCGTCTACCCAACTTTCAATGGATGCAAGAGTCAATCGATACACCATCATCATGTAACATCTTAGTAGATAGCTTGAAAAGAGGTTCGGAAATGGAACCAAAATTTAGTCTTATTTTCCCACATAATTATGTAGGTGTGATGGAACTTCATCCAGAGAGATCTAGACACTCACCCAAAGCATGCAAAGCCTACCATGTCCCTCTTTTGTGAAATCTAGCAAAGATGTTAGCATGAATGTCCAATTTAACCATTATTAAAGCACATATCCCATTATAAGTACCATATCTATGAGCTCAGATTGGAAACACATGTAATCTCAAGCACGCATCCAAGGTTCATCCGCATCAAACAAAGTCTAGTAATCTTCCCGCATCCAAACCCTTAGTTTGTAACTCCAAAGCATTTCTTTGATGCATATGATGATAACCACTATACAATTCTATTGGGAAGCAACAAAAGAATGTCTCATAGAGTTCATGATATAGATTTTCTTCAACCCACTTGTGCATATGAAATTAGGTCCAAAACCATATCTTCACACAAACTAATCTTGTTTGTCATCTACCCAACTTTTAATGAACTCAAGAGTCAATCGATACACCTATCATCATGTAACATCTTAGTAGATAGCTTGAAAAGAGGTTATGGAAACGGAATCAAAATGTAGTATTATTTTCCCACATAATTATCTAGGTGCTTTGGAACTTCATCAGAGAAATTTGGGCACTGCCCAAAGCATACGAAGCCTACCATGTCCCTCTTTTGTGAAAGCTAGCCAAGATGTTAACATGAATTTCCAATTTAACCATTATCAAAGATCATATCCCATTATAAGTATCATATCTATGAGCTCATATTAGAAACACATGTAATAAATAAACATAGAGATCGCATAAGAATTAATACCAAATTTACCATATAAGTACCATGAGCGAAACATCAACAACCAATATCCATCCGAATGATCCATTTTATTAACTTGTCACAAAACGAAGTTGAATACATCAAAATATTTTCATAATATCATGTACATAAATTCATTCCAGCATAATTCTATTACAACTCAAAACTATCACATGGTCTCCTAAAACAGTGAAATACATCACATACTTATAGGTGTGGGGACTTGCCATTCACCACCCATACATTCTCAAAATAGGTTGCATGCTCAGAATAGCCATGCGCCAACAACTGCATGCTCTACATGGTGGCTAATAATAGATTAATCTATAATTGAACTCTATCTTAATCCTATTATTAACACAAACTATGCATGTCTCTTGGTCTTCCACTTGTTCCCAAAATAGCTCTTCCTTCACTTGAGAAGTCTTCTTACTCTTATCTTTGTGTGATCCGCACTCCAACCTATTTTTAGCCCATGCCCTACAAAAATGAATAAGTCCCAAACTTGTCTTTCTTGGCACACCCTTCTTCAACTGAAACTCGTGCACCTATGCGCCACCTTTCACGCACCATGTCAACACTTAAGTAATTTCTATAATCCAATAATAATTACATTAGTAAAAAGTAATTTATTTTTTAATATCTACTATACAAATAGATTAAATGCATATGTGTTCATGCAACTTGGTTGGTAAATATTTTTAGTTACAAAAGGAAGGTCACAAGTTCAAATTATGAGTGAAATTTCACATGACAATGTTTTTTTCAACAAGTGTTCAAAAGCACTCTATGTTTTTCAAAAAAATATGAGTGATTTTTTCACATTTTTTTCAAAAAAATCTAAGTAATTTGTTTCACAAAAATGTGGGGGCCACATAGGAGGATGCACAATGGTACTTAATGTATAGGGGCATTTTTAAGTCTTAAGGGATTTGTTTCATGCAAATATGGGGGTGACATTGAAAGATGCATGATAATGAATTGATGTCAACTAGATATACATAGGTGTACTTTTATGAAAAATTGATTTGTTTCATGCGAATGTGGGGCCACATAAAAAGATGCACCATGAGTCTAATTAAATTTGATAACAACATATTCTGTCAAACACTTATTAGGTAATGATTATTTTTTAAATTACCCTTCAAAAATGTAAAACAATGTTACCTCGATAAGGGGCCTCCAGAGCCGTGATTTATAAAATATGAGATTTGATTGTTTATCTTTAACAACCTTCCAAAAACATTTAAGATCACAAGTAATAACAGAGTAGGCCCCTTTATTTCGCTCATAGTCCTATTTGGTCTCACAAACATTATTAAAATATTTCATTGTACCCATCGGAAGATATCATACATTCCGTGTGTTTTTTATGTTAGGTGAAAAAAATGTTGCAGGGGATCCTACCCTTACTAAGGAAACATATCAGCTTGAAAGCATCCCACAAGAGTGAAATAAAAAGAACTAACAACATAGATGAATAAAACTACCAACCAGAAACTAACAGCAACAAAAACAGCCCCAAAAGAGAAGGAATAACAAGATAAACATAGAGAAGGTAGTGGAGGAAGACCTCTCACTTATTCTCCAAACTCCGAAGCATTTGAGTCCATTCAGCTACCAGCTCATTAATGGAGGTACTCAAGTTCTCATAGTTGATATTACCATCTGCATGCTTCCTTTTCTTTGAATTATCATTCTGAATTTCCTCCCTGCAGGCGTTAACCAGTTGAGCCAACACTTTCAGGTGCTCAATAGTACTTTTGATATTCAATAAACTCCATTTGCTGATTTGAAGGATAGTCTCCTTCAAATTCTCAACTTCTTTCTCCAAATAAGAGCACCTCCCCTGAGAAATTCAACTTTGTTATTTTCCACATCCAAAGTAATGTTGTCAATTTTCCCTTTCATAGTATTCCAGTCTTTGAGGATCACGTTCAACATATTCTTGTTCAAGGCAACATCATCCCTCATCTATGCCAACTCGGGATTGATGTTACTAAATAGGATTTTTCCTTGACCTTAGTCTTGTTTTTCCCACCCTCAATACTTTTTTCCTCTTGAAATTCTAGCTTCCTATTAAGTGTTTGTAGGCTATTAATTGCTTCAACTATGTTTTGTGTGGGTTCAATATAAGAAGGTTGGACGCTTTTATCGAATCGCATGATCGGGACACACTATCCAAATTGATATCTTTGAAGAAACTCTTTCCCTTTCAGACACCAAACCCTCATCACTCAAAAGACCCTTGTATTTCTCTAACCATGTAATGTCTGCAGATCCTACTTTAAACAAAGTAAGGATAATCCCTTGATGGATGGGGGTTTTAGCTTTCCCTTTCTTCACCTATTCCACAGACTTGTTGAGTGATCTAAGAATATAAAAGGGAAAGTAATACAGATTTCCATGCCTCACATGGTTGAGCATAGGAAAATGATAGGCGTAAACTTCCTTGTATCTCCCTTCAAGAGTAAGAAATTTCATAAAATGGAGGGCTATTTCATCGAAAGGATTAGGAAAAGAGGCCCTTTCATAACCAGCAAATTGTGATTTCAAAAACTCATTCCCCTCCAAGAATTGATCAATTTCATCAGCACTATTCTTTTTAGGCTTAAATATCTCTCTGCCATGATTTTTGAGACCAGTGACCATTGCAATGAAATCTACTTAGTAATATTAAGGGAAATTCCCCTCACACTCACCTTTCCATTGTTCCAAGCCAAGGCAATTCCATGCTAAGCTTTTCATCATGACCACTGAAGCCTTTGAAAAACTTTTCCATGCCAAAGCACTCTTAAGCAAGTTCCATGCATTTGTATCAAAGTCCTCGGCTATGTCCGACTCTATTCTAACTAGATATCCACCCATACCAATAGAAGGAATGTTTTTGCATCGAAGGAGAGAAGTACCTATAGAGTTTGCAAAAATTCAAAGGACACAGAGAACTCTTATTAATATTTTTAATAAGTAAAGTCATGGCATGCATAATCATATGACCTTTCTCGGAAATATCGTGCCTTTAATTATGATAGTTAAAGGTATCACACTTATAGATAGAAGAATTGACATCCAACTTGACCTGTTCATAAATTAAAGCCACCATATCATCATTATCATACAAATTCTTGGAAGTATAGATAATGATAGATGTCTAATCCAAATTAATATTGCATAACACATTAATCTTCCTTAGGATCATTAAGATTTGATTCATTTTTTATAAAAAGTTTGAACTCCTCCTCTAAAAGGTAATCTTCTTCCATTCTAGACATTGCAAAGGCCTTAACCTCCTTATTAACAAACCAATCATCCACTTCATTACCCTCTCTATACACATCCTAAAAGATATATCTTCAAAGGAGGATTTGAGGATATGTATTCCTTCAATAAATTCTTTGATAGTCGAATACATACATTTATTTTTTGAAGACTACAGTTTAGAGAATCTCCTTCAATAATGAACCTTTTAAAAAAATTATTAGCAGGAAATTTGATTCCTGAGTAAATAATAGCAACTTGAAAATGTGATTAGTTTGAGTACCCATATTGAAAAATTAGGCCATCACAAAAGTACTTTTGTAATCTCTTATTATACCACATTCCATGGTTATTCATATACCTAATTGACAATGTTTTATTCCGAATGAGTTTCTCCAGTCTCCAATGCAATGGTGGGATCCATTTGTTTTTGACATTCTACTACCACTTCAACCAAAACGGATCATGCCCTCCTTTATACTAATAAATTACCAAACTCAATGCTCCTCCAAGGAATATTATCTTACAACATACCCTTAAAAATAGACCTCTTCCTAAAAAAAGGTGTCGCAGTTGGGCACTCAAAACTACGTTAAACTTTCGAAAAGAAGAATAAATGAAGCGACGGTGAAATTGAATCACCTTTCATCCCACCAACTGACCATTTTAGCACATGGAACACCCTATTTTCAGTTTGGGCATTTGGAAGTTGATCCTTATCCTAAATGGAATTATAGACATTTAACGTGTTTACAGTGTTTGGGCTTATTATATGTAGTTGTTGGCTTATCTTTCCTGTCCAAAATATAGATGTCTGCATAAGCCATCATACAAATTCACCGCTTGATTTATGCATAGGTAGAAATTAAGTGTTTATAAGCTTCCAAATTTACAATCTAAATATTGTCTAAGTGGTTTGTCCTGTGGTTTTATTGATAACATATTTTTTCTACTCTTTACACACGTGTATTCACGAGGTATATTGAGTTTGATGTAGGACACATAGATTGTTACATGATAATAGGAGCTAGCTTGGTTCCTTATATTCTTCTCTTGGGGAATTTATCTACACTATACAAGTGTTATTGTTTCATTATAGTTCATTTCTACTTCCTCATTATGCTTGATTACATTTATTTTGTACATGTTATTTTTGAGCTAACAAGACTAACACATGTGGCTTGTTTAGTGTTGACATATATTTCTTTTAAAATATTTCGTTTAGATTTAAGCAGAGAAATAAATTAAATATGAACACAATAAACAATAGCTTCTTCTCTATTTCTTATATGGAATGTTGGTTACATTTTATAGTTTAAGCTTCTCCTATAAACTTGAGGAGGTAGCTCTAATTATTCTCATATATACGTAAGTTGTTAAAATAATTCATAACATTTTTTTTACCCATAATACTTCTCATGAATAAACTAATGGAGTGCTAATATTTTATATTTCCTAACATTCCCCCTAGTGCAAACATGGGGAAAACACGCCTTGTACTACAATGTTTCACTTTGATTCTTAATCATGATCTGGATGGTTTTGTTTTTAGGATAGCCAACAACATTTGGGATGGTTTTTCAAGTGGTAAACCAACAACCACAAAAGATGGTTTTATTTTAAGGATAACCAACAAACCTTCAAGATGGTTTTCAAAATGGATAACCAATAATCATAATATCATGATGTTACAATAATATCATCAGCTCTTATCACAAGATTATACATGAATTGTGATCACACATTACAAACTAAAAAAATAAATTGAATGAAAATGGAACATTGGTGTCATGTTCCCCCATGATGTGAAATTTCCACTTATTCAACAAACCAAACAATCTAAAACAAAGAAAATGAAACACTCGAAAAATGCCACAAACCATCTATGTGGCCATGTTATTGGCGGATGATGAGAGGTTATTGATCGACCTAAAACCTCGATGCCTCCATCCTCTAGGATCATGTTGTTAGCTCATCCAAATTTCATCATAAAGATCATTCATACAATTCCCCCTCGATTTGGACTCGGACATCGGATTCTACCGATAATGCGTTTGACTAAAAGTGAGGTAATTTTAAGACTAAACTATAGTATTATCAATGAATTATATGCCACAATAAAACTCTTTGATGATATTTAATCATCAAACAAGATTAAGTTAAGATATAATATAGTTTTTGGATGATACAATTTTACTTTTGATGGCCTCTATCCTTGAAGCTAAGGCTATCAAGTCTATTCGAAATTTTATGAGGTTGCCTCAGGAAAAGAGATAAATTTTGATAAGAGTTCCATATTATTCTTTAATACTCCATTGGAAAGACAAAAAAATAATTGCTCAAATTTTGGGGTGTAAAATTAGTTCTCTACCCACAACATATTTGGGTCTTCCTCTTGGAACTAAAAAAATTCTACTACAATTTGGAATGGTTTACTTGAAAGATTTAAAAATAAAATGGCTGGATGGAAAGGGGCCATTCTCTCCAGTGTTGGAAAGTGTCTCTAATCAAAAGCACTCGTAAAATTTACCTATTTACATTATGTATCTTTACAAAGCATTCTTGTTGTTTTTAGGGAAAAAATTGAAAGGATTCAGAAGAACTTTTTGTGGCAGGGAACGGAGGAAAGATTCAGATATCACTTGGTGGCATGGGATCAAGTATGTACACCTAAAAGAATAGGTGGGCTAGGCATAAAGGATATCAAAAAAATGAATATGGATTTAATTGCAAAAATGGGTTGGAGAATGCTTACAGAGGAGAAACCTTGGATTGATTTAATTAAGGCCAAATATCTAGCTCAAAGAAAAAGTGAATTCTTTCCTTTATGATGATCAACTACCTCAAGGTTCTATTTTTTGGAATAATTTGATACAAACAAGGAATTTCATCAAAAAGGATGTAAATGGAAAGTGGGAAATGGTAGGGATATTCAATTTTGGAGTGATAACTGGACTAGTTTCAGTTTAAATGATAAATTTGGCTCTGTCAAAGATATTTTAGTACAAAAGTATGGAACTAAAGTCAAAGACTACATTGAAATGGAGGGAAATAGAAAAATATGGAAGCAACTTAAGGTGGAGATGAATGATCTAAATTCCATAATATCCTCACTTTAAGAGTAGCTAGATAACATCCCATGAATCAAATTGATGTCAAGGATGAGCTTGTTTGGAATAACTCATGTGATGGAGAATACACTATCAAATCAAGATAAAATTATGATCCAAAACCAAGGGGTTTCAGACTTAAGGAACAGATTAACAATTGTGCCAGATGAATTGAAAAACAACTATCTCTGAAAAGAGATGTAAATTACTCAAAGACTTCAAATACATCAGTTATCTCTGCCAGGAGATGTCTATCCATTTTCGGGTTACATATGCATTTATAATAATTTTATAAATATGAAAGGGCACCTAGAGGAATGTGGAAGGTCACCGGTCTCGAGGGAGATGAGGTGTTTCATCTTCCAAGACTTACATGTGCACTAATTTTGTGAAACATACTATTTTTAGAATTTACTATTTTTAGACAACACTAAAAAAATCACAATTTGGGCCCCTTAAACATGGATTTCTGGGATCAAACATTGTCAAATAGATTTCACAACCTTTTCATCACATTCTATGCATTCCAAGCTTTTTGTTTCCTTTTGAACGAAGTCAATCAGAGGTACGGTGCAAAAGTTATGGTCTCTGGAAGTTGCACCACTATAATTGCTGCCTGGATCATTCCTCCCTCCTTCAAAAGCAATGGTCCCCATTGCATTAAGATGCCCCATCAAATGTGGAAATTGCTTCTTTACCTAGTATGTAGTGAGCCACTCACCTTGGTGACTAAGATTTCCTTTCTTTATCACATGATAGAGTTGAATAGGTTGTCCTCTGGTGGTCTTAGTCAAATTGTCCACAATTTGATCTTCTTCAATTGGGGAAAGACTTGCGTTGGATTGAGCTCGGAGATGTCCAATTGTTCTGCTATGATTGAAGTATCCAAAAAGGTGGATGGTATGGCTTGAGGAGGTCCACATTGAAGATGGGTGCAAGAGAAGGTAGGGTGGAAGATTCAACTCGAAAGCATTTTCCCCTACTTGCTTAGTGAGAGTGTAAGGACCATACCAAAGAGGTCGAATCTTTCTATGTGGACCTGCAAGCCATTCCTTTGAAGCCACAACCAAACCTTATCACCAACCTGGAAATGATGTGGAACCTTGTGTTTATCATGGCGATTCTTATACTTTTTATTCATTTTTCTGTAAAATGTCATGGACCTAGTGCTGAATGTGTTGGATCTGTTCAACAAACCTTGTCACCTTTTCTGCTTCACTTTTTCCATGAGGTGTGAATTCCATGGTAGGAATTGGGATGCATACATCGATGGGAGCCATAGGTTGGAATCCGTAACAAGCTTGAAATGGACTGTGTTTAGTGGAGTTGTGCAGGGCTCGATTGTATCCATGTTGTATGTATGGCAAGGCCTCGTCCATGTGCGGGAGTGCTTGGAGTGGTACATATGAAGCATGTGAACAATTAGGTGATTCACCACTTCTGTTTTCCCATCATTTTGTGGGTGAAAGGATGTGGACTTCATCAACTTTGTATCTAGCATTCCCCATAAGGTGGACTAGAAGATGCTCAGGAACCTGTTATCCCTATCAGAAACAATAGACTTGGGAGCCCAAAGTTGATCCATACATGACTGAAATAAATTTTAGCAGTATCTTCAACAGAAATATTTTTCTTAAAGGAAACCATTACAACCATTTTATAAAATCGATCAACTACAAAAAAACACCATCATTCCCATGTTTCAAAGTTGGCAAACCTGAGAGGAATTCCATCGAGACAGATGCCCAAGGCTTGGTTGGTTCTGGAAATGGTGTGTACAATCCTTGTTTCTTGTTAGTTGGCTTAGAAATTACACAAGGAGTGCAGGACTTAATATACTTCACCACATCAGTCCTTAGATTAGGCCAGTAGAAATGCTTCTGAAGTACTGCCAATGTCTTGTCCACGCCAAAGTGCCCTGCGGTCCTACTGAAGTGTGCTTCCTAGATCATCTTCTGTTGTTCACTTGCTGGAACATAGATGTGTCCCATATGGCAGAGGAGATTATCCTATAGATAGAAATCAGAGACATGTTTTCCTTCACGGAGGGCCTGATATGTGTCTAAAAACTCAGGGTCCTTCTCATACAAACTGCACCAACTTGAAGTCTCATGTCCACAGAGATCAAGAATAGTTGTGAGGGCTACAATTGGAGGGTGGCTTAGGCAATTTATTGCTGAATTGGAACTTCCCTTATTATGATTTATTATCAGGTGAAATTATTGTAGGTATGTGGCCCATTTCTAGTGTCTCTCATTCCTCAACTTGCTCTGTGTCTGAAGGAACTCCAAAGGCCTATGGTCAGTGTGGATTATTGTCTCCTTCCCCATAATGTAGTGTTTCCACTACTTACATGCCTGGACGATGGCATAAAGCTCCTTGTCATATGTTGGGTACTTCCTGACTGTGTCATTGAATGTTTCACTATGGTATGCAACAGGGTGGCCATGTTGCATGATAACAGCTCCCAAGGCATACTCAGATGCATCTGTCATCAGTTCGAATGGATGATGTAGATCAGGAAGGGAAAGGACAGGGGCCGAGCATAACCTTTCTTTCAGCCCTTCAAATGCTTTCTGTTGTGCTTCCCCCCATTGGAATTTAGCCTTGTTCCCTCCTTTAGTCACCTGATTGAGTGCCCAGGAAATATGTGAGAAACCCAAGACAAACCGGCGATAGAAATTGGCAAGGCCTAGGAAGCTACGAAGCTCTGTAAGATTCTTTGGGGTAGGCCACCTCTGAATAACCTAAATTTTCTCTGGGTCGACATGGACTCCTTCCTCATCCATGACGTAACCCAAGTACTGGACCTTTGTCATCCCAAATGTGCACTTATCAGATTTGCATACAGTTTGTGCTTCCTGAGGGTCTGAAGTACTTCTCAAACATGTTGCAGATGCCTCTCCCAGGTCTGGCTATAAATGAGTATATCATCTAGGTAGACCACCACGAAGGAATTGGTGTAGGGCCGCAGGATGTCATCCATCATCCACATGAATGTTGCAGGTGCATTAGTTAGTCTAAAAGGCATGACCAACCATTCGAATAGGCCTTCACGAGACTTAAATGCAGTTTTCCAAACATCGGTGGGCTCGATAGGGATCTAGTGATAGCCAAATTTGAGATCAATTTTGGTGAAAAATTTGCACCCGCATGAGCTGGTCCAAAAATCATCAATCCTTGGGGGGGTAGCGATTCTTCATAGTGATTTTGTTCAAAGCCCGATAGTCTATGCAAAGTCTCCATGTTCCATCCTTCTTTGGCGCCAAGACAACTGGACTTCCATAGGGTGAAGAGCTTGGCCTAATATGTCCCTTTTGAATCAATTCCTAGAGCTGCCTCTTGATCTCCTCATTTTCAAGGATTGACCTGTGGTACACAGGTTGTTGGGTAAAGGAGACCCTAGACCAAATCAATAACATGTTTTACCTGACACTGAAATGGCACTCCTTTAGGTGTCTAGAATAGATCATCATACTTGGTTATGATTTGGTTGAGCTGCTTCTGTTGCTGCATTGAGTGCATGTTCATAGAGGCTGCAACAATTTTGTTTGTAGGTTTTGGCCTGATCATCAAGACGACAAACTATTTGGTTTTCTCCACTAACTTCTTACATTGTTTGGCACTAATGAGGGAGACAGATTTTGGGGGAATGACCTCAGGTATCCGATAACGTCGACTCCCAATGGTAATGGTGACCCTTCTAGGTCGTGACTCATAGATGCCATGTCTATCCCACATAAATGGTTGCCTAGGAGCACATCACAAACATCTAATGGAGCAACATCACACATGACTTCATCATGGAAGGGCTTGATGGCATACGGAAGGAGGCATTGTTGTGTGACTTGGAGGTCTCTTCTTGGGTTTAACCACCCGATACTATATGGCTGGGGATGTGGCTTCACAGGGAGGTTCAAGGCTCTTTACAACATCAACAGAAATTAAATTCTTCTGACTTCCACTATCAAGGATAAAATGCAGTGGCTTACCTTTTACCCAGAGCTTGGAGTGGAAGAGCCTTTCCTTCTCATCCATATTCTTGACTTTTGAGGTGGCAATGATCACATCTAGCTCAACATCTATAATTTCATCCTCTTCATCCTTGACCTCGGGGTCCAGAATCTGTTGGTGCAGAGAGTGTTGAAGAAGATGACTCGGTGAGTAAGGACTTGATGGCTCGACATTCTTCCTTGGAGTGGTGATTTGTTTTGTGGAGGTCGCACCACTTCCCTGTCTTCTCCTTCTGCATCTTATTTCCTTGTGACTCCTTTTGTTTCCAACCTTGGCCTCGGGTCTAGCCTTCTTTATCATTTTCCCCCTCGCGGGTTGGTTCTTGGCAGTCCTCCTTTTATGCTTTTGTTCAATCTTGACTAAAAACTTGTATGCCTCACCAAGGGTTTGAAACTGAAAGAATTCCATGTCCTCTCGGATGCTCCATTGTAGGCCACTACGATATTTTAGAATCTTGTGTTGTTTGTGTCTTGAATGCCCAATCTTGCAGACAGAGAATGAAATTTGTCAGTATAATCTTGAACCGATTGGTCCTTACCTTGACAGAGTTGCCACTGTATGTACAAATCATCATAGGCCCCAACAGGGTAATATTCTTCCTTTATGGCATCCATGAAATCATTCCATGTGGGTTCCTCTGTGATTCCTAGCTCATCCCTTTCGAGCCCATTCTTATACACGCCCCACCAATTTTTAATCAAGAGACGATTTCAATAGAGAAAATGTTATCTTTTCCTTATTAGTAAATTGATTGATAGAAAAATATGAGGTCAATTGGTCCAACCAGTTCTCTACTGCATCAGAATTTATCTTACCCTCAAAAATAGGAATGTCAAAATTTACTTGCACCTTGAATGGAGTCGGGGCACCAAAGGACTGATTTACAGATGAGGAGGCATGATTTCCTACTTGTAGTTGTTGCAGAATCTGGGTGAATTGTTGTAGCATCTGATCCTTTTGCTCCCTAAGAATTTCATCCACCATATTTTGAGAGGATCATCCATCCTGGTGTTTTCGCCATTGGAGGTCACCTGCAGTGAACAAGAAAGTATTCTGAAGGATCGTGTGTGGACCACCCAAGCTTTTTGTATTCCGACCTCGTTCTGGGGATCATACACTCTCAAGATGACTTAGCTCTGATACCACTGATCCAAAACCGAGGGGTTTCAGACTTAAGGAATAGATTAACAATTGTGCTAGATGAATTGAAAAACAACTATCTCTGAAAAGAGATGTAAATTACTCAAAGACTTCAAATACATCAGTTATCTCTGCCAGGAGATGTCTATCCCTTTTCGGGTTACATATGCATTTATAATAATTTTAGAAATATGAAAGGGCACCTAGAGGAATGTGGAAGGTCATCGGTCTCGAGGGAGATGAGGTGTTTCATCTTCCAAGACTTACATGTGCACTAATTTTGTGAAACATACTATTTTTAGAATTTACTATTTTTAGACAACACTACAAAAATCACAATTTGGGCCCCTTAAACATGGATTTCGGGGTCAAATGTTGCTAAAAAAATTTCACACCTTTTCATCACATTCTATGCATTCCAAGCTTTCCATTGCCTTTTGAACGAAGTCAATCGGAGTACGGTGCAAAAGTTATGGTCTCTGGAAGTTGCACCACTATAATTGTTGCCTGGATCATTCCTCCCTCCTTCAGAAGCAATGGTCCCCATTGCATTAAGATGCCCCATCAAATGTGGAAATTGCTTCTTTACCTGGTATGCAGTGAGCCACTCACCTTGGTGACTGAGATTTCCTTTCTTTATCACATGATAGAGTTGAATAGGTTGTCCTCTGGTGGTCTTAGTCAAATTGTCCACAATCTAATCTTCTTCAGCTAGGGAAAGACTTGTTGGATTGAGCTCGGAGATGTCCAATTGTTCTGCTATGACTGAAGTATCCAAAAAAGGTGGATGTATGGCTTGAGGAGGTCCACATTGAAGATGGGGTGCAGACCAAGGTAGGGTGGAAGATTCAACTCGAAAGCATTTTCCCCTACTTGCTTAGTGAGAGTGTAAGGACCATACCAGAGAGGTCGAATCTTTCTGTGTGGACCTGCAAGCCGTTCCTTCTAAAGCCACAACCAAACCTTATCACCAACCTAGAAATGATGTGGAACCCTATGTTTATCATGGCGATTCTTATACTTTTTATTCATTTTCTGTAAAATGTCATGGACCTAGTGTTGAATGTGTTGGATCTGTTCAACAAACCTTGTCACCTTTTCTGCTTCACTTTTTCCATGAGGTGTGAATTCCATGGTAGGAATTGGGATGCATACATCGATGGGAGCCATAGGTTGGAATCATAACAAGCTTGAAATGGATTGTGTTTAGTGGAGTTGTGCAGGGCTCGATTGTATCCATGTTGTATGTATGGCAGGGCCTCGTCCCATGTGCGGGAGTGCTTGGAGTGGTACATACGAAGCATGTGAACAATTAGGTGATTCACCACTTCTATTTTCCCATCATTTTGTGGGTGAAAGGATGTGGACTTCATCAACTTTGTATCTAGCATTCCCCATAAGGTGGACCAGAAGATGCTCAGGAACCTGCTATCCCTATAAAAAAATAGACTTGGGGAGCCCAAAGTTGATCCATACATGACTAAAATAAATTTTAGCAGTATCTTCAGCAGAAATATTTTTCTTACAGGAAACCATTATAGCCATTTTAGAAAATCGATCAACTACAACAAAAACACCATCATTCCCATGTTTGAAGTTTGGAAAACTTGAGAGGAAGTCCATCGAGACAGATGCCCAAGGCTTGGTTGGTTCCGGAAATGGTGTGTACAATCCTTATTTCTTGTTAGTTGGCTTTAGCAATTGCACACAAGAGTGCATGACTTAATATACTTCACCACATCGGTCCTTAGATTAGGCTAGTAGAAATTTGAAGTATTGCAATGTCTTGTCCACGCCAAAGTGCCCTGTGGTCCTGCTGAAGTGTGCTTCCCAGATCATCTTATGTTGTTCACTTGCTGGAACATAGATGTGTCCCATATGGCAGAGGAGATTATCCTTGTAGATAGAAATCATAGACATGTTTTCCTTCACGGAGGGCCTGATATGTGTCTAAAAACTCAGGGTCCTTCTCATACAAATTACACCAACTTGAAGTCTCATGTCCACAGAGATCAAGAATAGTTGTGAGGGGCTGTAATTGGAGGGAGGCTTAGGCAATTTCTTTGCTGAATTGGCACTTCCCTTCTTATGCTTTATTATCAGGTGAAACTGTTGTAGGTATGTGGCCCATTTCTGGTGTCTCTCATTCCTCAACTTGCTCTGTGTCTGAAGGAACTCCAAAGGCCTATGGTCAGTGTGGATTATTGTCTCCTTCCCCAGAATGTAGTGTTTCCACTACTTACATGCCTAGACGATGGCATAAAGCTCCTTGTCATATGTTGGGTACTTCCGACTGTGTCATTGAATGTTTCACTATGGTATGCAATAGGGTGGCCATGTTGCATGATAACAGCTCCCAAGGCATACTTAGATGCATCTATCATTAGTTCGAATGGATGATGTAGATCAGGAAGGGAAAGGATAGGGGCCGAGCATAACCTTTCTTTCAGCCCTTCAAATGCTTTTTCTGTTGTGCTTCCCCCCATTGGAATTTAGCCTTGTTCCCTCCTTTAGTCACCTGATTGAGTGCCCGGAAATATGTGAGAAACCCAGAGACAAACGGCGATAGAAATTGGCAAGGCCGAGAGAAGCTATGAAGCTTTGTAAGATTCTTTAGGGTAGGCCACCTCACGAATAACCTAAATTTTCTACGGGTCGACATGGACTCCTTCCTCATCCATGACGTAACCCAAGTATTGGACCTTTGTCATCCCAAATGTGCACTTATCTAGATTTGCATACAATTTGTGCTTCCTGAGGGTCTGAAGTACTTCTCGAACATGTTGTAGATGCCTCTCCCAGGTCTGGCTATAAATGAGTATATCATCTAGGTAGACCACCACGAAGGAATTGGTGTAGGGCCACAGATGTCATCCATCATCCACATGAATGTTGCAGGTGCATTAGTTAGTCCGAAAGGCATGACCAACCATTTGAATAGGCCTTCACGAGACTTAAATGTAGTTTTCCAAACATCGGTGGGCTCGATAGGGATCTAGTGATAGCCAGATTTGAGATCAATTTTGGTGAAAAATTTTGCACCGTGAGCTGGTCCAAAAAATCATCAATCCTTGGGAGGGGGTAGCGATTCTTCATAGTGATTTTGTTCAAATCCCGATAGTCTATGCAAAGTCTCCATGTTCCATCCTTCTTTGGCACCAAGACAACTGGACTTCCATAGGGTGAAGAGCTTGGCCTAATATGTCCCTTTTGAATCAATTCAGGAGCTGCCTCTTGATCTCCTCATTTTCAAGGACTACGGTACGGGTTGTTGGGTAAAGGAGACCCGGGACCAAATCAATAACATGTTTTACCTGACACTAAAATGGCACTCCTTTAGGTGTCTGGAATAGATCATCATACTCGGTTATGATTTGGTTGAGTTGCTTCTGTTGTTGCATTGAGTGCATGTTCATGGAGGCTGCAACAATTTTGTTTGTAGGTTTTGGCCTGATCATCAAGATGAAAAACTGTTTGGTTTTCTCCACTAACTTCTTACATTGTTTGGCATTGATGAGGGAGACATATTTTGGGGGAATGACCTCAGGTATCTGATAACGTCGACTCCCAATGGTAATGGTGACCCTTCTAGGTCATGACTCATAGATGCCATGTCTATCCCACATAAATGGCTGGCCTAGGAGCACATCACAAACATCTAATGGAGCAACATCACACATGACTTCATCATGGAAGGGCTTGATGGCATACGGAAGGAGGCATTGTTGTGTGACTTGGAGGTCTCTTCCTGGGTTTAACCACCCGATACTATATGGCTGGGGATGTGGCTTCATAGGGAGGTTCAGGCTCTTTACAACATCAACAGAAATTAAATTCTTCTGACTTCCACTATCAAGGATAAAATGTAGTGGCTTACCTTTTACCTAGAGCTTGGAGTGGAAGAGCCTTTCCTTCTCATCCATATTCTTGACTTTTGAGGTGGAAATGATCACATCTGGCTCAAGCATCTATAATTTCATCCTCTTCATCCTTGACCTCGGGGTCTGTAACTACTAGTGCAGAGAGTGTTGAAGAAGATGACTTGGTGAGTAAGGACTTGATGGCTCGACATTCTTCCTTGGAGTGGCGATTTGTTTTGTGGAGGTTGCACCACTTCCTGTCTTCTCCTTCTACATCTTATTTCCTTGCGACTCCTTCTATTTCCAACCTTGGCCTCGGGTCTGGCCTTCTTTATCATTTTCCCCCTCGCGGGTTGGTTCTTGGTAGTCCTCCTTTTATGCTTTTGTTCAATCTTGACTGAAAACTTGTATGCCTCGCCAAGGGTTTGAAACTGAAAGAATTCCATGTCCTCTCGGATGCTCCATTGTAGGCCACTGCGATATTTTAGAATCATGTGTTGTTCGTGTCTTGAATGCCCAATCTTGCAGACAGAGAATGAAATTTGTCAGTATAATCTTGAACGACTGGTCCTTACCTTGATGGAGTTGCTGCCACTATATGTACAAATCATCATAGGCCCCAATAGGGTAATATTCTTCCTTTATGGCATCCATGAAATCATTCCATGTGGGTTCCTCTGTGATTCCTAGCTCATCCTTTTGAGCCCATTCTTATACACGCCCCACCAATTTTTAACAACAAGAGACGATTTCAATAGAGAAAATGTTATCTTTTCCTTATCAGTAAATTGATTGACAGAAAAATATGAGGTCAATTGGTCCAACCAGTTCTCTACTACATCAAAATTGATCTTACCCTCAAAAATAGGAATGTTGAAATTTACTTGCACCTTGAATGGAGTCGGGGCACCAAAGGACTGATTTACAGATGAGGAGGCATGATTTCCTACTTGTAGTTGTTGCAGAATCTGGGTGAATTATTGTAGCATCTGATCCTTTTGCTCCCTAAGAGCTTCATTCACCATATTTTTGAGAGGATCATCCATCCTGGTGTTGTCGCCATTGGAGGTCGCTGCAGCGAAAGCAGCAGTATATTATGAAGGATCGTGTGTGGACCACCCAAGCTTTTTGTATTCCGACCTCATTCTGGGGATCATACACTCTCAAGATGACTTAGCTCTGATACCATTGATCCAAAACTAGGGGTTTAGACTTAAGGAACAGATTAACAATTGTGCTAGATGAATTGAAAAACAACTATCTCTGAAAAGAGATGTAAATTACTCAAAGACTTCAAATACATCAATTATCTCTGCCAGAGATGTCTATCCCTTTTCAGGTTACATATGCATTTATAATAATTTTAGAAATATGAAAGGGCACCTAGAGGAATGTGGAAGGTCACCGGTCTCGAGGGAGATGAGGTGTTTCATCTTCCAAGACTTACATGTGCACTAATTTTGTGAAACATACTATTTTTAGATAGCACTACAAAAATCACAATTTGGGCCCCTTAAACATGGATTTCAGGGGTCAAACATTTCCAAACAAAGTTTCACCTTTTCATCACATTCTACGCATTCCAAGCTTTCTGTTGCCTTTTGAATGGAGTCAATCGGAGGTACGGTGCAAAAGTTATGGTCTCTGGAAGTTGCGCCACTATAATTGTTGCTGGATCAAATTACTTTTTTGAAAATATTCATTGTGATTTCAAATGGAGCAGGATTTGGATGCCTGAACTAACTCCCAAAGTAAATTTCTTTTTTTGGCTTGTTCTCAGAGGAAGAATTCTCACAAATGACAACTTAATCAAGAGAGGATTTATAATGCCAAACATGTGTTGCCTATGTAAAAAGAGGTTGAGGACATCAAGCATCTTCTATTACATTGTGAGTTTGCTTCAAAGATCTGGAGTTATGATTTCTCAAAGTTCAATGTTAATTTCCTCAAACGATCAATGGGATCCCCATACAATCATTGTATTGTTAGGAGTATAAACTATGGAGAATTTCAAATTTGGAAATGATATAATATTTGGTGCAAGACAAGCTTTAATAAAATTGGTAATGTAGTTAAAGATAATATAGAAAGATTTAAACCACCCAAGAATAAGAAATTTCCTAAAGATGAAGAGATTATACTTTCAAATTGGAAGATTGACATTGAAAATGTTCAGAAATGGAGAACTCCAACCATTGACAGGTCTTCAATACATTGGATCCCCCTCCTAATTCTTGGTATAAACTCAATTTTGATGGAGCCTCTAAGGGAAACCCAGGTGCAGCTGTTGGTGGAGGAATAATTCGGGATCACAAAGGTTGTTTAATTGTTGCTTATGCTGGCAGAATGGGGAATCAGACCAATCACTATGTTAAAGCTTTATCAGCTTTATGGGGTCTAAGACTTGCTAAAGATTGCAACATACAGAACATTATTGTTGAAGGAGATTCCTTGAATGTAATAAATCATCTAAATCAGATACATCCTCCAAGTTGGACAATTAAGGATTTCATTCAGGAATCTATTAATATCTGTCATACCTTCAATAATATTAAAATTTTCCACACATATAGAGAGGGAAACAGGGTGGCAGACACCTTAGCTAATTATGGTACTAGTAATAACTTCATCACTTGGAATAATGAGAATAACACCCCTATTGAAGTACATAAATCTATTACCAAAGATAAATATGAGCATTTACATCTCATATAGAATCACTAATGGGATTTCATGGGATTTATTGGAAATGAAAGTTAGCACATGTGAGAGGAGTACCTATATTTATAATCATCTAAATTTGCATGCTCCATGGATTTGCAAATGGATGGTTAAAAATGGTTTAGGAAAGATAAAAATAGCTTCTTTATGGGTGGTTTCAAGCGGGATAATCGTAGAGGAAGGAAAATGGGGGGAGCTCCATGTCAGATAGAACCCAACTATGATCCCACATGGAAAGATAACGTTGAGATGTGGAATTATCTTCAAATTGGGGGAGTCACTAGTTTTATTGAGAAAATCCAAGGCCATGACTAGAACATCTCGGTGCATTTTGTATAGATTGGAAAGAGCGGAAGGTAAAGTATGGTGGAAAAAAATGTTGGTGAATGAGGAGCTTATTGCCGAGGTCACAGGTCTAGCATTGGATGGAACTAGGTTTTTCAGCAAAAGGGTGGACAAAAATGCTAGAAGAAGAAGTTTGTTGAAACAGGGGAGGAGCTCCTCTTTGTAATGACTGACATTAAGGTAAGTTCCATACCGGAACCCTTTGATGAAATTACCAAAATGATGGTTCGATTTATTTCTCTTGAAGGTCGGTACATCACTGTCCCCACAAAACACTTGATTTTTCTAAATCATTTTAGGAGAAATATTTTTGTATGCTTCCCACACTATCTTTTGAATTCAATGGAGTGATCCATTCTTGACTTTCAAAAACACACCAAGGCCATTCCCTCCATCAGGGGCTTATCTTCCTCCTCCATAGAACATTGTCTCACCAAATACCCTGCCATTACCCCCATTGCCCCACCCATTCCCATTCACCCTATTCCCACTGTCAACCCGATCACCATTTCCAGCCATAGAAATGTCAAGACAAAAAACCCTTCATTCTCCAAAGTGATCCCCTCTTCCTCTAGCCGAGTCCTCAGGAGTAGTAAGGATATTGAAATTGCCCACAATTTGTTACATATTAGTAATGTAGGACAAGACAATGTTACTCAACAAGAGAAGGAGAATCTTCTTCACATAATGGAAATATTGGAAAAAGAGGTGGAAAATCTCAAAAAATAAATGCATCAACTAACTAAGCAAAAGGGGAAAAGAAAGTTGAATGAGGATGTTGATATTGGGACAGGTAAGACAAATGAAATTTACAAGAAATTGAATTCCCTGGATAATAGACTTGGGAAATCTAAGGATAGACATGATCACAATATTGTCATTTTCAAGGCTATATGTGATTTTCTTGAACAACGGTCGAAGCATTACTATGCTTAGTGGAGTCTCTGAGGACATTTGGGGCACAGGAAATGAAAGGAACCAGATCATCTCACAGTTGGATGCAAATGACCCCACACATGTCACCACTCTAGCATTATTTACCTCTTTGCAGATGGTTAAATCAAGAATCGATAGGGCTTCGAAGAAATAACTTCTTTAGAAAGCATGCTAGTTGCGAACAAGTTTATGTTTTGTTGTTGATAGTATGTTGTTTTTATGTTGTTTCTTTGTAGTTTTATCCATGTCTTGCTTTTCTTAGTAGTTTCTTTTTTACTACTATCTGGCTTATTGTAATATCTGGATTCATATCCTATTTTTCTACTTTATCATGTTTATCTGGCTATTGAGCCTCTTTTGTATCAAGGTATAGTCCCTTCAAAACTATTTGCCATTAATAAAAAAATAAAAAGATACATTATAGGTTTGGCAAAATTTTGAATTGAGCTTTGTGGCGATGTTGGATCCATTGGGACTATCCTTGACCCACCTCCTAGTGTTTCAGGGGAGTTCTCTCCCATGTTCTCCTTCTATTTCCTAATGGGATGTGACACGAGTTCTCAAAATCATCTCATTCTATGAAGTGAAGCCGTAACCAAATATTCTTGATGGGATGCTTGATTTGCATATTCTTCTGATATTATTGATGTTACCCTAGCCTCAAGGAAAGCGTCAATGATGGAAATATTATGGGGCTCCGGCCCCTCTAGAGGAGATAAGAAAATGGGTGTGTATTGAATGGGCCTCTATGGTCCATAGGAGATTACAATGCTTCCTAATGGTTTTATTCTTTTCACGTCTAACCATAAGGAATATTTTACATGGGTGCTTCTGGGTGGTCTATGGTTCTTTGGGAGAAGAGGATTTTATCTTAGGAAGTGAACTCCAAGATTTAATCAAAGATCTTGAAACAATGGCCTAAGCTCCGATTTGGGTTTGTCTTCTGGGCTTCCATTGGAGTTTTGGCATTTTGTTGTCATTGAAGGTATTGCTTTATCCATGGGCACTCTTATTGCTATAGATCAAGCTACTAGATATGGTTCTAGATTTATTCATGCAAGGTTTTGTGTTAATGCGAGATATTAGCAACCCCTTTCCCAACTCTATTGACCTCTGTTCAGACCTAGGCACCTGGGTACAACCAATTGAATATGAATACATTCCTCAAGCATGTTTAGTGTGCAAAAGCATTAGTCATAGGGTTGTGGATTTCCCTTCAAAACCAGCTCGAAACCCAAGGAACAAACGAAGATACCCAAGCTCAAAGGAAAATTCATCCCCAAGCCCTCTTCTGAGATCAACACCTCAAACCCATTTGATGTCTTGCTTGAGGATGGTGAAATTTCTTTAGAAATTTTGGATCCTCAACCTTCTCTTTCCTCTGAGATCCCTTTAAAACTTTCATCAATGCAGCAGACTACTCCTCCTCCCTCATCCTCACTTACTCTCTGAATCCATTCCTCTCTTAGAAATATCTTCAATTGGAGTCCCATCACCCTCTTCATTGAATCCTATCTCTTTACCTTCGCTTGATCATTTTGATACATTCACTACCCCACATTCCTCCCCTTCACTTAAGATGCTTTTTGATCCCCTTCATTCTTGCTGAAATCTCCCCTTCGTGTCTCTAAGGAGGGCATATCTTCAATCCCTATTCTCTCGGATGTTTCCCCCTTTTAAGTAGATAAATCTCCATTACCCTCCCCCTCAACCTCTATTTCCAAATATTCCAGTCTAGCTAGAAAAACTAGAAGTAGTTGCAAAAATCCATAGATGTGGGTAACAAAATAAAAACTAGAAGGCCTACCGATCAAGCCAAGACTCAACATGAAGCTTGATAAACATTGCACAGGGAACTCAAAGCACTCTCACCATACGGGGTGGGGAAAAACCAAATCCCATAGATGAATATTTTCTCATGGAATATCAGGGGAATTAACGCTCCCCAAAAGAAATGGGTCCTCAAAGAATTTAGACTTAAACATTCTCCAGATATCATGATGTTGCAGGAAACTAAGATGAAAGATGATGAATTTTTGCTTAAAATTTGGCCCTCTACCTCCTTTGCTTATCAAGTTTCTTCAGGGAAACTTAGGTGGCATATGTAAGTTTTGGAATCCTAAAATCCTTTTTGGGGAATGCAACATAAAAACACTCAACTTTCTGGGGATGTTCTTTCAAGAGATTGGATCTAGTCTTAGTTGGATTGCGGTGAATCTTTATGCTCCTAACTCAGAAATCCACAGGGAAAACATCTAGAAGGAATTGTTGGAATTTCGTGACACTTGTAGGCATCTTCCTTGGATCATAGTTGGGTATTTTAATACTCCCCTTTATTCTTCTGAGAAATGAGGAGGGGTTGATATAAATATCAAGCATGAACTCCTTGGCTGATTTCATTAGACAAGGTGAGTTATTTGACTTTGATCTTCATGGTGCTTCTTTTACTTGGTCAAATAGAAGACTTGGGGCAAATCATATTCAAATAAGACTTGATAGAATGTTTGCCTCTATGGATTGGATTTCCCATTTGAATTGTTTTTACCTGATGGCCCTTACAAAGGTTGTTTTGATCATTTCCCTTTACTATTAAATTCAACTCAATTTCAAAAATATAAAAACCTCCTTTTAGATTTGAGTTGGCTTGGCTTCAAAATCACAATTTGGATTCACTAATTGAGTAATGGTGGCAGATTGACTTTAGGGGCACCGTCATGTATAGATTCTCTAAAAAGCTCAGTTATGTCAAGAAGCAACTCAAATCTTGGAAAGTTATTATATTTGGGGACATTAGAAAAAGAAAGGAGCTTCTTACCCGAAAGATCTCGGATATTGTTGTTAGCATTGAAACTAATGGCAGATCTCCTATGTTGCATCAGTAAGAGCTCTCCCTTCTCAGTGACTTTCACAATACCCTTATAGAGGAAGATATTTATTGGAGGCAAAGATCAAGAGCAATCTAGTTACAGTAGGGAGATCACAACACAAAGTTCTTTCATGCTACAACTACAAAGCATAAAATCGGGGGCAAACTTAAGGAACTTCAAACAACTGATGGTAGGAATACTAAAGATGCTATAGGGTTTGAGTTGGTTAATTACTTTTCTAATCTACTCTAAGAAAATTATCCTCCTTGCGATGAAGATTGCCTAGAAATGTTGCAACATATTCCTCCTTTGATCTCTGATGATATTACTTCCAAACTCATACATCCTTTCGAATTTCGGGAGTAGTTCTTTACATGAAGGTAGATAAATCTCCTAGTCTAAACAAATTTCTTGCTACCTTTTTCCAAACTTATTGGCATATTATTAAGTCAGATCTTTTTGATGTTGTTTCTGAATTTCAAAAAAATGATTTACTCTTGAAGGAATGGAATAATACCTTCCTGGCTTTAGCTCCAAAGGCCTTGGGATCCAAATCGGTCTCAAACTTTCGACCTATCAGTCTTTGCAATACCTCCTATAAGATTATAACTAAATTGTTGGCTAAAATAAAACCTTTAATGGATAGTTTAATCTCATATCGAAAAATGGATTCATTGGAGGAAGGTTGATTCAAGTGGGGTGATTACTGTTCATGAATCCATTCACACATCCCTTCACACTAAAATGGTAGGTATGATCATTAAACTTGATATGCAGAAGGCCTTTGACCGCGTGAGTTGGAATTTTCTTCTAAAAGTCTTTAAAATTTTGGTTTCTGCGATAAATGGTGTGCTTGGATTTATTCTTGTATCTCTTCTCCAAGATTTTATGTGCTAATGAATGGAATTCCCACTAGTTATTTCACCAATAGCAGGGGTATTAGGCAAGGTGATCCTTTATCACATTTCTTGTTTATCCTTATGGTTAATACTCTTATTAGAGCATTGGTTGTGGCTAAACATTCTGAGCTTATATCAAGTATTACCATCACGTCAAAAGTTTCTAGCTGACTTGTGACCTAATTCACGGATGATACTCTCCTATTGGGTGTAGCGTTTGTAGTGGAGGCAAGAATTTTAAAAAGGATCCTACTATCTACTATCAATCTACATCCAATTAGGGTACAACATTATGGACCTTTCATCTTCCTATTTGGGACTTCTTCTGGGACTTCCTCTCTTAAGGGTAGATAGATGAAAACACTATGGAACCATGTTATTGAACAATTCCAAAAGAAACTAGTTGCTTGGAAAGGTTCTCTTCTCAGTCAAGCAAGTAAGCTTCAACTCGTTAAAACAACTCTATAGAACCTCCCTATCTACTTCATGTCTCTGCTAAAAATTTCCTCCTTAGTTGCTTCCCTCATAGAGAAAATCCAAAAGCAATTCATATTGTCTAGAGCAAAAGAGCATAAACATATACATTTAGTTTCTTGGGATGTGGTCTGTAAACCTATTGCTCTTGGGGGTCTTGGTCTTCAGAAAGTTGAGGAAATGAATAAGGCATTGTTAGTAAAAGCTTGGTTGGGTTGTTCTGTTAAATGAAAAATCCCCTTGGGCTAGGTTGTTGGCCTCCAAATACCTTCCTTCACAAGAGAATTTTCTCTCTATGGAAATTCCAAATGGATCTGCTATTTGGAATTCTATGGTCAATACTCATCTCTCTACTACGATCAGTAAATTAAATGATGGTTAGGTAATGACAAACAAATTGATTTTTTGAGGGACTGGTGGATAGGTGAAAAACCCTTAATCTTGGATTCCTTTTGGGATCCTATCAGACATCACCTCATCAGACTTTGTGGTAGAGTGGTAAGTGGCTACATTGACAAGTCAAATTATTTGCTTTGTTAGCACTTACCATCCTGGGAAGGTTGTAGCTCAACCCAAATGCAGTGCCTCAACAATCTCAAAATTATAATTTCTTCATAATGCATTCTTTTCACTCAGGCTGAAGACTCCTGTATTTTGCCTCTCTCCCCGAGGGGGATTCTCTAGTAAAGTTTTTTATCTTTCCATTCAACACCCCCTATTGGCCCTCCTCTGAAGCATCTATGGATTCCACAAGTTATCCCCAAAATTGGCTTTTTTCTTGGTTGGCCTCTCATGACTCCTTCCTTTCTGGGGAAAATCTGAAACACAGAGGATTTTCTCTCCCTAGCCATTGCATCCTTTGTCTTAGTGCTTTGGAAACTTCAACTCATCTTCTTTTCCATTGCCCCTTTGCTCACTCCCTTTGGAGTCTCCTTTTAGATAGCTTTGGAGTTTCTTGGGTGTTTCCCTCCTCACTTTCGGATGCTATTATTCAATGGCAGTCCCCTTTTAGTCATCCTGTATGCACCCTTGCTTGGAAACTTCTCCTGCCACATACTTTGTGGAGCATTTGGAAAGAGAGAAACAAAATAATTTTCAAGGAACAAACTCAAGAGTTGAGGCAAGTCTTCTCAGGAGTGGTTTCTGGATTTCAAGAAAATTTGAATTGCTACATCTAGAAACAACACAAACAGAAAATCTCCCTTAACCTATCTAGCACCTAGCATAAGCAACTCCAAATTTCCTTGGATCCGCCTTCTTTCTTGCCACCCAGAGCTAATACCTTTTGGTATCCTCCTGCTGTCGGGTAGCTTAAAGTTAACACGGATGGTGTTGCAAAGGCAACCTAGGAGTTTTGGAGGTGGGACTATTCTCAAGGATTATCTTGGTCAACCTATGTCTATTGTTGTTGAGTCAATTTCAGCAAGGGGATAAATCATAGAGCAAAATCTCTTACTATCCTAAAAGGAATGGAGTTAGCGAGAAGAATTGGAATTGGTCAACTCATTGTGGAAAGTGACTCTCTAAATTTGGTCTGTATTCTCAATTCAAAGGTGCCTACAAGCTAGACTATAAGAAATATTATTGAAGACATCCTCATCCTACGTAGTGTAGCTTCCAAAATATTATCTATCAGCACATCTATAGAGAAGGAAACATTGTTGTTGATTATCTAGCTAATTTGGGAGTGATATCTGAATATCATCAGATCTAGATTGGAAAATGTTGGCGTAGTAGTTGATTAACACAATGAGATCCCTCTCCACCATAAGTTTGAGCTTTTGGTGTGACGAAAAATTGTTTGGTATCAGAGCTACACGACTTGCCATCACACCAAAAGCTCGAACTTTCAGTGGAGAGGGATCTCATCATGTTAATCATTGCTACGCCAACAGTGAAAAATTCCCAGAAAACTTGCTCTCTATATTGGAAAATGATTCTCACCCGCAAAATCAACGTCCATAGGAGGAAATTTTTACTCTCGGACACACTAATATGCTTTATCTGGTGTCAGCAAAACAATCCCCTTTGTCCTCCCTCGCACCGCTGATGAAAGCATTTATTACACATTAATTACCAAATTTGGTTATGATGTTACTTATGTGTGGGAAAGGGTTTTATCAATTATTACTCATTAGGAAGAATTTTCTAATTATGAAATTGTCTTATCTTGCGGCTTAAAGCACGTGTGAATGAGGGGACGGGAAAAGCTTATAAACTTAATATGTTCCCGTTGAGGATCATTGTAATTTGCCATTTTCTTACTATTTTGTCGATACGGGAGCTCTCTTTAAAGAGTTGAACCTGTAAGTTGTGAGGAGTTAAGGAATGATGTTGATGTTTAGAATATATTGCGAAGAAATGGGTTACCCCTTTCATTGAGCATCTTTCTAGAAATTTTATCTTTGTTTCTAGTAGTATCCTCACTACTTGGAAGAAGGGGAAAGTTAAGGTGGGTCGAGACTAAGTTTGAAATTATGACACACACCATTACCACTGCCACGGGCCTTCCTGTCGATGGAGACATCTACTTCAAGAGGTCACTCAAAACTGAAATGGGAGATTTTCATATGTAGGGGAACAACCGAGAAAATACTTGTTTGGGTACAAGCTTGTCTCTCTGCCTCCTCCTTGGGATAGAGTGGAGGAGCAAGTAATGTGGTATTTCACATTAGAAGGAAGATATAAATTAGTTTACGGGCCTCAACTCTTCCTTTTGTCTCATTTTTTCCATGGTAGGAAGGTTAATTTGGCTAATTTCTTGTTTCAATCCTTGGAATTTTCCATCAAACAAGCTCATGAAGATGAGGGGCCCCTCCTTCATCAAGGTCTCCTCTTTCTATTGTTTCCTGTCGCAGCCATTCCTACTAAAGTGGCACACTTGCCTCTAAAGTTTGGTTCACCTCGTCATGGTCCCAAGCCGCATGTCCTGCCCCCACATGTCACCTTCATCATTATATCATCTTCCCTATTGATTCAAACATTGACGTCCTTATCACGGGCCACCATGTCACCGCTTCCCCTCTTCCGCCACTATGCCACCACCATCTTCTCCCCATCCCTCTTCCTCTCCCCTGGTGACGACTACTCATGTTGAGGTTTCTCCTATCCCTTCTCAGGTTTCTACTTCGGGATGTGGCGTCGAGTCTCCTGGCATTGGGTTTGAAGCAGTCTATTCCCGAGGTGTTGCTTGGGTTATCTATTTTTATCCTAATTCTCCTCCTACCGCTACGAGGTCACCTATCATTGAAGGTATGGACACATATATGGCTGAAGAATTAGATGTCCACCATGAAATGGCCCCTCCAACCGCTCGGGAAGCTAACATTGTTGCCATTTCTCAAAGCATGTTGGGAAGCTTAACAGAGATTTTGCTTTTATCAAAGATTGGAAAGAACACACTGATAGTACCTGGAATCACATAAAGGCTGATTGTCTGGAGCTTATTCAATTGGTGGATGCTATGGCTAACAAGTTTCCCACTGTCGATACTAAAGAGGCAACAACTTCTCCGAATAATATGCTTAATATGTAAAATGGGCTTCCCGTTTTAAAGGGGATAATATGGTAAGATGGTAAGATGGATTCCTCCCTCTGATGGATGGATTAAATTCAATTTTGATGGAGCGGAAAAAGGAAATCCAGGTAATTTTGGGTGTGGATGTATCTTTAGGAACTTTGTTGCTGCCACCTATTGTGGCCCTGGCCTTTGATTGTGGATTTTCTTCTAATAACTATGCGGAAGGTATGGCTCTTCTATTTGGCTTGCGGGAGGCTAAGAAAAGGAATTGGAATCACATATGGATTGAAGGTGATTCCAAGGCTATCATTGATATGGCCCAAGGGAGTTCTCCTAAGGCCTGGCATTTGAAGACTATATGGTCGAATATTAAGGAAAATTTTCCTTCCTTTTCGAGGTTAAATTTTCGCACACAATGAGGGAAGGTAATAAGGTGGTAGATGGTTTAGCGAATAGAGGGGTTGGTTTATGGGCCAATCTTCATGTAAGTTACCAATCTTGGGAGTGGATCTTACCAAACGATATTTAGATGCTTTTGGTAGGGGATGCACATATGGCGTTAGTGGAAGGGAGTATATGATTGGGAAGGCCGCCTTCTAATTATTTCCTCTCCTCTTGGTATGATGTCGGTTGAGTTGAAATATTGTGGCAGAGATTTAGGGCTTTGGCACGCGTGAAGTTTTTATTGTTTTTGGTGGAGGTTTACATATTAAAGGTCAGACGGGGTGAGGTGATGTTTATCCCACGTGTCCTTTTCTTTCCCTTCCGCTTGTTTTCCTTCCCTTGGTTCGGCGCAGCTTCCTATTCTTTTTGCATGGCGTCAGAGGATGGTCTCAGCTATGGGGCCGAGTTTGGAAGAAGCGTTGGGCTCAAACTAGGGAGTCTATGGGAGATTCTTTTGTAGATTGGATGAGTGGGAGAATTAAGAATGCGGTGATGCAACCGCTAGTTAGAGAAATTATAGATATTAGTAGAGATTTTGAAGTAGAAGATGAAGAGGGCAACATTAGTACTATGATGCAAAAGCTCATGCTTTGGATCCTAGCAAATCGATAGGGCATCACTTTGTATTTGATGTAGTGCAGGGTTTGAGCACTGCTAATATATTGTCAAACTCGTCGAGGCCAATTCATTTTGCATAAAGAACTTGAGAATTTGGAGGAGAGGTTAATCATTTTACAATTCCATATTCATGCTATGGCACGTGGAATTCAGGATCTCTCATATGGGCTTGAGGTCGTTGCGGAAAACTAGGGTCTGGAGCTTCTGCAAAGGCCAAAGTGGAGATGCCTGAGTGTTGTGTATCTCGCTCTCCCTCCTCCTCACCACCCCATAGTGATTCCGAGGTGGAAATTCTCACCGAGATGTTGTCTGGAGTTGACATGGAGTCATGAGCATGGGTGGAGTTTTTGTGCTGTGGTTGGTTTCTTTCTTTGGTTGTCTTAGTCTGCTGGCTTCCCAATTTTTGCTTGTATTTTGGGAAATGATGTATATAGTAGTTAAATAGATATGTATGAATCTAATTTTTAATATATGGAAGCACGATAAAGTGCCTTACACTTTTTCTGAGAGTCCAGTGATGATTGGAAATATCATGGACTGGTTTGGAAAGTTTTTTGTAGGCTAGGGCCTTCTCCCTAGGGATCTTAAGCAAAAAAAGGGCTTCCTATTTTGCTTGACTTAGGTCTTTCTCTTTGTATGCTTCATGGTTATATCTAGCCTTAAGGGCCTTTTGTAAAAGGATGTGGGTCCTTTCAAAACCCTCACGTTTACCTATTTCCAAAAAAAAAATTGAGGTAATTTTTTTAGTTGTGTACACTTTTGAAAATGGCTCATACTTTAATTTTGACGATACACTTGTGACTAATGACATAATTGATGAATACAATTAACTTCAAATGAAAAATTTTGACACTCGACAACCTGTCTTTAAATTCAAAAATTTTGACAAAAAATCCAATTAAAGATTGGATTTTAATAAACAAATGACTATACTTTTGATGATAAAATTATTCCTAACTTTTATGACACGAATGGACAATTTTAAGTTTAGACTATACGATATTTGTAATGATGATTTAAAAATGTAATGATAAACATTAACAACACACATGATTTTGACCGACAATATAGACTTCACTTTTAACACCGAGAATTTTGTGATTTATGCCCTTAACTATACACGTTTATCTCTTCCACTTTTCCAGACAAATGCAGGAACAAACATGAGAGTCGATACAAGCAGGTCGATAGACAAAATGATAGTGCATAGAAATATGGTCAACAAATGAAATGTCGACCTCGAAATACAAATGGGTGTTGACAATGGAATTTCCTACCAATAAATGGTGTTCAATGAAAAATCAACCCAAAACTGGTGTAGAATGCAGAACAAAACATGTTTGAAGGCAACATAACTGGATGCAAAATTTTCATGCACGAAATTAAAATTTTCATGCACACGTTGTTTACTCCTTGTGAGATCAAACCCCAGTTATGTCGAGGAAAAGAAGGTAAAATTTTTGATCATGCAAATAAAATTAAAAGGCCATGTTATGTTATGGTGGGATCACTAATTTTCTAAAAGAGTGGCAAGAAAGGGGGAAAGAAAGGATTAGGACAAATGGAGTAAGATGGAGAAGAAGTTGAAAAAGACAAATTTCTCCCTACATGGTTTATGCACAAACCCTTTACATGAGGTTCTAACTATTCTCCTATTTTAGAATCTCGTAATAGATAGAACTTACATGTGTTTTCTTACTAATTGCTATATTATTTTTATCAAACCATGTTATAGAGAATACAAAATGAGTTTTACAAGTTGTCCATTCGTGTAGAGCATGAAGAAACTAAGGTAAATAAAAATGACTACTATTATTTCTATTGTTGTTTGTCTCTTTGTGCGCTATGGTATGTGAAGACAAATAGAACCAAGAAAGTTTTAGGAGATCACCCGGGATGAATAAGGGGCATCATCCTCCTTTTGGGAACAAACTGGTTTTGTCCGTTTGAGCCCTTTTTTCAAGGTAGAGGAGAAAAACCTCGTGGAGTGGAAAATCAAGAAGATACAAGACAAGATCTCCCAAATCAGCAAAGAGGTAGAGGATTTCCTAGGGGAAAGGAGGATATCTTAGCGGTAAAGCATGGGAGGCTCCACAAATGCCAGTTTTTTTTCTACATATGTGGTGAAGAGGGGCATAGGGCATTAATTCCCATTACATTATTATACACATGACAAGAAGCAAGAAGATCCTGCAAGAGTAAATCTTGTTGAAGTTGTGGCAAAAACAAGAAGAAAGAAGAATAGGACCTAGAAATTCCACCGAGATGTGATGGAGAAAATTTGATGATCAAAAGGACCACCAATATTTTCTAAGAAAGGAGATCAAGGGAATGCATGGAATACAAATATATTTCAAAATAAACTAAAACAAAGATGCACTTTAGGAAGAAAGGTATGTAATGTTATTATTAATAGTGGTAGTTGTGAAAACATGGTTTCAAATGAAATGGTTGAGAAACTAGGCTTGTGGATTGTGAAAATAATCCTAAGCCTTACAAAAATGAGTTTTACAAGTTGTATTAGAGCATGGCTTAAGAAGGAAATGAAGTTATTGTTGATAAGAGGTGTTTAATAAAATTTTCTATTGGCTCCATTAAATACCATTTGTTTTCTACATATGTATGAGAAGAGGGCACAGGTACATTTTCCCACATATTGTACACACTGTGAGAAGCAAAATTTATAAGGATGAGATTAAGTGTGATGTTATTCCTATGGATGCATGTCATATGCTATTAATAGAGACCATGACAATTTGATAGAATATTAATTTATGACGGGGAAGAATACTTATACTTTTTGGAAGGATGACACAAAAATAGTTTACATACAAATACCTCTTAAGGAAGAGTGGAAGGCTGAAAATATGCTTTCTATATAAGAATTTGTGGAGGAAAAGGATGTTTAATAAAAAGGGTTTGTTATGTTATTATTGGTGCATGCAAATAAAGATGAATGCTTTGCAAGAATTTGTGCAAAATGGTTTGTTATACCATTAGAGATAGTGGAATTAATAGAAGAATTTTCTAATGTTATTCCTCATGATCTACTAGAAGGGTTACCACCCAAAAGATATATTCAGCACCATATTGATTTGATCCTAGGGTCTTCACTCCCAAATCAAGCAGCTTATAGGATGAGCCCGACATTGCATACAAAATTGAATAAGCAAGTGATAGAGCTCGTGAGAAAGGGTGTAGTAAGGGAGAGCATGAGTCCATGCACAACTCCAGCTTTATTAACTCCAAAGAAGGATGGAACATGGAGAATGTGTGTGGATAGCATAGAAATCAATAAAATTACAATCAAGTATAGGTTCTCAATGCCTCACCTTGATGATATGATGGATGTGCTTGTTGGATCTAGGTATTTCACCAAGATTGATCTTCAAAGTTCTTACCATCAGATTCAGATCAGAGAAGGAGATGAGTGGAAAACAACATTAAATATAGGGGATGGATTATATGAGTGGTTGGTGATGTCATTCGGGTTATCTAATGCACCTAGCACTTTTATGAGGTTGATGAACACTATGTTGCGGGAGTACAATAGTAAGTTTGTTGTGGTTTATTTTGATGATATCTTGATTTTTAGTAAAACTAAAGAAGAACATTTGAGGCATCTGAGGGTGATATTTGAAGTGTTAAGGAAAGAGAAGTTCTATGCAAATTTGAATAAGTACACGTTTATACAAGAGAGTTTCATATTTTTGGGATTTATAATTTCAGAGATGGGATAAAGATGGACTTGAAAAGATAAAGGCAATTATTGAATGGCTTACTCCACGGAGTATAATAGAGGTAAGAATATTTCATGGTTTAGCAACATTTTATAGAAATTTTATTAAACAATTTATGAGTGTTGTATCCCCTATAACAGATTTTACAAAAGGAAGGGAGTTTTTTTGGACAAACGTAGTTGAGGATAGCTTTAAGTACTTGAAGAAAAAGGTGCTGAAGCACCTATTTTGGCACTACCAGATTTTGATAAAGTGTTCGAGGTTGATTATGACGCCTCACATGTGGGTATTGGTGTTGTCCTAAGTTAAGGTGGGAAGCCAATAGCTTTATTTAGTGATAAATTAAATGAGGTAAGAAAGAACTAATCTACTTATGATGTGGAATTTTATGCAATTATATATGCATTAAGGCATTACTTAATGCCTAAGGAGTTTGTGTTATTTACATACCACAACCACGAAGTATGTGAATACACAAGAGAATTTGAATAGTATGCATGCAAAGTGGGTATCATTTTTGCAGGGTTATACCTTTTCTCTAAAGCATAAATCAGAAAAACAAAACTAAGTTGTGGATGCATTGAGTAGGCATGTGACTCTATTTACAACTATGGAGAATGAGGTGGTTGGTTTTGAAGCAATAAAAGATTTATATTTTTATGATTCTGATTTCAAGGATATTGTTGAAAGGTTAAGTATTCCATTTTCAAGTGATGCAAGTGATGTCCAGGATGAGTACCTTTTGCAGGATGGCTATCTATTTAAGGGATGACAACTATGTATTCCAGTTGGGTCTATGAGAGACAATATAGTGAAAGAGCTACATAGCAGAGGATTGGATGGGAACTTTGGTAAGGATAATACTATAACTTTGGTAGAAGATAAATACTATTGGCCAAAGATGAAAAGAGATGTGGTAAGATATGTGGAGAGGTGTAGAATTTGCCAAGTCTCGAAAGGTCATGCACATAATACATGGTTGTATATGTCATTGCCTATTCCCAAAGGACCATGGACATATTTGAGTATGGATTTTGTTTTGGGATTACCAAACACACAACGAGGTAATGACTCAATTTTTGTGATTGTAGATAGGTTCTCTAATATGGTTCATTTTATTGCATGCAAGAAAACTAGTGATGCAACAAAGAGTAGCAAATTTGTTTTTCAGAGAAGTTGTTAGGTTATATGGTGCTCCAAAAACCATTACTTCAGATAGGGATACAAGCTTCTTAAGTCGTTTATAGAGTAATTTATGGAATAATTTGGGAGCTAAACTACAGCTCAACAATGCTTATCATCCTCAAAATGATGGGAAAACAGAGGTGGTAAATAGGAGTTTGGGAAACCTATTAAGGTGCATAGTTGGGGAAAAGCCAAAACAATGGGACTTAGCATTACCACAAGTTGAGTTTGCTTATAATAGCTCAAGTAAATAAATCCATAGGAAAGTATCCATTTTATATTATGTATGGGAGTAATCCAAAAGGGGTGTTAGATTTGGTGCAACTACCAATTGATGGCAGAGTTAGTGATGATGCAAAAGCATTTGCTAGAACATATACAACAATTGTAGGAAGAAGTGCAGAAGAAGCTACAGAATAGTAAAGATAAGTTTAAGGAAATAGCAGATGTGCATGAAGGAGAAAGGTGTTTACATTGAGTGAACTGGTTATGGTATACCTTCATAAGGAAAGGTTTCCAAAAGGAACCTATAACAACTTGAAGTACAAGAAGATTGGTCCCTGCAAGATCATGAAAAAGATAAATGATAATGTTTATGAGGTAGAATTGCGGAAATTTTGATATTTATACCAGTATTTAATGTTTCAAATTTATATTATTTTCATGGAGATAGTGAAGAATGGGATGTTATTGAGAAGTAGTAGACTAGAGGCAATAAGTTCCAGTGAAAAAGAAAGAAGAAGTTGATCAGATTTTAGATGAGAAAATTGTGAACACACAACATAGAAAATACGGTAAATATTTGGTACATTGGAAAGGATTGGAAAAAAAGGACAATACATGGGTCACAGAGTGGGAGATTAAGAAGTTGGATAAAGATAAATGGTAGAAATTTGAAGAAGCCAACTTGCAAGAGTTGCATTTTTTCAAGCAGGGGAGAATGATGCACTATTTTTTAGCAAAAACTTAAATGGTCATAACTTTTGATCCGGGTGTCCGTTTGAGCCCATATTTTCTAACCACTTGTTTTGACAAGATGAACATATTAGTTAACCAAACCTACCGGTTGGAGCCATTTTCAACGAATTTTGGGCCGAAATCCACCATCAGGGGCCAAAAATTAGGATTTAAGTTTCAATTCAGTTTTTTCATATTTTTGGGAATTAGATATATTTAGTCTCTTGTATGCATAGTATGTTAGAAAGTTGGCAATTCCTCTAATTTAGGCATGTAGAAGATAAGTGGCTATTTTTGTGCCCGTGCGAATAAGCATGCAAACTTACTAAGAATAACAGGTTTTAGTAAACTGTTAAAAATAGTAAATTTCACCACCTAGAGTAGATTTAATTGAAGGAAGTTAGAGTTTGCATGGCAACTCGAGTTAGGGGTTGTTTTCTTATTTAAGACGCATTGTATTTCATTATTCAATAATGAATAAGAGAAGTTATTTTCTTTGAGTTCAAGGTATTTGAAGTGTATTGAGTGTGTGTTTAAATTTTAGCTACATTATAGGTTTAGGAACATGTTTTCAAAGGGTATAAGTCCTCAGAAACATCTCTAAATACATAAATTTGGAAAAAATTACCTAGGTTCAAAATTGTACATAATGGTTAGGAATTTGTATGGACATTGTTGACTCTACCATATGTTTCTACCTTGGGGAAGTTGTATTGAATTTCTCTAGAGTTTCAAAATCCCCTTATGGATACGAGTTTTTAGAATAATATCATATTCATTTGACATAGTTCAAAGCAATTTATAGCGGGCATGAATATTTCACTCCTCCACTTTAGTACCAAGATTCAACTACAAAATAAATGGTTTTGGGGCATGAACCTCCTTCTCCATTATCATTTCAACATCTTACATAGTCCTACTTAGTTATAGGAATCACGAGGAGAGAATGGGGCACCCACCCTCTTTTATACTTTGTGTCTTTATACAAAAAATTGGGCCTAGATTCATCTGTAACAGTGTGGTTTGTGGGGCTATAGAAAATATCAAAGTAGTTAAGTTCTTCATAGGCAATATTCTTCCTTCATGAGGTGTTGCAATACCTCTCTCTTATTCTCTCTCTACCTTTTATTTTGTGTTGGGTTATACGCACCCAATACTCTAGTTTATCCTTTGGCATAATTGAGAACTAATCACTTCCAATCCTTTGGCAAGTTCAACAAAACAATCCAAATCTCCAACTGTAAGCAAGGAATGGGAGCTCTTCCTCTATAAAAAAAAGGTGTATTCCTTCCATGTTTGCATCTCTTTATTTCACTTTATACAAAGTTCAAATTCTATATTTACATTTGAGTTATAGTTCAATTTCTACTATGGACATTGACTACACTCTGTATTGCAAGTTTCATCATGGAACATGCCAACACAACCATATCTATACAACAAGAACTCGAGAAAAGATAAAGCGTGTCTGAGAATCAAGTATAATTTTCCTTTAAGAATGTAATTTTCATTTCATACTTAAAGGGGGAAAATGTAGACACTCAAATTTATAAATTTATCCTTTTGATGTTGTTGGTTGTGACTATGCTTCTTGGATAAGACAAACACTTTCATCATATCCCCACTCAATACATCTTGTTATCTCTCTCCTAACTTGTTTATTCTTACACATTGATGTGTCATTGAATTCTATATGTAAATAAATAAAATCGGTGCTTAACCTATGCCCATCATGATCCAAAATAGTGTAATATGGTCAAGATGTAATTTTTGATCTTAGGCGACCAAAGTATAGTCTTAGACCGACACATCTTCCAACTCTATTTTCAATTACATTATCTATGTTGTGTCTTTTCATCTTCTGGGTCGACATTTACATAACAAATTACCTTTCAATCCCTATATAAGAAATTTAACATCACCTCCTTTACAAACTTGACAAGAATATAGAAAATCACTTGGCACACTCATTACAAATACATACAAAAGGCACCCAACACTTCGTAAATCTTCCCAAAACTAATGGACATTCACTAGGAAACCACTCCTATAATTATGAACCACACTACTAGGTCAAGGAGTTAAAATTACCTCATTTTTAAGCACTCTAAGATCCCTACTCAATGTCTTAATAAAAGCACAATTATCTCAAGTATGTTCAAATTGATTCAAGTTGTCAACTAGCTACATTCATATAGATATTACATGCTAGGTAGAGAACTACGTGTGATTTGAGGCCTCTTTGGAGTAATGTTGATGTATGCGTGCATGAATTGCACTTCAACCCAAATAAGTTAACCTTATTATATGTTTTTTCCTAGGGTTTAAGTTCCATTCAACCGATTCTAGATGGTTTTGAGATTGTGCGACACTTAGGGTTTGACAACGACACATATTTCCAAACCATAGAAGGGTGCAACAAGTTGTTGAACCTCATTCTAAATAGGTCTAAGACCGTACAACAAGTCCAAGACCATATATCCAATCCTAATAGTTTGGATAGGCTCATTACCCCTAGTTTTTCTAGTTTGTGCACTAGATCTCTTTTGCATCACTCTTTATAGCTAAGTATATCTCCTCTAGTATAGTTGAGCTTATAGCATATTGTAAATACTAGTTGCAAGTGTCAATACATTATTATGATATTGTATATGTAAAAGATATGTTAGTGCAAATGTAAACAAGAAACCAAAGTGAGTTGATTCCTAACTAACAAATCTAATACACTACCTCAGATAGAGCAAGATGGAAAGAGAGGAGAATATAATATACTTGTACTTACCTACAAGTGAAATTCTCCTTCTTTGATTGGTTGGATGTGCTCAAATGGATGGATTGTTGATTGAACTTGATTGCTTGCTTCAAATTTTGTTGTGGATGCACTTGGGCAACATCTCCCTTGATAGCTTGATAATTGCTTGATTGAAGATCAATTGGATGGTTGATAGATAGATTGAAGGAATGGATTGATTGAGTGGATAAAATGACATAGGTTTGATATGGATTTCCAAGTTGTGCTCTCATGGAGGAGGAGAGCTAGATTTATAGCTTGTGGGTGGAGGATTGGAGGGTCAATATTGATCCAAGTATGATTAGATCAATGGTTGAAATTCCAAGAGAATGGAGAATTATATAAAATTACAAAATTCTAGATTTTAGGAGACTCTCTATTGAATTAAAATCAATGGAATAGTGCACATTTATTTGAATATTCAAAAATGAGAGGGAAGAATAGAGAGGCTTCTAGAAATAGAAGCCTCTAGATTTAAAGGTGTGAGGATGTGATTAGATTAGGATTAGATTAGGTTAAATAAATATGATTAGGGATGTGATTTGATGGAAAGGCTAGGTGTATGGATGTGTAGGGTAGGTGGTAGGTGATATGTAGGAATATTAAATTCCTAGAAAATGTTAATAGGGATTATAATAGGATAATAGGATATAATAATGAAATAAAAAGGATTAAGGATGAAATGAGATTAATGATAAATGATAAAAGGGTAAATGTGATAAAAGGGGATTTTAATGGGATAAATGATAAAATGGAATATTTAGATAAATGATGAAATATTAGAATAAAGGGATTAATGATGAAATTAATAATAATTAATCTTGCGATTAATTATTATATGGATTTAGATGATGTTGTAGGACAAATTAATCGTAATTGATCATGTCGACATTTTAGATGTCTACATTTTTCCCTCTTTGAAGTGTTATTGTAGAGAAATGACAAGTTCAAAGAAAAGAAGATAAAATGTTATGATGGTGATATGATGCCCCCTCGAGGGGTTAGGTAGGGAAGGAATGAGTCAAGTAACCACTTGAAAAGAGGAGAGGCCCAAGTTAGTAGATGAGAGAGGATTATATGATAAGAAGGTTGAGGATATAGAGGATGGATTAGAGGATTAGAATATTTAAGGATTTAGGGGATGAGGATTAGAGGATTAGGACATTTAAGGATTTAGGGTATGAGGATTACATGATTAGGAGATTAGAAGAGGAGAGAGAATTAGAAGTAGGAGATTCAAGAGGAGAGGAGAGAGGATTAGAAGAAGTAGAAGATTAGAGGAGAGAAGATTAGAAGAAGTAGAAGATTAGAGGAGAGGAGAGAAGATTTGAGAGATATTGGATGCCCCAGTCAACGATGTATGAAAAGGGTGAATATTTTGGATTTTGGATTTAGATTTGAGAATGTCCCGATCAAGGGGTTGAGATGTTGAGGATTTTGGATTATAGGATGTTAGATTTGAACATTTTAGATGTTTAGGATGTGGGATTTGAAGATTTGGAGATGTTGGATGTGATGATGTGATATTTGAGGATTGATTTGATTTGGAGGATTAGATGATGGAGGATGTTTGGATGAGAGAATGAGGATTGGTTTTTGGATCGAAGATGCCCCAACTAGGGGGTAAGGATTTGAAGATTTGAGGATGTTGGATTTGATGATGTGACATTTAAGGATTTTAAAGGATTAGAAGATTGAGGGTATGTGGATGGGTTTGATGAGCGAGTTTGGTGATGAGGGGATGTGAGAAGATGTCTCAGCTAGGGGTGATGATTTTAGATGATGGATAATAATATTTGGATGTGGATATTGATTGATTGATAAAGGATTGATTAGATGGGAAGACTAGATGATGATGAAGATTAGGTGTGGATGATGATAGGGCTAAAAGATGATGATAGAAGGGGTGTGCTACCATAAAGTTCCCATTGTTATCATCATTAGAAATTATGATTGATGTGGCATAAAGCAAGATGCACCAAGGTATACTGAGACCATGTTGACCTGAATTTCCAAATGCCCTTGTCCTCATATCATTGAACAATAATATTAAAGATGGTCCTCATATCATTAGACCGTGCACAAGAAAAATAAATAAAAACATCCTCATATCATCAGCCAAAATGAAAATGCAGACAAAAAAATAAACACACAAGCAAAAAGCACACATTGTATTTTTATTTTTGGTGAATGTGTTTTTTTTTTAGATTTTTAGATTTTTGATGTTGAGATTATTAGATGTGGGATGTTTAGATTATTTGATGTTGGATGTTGAGATTTTGCATTTGGGATGTTTAGATTATTGGATGTTGGATGTTGGGATTGTGGATTTGGGATGGGGGGTATGAATTTCTCCTATAAGTCCCAAAGCATGTTTGGGTAGGATAAAAGGTAAGGATTGAGGGAAATTGGATAGGTTGGATAGGATAGGGATTGTTTGATAGGTTAGGATTAGATGAGATGTGGGATGGGAGATAAATAGATAGGATGATGGATATAGGATAATATGGGGGATATGGAAGATGAGAATATGTGCCCCTAAGTAGCCGAGAGATGGGTTAAGGGATAGATGTGTTGTGCCCCCAAGTGTAAAGTAGGGTGGCGTGTGTGGATGGATAGATGGGTTTGATTTTCCCCCAGGTGTAGGGTAGAATGGGAAGTGAGAGGTATCTAAAATGGATGATGCCCCTAGCGGATAATAGTAAGATTACCCCTATTCATAATGATGACATGTGAAAAGGGACATGAGGAGGATTGGATGAAAAGGAAAGGATCGTCGTATGCCCATCAATGTTCGATCCTAAGTGAAAAAGGATGTGGATGTGATGGATGGAAGGGAAATAACATCAATGATGAAAAATAAAAGATGAGTATGATGGCACATGTTGTAAGGAAAGAGTGTTGGGCCACTGAAATTGGCTAAGTCCCAAGGAAGAAGTTAAAGCATGTAGGAGGCAGTAAAGAAGGAAGGCACTCAGGAAAAAGTGTGGAAGGGAAAGGCACATTGTAGAAGAGGTTGGCGCACGGGGGAGCAGAAAGATTTAGGTACTTAGCCATATTTTGAAGGATTTGTCATAGGAGAAACACGTGAAAAGCCCGAGTAGGCATGCTGAATGGATAAGGTGCCATCCTGGAGCCTTGGAGGTCAAGAAAATAATATTCCACATAAGGGATATTCCCAAGATGATCATTACAAGTAGTGGAGGCATTTGCAAGCTAGCATAGGCATTCAACCATGGAGGACCACACTTCCACTTGGCATGTGATCTGCTTATGAAGGAAACCAAGGTAGTGCATCCAGATCCTATTTAAAGGAGTGTTTGGGTCCAAAATGAGGAGAGAAGAGGGTGAGAATGAAGTGTTGGGGAAATGAAGGAGGGTTGCAAGTAGTGGCGAGTCTTTGCGAAATACTTGCAAGAAGGGTTTTAAGCATATTAGGCATGGATTTGGGTATGAAAAATGGTTGTAATGGGTAGAATAGTTAATAACTCTCTCTCTAAAAGTATTTTTGAAGGGTTTAGGATAATATTCCTTGATGTAATCAGTTTTTATGACCCTCATGATGTAATGGAGTCATTGTAAATGTTTATAAATCAATTTATGGTGTGTGATTCTAGTTATTCATGTTCAAAATTTTATAACCTTATGTTCTTCATATTATTTTGAGTCGAGATCTTGTTTCATCATAATTATTTATAATGTTCATTTCCATTTATGATGCATCTGTGCATAGATCTATTACTGTATCTTCTATTTTTGAGTGAATGTCTATGTTTCCATTTTTGTAACTTGTTCTCCATCAATGGCAGACCATTCTCGCAAAGCTCACATAAACAAGGGCATTTGTGCAGCGTGCACCTCGGTGAGCGCCTAGTGCATGTTGGGTGATAAGCTAGCGTGCTTGGGGTAGAAAGAAGGTATATGAAGAAATGACTACATTTTGGTTCTGATGTCGGGACCTATTTTCGAAGCTGTTGTGAGAATTATGTGTGATGATGGAGCGCTTGACCTTGGACAAAGTGCTTAGAAGCTTGGCTTAAAATCACGGAGTATGAGTTTACTCGAGAGGTTCAGTACTAGATCTAAGTTTGATGCATGAAAATGGGTGGAGGAGAACCTATCATGAACTCTATGAGACATTGTTCTATTGTTTCCAGTAGAGTTGTATGAATGGCTCTCAGCATGTGCATCAAGGACAAGTTGATACTATAGACCTTGTGTTTGGACCCAAGAGGAATATTAGTGGTTGCATGATGTCGATCTGACCTGGACCCATGTTATTGATCACTAGTGGAGTAGAGTGTTGACTAGTTATACCTTGGAATACGCTATTTCTATGTATTCTGCTCGCATGATTTTTGAGTTTGAATTCTTGAGGGAGCTTAGAGGATCATTCTTACGTGTTATTCCACTGGATATCAAGATCTTGGTCATTACTTTGATTTTGGAAGCCTTTCCATGGTCAAGCTAAACTCCTACTTAGGCGTGAGGTGTGGAAGCTGGCGTGTTAGAGGATGGCGAACCTTGTTATGGCAAATGGAGAGAGAGGAGAGGTGGCTCAAGTATAATGAAGCTCGAGAGAGGGATTTGGCAAGACAACACGAAGCTACAAGAGTGATGGATTTATGGAGGCAGACATTGCGGGAAGGATTTGAGGTTCGCATGAAGGATGTGGAACTTGAGCAGTCTGAGCTACCTCATCTTGGAAAGTGTAGAAGAGAATCCCCCTTGGCTTCTCTAGAGAGATCTCATCATATAAATAAAGGAGGAGATTCATAGGCACGCATCTTAACCCATGCGCGACTAGACCCTTACGCTTAGTTTTCTAGTTCCTAAGATAAGTTTTGATAATCCAGTTGGTATCGATATTAGTAGTCGAGCAACACCTAGAGGTATAATTTTTCATTTGGTACATCTATGGTTGCATAGTCATTTCCTTTATTCATAAGTATCATGTTTGGTACGACATCCGGGCAAGTGTGGGTTAATAAGGTTTGAGTATCGCATCGGAAGTGGCATGGGAAACACATTTGGGAGTGGTTCGGTATCACGAGAATTTCAAGGCGTGCGAGTTTAACACGACGGTGGGATCACACAGGCACAACTACATTAGGCCCCTTACCTACGATAGGAGGAGGATCTGGTGGATATGGAGGAGTTTGCACTAGTGGATCTAGTGGATCTGGTGGTAGAGGAAACACCGGAGGGAATCAAGGCCCGGATCTGGTGAAAAGGTCCACAACACCATCAACATGTGTTTTATGAGATGTCACTCCACTTACCTGATTACAAGGGCATTGAGGATGTCATAGAACATGTACACAAGTGTGAGTTGTTATGACATGCAAAGGGAATCACTACCCTAGACCGAAAAGCAAGTCAATTTACAACCATGTTGCAAGGGCACGCACATACTGGTACAGAAGTATGAATCACACAAAATAGTGGTGGATTACATTGTGTTGCGTAATGCCTTTTAGGTGGAGTTCCACATACCATAATTTGACTTGAAAAGCATCGGCGCATTGAAGAAGATTCAGCAAGGAATGATGAGAGTGTGTGATAGTATGACATATGTTTCAAGATACTCATATTTAAGGTTTCTTATGACATTCACCCTTTGCAGCATAGTGGTTCATCGAGGATCTGATCAAACCATTCAAGATGGTACTTTCACAGATCCGTGTGAGGCCTTAGAGGCTGCATTACGCGTTGAGGTAGTAAGAAGCATTGATACAAGAGTTATTCCATTCCTAGAAGCCCAAATTGCTACAATGGAAAAGCAGCTAGAGAAATTGTCTACAAACTCGGCTCATGAGACTCGCATGGGTTATGGTGTATAGATTGTGAAGTAGAGGGTCACATAAAGGATAATTTCTGCCAAGGTCATTTCACACCATATCGGTGGAGTGTGAGATTTTCCACAGAGATCATGATGCAAGTAGGTGTCCACTAATGCAGTGCACGATCCTAGAAGAATGTATCTTGCTATTGCAAGATTTACACCTCTACTACTCATGATAGAAAGGATTATAGATTGATTGACCAAATACATGATGTTATTGAGACCTGGTGTGTTCGAGGCTAGCATTTTCACTTGATTCTGGTGGGAATTCGGGACTACGGAATAGTTTTATGATTCAATAACAAACCCAATCATGCACACAAGATCTAAATAATTCCCCAAAATCTATAGCAGTGGAAGTATAAACTAGAATAATCCAAATCAAAACAAAGTACACACACATAACACAACATGTACCATGGTTCACCCAATGTGGGCTACATTCCACCAAAGATAGAGATCTCATATATATAATATAACAAGAGTACAAACTAACTCTTTAATACAAGAGTACAATGCATCTCTCCAAGAGTATCTCCTCTCCTCCAAATCTCTAAACAGATCTCCATGAGTGCACTACATCTGTGCCTCCAAAACCACCAAAAAGATCTCACATAACTAGGAACTAGTGCATCTCTAAACTACTACCAAGTTCTTTATGGATCTACAACAAGACCTCTCACATGGGTCTACCATATCTACAACTATAATTGTGCACCAAGAAGTAAATTTGTCTCTCCATTACTATATCAACTATGAAAACATGAAGATAACCTCCTCTCTACAATATCTACATCTACATGGATCATCAATACAACATGATCACATGGATCTATGAATACAAGATCTCACAATAACCTGTGGTTCTAATAATATAAGACTAGATCTACATGGATCAATAATACATCATGATCTCATGGATCTACAATACAAGATCTCACCAACATGTGGATCTACAAGAAGAAACTCTATGTGTTTTGCATACTATGCAAGCCATTACATTTAGACAAGACAATACAAAGGAAATACAGAAGAAGACATAACCACCTTCTCACCATTCAGATGTACCTTTTATTTCCTTTTGTCCAGCTTCTCTCCATGGAAGCTCTATCTTCATGCAACCTTTTTCTTTTTCTTCTTCTTCTTCATCTTCAACCAAGGAGAATTAACATTCTTCCTTTATCCTTTTCTTAATTCTAATTCTAACCCTAGCTTTCATGCTTATATAGGCATATACAAACTTAGGGTACTTAGCCATGCAATTACAATCAATAGATCCACTTTAACACTAAATTTAGATCTAATTCCCGTGAGTTAAATAAAACATTCACACATGTAACTGATGTCGGTTATCTCTAATCGATGTTGGTTCCTAACTCCCGATAATGTACAGCCAAGTGACCGATGCTGGTCCCTTCATAAATGGTGTCCCGAGATTTCACCCTAAAATCTAGGACTACCCCTTTTAAAAAAATTGTTCTTGAAAACAAATGTAACAAGGTCATTTTGTTTTTTTGCCTACATTGTTTGCATTGCTCTAAGGTATAGGAGAGTCATAAAAGCCAAATTCCCCAAGTACCCACATGTTAAAACTCGCTCTATCCCTTTGACCAAGTTTTTTAGGAGAGAATTTTATTTATTTATTTATTAAATAAATAAATTTCTTTAAAGATAGATTGAGCTAAAATTAGAGGATTTAGGTTATATAAAGCACTTCACCCCATCATTATTAGATAGAAAATTCACCTGGGGGAAGAAATAAAGATCAACTAATTGAGAAATTTTTGAGCAATTTCTACTATAAACTTCTTTTGTTTTGTTTTAATTTATTTTTTTTGTTTTGGTTTGTTTTCTCCAGAAATTCCTGTAGCCTATTCATTCTTTGTACAGATCTTTCCCCGGCCTAGGGTTTTACCCAAAACTATCAAAGTATTTTTAATTAAAAATAACTGCCTAAAGGTAATCGAGCTCAAGATTCTTTTAAGATTACAAGAAGTTGTTTGGTCCAAAAGGGTGCAAAAATGGATTCATGAAAATAAAAAAAATATTGCCATCAATGCGTAGAGCTCAAGAAAATACGCACTTTTAGAGAAAATGGAGCCACCGAATGAAAGTTATGGCACATGTAAGTTTAGGTGTGCTACATCTTCCAAGACCCTTCCCAAAAATGGAAAATTTTATTCTATGCTTGTGTTATTAACCAAAATCCAAAAAGGAAAGAAATGTAGTCTTCATGCCAATCACAATTTTCAAACTGCCTTGAATGTGGATTTCCACATTGCCTTAAGTGACAAATTTTCACTAATTTTAAAGGCGAAGTCATAATAAGTCACACTTTCACCAAAAGAGTTATCTTTCATACAAGTCATATTTTTTTGGAAGGAATGCTTAAGCTACCAATGGGAATTTTGGTAGTGGCGGGAAGGTGGGAATTTCAAACGCCTTGAGAGTTACTTTTTCCCATCAAATCAAATCACTTAAGTTGCCAATGGGAATTTTAGAGGTGGTATGTAAAGTGGAGCAAGAGGGAATTTGGTGCATGCCTAACATGTACTTTTTCCCATTATGAAGATAAGTCACTTAAGTGAAAAGCGAGAATTTCACCCCAAATCTTTGTAGGGTAAAAATTCCATATGATTGGTGAAAGATAAGTCACTTAAGTGAACAACAGAATTTCTAGCCTACCTTACAGTTACTTTTCCCATTATGAAAGATAAGCCACTTAAGTGAAAAGTAGGAATTTCAAAAAGCTAGTCGAGGTAAAAATTCCCAGGAGCTTTGACTTTTTATTTTTAACATGACTTCTAGCTAAAAAGTGTGACCCATGACGAGAGAATTCCACTTGAATGCCTGGAAAAGCTGAATTTTTTTAATTAATTTGTCGAAACATCCATTTTTTGCCTGTGAACGGAGGTTGCGAGAAGCTTTTTTTAATTATTCGTGGAGCATCCCGTGTTGATGTGAGTGCATGGGTGGATAAAATAATGTTTTATCTTGTTGGCATCCAAAAAGTCTAAAAATAGAAGGCTAACAAGCCTCAGGCTTTATAATCGATCTCAGCTGAAGAAATTAGATATTCATGCTATGGATGCATACTTATCTCAATTATTTGAGAAATACTTCATTTATGCCCATATTGGTGAAGAAATTAGAATTCAATGCGGTACATTGAATATATCGTGAATGAGGAAGAAATAGATCCAGATCTCATAATTGTAAAGGTTTTCGGAAAAAATCATTCTCTTGTTTCTAATACAACCCACGTGGAAGTCATTGTATAGGAAATTTCTTTTCAGAGCTTTGTGCATATGCATATCAATCTTCTAGATTGTACAAGCCTTCATTGAATTTACTTGTATTTTCCTTCACCCAAGAGTACATCAGTAATTAAAATTGCTCATACGCAATTAAAAATAAAAGATGATGAGTTTTATCCGAATTGTTAGCAAGCATTTTACAAAATAAATAACTTCCAATGGAGAAGAACTGAAAAAAAAGCTTCAAGGATAAGAGGGAAAAAAGTCGAGGTTAACACCCAAAAATCACAATTAATATTTTCCATATCCATTTTGGTGAGAATGAAAAGGAAATGATTCACCAACATACCACAAAAAAAAAAAGCATATGAAGATTCAAGGCAAAGATATCATTAAGATCATTCATGAGGCGAATGCAATACATGTTGGATCAAAGTCGCGATTATGTAAGAAGAACAAGAGTGATAGGGTAAACTTTCTTCTAATTTCTCCTCTTTCTTCTTTCTTTCTCTTATTTTCTTCGATAAAGTAATTAAGTAATCAATTAAATTGTAAAACTTAAGTGATTGGTTTAAAAGTCGTTACTTCAAGTTACTGGAAGAAGTCAATTACTTGGAAATAGGTGGCAGACATGCAAAATAAAAGGTTATAAAACGATTATAAATCATGCATGTCATTTAAAGAGGAATTCACAGGAGGAATATTACCAGCCTATTTCCCTTTTCCATATCTTCCACATGTGGCAATTCAAAAAAAATTCCTATTTGTAATTGCCCTTTATATTTATTTATAAATAGATGAAGAGTCTACAAAGAAGTTAAATTAGGAGAATTTGTAATAGAGCATTCTTGTGTTCTAAACTTTGAGCTAAAACCCTTGATATCTTTCGAAATCTAAGGAATTGAAAGGAGACAAATTTCTAGAGAAATTTGCGTCAAACTCAATGCATTTTGTTTCTTATTTCTTTTTAGATCTTTGCATAAACTTTGTGTCATATCATATCCGAATCAAACTTTCCTTTTCTTTAAATTTTTATTTCAAGATATGTTTGTTTATCTATACGCATGAGATCAACTATGAACTATTGGTTAGATTGACATCTTCTTTCCTTTCTTACTGTAATCAATTATTTCCCTCTTCCACAGATATTTCTTTATAGTTGCTTAATAAGATAAAAAAAATATCACACAGTTATGGTGCATGAGCTACGTGGTTAAAGTAAAACCAACTAGGTGATATTAGAAAATATAATTGATAAAATATTACACATGAGCCTCCTAAGTAAATGAGGGATATTTATTTCATGATGCCGCCTAGGTTTTCGGTTACAAAAATCTAGCCAATAATAACCAATGTCGATTCATTGTGTTTTCAAAGCATGTTGATAAAGCATGCTACCTGTGAAGCAATTCAGCTCCACAATCCTAACAATCTCCCACTTGGAGATAAATTGTTGAATCTGTACCTATACCTATACATCACCGTCCTCTACATACCATGAAGACCATCTATTCTTTACATCAACAATTCTCTCAAATGAAATCAGGAAGATTAAACCATCTTCTAAAACCAAGAAGATAACAAACATGTGACTTACCATATACCTACACAAAGCTACTCTCTAATTCATGATACACAAGCTATCCATACATCAAGCTCCCACTAAATCATAACTCCAAGCCTCTCATGCAACTAAGCCACCATGACTAACACACCTACAAGATCTCCCACTCAAACTAAAATACTGAGCTTCAACTGCAACCATAGCCATACCTATAAAATCAACCATGTTCTCCAACCATCTATCCATGTCTTCATGCTACTACCAATGCAACTGACCAAAGACAAGTCAAACTAGAATAAGCATAAGAAATAAACAAGATCCTAGGTAAGACAACCCAAATGAGTTCTACATGCAACCAGTGGGTGATCAATCCAAAAACACCTACATAACTCAAAGAATCCAAACATTGCAATCTACAAATCAAACCCTGCATAAACAACTAGCATGTCCAAGAAAATAATATGTAGATAACATCTCCCATGGAGTAACATAGTAATCAAGAGGAAATACAAACATCTCCTACTCATGCTCAAGGCATCTAAAAGGCATCTATGTGCAAATCAAACATCTACATCATCATAGACTCACAAAATTGAATCTATCCACATGTACAAACTCACCATGTACATCCATCCATATGACCAAACTCTCCGTAAGCTCTAAGTCTCTCACCGATTAACTCCAAAGCCATATATGAATCACGTGCTCATCAATGTCAACAACAACAACCCTCTAACCATGCTAATAATAATTAGTGCAAATACCAACAAAAATGTCATCAACATACTACACAAACCAACCAAGATGAAAGCAAAACAAGGGAATCATCTAAAAATGGTAAATAAGCATTGTTGTCAAACCTGTGACCAAACCGACCATGGTTTCCTAACCGACCTCGGTCACAATACCTAATCACCAATACCAAATGACCAACCATGGTTAACCTAACCGACACCGGTCTCTATAACTAGTATATTTTCTCCTTTTTCACCCTTCAAACTCTGAAAATTTCTCTATCATCTAAAACTAGTTGAATCAACCATCAACTGCCTTCCCTAAGGAATATCAGGCACCAAAAAATAAACCAAAAGTGACATCACAAAGTAATAAACTCAAAATACCTATAAAGTCACGAATGCCCTCCAAAACCAACTTGTGCCTCCTGCCACTCTGAATAGTAGCAATCTCCTCTCACTTTGCATGTGCATCATGTATCCAATCCTACAATGCCAACAACCATGGCTTACTCCCACTAAACATGAAATCCCCACTACCCCTCTAATACCAAGATCAAAAGCTAATATGTCAGTGAGAAATAAAACCAAATGAAATAACTATAAAATTGATTCCCTTTCTTCTCTGAGAATACTTCTACATCATAGAAGTTTGGACTTCTTGTGAAGTAGGTGAATCACCTTCTTTCCATCCATGTGTACTCAACATCTCTCATTACAACAGACTGTGTCTAAACATGACTTTTCATTGAGGATCCCATCCTTAGACTAGATATCCTTGTCCTCAAGATTCCAACATATCCTAGAAATAAAATTCAAGCTCACCAAATATCCATGGTGCAAATTTTATTTGTGCACACAATCCAAACATAATATCAGTTTACTCCAAATGAAAGAAATAAAACATGAATCATATAGAGATACCTAACTCAAAGTCTCACTAGACTAACCAAGCCAACTCCATCCTCTTTCTAATCCAAACATTGAAGTGATATGCATTGTTTCTACCTGTACACACTATGACAAGAAACATGGTCCTCCAAAACGTGACACTGAACCATTCATGCCCTCTTACTATAAGAAACCCCGTGCAAATCACTTTCATGTAGAGACCGACCATGGTTTGGTGACATGTACCAGTTACCCTCTAAGATCAATATTGGTTCCTGATCAACGTCGATGTTGTTGGAATGAACACAATGCCACAAATTGGCATAGGTCACTAAACTAGGTGCCTACTCTGACCAAAGTCTGATAGTTGTGTTGATCCATTCATTTCAAGAAGCACCCAAATTTACACAAAAACTTAACAACAATCATACATGCAATAAAATTGCACCAAGATGAAATACATCACCTTACCAGCACCAAGATACTCAACCGCATCTTCAACTAAAGAACATGCTTCTCTGATGGAAACCCCATCTTCATTTTGTGCTACTATATTTTCTTCTCTAACTAATCCCATGCATCCAACTGAACCAAAGGATGCATAACTTATCCTCTATCTCATACTCAGATCTGTAATCCCAAACATGCATGTGCAACCAACATAATATAAGAACTGCAATACCAAGGTAATAAAACCATACCTCTATAAACTAGATCTGCAATTTGACAATCATGCCTGTGCCTCCAAGAACCAGGGACACCTCAGCAAACAAGATACATTCACTGCATCTTATAAAAATCTTAGATATGTGATTTTCTATTTAAAACTAAGTTACTCAAGTATCAACCATGGTAACCAACCATGGTTACCTATAACCCGACCACGGTCACCTTTTCGACGTTGGTTGCCACCTAACCAAGGCATCGGTCATTGTATTCTCCAACAACCTCACATTTCTAGCTTCCACTTGAGATTTAAATATCTTCCTACAATTTTCACATCAAGCAAAACAAACCCTTCTCTCATACACCTGTCAGTAAACCACTAACAATATATTGAAGCAAAAACTTTCTCTGAAATAACCAAGCTCTGATACCAGTTGTTGGGAATTCAAGACTGCATGGAATAGTGTTATGATTCAATAACAAACTCAATCATGCACACAAGATCTAAACAATTTCCCAAAATCTATAGCAGTGGAAGTATAAACTAGAATAATCCAAATCAAAACAAAGTACACACACATAACACAACATGTACCGTGGTTCACCTAATGTGGGCTACGTCCACCAAAGATAGAGATCTCATATATATAATATAACAAGAGTACAAACCAACTCTTCAATACAAGAGTACAATGCATCTCTCCAAGAGTATCTCCTCTCCTCCAAATCTCTAAATGGATCTCCATGAGTGCACTACAACCGTGCCTCCAAACACCACTAGCAAATCTCACATAACTAGGAACTACTGCATCTCTAAACTGCTACCAAGTTCTCTATGGATCTGCAACAAGACCTCTCACATGGGTCTACCATATGTGCAACTATAATTGTGCACCAAGAAGTAAGTCTGTCTCTCCATCACTGCATCAACATGTGTAAACATGAAGAAAACCTCCTCTACAATATCTAGATCTACATGGATCATCAATACAACATGATCTCATGGATCTATGAATACAAGATCTCACAATAACCTGTGGATATAACAATATAAGACTAGATCTACATGGATCAATAATACATCATGATCTCATGGATCTACAATACAAGATCTCACCAACATGTGGATCTACAATACATGATCTCACCAACATGTGGAACTACAAGAAGAAACTCTACGTGTTTTGCATACTATGCAAGCCATTACATTTAGACAAGACAATACAAAGGAAATACAGAAGAAGACATAACCACCTTCTCACCATTCAGATGTACTGTTATTTCCTTTTGTCCAGCTTCTCTCCATTGAAGCTCTATCTTCATGCAACCTTTTTCTTCTTTTTCTTATTTTTCTTCTTTTTCATCTAGGAGAACAAGGAGAATTAACATTCTTCCTCTATCCTTTTCTTAATTCTACTTCTAACCCTAACTTTCATGCTTATATAGGCATATACAAACTTAGGGCACTTAGCCATAATTACAATCAATAGATCTTCTTTAATACTAAATTTAGATCTAATTCTCGTGAGTTAAATAAAACACTCACACATAGGTAATTGATTCCGATTAGCCCTAACGATCGATAGCGGTTCATGCTTGCCTCGACTAATGCGGGTCATAGGGACTAATGTCGGTCCCTTCAAAACCGATGTTGGTTACTGTGTTTTCCAACAAGTTGATAAAGCATGCTAACTATGAAGCAATTCATCTCCACAATCCTAACAGATTCAAAAGATGAGGGTCATCATTATGAAGGGTGCATATGGAGGAGGTTGAGGTGAAGGCTTTGAGCATGAGTTAGAGGCCGTGGAAATCACAATGGTAGAAGGAGTGAATTCCCTCGGGAGCCTGCTATAATTATGGATCTATATAACATTACAAGCGCAAGTGTCCTAATTTGTTATAGTGCTCTTGGTGTGGAAAAACAAAAGTATGAGGAATGCCTAAAATTGTTTGAACACATGATCTAGAAGCAGCGGAAGGATAAGGGCAATGGGATGGTGAGCATAAAGCTTTCGATCAAATTTGGATACCAAGGGTGGTGCATGAGTAAAAATTAGAACCTGTACTAGTGACAACGTGAGTTGAGGTTGCACGCGCCATGGAGATACCAAAGTAGATACCATTGATTACAAGAGAAGAAGTGGTATATGGGAAGTATCTAAACCCTACACATCAAAAGGAAGTTTATCAGGAAATCATGGATGTTATTCAAAGCCTACAAGGGGAGATCTAGTGCCTAAAGGAGAAGTCACGGTAGTTAGAGAAGAAGAAGAGCATTGAGGCTCCACAGAAGGATATAGATGAAGTCAGGGAAGTATGTAAGATGTTGAGACAGGAGAATATCATCCCTCTGTTAGGAGAGTGGCTGAGGGGAAAAGTACAAAGTGTTGGAGGAGAGTGCGAGAGGTAGGTTTTGCATGTTAATCTACCTCCTCAAAGTCTTGACTATGATAAGGAGATTACCTTGAGTGCAGTTGTTGATGGATGGATCCTAATTAATATTCTGATTGACATGGGCATGAAAGTTAATGTTCTCACCTTGGACACATGGAATCAAATGGGAAGGCCCCATTACATCCATCTTCAAATGTGTTATATATGGCTAACAAGACAAAGGCAATGCCCATTAGTGTCTTAAAGGATGTCTACTATAACTATCCAAGGGGCGAAATTCACAAGAGACTTGAAGTCTTGGCACTTGCTAAGGTGGACAAATTTTCAATATTACTTGGGCTCCCTAGTGCTATAAGCACAATGTTGACTTACATTTCAATAAGGGGTATATAAGCTTTAAGCACAAGAAGGAACGTGTTATCATTTCTTTGACGGATGGAAATTCAACGCCTATACTAAGCCCTTGGGAGAAGAAGACCTAGATAGAATCTATGTGTGCAATATCAAGGACCCGAGATTATGCAACCAACAAAAGAAGGCATTATTCAATGGGAAGACGCTCAATCTATAAGTGATACAACTAGTGTGGCATGTGACAATTGGGTGCATAAGACATATGAGTTAGTTGGAAGGTAGTTAAGAGGCTTTGTGATAAGAGTAACAAAGGCATGCTCAGTCAGGCACCTGGGAGGAAAACAATTGTCGAGTTACACTGGGGGAGCCAACCCTGATGTTTTCCTATGAGCAATGGAAACCCAATGGAGATGTGAGATCAAAAGGAGAAGTATGCTTAGCTATAATTTGCTCAGAACCATAGCACATTGGTGGGTGACCCATTGAGATAACCTTCTAGAGTGGCGTGAGGTGAGAATCGCACCCTCTGTTAGGTTTCACCGAAGCAATGCACCTACTACTATACAAGACTATCATGGGAAGGAACCCACCTCATTTCACATTCGGGCATCTAAAAGGCCTGGATGGAAGGAGAGGAAGCCTTTCCTTCATATTTAGGAGTGCACAAGCTTTACTCCACCTTACAAGGTTGTGCGCGTGCATGGTACATTCATTTAGAGTTGTTCCATCAGATAGGAAACTGGAAGGAGTTGATGGTTGATCTCCTTCAATATTTCAAGTATCGAAGTACTAATCCATTGGTGGATAAGGCATTGCATGTTGTTAAGTGCCTAACTATGGGAGATAGTCCCATGATAGAGGGTAGGGTATTGGAGTTGTTGGGTGAACTTGGCTTGGAAGTGTGCTTCGATGAGGAAGAATTAGAGGAGGTAGAACTTGAGCGCGCATACATGGAAAAGGAGAAAGGAAAATTGGTCTACATGATAGATGGTGAAGAGGTGGAAAAGCTGTTAGGTTCTCGAGCCTATTTTCATGTGTGAAAGTGTTAAATACTGTACACTAAGAGTACTGTACACTTTCCACAATTGTCTACACCAAAAAAATGGTCTTGAAACAAAAAGTGCCCGATATACCAGGAAACATGCTTTTTCTCATATGGGTGGGATTTTTGACCCATAGGTTTATGGGACGGTTTTGGCCCATGGTTTTGATACCCATGGTTTTGTAAAACTGCTTAAGTAGTTGTTTACTTATGTGGTTTTGTGCATATGGTAGGTATTATGTAACATTGCATATGTGTCTAAATTTAGGTGTGAATTCTATAGAGTTTGTTGAGCATAGCTCCAAACAGATTTGGGTATTATATTAAGAGAGCGGTGGCTTCTAATAAAATCGAGCAAGTGATTCTTGGTGGACGTAGCCCAAATTGGGTGAACCACGTTAAATATTGTCTCCTTGTGTTGTTCTTTTATTATTCTGCACTTTTATTTTAGATCTGTAATATTTTCTGCATATTAGTTTCTACTGTTGCGATTCTATGAGGGATTATTCCGCATATTTTATCCCTTATTTCCTAACAAAACTTGGATGTTAACCATATTATCGGTACACGTAAGGTTATGGATAGTGTTGATGAGAAAGCATGTGCCTACCATGAACCCATGAAAACCAAGAATGAAGGTGGAACCTAAGGAAGCTACTATTGGAGATTACTGGATGGAAAGGGAGGTTTCAAAGATTATTGATCTATTGCATGAATTCTAGGATTTATTCCCATGTGGGTACCATGAGCTTAAAGGATTTCACCACTCCTTGGGAGAAATGAAGATCAAGTTAAAGGAAGGTGCGCGCCTAATTCGGAAGAGACCTTATCGAATGAATCTGAATCTATGCATCAAATTCAAGGAGGAGATTGATAAGATGATCACATCAGCATCATTAAGGTTGTTGAGGAATCAAAATGGATAAGTCTGATGGTCATTAGCATTAATAAGGATGGGAGGATAAGGATTTACATTGATTACAAGGATTTGAATGCAGTGTGTGTCATTGAACCTTTTCCAACCCCCTTCACTGAAGAGATCCTGGAAGGAGTATCCAGGGCGTGAGATCTATTCTTTCACAAATGGATTCTCAGGATATCATCAAGTTAGAATTGCAAAGGAAGACCAAGAAAAGATAACCTTTACCACTAAATGGGGAAGTTTTTCCTATACGGTCATGCCTTTTAGACTGAAGAATGTGCCTGTTGTGTTTTCACGCATTGTGGTTCAAGCATTTCAAGACTTCATCCACAAGTTTTGCAAGTCTACCTGGATGATTGGACGGTGTATGGATTAGTGAAGGACCATTATGACAATCTAAGGTTGATGTTCAAGAGATGCAGTCGTTGATTATATCTCTCAACATTAAGAAATGTGTTTTCGCTACTCCATTTGGCACCCTATTAGGACATATCATATGTAAAGAAGGCTTGTTGGTGGATCTTGCCAAAGTTTTTGTTATTGTGGGATTGGGGGAGCCTACTAGCCAAAGTGTGGTGCGTGGATTCCTTGGGCATACGAGGTATTACCGAGAAATTTATTAAGGGGTATGCCAAGATCGCTGCACCATTAGAAGAGTTGTTGAAGCACAAAAGTACATTTCATTGGGGAGAGGCGTAGTAGATGGCATTTGACACATTAAAGAATAGGCTTATCATCACACCCATATTACGTTTTCCCTCTTGGGATAAGCCATTCCATGTACATGTTGATGCTTCAGGGATGGCGATTGGAGTAATCTTAGCATAACTTGAAGAGGGAATTGTTAACCATCCCTTGTGCTTTGCTAGTAGGAAGCTAACCCCAACAGAACAAAATTATACTACCATGGAGTGCGAGGAATTATCAATAATCTACATCTTTGTAAAAATTCAGGTAGATATCTGCTAGCGATGCCTTTTATATTTTACATGGACCACATGACATTAAAGTACTTGTTGAACAAGCTCATCTTACAAGGGCACATATGTAAGTGGGTCCTATTGTTTCAGGAGTTTGAATTTACCGTTTTTGTAAAACTGGGTAAGAGTAATTTGGGGCATGACCACTTATCAAGGATTGACTCAGGAGAGGAAGCATAAAGCATTGAGGATACAATGTCAGATGCACAACTGTTTAAATTATAGTGTGTGCCCTCTGATTTGGAAGACATCATTATGTTCTTAAGAATGGGTGTGTGTAATTATAACAAGTTGGTGGAAAATTAAGTGGACATAAAAACCTGAAATTTAGGTACCACGCTTGCAATTGTTTTTATAGGTTTAGTGATTTGAACCTAAAATTGTGATCTCGGTTTGAAACCATGAGTGCGGTTTAAAACCGTGCTCGCAGATTTCAAACCGCGATCGCGGTCCTCGAGACAAAAAAATCAAACTGCGACTCCTCATTTTCCTCCATTTTTCCTTTCAAACCGTGATTTCTCCTAGACCTTTGGCACTCGCACTTTAAATACTCCCTAAAAATTACTCTTGAGACTTTTGGATCATGATAGTTTCAACCATGCTTTTGCCAAGATAAAGAGGTAAGCCATCGATTTTGATCATTTTTTTGCATTTTAGGTTTTTTTTTATTTTCATGGGTTTTTCAATTTTTAATTTATGTATACATTTTTTTGTTTTTTGAGTTGCTCAAGCAAGCTTGTAATCCTGTAAACCCTTGAAATATTCCTCAAAACCCTCCAAACATATATCCGCCTCCTATGGCTTCCTTTTATCCCCACTAACCAGCAAGAACACAAGATGATATCGTTGGAAGAATCCGACAAAATAAAAATGTCATTAAGAACCTTATTCAGACTATAAGACAAAATCATACCACAAATCCATCCCGCATGACTTTAGCCAAAATGCTTAATGAGGTCCCAAATTATTTTGACTTTTCGAGTTTTATGGGCGAGGAGGTGGCTCTGCACAGAGTAGACCTAGTGCACGCATAGGTCAACCAAGGATCCCCCATGCCCCAAAACCCCCACTACCTTTAGTTATCCCTCTATAGTGAAGGAGTGGAGATGACACACTACCATTGAGGAGCACTAACACTCCGACCCAACATAGTGATTAGATTGCATCTAGTGATGTTGGTGGAGGGCACAAATTTCTAGCACACCACACCTTTGTGGATCATGTGGTGCTATATATACCATGGGTGAGACATCATTTGTTGGATCACATGTTTTCTTTTCTCTAGATGAGATGATGGCGGATGTTTTTGGGGCTGGTGTAAAGGATCTGGTCTTTCATAGGTAAATGTCAATATATAATATATATATATATATATATATATATATACATAATAGTTTAATTCATGTTTGAGATTTTAATATATATGTATTTGATTATACGTCATGTACATACATGTAAAAACTAATTTTTATTTTATTTTAAATAGCAAGAGCCGGTGAAGGAAACATCGGCATCGACATGCTAGCTACTGTAGTTGGGCGTGTTACAAACATAAGTTTCAAGTTGTACTTAAATTTCAAATTTCATTTGATTGTGCACTTTTATTATTATAATGTTTCACATGTACATGTACATATTAATATATGTTTGTCTTTTATACGCAGGAGCCTGGCGGGTCATCATCTGCTCTGGGAACTGAGGCTATTGGCATGCCTCACGTGACTTTTACGCAAGTTAGTTTCTCTTTACACTTTGTTTCTAATTGTGGAAGTTCACGTGGATTATGCTTTGGGTCTATTATGTGGCAGTCATGTAGATTAATATTGATTTGTACATTTTTTGTATAGCTTATGACTGCCAGAGAGACTCCTCCATATATGCAGACTGTGGAGGTTGCTATAGATACTGCCATAACATCTGTCAGATCCACTAACTAAGGTACAATTTTTCAAATTTGTTAAATTTTGGAGGAATTATTTCTTATTACTTAAATCTACAATATCAAATTTTGTACATGAAATATTTAATTTGAAATTTAATTATTTGTATGTAGCTTACCCCTCGTGAGTCTATTGTTGTCCCTGTGACGCGTCAATGACAAATTGATAGGGATCATGACATTGTGGTAAGATTTCACATGCATTTTAACTAAATTCTAAGTTTCTAAATTTTGAATGTATTTTAAAAATTTGGGTGTTAAAAACTTGTTGTTTATGAATGTGCAGGTTAGGTTGCAAGCCTTCTTAGAGATGCCTAGGACCACATGGATGAAATCCATAGTGGCATCTCCCTCCACTACATCCCCAAGTCATGGACATGCTACTTCTAGCAAGGCGAAGAGAGGGAAGATGTTTCATGATTAGATTCATAGGACCTGGATGTACATATATATATATATATGGGCCATCTGGTCCTAGTTCATGATTCTTCATATAGTCCATTATATATATAGCCTTATGTGACCGCATGTGGTCCTATATGTATGACACACTTAGTTTGAGATGTACACATGTTATGAACTTATATTTTAGAGACGTGCATCCAACACACTTAGTTCGAGATGTACACATGTTATGAACTTATATTTTGAGATGATGCGTCCATCAGCACACTTAGTTTGATACATTATATATCCATGTGTTGGTTTTCATAACGATATTACTTCTATGTTTGATTTGATTTCATTGCACATGATATCCTTCTATGTATGTATGTTCTATGTATATTAGTTCTATATGTATGTTTGATTTAAAATTAAAAAACCACGTCCTAGGAGCACTACATGGTACAATTGTTAAGCAAACCTATTCCATTAAGAAAAACCTATGATAACCATGCTAGGTGAACTACAAAAGGGCAATACGTAATTAACTTTTTTCACAGTAATTACGTAGGGTGTATGTGCAACTCTAATTATTTTCCGCCTCCTAACAATGTGCACATCTTTGAAAGAATGGTTGTGAGGGAATTTCTATAACTAACATTTTTTCTTTTAAAGCTAACACTCATCTGTTGCATATCAACTAATGCGAACATTGTTAGAAATAAGTGAGGTAGAGTTCATCTTGAACTATATGAATATAACGTTACTATGGTGCAACATTGCATGGTACAATTGTTAAGAAATTAAGGGAAGCATTTATGTATTGTTTTAGAGATTATCCCATTAATAGGGCTTATCCCATTGATCAATAGATACACCTTAATATCTCTTTATAATTTGGTGTTATGCCAATCAACTAAGAAGTTACACATGATTTGATTATCATAAGTAGATTCACTTCCCTATTAAGTCCTATATGTTTTTGTATTTAAGCACACACTTTAAAAACCCCATTTTTGTATACCCTACAATCCTTCTAGTCCAAAATACACATTTTTGTGAGGGGTTTGTCAAATAATTCACATCCTTACCATTCCAAGGTATTTGAAAAAAATTTCAAGGTTCTTCAATGAATTTTAAAATGATATATCACTTGGAATTTGTGAACATTCTTTACATATTTATTTAGGATGTTTGTACATATGTTATGACATATCAATCTAGATAAGAACACATAAATATGTATGTAATGTATATTGTCAAATAATTCACATCCTTGCATTTTAAAGATGATACACTGACAATTTTTTAGGCATTTCAAATGCTAGTAGGTATCCTTGTCATATTTATTTGAAACCCTAACATCTAATAAAAATCTATTTGTTTAACATTTAATTTTGAAACTAAGATATAACAATCGACACATATCATATATGATGTTATATGTTATATAATGGTAAATTGAAGGTTCTTAACTTAGTTGGCAAAAGATATGCAAACAATATTCTTAACAAGTTCTATTAACATGCTTGTATTAACAACATTGCATAAAAAGAGATCATTTAACAATCATTAGAGTATTTACATGGTAATGTGTTATCTATGGTGCTCTTGTTGCCATGATTTATTGATAATGTGGAGCCTTCTTGGCATTCCTTAGCCTTCGTGCATTAAATGTTTACAAAAGTCATGCTAGGAAATATATTTTGAAAGTGGACGTCGTGGTCACAAAATCGTGACACCATGCCTTATGAACGCATGATTGGTTGGGGTATATGCATTTTAGGTGCTATGGCGTCAGGCTCTAGGGAGGCTTCGTTCGGGTAGAGTTAAGACCACCCAAAAATCGAGCAACTTCTGGGCATTCCTTGAGCCTTCGTGGCACCTAAATGTCTCATGTAATCCTACAAACCTCGGTGTAGGGACCCTCTTTTCTAGGCAGTTTTTTTCTTAGGATCGGTGAGCTGCCCTATTGTTTGCGAGTAGTGAAATAGTCATGTTGAGGACAGTGTGACCGTCAAACGCTATATTTTGCAAACGGTGGATCATGGCACCAAACCAATCTATGACATGTCTCAGGTGGCTAGTGGTGAATGCTAGAGAGGATCATTTTTTGGCGACAATGTCGTTTCTTCTAGGCTACTTCGTTGGGCGTAGTCCCTTAAGAGCCCTGAGACCAAAAAAATCATTCAACTTCGACGGGTGACTACGTGACTCCATGGCACCTAGATATGTCTCATCTAATCCTACACCTCGGTGTAGGGACCCTCTACAATATCCTGTCTCAGTTTTTTTCCTTCTCCAATCGGTGTCTCTCGCTGCCCTATTGTTTGTAAATGCGTGAAATAGTGCAGTTTGAGACATGTGTAAGGCAAATGCTATATTTTACAAACTATGGTCATGGCACCAAACCGACTTTAAAATGTCTGAGGTGGCCAAGTGAACACTAGAGGAGGCATCATTTTGGTGCGTGAAACATCGTTCATTTTTCGAGCTACTTCGTTCGGGCGTAGTCCCTTAAGAGCCTTGAGACCAAAAAATTGTTCAACTTCGACGGGTGACTACACGCACTCCGTGGCACCTAGAGATGTCTCATCTGATCCTACACCTTGGCATAGGGACCCTCTACAATATCCTGTCTTGGTTTTTCCTTCTCAATCGGTGCTCTCGCTGCCCTATTGTTTGCAAACATGTGAAATAGTGTAGTTTGAGACAGTGTAAGGTTATCAAATGCTATATTTTACAAATGGTGGGTCGTGGTGAAACCAACTATGCTATGACATGTCCAGGTGGCTAGGTGAACACTAAAGGAGGTGTCATTTTTGTGCACGTGACAACATCATTTGCTTCCGAGGCTACCTCGTTTGGGCGTAGTCCCTTAAGAGCCCTGAGACCAAAAAATTGTTCAACTTCGATGGGTGACTACATGCGACTCTGTGGCACCTAGAGATGTCTCGTCTGATCCTACACCTCGGCTAGTGTAGGGACCCTCTACAATAGCCTATCTCGGTTTTTTCCTTCTCAATCGGTGCTCTCACTGCCCTATTGTTTGCAAATGCGTGAAATAGTGTAGTTTGAGCCAGTGTAAGGTTGTCAAATACTATATTTTGCAAATGGTGGGTCGTGGCACCAAACCGACTGTGCACACATGTAGGGATGGTCTTGTAAACACTTTGGGGAGGTGCATCATTTTGGTTCTCTAAGCTCCATGTGCTTGGGCTACCTCCTCAGAGCTAAGAACCCCCTCCATAGGTACATAAATCGTTGTTAATTGCTTCTCTTTTCTTGTAAAACAATGAAAGCTTCTCTTAGCTTTGAGAATTTACAATTCTCTACTAACAGTGCCAACCACGTGAAGGTGGAAGCTTTTTTAGCACCACTAACCTACACATAAAAGTGTTAGTCAAAGAAATTTAAGTTTCAAATCAAAACCATACTAGATATATACAAAATACACAAATTTAATAAAATATATGAACTTAAATTTATCTAACTAAAAATTTATATATACCAAAGAAATTATATATACTAGACATGAGCATTGTAAATTCATTCCAATGAACCATCAGGATCGGATCTACTCTGAATAGTGGACATGATTGCTTCATGATCTGACTCTCGAACCTTCCAAAGAATCTTGTTATTAGGCCTTCCTCGATATCTATACAGCTGAATATTTGTCGCTAGAACTAGATGTGAATATAAGAGTATTTTCTTGTGTGTCTCAAAGTCTTCAAACACCCAAACAGAGGAGATTTTTTAATGGATACCATCGAAGCCAAGTTCAGTAACTACCACTGACCCTGTAGGGTACTCAATATCTTCACCATCTATAACAAGAGAAGTCAACTTCTTTCTTTCCTCGATGCAACGACATAAGAAATAGTTTGTTCCTTCTTCATTGTCTTCTATCACAATAACTGCAAACACATGTCCTACAAAAAAAAAAAGGTTTCAACTCAAATTTAAATTGTACATATTAAAATTTCAATGGACATAACTCAATACAAAAATTGTAAATAACCATAAATACCTTGTCGCACCAAAATCAAAATTTTGTCAAAGTCCTTGGATGTTGCAACTTCATCTACAGAAACAAGTTGTAATGCTTGTGGAGGTTGATAACTAGGAAGTGGAGTTAGAGGCCTACAAATCCATCCATCCACCCATTCTTGTGAATCACACTCAAGTAGTGACAAATTTGATACAAGATGCACAAAAACATGTCAACTTTCTTGTCCATGTGGCCCATGAAGTAGCGTCTGAGCTACAAAATGAGTGCATATCACTTGGACCTAGTGAGTGTCATACAATCCTCGTAGTTAGCAATTTGTTGTTCCTCTATCAACCAAAAATATCTGTGAACTATGGAATTTTCTTGAGAACCTCGGGCCATGTTGTCAATACACCATTCCACTATGCTCTTTGCATCTTTCAATTTAGCACCATCTTTGTACTTCAACTCTTCTCTTGCAAGAGCTCTTTTCACACATGCCCCTGCACCATCATGCTCTCCTTTTCCATGTCAGCCTCAGTGAAACTCCAAATATGTTACACACCCATCTTGACGTGCATCCTTCTCATCCAATAAAACATTCATGCATTCTTAAACTGAGACGTGTAATTATCTGACCATATATAATGTTGTTTGAAGTGGATGTCCCTATTAGACAAGTTTCCATAAAATAACTGGAAACACCCTTGCACAAATTCAGTAGAATGAGTACGATCATCACTGATATAAAAGTGGTACTCTCTTAAAAAAATTGATCATTCTTCTATACTATCAGGAGAATGTATAAATGCTATATGCACAAAAATGGCAACTTGTATTGAGTTGTAATATTGTGATTGAACCTCCATTTGTGGTTGTAATGTGTAATTCTCTGTAAAATTGACCACTGAAACAATAGTACCAATAGGAAATGTGTCTTTGCATATCTTGAACTATTCATCCAACCATCGAGCTCTGTGTGTATGCCTAGCATACTCATAAACAATTTCATCCTTAAATTTTCTCATAAATTGAAAAACAGGCATATGTTCTGTAACTAGCTCACACCATTTAGACTCTTTTCCATCTTTCAATTGGTATGCAACTAATTTATATTTATCAAACTCAACTAAATTATGTCCTATTGCACCTTCAATTTTCTCATGGATGTAACTTTCCAATTTAGGTAATCCGTTGCATGTACCACAACTTCCATCTAAACAATCGACTATAAAAAAATTGTCCAACTTCTTTTTCACAAAATATCATAGGAATGAAATCCTGGAAGATATTGGTGGAACTTGAACACCACATTCGATAACATAGTTTTAGAATGAAAATTAGAACGAATACGTAAAAATTTAGCATAATGCATCACAAATTCAACATGTTGCCTACAACAACAAGTGTGAGCGTGGTTGATTTTCACATAGAATGGTTTCAACATTTCAAAAAATGTTGACTAATTTTAATTTCTAGATGCTCTTGTTCAAACTTATGAAAAAATTGAGTTTGAGTCATATCTAAGAAATGCTTTGGATGTGGTTCACTGATTAGTAGAACCAACTCTCCATTTTACAACATCTCTTGTATTAGGTGAAACTCTAGTGTTATCATGCCAAAATTGAATAACAACTTCTCTTATAGCATCAAAATTATCTTTGTCCTTACGGTGCTCTAGCAGAAAATGCCCAAAAATCGGTGTTATTGAGTGATTGAAGGATATTACGTCTTTCAATTGCTTTCATTAGAGTTTTTGATTAACTTGCAACATTTGACTTGTTTGCGTAATCAAACGTTATTTTTATTGATTCACTTACAACACTAGTAGTAAGTACACATGACGCACAATATTACTATCCCTAGTGTGTCTCTTGACACTAACAATGTGATATGCATCATGAAGGTTTTCAACAATTGTAGAGGTTTGACCACGTATATTAGATGTTGTCAATCCTAAGGTGTTTAATGTAGGTCTCATTTTAATCAATTTCATCAAACTAACCAACAACTGACATCTTTGGGAATCATTTAAAATTTCAAAATGATTATCCCAAATTTCAGTGGCTTTTCTTCTGATTTTTCGTTTAGAAAGTTTGTCAGACATTGGTTTCAAAATGTTTTCATCAATTTCAATAAAATAATTAGGTTTCTTACGGAAAATCCTAGGAGGTGTTTTTGTCAAATTTTTCTTGTCTACAGATTTCAACTGAATTTCCTTATTCACATTTTCATTGTCTCCTTCAATTTCAACATTTGCTACATCACGAGTATTTAATTCTTCTTCAACATTGATAGTAAAAACATCTTCATCACGAGTATTTAATTCAACTTCAACATTGATAGTAGAAACATTACTTGGTTCCTCATTGCTTACAATAGTAGGGGTTGAAGATGAACCTCTTCTTGATTCACGAAGATTCCGCATTCACTCAACATTTTGAAATTTGTTTGCCTCTAATTCGTTTGTGTTTTTTACTTAATGACTTCCTTTTTGACTTTGTTTCTTGTCTCCCATGATGTTTTGCTTCGGTGATAAGAAAAATGTGTAGAAAATGACAGAATTTCGTAGTAATTCATATGGTAAAGTCAAACAGTAAAAATCACATGGTAATTAGAACATTGGGATGTGTGTAAATATGATTTAAGAACCATGATCACACTTTACAAACCGCGCTCATGGTTTATAAAGCGTGATCACGGTTCTTGTTATAAAACCATGATCGTGGTTTATAAATTGCGATCGCATGATTCTATCTGTATCATCAAATCCGACCCTAAGGCTTGGGAAATCTTTTTTTCCCAACCAAAGCTATGGAAGGTCATTATGAAGTGTAAAAGGTCAAAAAACTTCAAATTTGCTCTTCCACAGACTTGAACCATGCGTTGAAAAACTGAAAACATTTCACAAAAATGGTGCCATCGCGTAGGGGAGACTATTAGCTTCATAGAAATATTGATTTTAAAGTGAATAGAATAAGATAAATATCATTTTATAATTTTTACTAACAATAGGTCTTTAAGACATTTTTCCCACGAATGTTCATGTCTACGTTTAAGACTGCAACTTTTGTTTCGCTTATCAAAATGTGATAAAACTTATACCATCCCAAGCGTGGAGAAATTCTATACACGTTAAAATATATATATTTGATTTTGATATTTTTTGATATAGTTATGGTGGGAAAATGGAAAGCGCTCCATTTTCTAAATCTTTTCAGACCACTTTCATGGAAAAAATCATAAAAAAATATTGCTTGAAAAAATACAAAATAAAATCCATCCCAAGATAGACAACTACATCTAACTTTTCACCAAATGAAAAAAATAACAAGATTTGGTCATCCAAATCACATGGGCAAAATGGACTACAATCTTATAGGAAAAAAAAAAAAAAACCAAGTCATATAATTTTAAGTGTTTAATATAGCTAAACTTGTCCATTTTTTAAAAAAATAGTAGTTTAGAAACTAGATTCGGATGCTACGATTCATATTTATATAATTTTTTCTAAACAAGTTGGGTTGTGATGAGGTTTTGCGTTGGTGCGTGCTTAGAGCATGAGCACACTTTCTGATCATGGAAGAGGCTCATGGTGGAATTGTTAAAGGACACTATGTGGGGAATGCGACTACGCGCAAGATCCTCTTAGCTAGCCTTTAGTGGGAGATGGCATTTACAAGGATTGTATTGAATATTGCAAGGCTTGTGATCATTACACGGTGGAATGGTAAGCTAGGAAAAAGGGGATGAAATGCCATTGAGACCAATAGCTAGTGTTGAACCATTTGAGAAAAGGAAATTGACTTTGTCAGGCCCTATTTCACCTCGCCAAAAGGACAAGTTTGAATGCATCATTACTTGACTCGATTATCTAACACGGTGGGTAGAGACAGTCCTACGAGGGATTGAAGGGTGGCCATAAGCAAGATTCCTATGGAAAAATATAATCGGCATGTATGGGTGCCCTGTGAGTTTGATTAGAGGCAGGGGTACTCATTTTTTTGAATGAAACCATCGGGATTTTGTTGGTAGAGTTCATGGTGGCTCATCCAAGACTAATCCTTATCACCCTTAGCATAATGGGATTGTTGAGGCATTTAACAAAATATTGAGTCATAATCTTACCAAGATTTGTGATGTTGGGAGGAAGGATTGGGATGATAAAGTCTCAGCCCTTTAGTGTTATGGGCATATAGGGAACAACTTACAAGAGATTAAATAAAGCCACACCATTCCAATTGGTGTTTGACATGGAAGCTATTTTTCCGGTAGAGTTCATGCTACCCTCTCTACGTATTATGCACACGGGAGGATTGGCCGATGAATAGGCATTGCAAGAGCGCATTGACAAGTTAATATAGTTGGATGAAAGATGATCCCTTACTAGATGGAGTCAGAAGACTAAGAAGGCAAGACAAAAGGCCTGACATGATCGTCACATAAAGAGTAAACAATTTGAGGTTGAGATGGTTTTACTTTATGATTCTAAGTTCCTACACCATCTTGGGAAGCTCAAGGTCCATTGGTTAGGACCATATTATATTACCCATATACTTGATTCTAACTGATTCCTAGATGAAATGTGACTTCCGTGTTTTTCAATTGCATTCTCATTTCTTTGTGTTTCCCTTTCTCATTTTTTTTTCCTTTTGGTTTATTTTGGGCGCATGTGTGCGTCGGTGGCTAATTACATCGTTAAGGTGTTATTGTGAGAGGACCGCACATCTTTTTAGTATGGGGTGGAACATAAAGGGGAAATAGATAGGACGTGGTAAGAGTTGGAAAAGTGCTTGAAGCAATGTTGATGTGGTGGCTCGAGTTGTGAAGTAAAAGCGTAAACTATAAGGGCTTTGAGAAACCATAAGGGTAAAAAGGCAAGAGCAACATGAGGTAGGTAGCAAAAAAGAACTTGGTCCAAGACATAGAGGAAGATTGACTTCACCACGAGAGAAGTATTTTTCAAAGAGTTCTCTTTTGAGGCATTTATGCACTTAGAAGGTTACGGAAGTGTTCACATAGATTTGCGCGTGGAGGAAAAGTCTATTGGATAGAATGCGTGGAAGGATGGCATTGGAAAAATATGACTTTAATGTGTTTGTACATTGGTAGGTGGCATTGAGGTTTGTGTCACAAAAGAAAAAGCTATAAATAGAAGGTCGAGGGAGAATTATTCTTTCACCTTGTGTTTTGTTATTTAAGAAGTTCTTGCAATTTAAGATGATTCTTAGTAAGAAATTGAAAAGAGTAGTGTGTAGAGTTCAAGAAATCAAAGGACTTGTGAACCAGTGTGGAGGAAAAGTGCACGGGCATATGTGAAATAGATTTATTATGGATTCCCATGTGTGGATACATTGTTTTATGGAAAGGAAGTGCTTCGGGTGAGGTTTACAAGTTAGGGCACGGGTTTTTGTTGAAATTTCACAAAGATTAGAGCCGAGGGTTTAAGTAGTAATAGAACTTGACACAAGGGTGAAACTACATAGGACCGCGAGAAAGATAAAAATGGCATAAGGAAAGGAGTGAACACTTCACCGTTTGAAAAAGGGAAAGGGAAATGGAAAATGAAAATTAAACATTTCCACAAGTTTTAACGAAGAATGGTATGCTAAGAGATACATTACCAAGATGGTGTGCTACTTTAGGGAAAGAGTGGGTGTCACATACAAGGAAGATGGATGTGAGTGATTACAATCATCACATGAGCACCATAGAAAAGGAGATGACCTTAGAGTTGGTTTGCCCAACGGAAAAGAGGATGTTAGATGGGAAACCCATCTATGATGATGAAGTAAAAGTGAAGTTAGAAAAGGTTGGGCTTCTGCAACTTTATGAGTTGTCCTATTTTGGTAAAACAAAATGGCTATACTAATGGTTAATGTTGTGCGTACATGAGGACTACTATTTCATAGGAAGGCAGATGCGCATAACCCCATAGTTGATTTCTAAGTTCACTAGCCTGATCTACGAGGGAGAGCCACTGGATGAGGACTTGTGTGACAAGGAGGCCATCAAGAAAATGGTTGAGGCATATGATTACAAGAAGGGTTCACGGTACTTTGACATCACTACAATCACCAACCCTATTATGAGGATGGTTATGCACTTGGTGAAAAAGTTGAATGGGCAGGAGAGATGGATGTAGATAAACAAAATTTGGTTGAATGTCTACCACAAGATCTCAGAGGGCACCATTTACAACCTCTCATATTTCATTGTGGAGGAGATTATTAATGTTAATCGCGATGAGGAGAAGATCATGTTTGGTAATGTCCTCCTTACCATTATCTTTTCAGAAATTGGAGTGCCCAATGGGCTAGATAAGTTTGTTTGGGAGTACCCAAATGAGAACCCCTCTCTGCGAAGAGGTTTGAAGCTTACATTTGTGACACCATGACGACCGCTCACAAGGCGCGCTTAGAGAAATGGTATAAATGGATGCATGATGCATTCAGAGCTGAATGGAGGATACTAGAACAAATACCTACACTAGTGGATGGAGAAGCTAAATTCACCATATACCAACACTTTTGTATCGGTAGGTTTACCTTGATAGATGGCACCAAGGGTCCTTGGTGTAAGTTACCCTTCTCCTTCACAACACAATATTTTCAAGGCACGGTAAACATGTTTAAGGAGGTGAAGAAGTTGAGATTTGATCTAAGTGTTGTAGATCAAGATCACCATGAGATGTGTCGAGACCTTGGTGTATCCCAAAAAGTGTGCCTATGTAGAAAATTATATATCTCATGACATACACATGGTAAAATCGGTGACATTTCCTATTATAGGTAGGATGACGACAAGGGTGTATGTACGGCTAAGGCCCAAGTTTGAGAAGGGTGCTTATGTTGAGGATGATGTCTCAATCCTTGAGGACCCCACCAGGAGGAAGAATAAGGTAGTAATTAAGAAGAGAGAATGGGAAGAGAATCATGTAGAGAAGGTGCCAAACATGTATACCGTGCGTGCCTTAGGGGCGCATGAGTCGAGGCACAAGTACAAGCACCTACGTTCGACGGAAGAAGTCTCCCATCAGGAAGGAGTCACCAGAGAAAGAAGAGTCTCCTAGGAGAGAAGAGTCACCCAAGAAGGAGGAGTCCCCTGTGTTGGAGTCACCAGTGAAAAAAACAAAGGGTGGTGTAAGGTTTAGACTTAGAGAAGACAGAGAGCATCAAGGATGATGATTCTGAGGAGGAAAATGAAGGAGACAATGAAGAGCGCGAGGAAGCTCAAAATCCTCTTGTGTATAATGTACACAAGTCTAGTGAAGAAGGGGATGAAGAGGAGAAGGAGTATGAGGAGGGTGCCCATACCAAAGGAGGAAGTGAGGAGGTAAACATGCATGATCAAAAGACCCCAGACCCCGATTGAGGAGTAGATAGATAACATTGTAGAGAGGGAGGTGGTGGGTATTATCCAATAATTGGTGGAGCACGAAGTAGAGTGAAGCGCTGAAGAAGTGCTGAAGGAAACTGAAGAGAGTGCAAGTGTAGGAAAGGAGTATGGGAGCATGGGCATTGACTCCAACTTAGCAAATAACCTTCCGATGGCGGCGTGCATAGGTGGGAATGACACAATAGCGGTGCAAGAACATGCTATGACTTATATTAATGATCCAAGCAAGGTACTACGCGCGTGCTTCCAAAGTATTGTGCTCATTGACCAACTCCTTACTTGGTCTTATTTTGATGAAGATGGTACATACCTTGCACACAAGGAAATTGTTATCCCGAGATTTTGAGTCCGCATTGATGAGCCCGAGTTCGAGGTAAATCATGATGCATTGATGAAAACACCAGATGCCAAGGGAATAAACCCTCTTATAAATGCCCAGAAAAAAATTATTGATGACAATAAGATATTGGTGGAGGTGGAAGCAATACTCTTTAGTAGAAATGATAGAATAAGGGTCTTGGAGGAGGAGCTTGAGAAAAATAATGAGGAGATCATTGAGAGGGATAGGGAGATAAAACAGAAGGAATTGATTAGTGCATAGTTAAGGCGTGAACTGAGGGATGAAAATCAAAGGTGCGTGAATTCCACAAGAAGATAAAGGCCATTTCAAATGTCATTATCTTGAAGCACCCAGACCTAGCCCCTCCTGAGCAAAAGTATGAGTCAACCATGCATTTCTTGGAAGACTTGACATGCATACTCACCATGGAGAGGCATCCACTTGCATTAGAATCAAGTGGAAGAAGTAATGGCATGCTAGAAGAAGGAAGAGAAATTGAAGATTGGGAGATACTAACTCGGTATTCGAGCTCCTTGCCTTAGTGAAACCGTAATGCAAATGGCATAAGTTGTATATAACAATTGTGGTGACAGGGAAAAAGTAACAAGCATATTAGTTGTCACCATGAAGCGAATATGAAAGAATTTCAAAAAATAAATAAGGGTAATAAGATAGAGTGGGACATGATCTTGGTCGAGGTAGAGAAGAAATCGAGAGACAATCGAAACACTAAGGGTTTCAATTAAAATTAAACTGAAAGAGTTGTACCCCCAAGTCACTCGCAGGATGGACGTCTTTGGGAGACCTTAGCAGCAGATGGAAAGCATTGAAGATATGCTTTGAAGGCTAAGGGGATGAGATGAGTATTCACAAATTTAGCATGATGGTGGGTGATTTACTTGGCAAGGAGTAGAGTGAGGTGGATGCTTGGGTTAAGATTGAAGCCCTCGTGAAGAAAGATTTCCCACTTCTCATGCAATAAGTAGCATGATTCTTCCATTCTTCCATTCTTTATTCAATCACCGATTCTTTCATTTTCCCTATTATTTATTCTTTGGTAGAATGGTAGAATGTTTCTAAGGAAGGACAACATGTGTAGTGTGGGGTAATGTTGGTCCTTGAAATCGACTAAGTCCCAAGGAAGAAGTCAATGCATGTGGGAGGCAACAGTGTTACACCCTTAACCTATTGCTTGTATTAGGATATGAGTAGCCGACTTGTGGTTTAGCATATCATCATTTATACTTTCTTATGCTTAGTAGGTCAGCTTTGGTGATGGCCATAACATATGAATAGTATATATAGGGATTATAGGTAGTAGTTCATCATCATATTGAGTATTGGAGTGTTATTGTATGGTTTGGAGGTTACCCCCTGAAGTGGTATTGGAGGTTGCCCCTCAAAGTGGAAAAGCTATTATATGATCATATTGTCATCATTTATCTATATTTTGGTGTTCTCTCATGTTATTCTATTGTATATGTTCTGATTTATACAAGTAATATCCTTACAAGTGGTATCGAGCTGTGATCTGGGCCAAAATTAGGCAAAAACCCTAATTTTTTTATTTCCGCCATTTATTTTAACCAAAGCGAATTGGTAGGATATATTTATACCGAGTTGAGAAACATTTCAAGTAAGGTTCCCTGAAAATTTCAGAATTTTGTGATTTATTTTGCGTAAGTTATTACAAATTTAGGTTTTTATAAAATCGCTCCCTAGGGTGTAAATTGTGGAATTTTTTTCATGTTCTTTACATTTTTTGAAAAGCTCTGAAAAACATAGTATTAGTATATTCTCTATATTTTTTCCAATTTGGCCAAATTTGTATCAAAACACTAAACCCTAAGGTTTGACATCATGTGAGGCCTTCCACAAGAGCAAAAAAGAATCCGGTTACTCCGGGTAAAACCCCAGATAACGATGGGGTAGTGATTGAAGAGTTGGAGTTAGAAGGGGTAAATACAGATTCCTCAGCACTAGGGTTTACTTCAGTTGATCATAAGGTGAGCCAACTTGAGTATGAGCTGCAAAATGTACAATCTGAGATGGCCTCTAAAGGAGACATAGACCAAATCAATCAGCGGTTGGATGATATCATGCGACATATAAAGGGTAAACAGTATGTCCCAAATCAGCCCCATATCAACCAAGGAGGATATTCAGTTCAAAATAATGGACAAAATAACCATGTTGGATCACTTTTCCAGCCCAATCAGAATCCAACTTATTCGCAACCACAGAACATGAGGCCGAAAGTGGATATGCGCAAATTTAATGGGAAGGATCCACTGAATTGGATAAATCAAATGGAGAACTTCTTTGAGTTACATCAAACACCATCGGGAAAAAGGTGACCTTGGCATCCATGTATCTTGAACCAGACCAATTCGTTTGGTATCGATGGTTATGTGCTCAAAGGCAGAAGAATGGTCTCAGTGTCACTTGGACAGTTTTTACTGAGGAGTTGCAATTGCATTATAGTTCCAGTGTTTCAGAGAACTACTTTAGTCAATTGGAAAAGTTACGACAAATAGGATTAGTCAAAGATTATGTGCATCAATTCCGAAATTTTCCTTAAGGGTGGAGAATATTCCAGAAGGGAATCTGAATGACCTATTTCTTGGGGGTCTTAAGGACCACATCAAGCATGAGGTATGTATGTTTAATCCACTCAAGATTTATGATTCTATTATCATGGCATGTCGAGCAGAGGAAAATTTTCTTTGCAGTAGGAGGAAGCCTTTCATTATCACCAGAGACTGTAGTATCTCTTCCCCTTCATTTTGCTTGGCAATTAGACTGACTCCTCAACAAATGGAAGAAAAGAGAGCAAAAGGATTATGTTTTAATTGTGACACCAAATATGGACTAGGACACAAATGTGCGTTGAGAAGAAGTTGTTCGATATTGAAGGAGGAAATGAGGATGACGAGGAAGTTGAAATGATAGGAGAGGATGAGGAACCAGTAGAAGATGAAGTAGAAGATCACCAACCTACAATTTCTTGCCATGCATTGTCAGGTATTAGTAATCCTCAAACACTCAAGGTTATTGGATGAAATTTGAAGCCCAGATAGAGTTACCAGAACTTGATGAGGAAGGAAGAATCATTTTGGAGCCAGAGAAGATTCTGCAAACACGTACTAAGAGGCTGAGAACTAGAGACATTAAGGAATATCTGATCAAGTGGAAGAATCTGAGCATAGAAGATGCGACCTGGGAGGATGAAGGTTTTCTGCAAAGCAACATCCAAGATTATTCAACATTGAGGACAACGTTGGTTCAAAGGGGAAGGGCATGCTATGCCCTTAACCTATTGCTTGTATTAGGATATGAGTAGCCGACTTGTGGCTTACCATATCATCATTTATACTTTCTTATGCTTAGTAGGTCGGCCTTGGTGATGGCCATAACATATGAATAGTATATATAGGGGATTATAGGTAGTAGTTCATCATCATATTGAGTATTGGAGTCTTATTGTATGGTTTGGAGGTTACCCCCTCGAAGTGGTATTGGAGGTTGCCCCCTCGAAGTGGAAAAGCTATTATATGAGCATATTGTCATCATTTATCTATATTTTGGTGTTCTCTCATGTTATTCTATTGTATATGTTCTGATTTATACAAGTAATATCCTTACATGTAGTAAAGAAGGAAGGCACTCGGGAAAAAGTGTGTAAGGGAAAGGTGTGCGATATAAGAGGTTGGTGTGCGTAAGAGCGGGAAGGTTTAGGGACTTAGCCATATTTTGAAGGAGTTTTCACATGAGAAACACGTGAAAATCCCAAGTAGGCATGCTGAATGGATAAGGTGTTAGCTGGAGCCTTGGAGGTCAAGAAAAGAATATTCCACTTAAGGGATATTCTTAGGATGATCATTATAGGTAGTGGAGGCATTTGTAAGCTGACATAGGAATTCGACCATAGAGGGCCACGCTTCCACTTGGCATGTGATCTGCTCATGAAGGAAATCAAGTGGTGCATCCAAATCCTATTTAAATGAGTGTTTGGGTCCAGAAATGAGGAGAGAAGAGGGTGCGAATGAAGTGCGGGGAAATGAAGGAGGGTTGTAAGTAGTGGCGAGTGCTATAGAAATGCTTGCAATAAGGGTTTTAAGCATATTAGGCATGGATTTGGGTATGAAAAAGGGTTGTAATGGGTAGAATAGTTAAGAACTCTCTCTGCAGAGTATTTTTTAAGGGTTTAAGATAATATTCCTTTATGTTTTAGTCTGTATGACCCTCACAATGTAATGAAGCCATTGTAAATGTTTATAAATCAATATATGGTGTGTGATTTTGGTTATTCATGCTCAAAAGTGTACACCTTATGTTCTTCATATTATTCTGAGTCATATCTAGTTTCATTATGTTTATTTACAATGTTCATTTCCATTTATGATGCATCTATGCACGGATCTGTTGTTTGTATCTTGTTTTTGAGTGAATGTCTATGTTTCCATTTTTGCAACTCGTTCTCCATCAATGGCAGACCGTTCTCACGAAGCTCACATAAAGGAGGGGCTTGGTGCCTGCGTGCACCTCAGGTGAGTTCTCGGTGCATGTTGGGTGATAGCTCGGCGCGTTTGGGGTAGAAAGAAGGTATATGAAGAAATGACTACAAAAAGTTAGACTAAACACAAAAGTGTGACCAAGGTATAAATAACACCTGGCAACATGCGAGCCCTGTGTCTCTACGAGATCAAAGTGTGTGTGATGGTGATGGTTAACTACCACTTGAAGTGAAGACTTAATGGGAAGTATGCAAAGATAAACTAGCCAATGTATAGGGAGTGATTAAGTCAATTAGGTTGATGGAAGGTGAACGGAAGGTTAAGACGTGCATTGTTCTTTGCCCCTAGGCATCCATAGCCCCGACGGAGATACATATGATTCTTGTCACAACATTTCTCTACTACCGGCCAAACATCTATAGCCTCGGTAGATTTTTGGAAACACCCTAGAGAGAGTCTTGAGGTGGATGTTATTTGATATATATATATATATATATATATATATATATATATATATATTTTTGCATAAAGAGGTTCTACTCTCTTGAGAACTCTCAAGGGTTAAGAATCACTAGTGGATTGATAGAGGGATGGAAATGAGTGTAGTGATGACACTTGATAGAGTGTCATAAGATACCCAAGGGTCTTCACCACAATTTAATTAAGTTTGTTAAAGTGCATGGATCTCTACGAGGACAACGATGTTTATATGTTGGAGATAATGATAGACCAAGGTCACAACGGTTGTAATAGGTACTATTGGCTTACAACATATGCGAGAAATTTGATCTAGTGTTCAAATGTATGGATTGGAAGAGGACATAAATGGATGTTATGACAAGGATGGATGATATGCAAAGGGATGTAGATGTTGGATAAAAGGAGGATGAGTGGGAAAGAAAGAACATTCATGCATAGGCGATGAATTATGTGTGTAATACTGAGTTTTAGATGTTTGGTATTTATAGAATGATTGGATTGAGTGGATGGGGTGGAAGGATCAACAAGAGGAGTGGTAGAAGTGAGTTTTGGAGTAGTGGAAGGGACATTTTTAGTGTTAGGTTTATTTACTAAGCCTAAACGTCTTGGATTTTTATAAAGGGATATGGGTTCGTGAATGCCTTCTTCGTGGATGCCTAAGCCTTTGCCTCAATGTTTCATATTAATAAACATATTTTTGGCTATAGGATATGAAGTGGATGGGGAAGATGATGTCATGTGGTCATCATGAAACTAGGGGGTTGTGATTTTTTCATCTGCTAAGAGGCCAGACTTAACAAAGGATGGGAGGTGAGATGTGTTTTTATTTTTGGTTGGTGAGGGATGTTTGGATGTACAATGAGATTTAGATGGATGATGATGTTTGGATATTGAGTGCGGTTTGGATGATGGATGATGGTTAGGGAGAGGATTGGAATGGAAATGTGGTGGATAAAGAGGTACAATGATAAGAATTCCTTGGTTAATGAGGGTTTGGACATAAGACCTAAATTATATGCAATGGTTGGTCAAATGTCCATGGGTGCGATGGAAGTCACAATAATAATGTTCCTAGTACAAAGATGGTTTGAGAAGGTTGTGATTGTGTGATTTGATTAGGGATGAATGATCATGTTGAAGGTTTTAAATGATGGAAGATGGTGGTCAAGGATTCTCCTAAAGGAGTGAAGTGGCTTGGGTTAAATAGTTTATAAGGCTTATGAAGTAAAGGTGTGGAGGCAAAGTAGGAAGTAAAGGTGTAAGATTATGTGGATTATGAGATGGTTTGGTTGATTTGGATTATATTGTTTCGACTTGTTATATGAAGGTGATGGATTAGCCTTGGGGGCTGAAGTGGATGGTTTGGTGTTAGAGGCCGATGTAGATTTGGTTGATTTGGATTGGTTGGAGTAGATGGTTTTGAGGTAGATGGTTTTATCTTAGGATTATACTATTTAGGATTAGTAGGTGAAAATGAAGGGGATGGGGTAGATTTAGATGAAGGGGATGGTTGTGATATGGGGGTCACATTAGATTTGGGTGATGTTGGGGATGAAGTAGATGAAGGTGGCATAAGAGCCTCATTAGATTGGGTAGGAAATGAGGTGGGGAGAGGATTGGGATTGGATTTGTTAGGTTTGGGAATTGGTGATTTAGGAGTTATGTTAGATGTTTTAGGATTGGGGGATGATGGATTTGAAATAGAATTAGAGGATAGGATAGTGTTAGGTTTAGGTGATGAAGGGGTTAATATAGGATTAGATGTGGATGAAGATGATGAGGTGGCATAGGAGCCACATTAGATGGTTTAGGTTTGGGGGTAGAAGGGGAGGAGGGTGACTTAGAAGTCATGGTGGATGAGATAGTATTGGGCTTAGGTGATGGAGGGGATGACATAGGCTTCAGAGGATGAATTTGATGATGGTTTAGGGGATGTGGGACTATCTAGGAGAAAGTCCATAGGATGGGATTGGGATGATGAGGATGGAGGACTAAGATGAGATGTGGGGGATGATGATTTTGGATTAAGTTGTTGTGATTTTTGTGGATATGTGAATGGGACTCAATGATAGGTTTTATGATGATTGGATTTAGGAGTTGAGATTTTGGATGGTGGTGGATTATTTGCATGATTTTTATGGGAGGAAGGTGTAGGTCATGATGATTGATAGGGGATTTTAGGTTGGAATTTGGGATGTTTGTGTGGGTTTGGGATTGGTGGCTAGATTAGCAAGGACATAAAGGAGGTCCTCTTGGTCTAGGTCAAAGTTAGTGAGGTGGTCAAAGTCGATGTAATTGGCTTTTTGGGGATAGTTGTTTATGTTGATTAGGTAGTGGTGTGGATTGGGATGATTCGGTTTGTTAAGGAGGAAGTCAATGGGGTGAGAATTTGAGATCTTAGGAAGGGGAAATTGTGGTTGGGATTGGTTAGGAGATGATGGTTTAGAAGGGGATTGGTTGATACTTGATTTAAGATTGGATATTTGTTGATTAAGATGTTGGATGGTTTTTATAATTTTAGGATCGATACGAGATGGTTGATTTGGATGGTAGGGAGAGAATTTCTTAAGGTATGATGTTAAGTTTGATATTTGTTTATTAAGGTGTTGGATAGTGTGTGGGATAAAGTGAGATGGTGGAATTTGATGGGTAGGGGATGGTGGATAGATTGGTTGTTGGATTTAGAAAAGAGGTAAGGGTTTGGATGTTCATTTAGGGGGATGTGGATTGAGGAGCAAATGTAATGGTTAGATAGGATGTGTGGGGGATTAGACTTGAATTAGAATTGTTTATTAAGGATGGTGATGAGATTAGGATTTGGATTGTGTGATTAAGGATGGATGATTATGATAATGTTTGTTTAATTAAAATTTTAATGTGATGGGATGGTTAAGGGTGTTCACAAACAAGCAACAAACATGCAACACACACCCTAACTAGTCAAGTGGGTTTACAATCAAGCTATAGCCCACTTTTAATACCACACACCGATGGTGGTGCCACAAATTGGCTCTCCACCTATGTGCAATGTGGGGTCAGCTAGTAAGTGATCTTGGGAATGTAACATCCTTGCACTATAGCTTAATATGCAGCCAAAAGGTTGCCTAGTCTAGGATGCACGAGCTCACTAGGGTGTCCCCGATATACCTCACGATACGTGGGGCCCAATTCTATGTTGCAAGGATGTTGTCTAAGGCCTGGGTTTTGGGACATGGAAGCCCCTCACTTCATGTTGCTCTTAAAACAAGCAAGCACTTAGCTAATGACAACATTTGTCCAATAATTTATATACCCGCTAAAACACGGGGTGTGTTTACATGTGTGGAGGTGAAGCCCACGATCACAAGACCCCTAGGACTATGACAAGTGTATGGATATCACTTCCACATCACATTCCCCTACAAAATAAAAATGGGAAGGCTAGCCACTTTTGATCCTCAACATCATCCTAGGACATGGGTGGAGAGCATACACATTTTCGCCTTCGGGATGAACAAGCAAAAATAATGATAAATGCAAGAAAATGGATACAAGATAAAATGATTAAAATTATGTAATGGGATCTTCAAGAGGAGGTCCTTCCAAATAAGGATTAGTAGTTTATTTCAAACCCCAATGCTCTTAGATCATTCGGGCTGTAAGACAAAGGTTAGTAGTCTTGATTTGATCAATATCCTGTAACCACAAATGTTAGGAAACTACTATTAAAATACTAAAATTGATAGAGTTTCCCCTTGTTCCCCTGCAAAAATAGAATGTTAGACTCAAGAAAAGACTTCCAAGAACCAAAATATGTTAGTTATTGTTCAAAACAAAGAGAAAAAAATGTTAATAATATAAACACGTTATTGGGTTAAACATGTTGTTTCAGTGGATCAAACACGGTGTTTTAGGACACAAACATTAAAATACTACCAAATGCGCTAATCTGTAATTCACAAAGCTAGTAACACAAAAGCACTATCACAAGGGTCAAACATTCTAAAAGATCAATAAAAGCGTTGGTACTCGAGACAAACGCACTAAAACCTGTTTAAACATCATGTTAGTATAAAAGTGCTATTACGAGGGCAAACACGCTAAATGTTCAATAAACACGTTGATTTTGTGACGAAGCGCTACTCTACGCACAAATAGAATCAGTACCCACAAAAGCACTAATACATGAGATAAAGCGCAAAAATTATCAAACATGTTGGTGCTTTCCACGAAGCGTTGATCCTACACAAACAAAGTGTCGATGTATCTAAAAGTGCTAATACGAGGAGCAAACATACTAAAGATTTACAAACGTGCCACAAGATGCACATATCACATTGAAAGGTTTCCCTACACACTTAAAATAGAAATGAGAGACAAAAGCGTTGTTTTAGGATAAAAGTGTTGTTTTAGGTCGAAAGCGTTGTTTTAAGTTACGAAACAAAACAAAACCACGAAAATTCAAAAAAATTGAGTTTCAATGTCACTAAATTTTTTTGAAATTTTGTGAGTTTGTTCTTAGTGCTAAATGCTACTAATTCCAATAAAAATTAGGGGGTAAGCCCCATAGTGGTGCATGAAAATGTAGATGTAAAAAGATATGTTAGTGCAAATGCAAACAAGAAACCAAAGTGAGTTTATTCCTAACTAACAAATCTAATACACTACCTCAGATAGAGCAAGATTGAAAGAAAAGAGAATATAATATATTTGTACTTACCTATAAGTGATGTAGACACCTAAATTCACCTTTTGTAGTCTTATTGCCAAAACACACCCAAATCACTCTTATTCTTATTAATTTTGTTATAATTAGTGATTTCCACTAATTAACTAATGTTTCTTGCCACTTTGGTCAATTAATAGGCGCTTTTTGATCACCAAATCCCTTTTGCATTCAGGTGCCACTTTATGACAAATCGTAAGCCAAAATTCTCTTCAAAACAAACAATTAGCATTTATTAGCTAATTAAGCGTATTTTTCCCTTGTTTTGGTCAATATACCCTATTATTGGCTCAAACCCTCTTCCAACCACTCAAAATCACCCCACTTTCTTCCACATGTCTCAACAAGATTCAAAAGCTTATCCTAGCCTCCTAGTTGACCCTAAGTGGTTGATTAAGGCTCCACACATCTTAATCACTTAATAATTCACTAATTGTGATTAGCAAAGCTTAATCATGATTAGTAATTCTAATCTAATTTGGGGCTTTTAGTCCCACATGCACCAAAATACAAGTTTTTCCCAAAAGGAAAACTATAAAAAGAGTTCACCTCTTACCTTAATATTTTACACCATGCTTTGATTTGCATCTCATATAATAAATATGATTTATAGCCAAGCTCAATCCTTGCCTAAAGTCTTCAATGGGGTTAGTAGATGGATATCTAAAATGACCATGTAATCATTTGGAGATGCCATTTCACCTTGTTTGGAGTAGCAACCATACCAATTTGATTGCCCTCTTAGGTCTATTTAGGCCCATGTTAGGTAATTGAACATATTAGTAGACATGTTTAGTTAGATTTTGAATTATATTCATGTTAGTTAAGCATTCCTTTAAGTTTCTATCTTAATGTTACATTCCTAGACTTAGAACCTTGACTAAAGGTGGCAATGGTGTTATCCTTCCTTAGTTAGTCATGCAATTTAATTTGTAGAGTTTAGGGTGCTTTCATTTGGCATGCCCGAGTGGGACAAATCTATTGCGATGTTTAAGTTTAGGTGAATCTATCCAAGTAATTAAAGAGGTGCACAAAGGCATCTGTGGAGCTCATACTAATGGGATTATATTGCAAAGAAAATACTCAGAGTAGGCTACTATTGGCCTACCATGGAGCATGATTATTGTAACCATGTGAAGAAGTGTGTGGATTTTGTCAAAATTATGACAACTTGATACATGCGCTGGAGAAATCCTTGCAGCCTGTCACAACCCCTTGGTTGTTCTCAAAGTGGGGTCTCGATCTAATAGGGAAAATTAACCCTATCTCTTTAGATGGTCATAAATTCATCATTACTGCAATTGAATACTTTACGAAATGGGTAGAGGTTGTTCCTCTCACCTATGTTGAAGGTGCCCAAATCTCTAAATTTATCATGAACCATATCATTTGTCAATACGATATCTCTTCGGCTATTATCACTGATAATGGTCATCCATTTAAGAATAAGATAGTGTAAGCAATCTATAAACACTTTCAAATCTCCCTTAATTTCTTGACCCCCTATTACCCTCAAGGTAATGGGAAAGCCGAGGCTTCCAATAAAACCCTAATTCACATTATGGAGAAGATGGTGAACAAGATAGGTTGTGACTGGAATCTACAAATTCACCTTGCCCTCTGGGCATTCAAAACTTCTATCTGCACCCCCACATGTGTCACTCCATACTCCTTTGTATTCGGCATGGAAGTCATATTGCCTTTAGATATCGAGATCCCTTCTTTGCGTATTGAGCTAAGGGACTACCTAAATGAAGAGAGGACTACAAAAAAATTCTACTAAAAAAGTTAGAGCTATTAGATAAGAAAAGGCTTCAGGCTCTCAATCACCTTAAAGTGTATCAGGATCAAGTGCGGTGAAGCTACAATAAAAGAGTCATACCTCATCAATTTGAGGTAGGGGACTTGGTGTTAAAAGAGAATCAAAAGAACACCAATAAGGATTGTGAGAAGAAAGGGAAATTTGAACGCAATTGGATATGACCATATGTTTTGGTTACCAAGTTCGGTTCAGGTGCCTATAAGCTAGCCCATTCAGATGGCCAAGAGCTTCGAGAACCCATGAACATAATGCATCTTAAGTGATTTTATGCTTAAGTATGGGGTCTCTAGAATATCATAAAAACAAAAAGTATAAAAATAGAAAAAGAAAAAGAGAAATAAACAAGTGCATACAATAGTGAAAACCATGAAATGGTGGCACTTTGGACAAGTCCTTTGGTGAAAACTAGTTTCGGTGCCAAGGAGGGTCCGTTGTTCACAAGCATTTCAGGTTTAGGAGTACAACAACTTTGTCCTAAGTTGGTCTTTACCTTCGTCGAGTCCCTTGTGAGCCTATCCCTCTTTGCCCTGATCCGGCTAATCCAACCTTTTGAATGTAGAGAATTTAACTTTGAATGAACCCATATCACATTGGGGTAACTTCATAGTGTCACTTTTGGCATATACCACGTGGCATTCTGCCCTTGTACATCCCATCTAACGCTGGGGGCATCCACGTTTCTTCATTTCCTTACATGTTTGCTTGGAAAACTGTTTAGAAAATGTCAAAAACATTCGTATAACTTTTGAAAACCCCAAAACATATAGATATGTTCCTTGAAAAAATCAAAACATTCAAATACGTTTCATAGAAAACTCCAAAACAATAGAAAATTGTCTTAGAGATAATACTCAAAAACAACGAAAAACATCCCAAAATTGTCCCACAAAAACAAAGTAGTAGTTTGCTTACTTTTAGTTGTTGGTTTGTATGGTTTTTAGTTGCATTACTTTTTCATATTGTGTACTTTAAATTGGATTCACTTACTTACTTAGATTGAATGTTATTTTAGTCTGTGTTACATTGCATTGAGTTCATTTTATTTTGCATACTTGTAAATAAATGTGTTGCTTTGATTAGATTTTTTAAACTCGTGCTTGTTAGTTGTTTACTTGTACATTGTGTTATCACTTCATCATCATATCACATAAGCTCATCACATTTATACATCATATATCAATAAATGTTAAGTCTACATCACACATGTATGCTAAAGCTAATCATCAAGTACCGTATCATCAATGGGGCAAGAGGGGTTTAGCATGATCATAAATCTATCCCCCCCACACCATTATAAAAAATAAAAACATGTTTTACTCAAAGTATCTCATCAACATGCAATATGATACAAGTTAAGGCTATCTCATAAATCTAACATGTGATATAATTATAAAGAAACATATCAAGCATGATATCTCATAAAAAACATGTGGTACATCAGTAATCCATCTATCATCATACATAATCAAAAATATAATTGTCCATGTACAAAAAATGGTATGTCTCAAAAATACATCTGATATAATGAGCCATCATGGGCATCTATACAAAAAGTGCCTTCATCATGAGGCATAATAAAAAAAAATACATATACATCCATACAAAAGTATGCCTTCATATCGAGGTGATACACCAAAAAATACATCTAGTACATCAATAAGAGAGTCAACCACGACTCTCACCCTCTTCGGGCCTGCTGGTCGGGTCCACCACTAGGCGGAGGCAAATGAGGTGTTGGGCATGTAGAAGGTGTTACGCCATACTTTGCTGACCCATGCTACTCTGAAGCCTATTGTCCTGAAGGACCTTATACAGATAGCGTTGATCGTGATGGCTATGGGATCTAGATCGGGACGTGCGGCCTATTATCTAACTATACTTAGGAGCTCTCTGCTCGGCCAGAACGACCACGTAGTATTGCATCCTATAATATGTGGCCTCACCTACTACAATAGCACTATTCCCAATCATTAGTTGTACCCTGAAAGTGTGCCTACACTGTGCCAAGCATATCACGATCCAATCTCATGCTAGCTAGCTCTATCTCTCTCGGTCTGGGTCTATGGGCTATGTCTTGCTATATCTTTATCCCTCTCTTCTGTACAACTATAAACTATTTTCTATCACACTGGTCTCTCACTCTGTCAAGGCCTGTAATCTCTCTGTCTGGCTTGGTCTCGCTCTATCATGAGTTGATCCCCATCTGCGATGGCTTGGTCTCTCTCTGTAACAACTTGATCCCTCTCAATTGCCATATGGAGTTATAGAGTTGTCATCTATTGTAACTATTGTTGTAAGGCAACCACCTGCCACCCGGCTTTGTATATCATGTATATCTAGAATATCCTCCTCCATGTCCTCACCACCCCTGCCATCTCCTCCACCTCTTGGTGGGTGTGTCATGGACTCATGTTGGGGGTGATGGAAGTGCTGCAATGGTGCATGTAATGGAACCACATGTGGCTACACCACTACCTGTTGTTATACTAAGACATGCTGTTTGTTGTACTAACACCTCATGCACCTGGTACCCCTATATTGGTCCCCCGCATGTGGACCTACCTATTTACTGTGCTTTTGGATTTGGGCCCTGTCCCCCTGCGATGCTAGCATCTAATACCTCATGTGGTATAGTCAATCTACGTGGCAAGCATTATCACATACCATGCTGCATAATCTGGGGTAGTCCCTGGATCAGCTATCTGATCCTGTTGTACCCAAGGTTGTGGAACCACTGTAGAAATATCGTGCGATCTTGGCCCTTAACGATCTAGGGCCCCATGTGGAAGACCTCTCTGTATATGCGTGTACCACATCTCATCACCAGAATCCCCTGGATGAGACCAAACTGATGCTGGACCCTATCCACTTTGTACCACTCTAGGATATAGCTCATGCTCCCAATAATGAAATGGTCCACTATAACTATACTCAACTCGACTACATCCTGAGGCCACTGGTATAACCTATATGGCCATCATGTGATCATATGGGGTTGTAACTCATCAAAAATCTTTCTTGTAATAGTTTGTGTCCCCCTGTGGCTACAAATATCATCTCGTATGGAACCCAACCCATGATGGAAGGCTCTCCAATAACTCGAGCTCTCAAAGCTCCTGTAGGGTGGCCTATCGCAATGTGATCCAAGCCCATATTGTAACAAAGTAGCAGGACCCACTAACCTCTGTCCATGATAAGCTATCAAGTGTAAATCAAAATATAAATGAGCCAAGTATACACTAACCCCAATAGTACACCTCTCCCTGAAGCAAGGCCGTGAATCACTCCAATGAGACCCAGAGGGAATCATGCACACCAATATCTTGTCAGAAAAAAAATGCCACTTTGACAAGAGCTAATAAATATACATGGACCCGTCCTAGTTGTGGATCGCCATGCACCTCCTAATAAAAAATGTCATACCCTGGGGTATATCTATCACTCAAATATCATGGTTGTATATCACTCAATCCGGTCCTGGCGACCATCATATGTAATCAAGCGACCTGAATAGGAACTCGTAGGATCTGCCAAACATCCTCCAATGTAATACTCATCTCACTAGTAGGCGGAGGCAATGAAGGTTGACTCTCACTCGCCATCTCTAGCTAAGGTTGTGAGTAGGTTGTGATCTAAGGTAATTCATGGCATATGAGCTATATAAGATAAACATGTCACCTCAAGGTAATCTCAAAAAAATCTTGTCGCATTGGCTAAACGTTGCCTCGTAGGCTCGGAGTCCCCTGTCGCTCGCTCCCATCACTAACATGTCCAAGTCCGCTTGTGGAACTAATTAGGTCATTTATTATGATCTTATTCTTCTATTCTACCATTTAATTTTTCTAAGTCTAGTCTATCACATTATTCTTCTATTCTATCATTAAATTCTTCTATAATTCATCTATTTCTTCCACCTAGGGTTTTCTAAAACCTTAGTTTTCTCCTAAAAGCAATTTAAAATTGACTTTTTGTGCATGTAAGTGCACCCACAGTGCGCACCCCCTCATGCATGGGTGCATTTTCCCCCGGCAGGGCACATTTTCTCTTGCATGGGCACCTTTTTCTCAGCATGGGCACATTTCCTCCTTTCTCCTCATTTCCCTAGGTGTGTAGGTGCACTCTTCTTTGTGTAGGCACATTCCCTTGTGCACTGGCACATGCGTGCTCATGCTCTAAAAAAAAAAAACCAAAAAGACAAGCTAAAGAGGTAATAAATGACATAGGTGCATTTCTAAAGGCATAGGTGCATATGTGCCCATGCATTCATTTCATTTGCATAAGTTGCATTCTCTTTGCATCGGCGCATAAGTGCCCCACATAACTAAAAAATTTAACATGCTAAAAACAACACAATGCATAGGCACACTAGGTTGTGCATAGGCACATATGCACCCATGCAACCACCAACGTAGGTGCACCCCCCCTTTTGCCCTAATTTTTCCTAAAAATGTGCATTTTAACAAAAAAAATTAAATAATTTGCATAACCAGGGTAAAAAGAGAGGCTTTTGTATACTATGGTCCATCCATTGGGAGCCTCATGTAGTCCTCATGTGGTCCACATGATGTCTCCGATTCGATGCCCTCGCCATTTCCTCTCATAGGTCAGAGCTCCAATTGGTGGTAAAAATGGTAGGTGAATGTGGTAAATAAACTTGCCGCGATGGATTTTATACCCATTTGTAGCACCCATGACGTGTTTCTCACCCCTAAAGTGCCTTGAAACCACTATATTTCTTCTAAAATTCTTCTAACACTTGATGTAGTGATTATTTTAAATAAATAATTATTTTTGGCACGTTTTCACTACGTTGGGGCATATTTTTGCTTCTCGGCGGCCTTTTCTACTACCTAGGGCATATTTTTGCCTTACGGTCACTTTTAACATTGTCTCACGACTTCGTTATTTCTTCTATAATATTTTCTTCTGTAAAAAAAATTCTAAAAAAAACCAAAAAATTTCAAAATTGGTAAAAATCATTAAAAATCCAAAAAATTGTAAAAAAATTTTTTGCAAAAATTGGTAAACAACATGGTCATATAGTTGAAGCATGTATCACTGACATTATCCTTAAACATCAAAATATGTCCTACAAAAACATCTTTCTACGGTTCTTACTTGTTTGGTCTTAAACGACTTGTGGATCATCGTGATCTACCTCCATTAACAAAAGCTAGGTTGCATATTATGTTGGTACTCCCATGCAACATGAGTTGTCAGAGACTATGTCATAGTGCACGAATATTTTCCATGGGACTACTTATGTCCTCCGTTATTCCCCTCGCATGTATCCTTTGCTTGGGGCACCATTTTTAACCCTTATCGTTACAACACGAACATTTGGGAACTGACTTGATAACAAAAACATTGGTGCAACTATCTTGAACGTTGTTTGTTTGAGTATGTGTGAGTACAGTTTCTCTATTAGGTAATGGTTTACTTCTCTTGTTGCATTGCATTATGTATGTTAGTTGAGTTAAGCATCATTTTACTTTTGTATTGCATTGCATTATGTATGTTGCATGGAGTTACGAAGAATGAACAAATGTTAGTAATTTAGCTTTTCATGTTATCTTACACTTTTGTTTATTTCAATAAAGGTCGATGATGTAGACCTAGGGGAAAAATGATATAACAAAGTTGCTTATTGAAAGGTTGGATGCAAAGATTGGGCTTGTCCTATATTCTCCATTATCATTTCTTCTCCATTATCATTTATTACCACTACTAATTTTTCTTCTAAATCACCTGGGGAAATAAACAACCATGTTTATCCCTATTCTTATTCCTTCTAAATAACCAAGGGTTTGTGCCCGTTCTATCCTATTTCTTCTATCCATTTCAATCATATTTTTGATCGTCGATTGACTTCTTCTATCACCCCATCGACACTCGAGGGGGCATCCTTCATTCTACTAATTTTTCTTCAAAAATTTACTTGTTTATGCTTATCTACTATATTTGAAGTGAAGTCACTTACTTCACCTCAAACAGGGCAAATGTAGACACCTAAATTCTATTTTTTGCAATCTTATTGCCAAAACACACACAAATCACTCTCATTCTTATCAATTTCATTATAATTAGTGATTTTCGCTAATTAACTAACGTTTCTTGCCACTTTGGTCAATTAACAAGTGCTTTGTTGATCACCAAATCCCTTTCGCATTCAAGATGCCACTTTATGATGAATTATAAGCCAAAATCCTCTTCAAAACAGACAATTAGCATTTATTAGCTAATTAAGCCTATTTTGCCCTTGTTTTGGTCAATATACCCTATTATTGGCTCAAACCCCTCTTCAACCACTCAAAATCACCCCACTTTCCTCCACAACGTCTCAAGCAAGATTCAAAAGCTTATCCTAGCCTCCTAGTTGACCCTAAGTGGTTGATTAAGGCTCCACACATCTTAATCACTTGATAATTCACTAATTGTGATTAGTAAAAAGCTTAATCATGATTAGCAATTCTAATCTAATTTGGGGCTTTTAGTCCCACATGCACCAAAATACAAGTTTTTCCAAAAGGAAAACTATAAAAAGAGTTCACCTCTTACCTTAATATTTTACACCATGCTTTGATTTGCATCTCATATAATAAATATGATTTATAGCCAAGCTCAATCCTTGCCTAAAGCCTTCAACAAGGTTAGTAGATGGATATCCAAAATGACCATGTAGTCATTTGGAGAGGCCATTTCACCTTGTTTGGAGTAGCAACCATACCAATTTGATTGCCCTCTTAGGTCTATTTAGGCCCATGTTAGGTAATTGAACATATTAGTAGGCATGTTTAGTTAGATTTTGAATTATATTCATGTTAGTTAAGCATTCCTTTAAGCTTCTATCTTAATGTTACATTCCTAGACTTAGAGCCTTGACTAGAGGTGGCAATGGTGTTAGCCTTCCTTAGTTATTCATGCAATTTGCTTTGTAGAGTTTAGGGTGCTTTTATTTGGCATGCTCGGTGGGACAAATCATTGCGATGTTTAAGTTTGGACGAATCTATCCAAGCAATTAAAGATGTGCACAGAGGCATATGCAGGGCTCATACCCATGGGATCATATTTACAAAGAAAATACTCAGAGTAGACTATTATTGGCCTACCATGGAGCATGACTGTTGTAACCATGTGAAGAAGTGCGTGGATTTTCAAAAGTGCGCCAACTTGATACATGCGCCGATGTAATCCTTGCAGGTCGTCACAACCCCTTGGCCGTTCTCAAAGTGGGGTCTTGATCTAATAGGGAAACTTAACCCTATCTCTTCAAATGGTCATAAATTCATCATTACTCGTAACTAAATACTTTACGAAATGGGTAGAGGTTGTTCCTCTCACCTATGTTGAAGGTGCCCAAATCTCTAAATTTATCATGAACCATATCATTTGTCGATACGGTATCCCTTCGGCTATTATCATTGATAATGGTAAGCCATTTAAGAATAAAACAATGAAAGCACTCTACAAACGCTTTCAAATCTCCTTATTTCTCGACCCCTATTACCCTCAAGGTAATGGGTAAGCCGGGGTCCAATAAAACCCTAATTCACATTATGGAGAAGATGGTGAACAAGATAGGTCATGATAGAATCTACAAATTCACCCTGCCCTATGGGCATTCAAAACTTCTAGCCACATCCCCATAGGTGCCACTCCATACTCCTTAGTATTTGGCACATAAGTGTACTACCTTTAGAGACATCGAGATCCTTGCTTTGTGTATTGAGCTAATGGACTACTTGAATAAAGATGAGGACTAGATAGTGTTGAGTTATGGAGCTCAATTACTTCAGATTAACATGTTATATTAAACTTGTAGGAAATCATAGTAACCGACATCAGTTATGGAGGGACTAACATCGGTCACCTATGACCAGCGTTAGTTAGGAAAGGAGAAACCAACATCGGTTAGGGCTAACCGACGTTAGTTACCTATGTGTGGGTGTTTTATTTAACTCATGAGAATTAGATCTATTTTTAATATTAAAGCAAATCTATTGATTGTAATTATATGGCTAAGTGCCCTAAGTTTGTATATGCCTATATAAGCATGAAAGTTAGGTTTATAAGAGAGGATTGTAAGAATTGATGATTATTGTGAGAATAATTGTGAGAGAGAGAATTCTTGGAGAAGAAGGAAAAGCTTGAGAGAAAGAAAATATTGTACATCTGAGAGGTGTGGAAGATTGTAAATCTTCATTGTATATCTTTAAAAGCTTTGGATAATAGATTGGCTTGTTTCTTGGTGGATGTAGCTCACACATTGGGTGAACCCGTTAAATCTGGTGTTGATTTATATCTCTTGTTTTGTATATTTCTTTTGATAGAATATTCACATTTTTATTGCATGTATGCTTAGATATGATTTATTATCTGTACAACCTTGTGCTAACCCTAACAACTAGTATTAGAGCTTTGTTTGAGGGTTTTGTGTGTTGAAATATTTACTCATAGAGGGTTTTTGATTGAGTGGGAGCTACAACAATGAGAAGAAAACAAATACAAGGTAGAGAAGTTTGATGACCGAAATTATCAATTATGGAAGATGTAGATTGAAGATTATCTATATCAAAGAGATTTGTACTTACCGTTGGATGAAAAGTCTAGACCTACGAAGATGACTGATGAAGAATGGAAGATTCTTGACAGAAAGGCTTTGGGATCTATAAGATTGAGCCTGACAACATCCGTGGCTTCCAATATTACAGAAGTGACTTCTACGATAGAGTTAATGAAATCTCTTGCTAATTTATATGAAAAACCTAGTGCTTTAAATAAAGTTTATTTGATGAAGAAATTATTTAGTTCTAAGATGCATGAAGGTGGATCTGCATCTAGTCATTTGAATGATTCCCGATCTATTATAAATCAGTTAAAATCGGTTGATATTCCATTTGATGATGAAGTGAAAACACTTTTATTCTTATGTTCTTTTCCTGATAGTTGGGATAACTTGGTAATGGCTATTAGTAATACAACATCTGCTAATAATATTTTGAAGTTTGATGATGTGGTTAGTATAATCTTTAATGAAGAAATTCATAGGAAAAGTACAGAGGAATCATCATCTGTGAATGCTTTGAATGTAGAAAAAAAGGTAACCAAAAGGAGAGATCTAAGAGTAAGAATAATGAAAAATCAAATTTAAGGGATTGCATATCTAAATCCAGAGGTAAGGGAATTACCTATTGGAAATGTGGAAAGAAATGATATGCAAAGAAAGATCGTTAGTCAAATGATAAAGAGAACCAACACCCAGAAAAAGGTAAAGAGTCAAATAAAGAAGCAAATATTACAGCAGAGGTAATGCAAGATGCTCTTATTCTTTCTTTGGATAATAGAATATAATCATAGGTTTTAGATTCATGAGCTTCTTTTCATGCAACCCATAATAAGGGTTATTTTAGAAATTATGTCCAGGGAAATTTTGGGCATGTTTATTTGGGTGATGATGAACCTTGTAGTATTATTGGTAAAGGGAAGTTCATCTAAAATTGTAGAATGGAAATACATGGGTATTGAAAGATGTGAGGCATGTGCCAAGCCTCAAGAGGAATCTTATTTCTGTAGGGCAACTAGGTGAATTTGGTTGCATGGTTAGATTCACAAGACTCTTGGAAAGTCACCAAAGGGTTCTTTTGTTGTGGCAAGAGGTAAGAAGGTAGGAACATTATATTTATCTACCTGTGTTATTGATTCCTTTTTTATGTTATCTACTTCAGATTCAAATGCATGCATGTGACATAATCGGTTGGGCCATATGAGTCAAAAATGAATGCAAATCTTAAAGGCTAAGGGTAAGTTATCATATTTGAAAGATTTAGATCTTGATTTCTGTGATCATTGTATCTTTGGAAAATAAAAGAGGGTGAGATTTCTCAAAGTTGGGGTAACTAAGAAGGATAAAAATTGGAGCTTGTACACTCAGATGTGTGGGGACTAGCCCAGGTAGCTTCTCATGGAGGATCTCAGTATTATGTTACTTTTATTGATGATGCTACAAGAAAGGTATGAGTTTATTGTATTAAACATAAATATGATGTTTTTGAGACTTTTAAAAGATGGAAAGCCCTTGTTGATAATGAATCAAATTCAAAGTTAAAGTGCCTTAGATTTGACAATGGTGGTGAATATTGTAGCAAGACTTTCAATGATTATTGTTCAATGAATGGAATACATAGAGAAAGGACGGTTCAAGAACACCACAAGAGAATGGTGTTGTAGAAAGAATGAATAAGACAATCATGGAATGTGTTAGAAGTATGAGGATACATGTTGGATTGCCCTTGTAGTTTTGGGAAGAAGCAGTTGATACAATAGTTTATTTGATTAACCGTGGGCCTTCAAGTTCACTAGATGGAGGAATACCAGAGGAAGCTTGGACCGGAAAAGAGGTAGATCTTTCTTTTCTTAAATTTTTTGGTTCAGAAGCTTTTGTGCATATTGATAAGGAAAATAGGAAAAAGTTGGATGTAAAATCCAAGAGATGCACTTTCATTGGTTATGGATCTGGTGATTTCAGATTTTGTTTTTGGGATTTAGAGAATTCTAAAATTATTAGAGTCGTGACATTGAATGAAATGAAAAGAGAATGTACAGGGATCAAATTTTGGTACCCAAGGACGAACTAGTTGAGAATTTTGTGAATGAAAATGAACTCTTAATTTCAAAAGTCATACTTACAGGGTTACATAGTAATCGGTGTCGGTTGACCCCTAACCGACATCGGTCAACTTAACCCATATTGGTTACTGAAGATTCAAACTAACATCGGTTAACATAATCGACGTCGTTACAAGTGACCGATGTGTCGGTCATTGTCGAATTAGAAACAAATGTCAGGAGGTCAGAATGAGCCTTGATACCGCAAACTCTGTGAGAAGGTCATAAAGGGTAAGTAAACCTCCATAAAGATTTACACTTTTTCTATCTTATTTATTATTGACTAATAATGGTGAACCTAAAAGTTTTGAAGAAATAATGCATGATAAGACCCATGTGCGGTGGGATCATGACATGGATGAGGAGATGAACTCCTTGGAATGAAACCAAACTTGAGATTTAATTAATTAAGTTTCCGTAAGGTAAGAGGGCATTATCAGAATAAATGGGTTTATATGATCAAGGAAGAAGAGGGTGGACAAAAAGATACAAGGAAAGACTTGTAGTAAAGGGATTTGCACAGAAAACAAGTATTGAATTTGGTGAAATATTTTCTCCTGTTGTTAAAATGACTTCCATACGTATTATTGATTATAGTTAGCAGTACATGATTTGCATTTAGAGCAACTAGATGTGAAGACATCTTTCCTTCATGGTGATTTGGATGAAGAGATTTATATGCAACAACCACTTGGGTATGAAGTCAAGGGTAAGGAGAAATTAGTGTGCAAGTTGAAAAAGAGTCTATATGGGCTCAAACAAGCTCCAAGGAAATGGTACATGAGGTTTGATAGTTTCATGCATGAGCATGGTTATTTGAGATGTGAATCTAACCATTGTGTTTATTTCAAGAAGCTTGAAAATGGGAGCTATATTATTTTGTTACTGTATGTGGATGATATGCTTATTATAGGATCTAGTATGCAGGACATTAGTGAGCTTAAGGGAAAGCTAGCTCACACATTTTCTATGAAGGATTTAAGAGCTGCAAAAAGAATCCTTGACATGCAAATACATAAGAGACATGAAGAAAAAGAAATTGTATTTGTCTCAGGAGGCTTATATCAATAAGGTGTTAGAAAGGTTTAACATGCAAGATTCAAAACCGGTGAGTACACCTATGGCTGGACACTTCAAATTGAGCAAAGATTAGTGTCCTTCATCACATGAGGAGGTCAAATACATGACACAAGTACCATATGCTTTAGCAGTTGGGAGTCTCATGTATGTTATGGTTTGTACAGACCAAACATTGCACAGGCAGTGGGAGTTGTGAGTAGATTTATGTCTAATCTAGGTAAAGAGCATTGGAAAGTAGTCTAATGGATTCTCGGTATTTAAGAGGGACATATAACATGCAGTTATGCTATGGAGGTTCGGATATTTTTTATGTGGCTATGTTGATTCAGATATGGATGAAGATTTGGATGGTAGAAGGAGCACTACTAGATATATTTTCACAGTAGGTGGGACGATAGTTAGTTAGATATCAAGATTGCAGAAGGTGGTGGCTTTGTCTACTATAGAGGCAAAGTATGTTGCAGCTACAGAGGCTAGCAAAGAGATGATATGGATGAATAAGTTCATGGAAGAGTTGGGAAGGAGCAAGATGATTGCAAATTGTTCAGTGACAGTCAGAGTGTAATTCATTTGGCAAAGAACTCAACGTTTCATTCTAGAACGAAACACATTCAATTGAGGTATCACTTCATATGGCAAGTATTGGAGGATGGACAATTGAAACTGGAGAAGATTCATATGAGTGAAAACCCTACGGATATGCTAACAAAGCCATTAGAAAAAGAGAAGTTGGAGCTACACTCCACTTCTATTGGTCTTCGAGTTTGAGACTTGAAGAGGAAGAAACAAAGCTAAGGAAAGGATCCAAGAATGACGTTGTATATGTATAGTGCAAGTAATTCATCTCCAAGTGAGAGATTGTTGAGTTGTGGAGCTCAATTACTTCAAATTAACATGTTATATTAAACTTGCAGGAAAGCACAGTAACCGACATCGGTTATGGAGGGATGAACATCGGCATCGGTGCAAGGAGGAATTGATATTATCGGTTAGGGCTAACTGCATCAATTACCTCTGCGTGGGTGTTTTATTTAACTCATGGGAATTAGATCTATTTTTAGTATTAAAACATATCTATTGATTATAATTGCATGCTAAGTGCCCTAAGTTTGTATATGCCTATATAAACATGAAAGTTAGGGTTTAGAAGAGAGGATTGTAAGAATTGATTATTATTGTGAGAATAATTGTGTGAGAGAGAATTCTTGGAGAAGAAGGAGAAGCTTGAGAGAAAGAAAGTATTGTACATCTGAGAGGTGTGGAAGATTGTAAATCTTCATTGTATATTTTTGAAAGCTTTGGATAATAGATTGACTTGTTTCTTGGTGGATGTAGCCCACACTGGGTGAACCACGTTAAATTTGGTGTTGATTTATATCTCTTGTTTTGTATATTTCTTCTAGTAGAATATCCTGCTTTTATTACATGTATGCTTAGATATGATATATTATCTATACAACCTTGTGCTAACCCCAACACGAGTAGCTTGACTGGTAGAGTTAGAGCTATTAGACGAGAAAATGATTCACACTCTCAATCACCTTAAAATGTATCGAGATTGAGTGCGATGAAGCTACAATAAAAGAGTCATACCTCATTAATTTGAGGTAGGGGACTTTGTGTTAAAAGAAAATCAAAAGAACACCAATAAGGATAAATCTCTAGAATTAGAGAATTCTAGATTTTAGGAGAAATCTCTATTGATTAAAAAATAATGGAATAGTGCACATTTATTTGAATATTTGAAAATGAGAGGGAAGAATAGAGAGGCTTCTAGAAATAGAAGTCTCTAGATTTAAAGGTGTGAGGATGTGATTAGATTAGGATCATATTAGGTTAAATAAATATGATTAAGGATATGCTTTGATGGAAATGCTAGGTGTAAGGATCGTAGGGTAGGTGGTAGGTGGTATGTAGGAATATTAAATTCCTAGAAAATGTTAATATGGATTATAATAGGATAATAACATATAATAATGAAATAAAAATGATTAAGGATGAAATGAGATAAATGATAAATGATAAAAGGGTAAATGTGATAAAATAGATTTTTAATGGGATAAATGATAAAACATAATATTTAGATAAATGAAGAAATATTAGAATAAAAGGATCAATGATAAAATTAATAATAATTAATTTTGCAATTAATTATTATATGGATTTAGATGATGTTGGGATGGATTAATTGTAATTGATGATGTCGACATTTTTAAATGTCTATAGATATTGTATGATTATTGTTGGAAGTTAATTAATTAGAATAAACCCCTCTAACGAACCTTACATCCTTTTTAGTTGTGTATTCTATAACAAATCTATTAATCTTAAAAATTATATTGATAGTGAACTCATTTTACAAATTAGACGCTTTAACCTCCAACAATTACATTAGTAAAAAAGTAATTTGTTTTTCAATATCTACTATAGAAATAGATCAAAAGCATATGTGTTCATGCAATTCAGTTGTTAAAGCTTTTCAGTTACAATAAGGAGGTCACAAGTTTAAATCAATAGTGAAATTTCACATGAGAATGTATTTGAAAAACACATTATGTTTTTCAAAAAAATTATGAGTGATTTGTTGCACATGTTTTTCAAAATGTTTCTAACTAATTTGTTTCAGTTCATAGTCCCATTTAGTCTCTGAACGTTATTAAAATCTTTCATTGTACCCTTGGGAGAGCTCGCACATTCCATGGTTATTCATATACCTAATCCATAGGCGTTTGATTCCCGAGTTGAGTTTCTCCAGTCTCCAATGCAATGGAGGCGTCCGCCTGTTTTCGACATTCTGCTGCCACTTCAGCCAGAACAGACCGTACCCTCCTTCATACCAAGAAAGTACCAAACTCAACGCTCCACCAAGCCAGATTATCTTACAACATACCCTTAAAAACAGATCTCTCCCTAAATTTAATAGGTGCCAACAGCTGGTCACTCAGAACTGCGTTAAACTCTGAAAAAGAAGAAGAATTGAAGCGAGAGTGCAACTGAATTCGCCTTTGATCCCGCCAACTGACCATTGGGGCACATGGACCGCCCTTCTCTCAGTTGGGGCATTTGGAATCTGGTACAAATCCTCATCCTAAATGGAATTATAAATATTTAACGCGTTTACAATGTTTGGGCATCTTATATGTAGCTGTTTGGCATATCTTTCCTGTCTAAAATATAGATGTGTGCATAAGCCATCATACAAATGCACTGCTTCATTTATGCATAGGTAGAAATTCAGTGTTTACAGGCTTCCAAACTTACAATCTAAGTATTGTCTAAACAGTTTGATGACAGCCATCAGTCTTCTTTCCCTTCCTCACCAGGGATCAACCTCAATTACATCCTGGTCTTCAAATGGTTTAGGAAAGTGTGGCGTAAAATATTTCGTCAAAGATTTGCATAAGTACCAAATCCAAATATTCTGCCAACATTATAATTATTTCTTCGAGGGATTTCATCTTGAACTATATCCTCAGAAACCCATCGTTGATTCCGATGGAGCAAATAGCTTCCTCTAGCATTAGGTTGTATACCTGCAGCTAACAAATTTGTAGCTACATCGAATGCAATTTTGCGCCCAAATGTGTTCTTAGGGTCTAACATCATGCGTTTGGTTATTTTTTCCTGGCCTGCTCCATCCAGATTCTCGAAATCCCAGAATCACGTGAACATGTTGTGGATCCAAATGCGTAGTTGGGGGTTACCGATCTTTTCCTTCACAAAGGAGCCATTTCATCACCTTTCACCGTGGCTGCTCATTTCCTTTTGACAATTATCAGCAGGTAGATGAACCCAGGTCCCATTTTACCTTTTACTATGGCCTCCACTGTGCCCGCCAGGAAAATTCCCCCGTTCCTTCTGAGCATGACATATACCAACAGTGTGTAAGGAGCTCAGCCAAAACAACCAGTGTATTATTGCCTTTTTAATACATAGAATTTATCATCAATGCATAGAGAAAGCATTGAATTTACTGTTAATTCATGTATATTTTGGCAATTCTAATTATATGAAAAATTGGTCAATATGTTTATTTTTAAATCTGCCAAATGGCGAATCTAATTTTTGAAAATTTTATGAAAAATTCGTCAATTGGTGAAAATAGCCCATAAAATACCTGCTCCAAACCCTAAACCTTAATCGCTGGAACTCTAAACTCTAGCATTATTGACTTAGAGAATTAATTCTTGCTTGGATTGTAATGGAAGGTCGGAGAAGACGAAGGTGGGAAGTGTTCTGAGCGGGGCATTGGTGAGCATACTGGTGGCACTGGCAGCCAGCAATTTGGGGCTAGTGGCATACGAGGCTCCTGCATACCATGTTGTTAATCGATATTTACTTCCGTTGGCAGTGCCACTGTTGCTGTACAGTGCTGACCTGCGTCGAGTCATGGCTTCCACCGGTCGTTTATTGATAGCATTTTGTCTTGGATCAGGTGATCTTATCATTGGTTTCAATAGTATTCGACATAATGTTTTTGAGTTGCAATTGCATATTTTGTAGCGAATAAATTTGTCTTAATTGTGGAAGTGATTATGCTGTGCCTTTGCATTATTCTATGAATAAGAACTACCAGGTTTATCGAATGTAAAAATATTGAATAGTCATATTCAATTTAAAACAAATACGTGTAATTGTAACATTCTGAGCATTTCTGATGAAAGTTTTTATTTATTCTCATGTTAACTTTGTGTTGTGTGTAACATAATTGTATGATCATTACTCAAATAACAAATACACGAGGCAAGGCAAGGATGCATGACAATATCACCTAAATTTAATGTATGGGGTGGTTATTGTGTCGTATATTTTTTCTATTTTCATATATATTTATAACACATTATTGTTAAGATTTTTTTGATTGAAAAGCTGGGTTATATCACTTAAAAACAAAATGAATAATTACATCTTATGATTCAAATAAATTGGGTGGAAAGGAAATACATCCTATAGAAATTATCGAGCCTACACGTGAGAAAATCTAGTCAAATCAGACAAAATATCATATTGGGCACCCACCCCTGAAACGGTGTGCTAAACAATAATAAAAAAACATAAGAAAACTGTCAAGTTTCCAAGGGACAGCACAAAAAGCTATAAACTCATATCATTGAAAAAAAAAAACAAATTATGGTTCTCTACTGTAATGGCATCTGAATGCAATGCAGTGCCTAATGATAATTTTCCGTGGGGCACGTGATGGAAGCCCTTGCCTCCTTTAATAGTCAGCCCATAGAAAATCTCTCAGAAGCTTCTCTAACCTGTTGTAGGCTGCAATATAGGGAAGCCGACATGAGTAGTAAACATGGGCAGCAGAAAGCAATTTAGAGAAAACCTTGTACTTACCTGCAAGGGTAAGGGCTTTGGTGATATAGTAAAATATTTCCTTCTTACCCTATTGCTACATAGTTCCACAGTTTTGAGGTAGAGGCTTGGAAGGCAAAAGAGATACAAATAATTTGGACATTTCTCCACTGTGAACCCATTTCCATCCTAATCTATCAAACCAAGCAGAGATAGGATTAAATGATTATTTATAAAATTGAGTCTTGCCCCATTGAACACCTGAGCCTGATGCAAGGGAAAAAAATCCTATGGATTCCATGACATTTAAGACAAAGTCTTCCTCCTTTGCAAGAGTGAGAAAGGAGTAATTAGAATTGATCCAAATTGGACCACTAAGAATGTGGAGTTTCAGTTCGATTGATTTAGTTAGGCCAACTCCATAGTTTGTATGACTAAATGAAGAGATATAAGATACACAGAATTGGACGAATAGAGATGCAAAAGTGGATGAGAGGTAGAAGAAGGTGCAGGATAGTTCAAGGATGGCTTGAGTACAAAATTGGCTTGAGCCCAATTTGCATTTCAGATTCGGCTACAGCCAAATCTGCCTCATTTGAGACAAAATACAAACACAAGTGTCTCAAACAAAAGGCAAAGCATTTCTCCTTCTCTCTTTGGTTATTTTGGTGTTTGAGGTATCTGTCTGATTGAATTACTTACATGTTTTTATACATATATCTCTTGGCGACATGGCGTCATGTATTCCTCAATTTTAGAGTTGTAGGATGTGTATGGCTGAGTAGAATAGTGAAGCATGTTGCTTGAGCAAGTTCTCAGAGCAAGCAAACTTGTAGAGCATTGTAGTAGTGCTGCAAAAGCCCCACAATGTTCTTGGAGGTTTCATTGGAGCAATAGGCTTGTAAATGTTGCATGATGATAGTGGAGATGAGGAGGCACAACCCCAATTTTCTGGAGTTTTGTCACATTGGGTTTCTATAGGCTAAATTTTTGCGTTGATTCTCACTGTTTTTGTCTATTTCAGTTGATGCAACTCTTTATTAACTGTCAGCACTCTAAGCATCACAATTCTAATAAGTTCTGTTTTTAAGCAAAGATCTAAAGGAACAGCAATATAAATCAGACATTTCAGATGTCAGAATGTTTGAGATTTGTATTGGTGAGAATCAAATATATATCCTAATTACTGTTTAGATTGGTACCGGTGCAGTTCTGATTTTTGTTTTGCGTGGTATGATCTGTGGTGCAGACATATGCCCTTGACTGGATTAGTTAGGGCAAAAGAACAAGGTGATTTGCTTTATTTACAGCAAGAGATATCCACAAGAAGTCAGAACAAAGAAGTGAGAAGAAGCATGGCCCAAGAAGAGGAAAGAAATTAAGAATACCTCAAGAATACGAGAATTTCAAGAAGAGAGTTCATATGAAGTTGGAAGCAAATGTTTCAAGCATCTCCCATTCAATGGAAAATAGCGATAGAATTGAGAAGATTGTGGAGGCCCTTCTTGCCAAGCTATGTGTTTCCATGGAAATTCCCAAGGCAAGGCAAGCAAAGATAAGCCCAAAGACCAAGAGGAGTAGCAAGGAGCAACAAATTTCCTCGCAACAAACATGTTTGAAACTTGCTTGTCATGCATGCTCTTGGTATGAGAGTTACGCTTATTCTTTGGCTTTCAAGAAATTACCACCGATCACTAAATGCGATCAATTTAGGAAGCTCATCAAGAAGCAATTTCTACCTATTTGTTATGAAGAGGAATGTTCTTGTTCACAAATGGTCCAATGCCATATATTTTATTGATATAAGAAAAATATTACATTATTCCAAATAACATACACTTAGGCGCTTTCTTATTATTCAATTGTAGGTTAAATAACAAGATGACTCTATGGGACTCAACTTCCAAATGGGCCAACTGCCTAAAACTACTACCTAACTTTATTTTACCCGATTAATATGACACTAACATGCATATATAGTATAACGTTTTAATTAAGGGGTGTCTGACAAGGAGAAGCATGCCACACACATATTAACTAACTTCTAACTTAATTCTCGACAACTATTTAGATCACTAGACCCAACAAAACCCCCTTCATCAAAGGGTACTAAAAGATGATTTAGAGTAAATGACTGCCAAAGCATGAAAGCCATCTAACAACAATTGCATGCCTTAACTTGTCACTTGGCCTCTGGGTATCTTTGAGTATTGATCAACTTGCGTTGACACCATGTCTACTACTTCTCCGATGTAGCGACCTCCCGTGCCTATCGACCCCTTTAGTTGTCTGATCCGCTTCCTATCGCTTCTCCGCAGTCGTGGACCTAAAACAAAGGTGAGCATCATCTTGGGCATACTCATCTCCTCCATGGACCACCCATCGATCCTCCGTAGCCGTGAGGTACCATAGTATAGATGAGCATCATCTTGGGAATATTAGGAACCACATCGATCCTTGTCTTGATGATAATTTTGTACATAATATAAGGAACATATAACCCTCAAGTGTGGGACGATGCTAATCTAATCCTAATCTAACCCAACAACTATGGCGACTTTTGCAAACACTATTGGTCTATCAAGCCCCGATTAGTTGGGAAGGATCGAGATGCAATCAAGAAATTGGAAGTTGAAGTTCGTGAGAAACAAAAGAGGCGAGAGGAAAACAAGCGAGAAAAGCGAGCGACCTTCCCATCCTGCTCCCTCTCCTTAGCACTTTTGTTCCCATCATGGTGTTGGTTCTCATTCATTTGTCGATTATTGAGTACTTCGGCAACAAAAAAGCGATTATCCTCTCCACCTTGAGCCACTAGTTTAGTTTCCCTTACTTTACCTATATTACCTACTCCAGTTCTTCCTCTCTATGGACCACCCATCTAGACGCACATCCTTTCGACTATGGAGCTGAGGTACCATAGTGTCATGTTTATCCCCTTAGGTGGAGATCCTTTCTTTCATCCGTGCCTTTTGTGATTTTGGAACTCCCTCCCTCCCTCTATGATGGGACATGCGCTAGGAGATCCTATTTTGGATTTTCATCGTGAGGACGAATCTATGGTGGTTGCGTGTCATGAGATTTGTCAAAAGGTCTCGTGTCCTTGAAGACATTGAGGACATCATGATTCCTACACGTTATGACATTGAACGATAGGCTCACGAGGTTATCTATAACGCTTTTACTACCTCCGACGGCCGGATGCATGTCCTTTTTGACTCTGTTTACCTATCCCATACTACCATTATTTTTTGTGTTTTATTTTCCTGTATTACTTTTTCGCACTACTCGATTTTTTTACATCCTTAGTTTAAACACAGGGGGGGAGGCTAGTCCAATGTTTTGATACCCCTTACATCCATAGTTTAGACAAGTTGGTTTGTTTGATGTTTTGGCTACCCCTTAAATCCTTAGTTTAGATAGGCTGGTTAGTTTGATGTTTCGGCTACCATTTAAATCCTTAGTTTAGAGATCTCGATTAGTTTGATGTTTGATTACCCCTTAAATCCATAGTTTGAACATAACAACTAGTTCTATGATCTTAGCTACAGCTTAAAATCCTATATAATCTACTTATTACACATGTTGGTTAGTCTACATATGCTAACTACACTTTTACATCCTAGTCACTACTTTCAGGTTCCTTGTGACATTCTTTGGACTCACCTATGCCATTGGCATCTTTCTTGATATTTTAGTATATTATTTATCCATGATTTATAGACTCCTTACAACATCCTTTGTATTCACTCTTACTATTTGCATCTTTCTTGATCTATTAGTATATCGTTTACCCATTTACGATCTTTTACATTCATGATTTACAGACTCCTTGTGACATCCTTTGGGTTTATTTCTGCCATTTAATTCTTACTTGATCTTTGGTATGCTATATATCCATTTTATGATCTTATGTTTTACCTGGATATTATCACCTTTTATGCTTTTGCTGGACCTATTGTGGGTTTATACTTATATCTCTTGCCATCTCTAGCAATCTACAATTTCTATACTGCCTAGTTCATCTCTCTTAGCCTTATCCTCTACGAAGCACCCCTGCACCCCTTAATAGCACCTTATGACTGGCTATCAACTTTATCCATCATTGTATCACTTTTACATCCTTGCATTTTCACTTATCTTACTTGTCTCATGAGAGGTACACTTAGGTTGGAGATGAGATTGCACTTTATTTAGGATAGGTCTACAAGTACCTAATGTTAGTGTGCGTGTTCACATCGATTGGCGGTTCCAGTTATTTCTGAACCAACTTGGTGTTGAGATGTGTTCACACCCACAAAGGGGTTAAGCTTGATTTGGGAGTGGTTTATTTTGTTTGAGTTGAATACCTAATAGTGCACGTACATTTGAACTTGTGCACATAATTAGGAGATCCTCCTATTATTATGGTTGTTCATGCAACAAATTCTTGTTGCATGAAACAAACCTTTCCCAACTATAAATCTGGGACTCCCATTGTAAAATTATAACACAGATGATTTGAATAGATGAGAGACTCGTGTGATATTTGTTTTGTCTATGTACATGATTAAGTAATGGACTGTAAATGGATGTGGCTGTGGTAATGAACTGCTGTTACAGATCCTGGTGAATAAGAAGTTCTCTTTTCTCCGACACGGTATCAAAGCCTCTCCATGCAACCATTACTTAGACCGCGTGCAGCCATTATTGAAAGAGTTGCAGAAATTGCACAACAATTCTGCATTTACATTACAAACCGTTCTGTAGCTATAGAAATTTCCATTGAAAAATTCTATTCACGAGGAGTATTTACATTGATTTGCATTCTCCTGTATTGAGGAGTTGCTTGATCTGCAGACAAATATTGCAGTAAAATTATTACATTGAAAAAAATTGCAAAAGAAGAAATTCTTTGTGAAGAGCTCTTTGGCAAACTTGTGGTCAATTCCCAAGCTCTCTCAATGCAACTCAGCCCCCTGACGAGTTAGGCAAGCTCTGTTTTGCTTGGCGAGTTGTTTATGGTAATAAGTGAGCTCCTCATTTACACATGGCAAGGATGATCTAATTCACTTCTTGCAATGAAAAATTGCTAGTTTACAACATTCTAACCAAGTAGACCTAAACACCCTTGCTCCTAGTCCACTTGCAATACTTGAGCTTCCTATTGCTTATGTTACTCCTATTCCTAATTCTGATATGCGTCCAATTGATGTGCTTTTAGATTTTGACCTTCCAAATCTTGGAAAACCCCCTGTTCTTGATGCTCCTATTGTTGCTCCTATTGCTGCATATTCAACTAATCCCATTTTTGCTCCTCCGGCTTATTTGCCTGGCTCTTTTGAGAAGCACACTATTGCTTTTAGTTCTCGCACACATCATTCCTTGGGTTATCTTGGCAGAGGTGTTGGTAGACATCTTCAAGGCATTGTTGCTTTCATCCAACCTATCAACTGGACTTAACGCCACGACATAGGCTATAAAACAGATAATAAATCTTCCATGGGGTCACTTGATGACAAAGCTCCTATTTTTTTTTTTCCACTCTTTTTGAGGATATTGAGCTACACTAGAGTTCTGTTACGCCTACACTCAGGCATGAGCAACTTGAGATTCTTGATGTCAGCTCTGATTAACTTGGCACTCCAGTATATGTTTCCTTGCAAGCATTGGTCGTCAACTTGGCATAATAGTAGATGTTTCTTCGTAAGCACCGGTCGTCATATTTGCACCAAATCATATGCAAACATCTTCTTCAACCAGCCGTATTCATCTAGGATGAATTCTGGATCACTTGTGGGAGAAGAGTAAACAATAACATCAAAAGAAACCATAGAACACCATACTCAAACTGCATAGATAAATTAAATAAAACAAACCCCGCAAACCGGGTGAATATAGAAAAGGCGCCTAGGGTTTAAACAGGCAGATTTCTTCATAAACAATTCAGCCGTGTATTGAATAATGATTTCTGATGTTAAATATTTACGGCAAACAATTATAAATCTGCAGATAGTTTGATAACTAAAGATTGTCCAAAAACCCCACTGTAAATGATTCAAACCAAATCGATTTGATATATAATTGATGTTGGAAATTACAATAATTATCTATCATGAAAAATACCTCGAATCTTTGCATAAAACAATTTGTAGAAGAAGTCGCCCCACTCTAGAAGAAGTCTGTATGCCTTTGCTGCAATTTATTTCTCTTTTCTAAGCTGCTTTGAAATAATAAAAACACTGTGAATACCATGAAGATCCTGAATGGAAACTCTCTCTCACTTTGCTCACAGGGTTTCCGTCCATGAGAGGAATAATCCAGAGGGTTTCCGTCCTTGGATTTTTGTCTGCAAAGCTCAAAGCTAGCTAGCTGCCGGGAGAAAATAATAATAATCTGGAATGCCTTTCCCCAAGTCGCATTTTTCCCTTATAGCCAAAAAACCTTCCAAAGGAACAAGTCGCACTTTTTCCAAATCCTCATAATTAATTTTAATTAATTATTTCCTTTTTCCAACCAAGTTGCATTTTTGGCTTATTTGACCCTTCCCAAGGCAAGTCGCATTTTTTGCCTAGGAAGGCACATTAAATAATTTATTAATTTATTTAAATGCACTTTCCTAAGTCAAAGTCACTTAAATAGTCTATTAATTCATTATATGTGCTTTAATGATATTTTACTTTATTTTGAGCACAATATAATAAAATTAATAAACCGAAGTCACCCTTGAAAACACCCTTTGGCCGTCGGGTAGACAAAACGGGCCAAAGGTCTTTGATCGAACTATTTGAGAAAGAGGGACATTACAGTCCTCCCTTCCCGAGATTGCTTGTCCCAAGCAACTGTAGAGTTGGATGTTGTAATATAGACTCGCCCTCCCATGTAGCATCCTCCTTTGGTAACTCTTTCCACCTCACAGGAACTCCCGAATAACTCTATTCCTCAATCTCCTCTCTCGGCTATGCAAGATCTCCTCTGGCACTAAATCGATCTCCCTTCCTCATCCAGGGTGGTAACTCTGTAGAAGAAATAATGTGCTGCCCCAAGGCCTTTTTCAAGCAAGATACATGAAAGACATTGTGTATCTTACTCTCTAAAAGGCAACTCTAGCTCATATGCCACTTCACCAACTCTCCTCAACACCTGTATGGACCATAGAATCGCGGCTTGAGCTTTTCAGCCCCACTCTTCTTGAGAGTACTTCTGTAAGGCTGAAGACGTAGAAAAACCATGTCTCCTACCTCAAATGATCTCTCCACTCTGTGCCTATCTGCATACATCTTCTGTTGATTTTGGGCCCGTTGAATATTTTCCTTAAGTACCTTAAGGATGTCTTGACTATCCTGTAAACTCTCCTGAGCCTTGGGAGCTCTACTGTCCCCAAACGCCAAATCAACAAAAGATCTCGCATCATATCCATACAATGCTCGGAATGGAGTCATACCAATAGACATATGGTAAGTGGTGTTATAGCAATACTCACATAAATATAGCAACTTTACCCATGCCTTTGTTGTCTCTGCTGACATAGTTACGAAGATAACCCTCTATCCATTTGTTCTGATCTCATACGCCCATCCGTCGAGGGTGATAACTAGTCTTAGAGTCGACTCGGTGTGAACCAAGCGGAAAAGCTCTGCCAAAATATGCTCATAAACCTGTTATCCCGGTCACTAACTATGTTCTTGGAAGTCCATGCTGACTTGAATATCGCGGAAGAACAAATCAGCCACATGAGGTGCCTTAAAGCTGGTAGGGACAGCGAAAAAGTGTGCATATTTTGTCGCCGATCAACTCTTTGCATAAATGCGATCATTCCCTTGCACCACGGGAAGACCTGTAATGAAATCCATCGAAATACTTTCCCATACTGCTCGGGGTGGCAATGGTTGTATGAGCAAACTGCTTTGGGAAAGTATGCTCTGACTTGTTCTGCTGACAAGTCATACACTCACGGACATGGCGCAAGACATCATCCTTGAGACCCTTCCAGGAGAATCTCTCTCTAATTTGCCTGTATGTTTTAAAATACCCTGGATGTCCTGCAAGTGGTGCATCATGGAAAGCATGCATAATCTTCTCCTTAAGCTCAGATTCAGGAACTAGGTAAATTCTGCCCTTATACAAAATCAAATCAGCTATTACCTTATACCGGCCATCCTGAATTTTTCCATCCATAATGTCACATGCCCAAGTGTTTTTGGAATACTCAACTAACAGTTGAGATTTCCAATCTGCTGAAATCTCGCTCAAAGAACATAGGGCAGCGAGATGGGGTTTCCTGGAAAGTGCATCAGCCACTACATTCTTCGTCCCCTTGACATACTCAATGTCAAAATCATATGCTGGATTTCTGCTGACCCATTTTTGTTGCCTCTCATTGAGTTCCTTTTGTTCTAGGAAATATTTCAAGTTGTTGTGGTCGGTTCTCACCACAAATTTTCCACCCACAAATCTTATGCGAACTTTGCCAAAGCATGCATAATGGCAAGCATCTCCTTATCATAGGTGGAATACTGATCTCTCATTATCTCTCGACTTCGGCTCTCGAAGGCAATAGGATGGCGATCTGCATAAGAAGCTGCGCACCCAATCCCCAATCCGAAGCATCACACTCTAAAATGAAGGGCCGTGAGAAATCTGGAAGAGCCAAAGCTGGACAGTGCTCATAATTACCTTGAGCCTCTCAAATACTACTATGCCTCATGCCTCATCGACCAGCCCTGAATGCACCCTTAGTGTAAGATCATGTCAATGGAGCTACCAGTGAGAATAACCCTTCACAAACCTCTGTAGTAACCACATAACCCCAAGAATCCTCATGAGTGAGAGATATTCTGGGTGGTGGCCAATCTGCATTGCACTGTATCTTCTCTGATGGACCTTGACCCCATTGGCCCCGATGACATGCCCAAGATACTGATATCTCCGTAAGTCCAAATTCACACTTGGACTCTTAGCAAAAAAAGTGAGTCTCCATTATGCTAAGTACCTCATCAAGATGCCTCGAATGATCATCCCATGTCTGCTTTATATATAGAATATCATCAAAAATACCAACAAAGCTGCCTCATTGCTGTTGAAGAGATGGTTCATACATGACTGAAATGTAGCGGGGGCATTAGTGAGTCAAATGGCATCACCGAGAACTCATAGTGCCGTAGTGACACACTGAAGGTTGTCTTGTGAATATCCTCATCCGAACTCGAATTTGGTGGTAGCTCGATCGAAGATCAATCTTGAAAAGTAAATAGATCCATACTGACTCATCTAAAACTCATCAATGCGAGGAATGGGATACCTGTTCTTGATGGTTTTCTTGTTCAGTGCACGATAGTCAATGCACATCCTCATGGTCCCATCCTTCTTCTTCACCAAAACAACTGAAGAAGCAAAGGGACTAGAACTAGGACGGATGTGTCCCATCTCGAGAGCTCTCTAATGGCCTTCTCTATCTCATCCTTATATGTCTTAGGATGGCGATAAGGCGTAGTCATCACGGGTTTAGCACCCTCCTCAAGCTCTATAACATGCTCAAACCCTCTATCTGGTGGTCTACTTGGAGGAATGTCACCAAACACTGGGCCGTGCTTATCCGGTATGGGTGGATGTCGATATGAAAAGGCTGCTCCTTTATCTGAAGAAGATTTGGATGAAATGAAACACTTTGGGCTGCCCATGCTGACCTCTCCATGTGTCATTATAGACTCCATCTGCGTCTTTGAAACAACTCTAGGCCCCCGTCGAGAAAGAGCCCGAAGCACAATCTTCTTCTTATCCACCATAAACTCGACTCCATCCTCAGGAAATCCTGCACATATCGCGAGGGGATTGTAACCACTTTGAATACCCAATCTTTGTATCAATCTCACCAAGTCGATAACATAGAAGTCATCGGTCGATGTGTAGTCCCCATCTGAATACTAAGCCGTGGAATCCTCTTAGTGCAACTAATAGCAAATCCATCTGCTACCCGTACACTAAACCCCTCAAATTCCTCAACCTGTAATCCTCGCCGCATGTGACCCCTCATCGTGAAGTTGTGCGTAGCTCACTTTGTCGACCAAACAAACAATCCGTTGTCCCTTAAGCACTCCCTTCGGCCGAAAGGGATGGTACCTAGGAACTCCTGAGAGTGTAGCAATAGTGACATCGGATGAATCCAATGCCTCACTCTCGCCAAGCTCTATTTGGGGCTGCTCCCCCTGTGCATCATGGTCACCGCCCTCATCCTCTGCATCTGTATCTGGCGAGTGATCATCCTCCCCATCTGAAATCACCTCAATGAGATGCACCTTGCCTTTACCAAGGCAACGATGTCGAGCTCCCGATGATCTTTGCATGAAAGCAAAGCTTCTTCCTCCTTAACTCATTACGAGTCTCCTGATCCACCTTAGGAGGTGGTGCACTCTTCTGCGGAGCGGTAGAGCGCTGAAATGGCCTGGAGCTCGTGGGAAACTTCTTATTGGGCTGATAAGAAGTGGGCTGATAGGAAGTGGGGGATGTGTCCAAGTTCAATGTCGTCTGGATGGCATCATGCGATATGTCTAGGCTTAAGAGCCTTGACCAATCCTCTCATCCTGTCATGAAGGCCCTCTATAAATAACATCACCACCCTCTTCTCAGGCATCTCTGGAACCATAACTGCTATACGCTGAAATTCGTTGATGTATGAATCAACGTGTCCACTCTGTCGGAGTTGTGCGAGTCCACATAATAAACTCCACATCCTTGCGATCAAATCTCGCAATCGACCTCTCGTTGAAATCCTGTATGACCGTAGAAGCTCATGACCTGTGTAACTAACCCATGGTGCCCCGATCATAAGCCACCCCCTCGAGGTGTAATGTAGCGAAGCTGTATGGCCTCCTGCTCCCTCATGGGTTTGAGGGTAAGATAGGTGTCGAGCTTGTGAATCCAAGCCCTGGCACTGATCTTTCCACTACCATCAAAAGTGGAGAGGGTTACCTTATTGGTAACCTGCTGCAAATCCCTGTTCTGTTTTGCGCTCAGGCCTCTGTCTGTCCAGCCCTCATGTTATCTCTCCTCTGAGCACAATACTGTGGGAGGGGAAATACATCCCTCACATGCGTTGCGGCAAACTCCACTCATCATTGACTGCCATAATAGTATCGGAAAAGCTACTTCTTCCGGTCGTCCCTCAATCTCTGGTGGGTCATCTCTAGGCAGGAAGTTAGGCTGCATAGGCCTATCTGCAGTCCGCGTAGGTCTCCTCTCCTCTGTATGAGTGTGTCTCCGCTCATCTGTATGAGTATGCCTCCGCTCACGGCGTGGCGATCCCCTAACACTCCCAAGCTCTGAAGGTGATCTGCTTATGATCCTGTAACCCAGCGTGGTGATACGGATCTATCCCTCTGCTGTCGTGCTGTCCATGGCCTGGCCTATCTAGTGCCGACTTTGTCCAAGGTAGTGCCCATGCTCCATGGTCTGTAACAACTGCCTCTGAGTGGTTGCCATATCCCGAATGAAATCCCTATCTGGATCTGCATGTTCCTCTCGAGGAGGACTCTCAGGTCTCTCACCCAAATATTCCATTCTGTCACCTCCTGCAATACCAACTTCGAGTCGTGCTCGTCTGCGGGTGTAGTATCTGTGTGGACCGTCCTCTCTGTGCTGCATTCAAAGCTGATTTCTGTTTTAATACACTCTTTGCTTCCTTCCCACACAGGCTGGGAGGATACACTGCTCTGATACCACTGAAAGATCCCAAACCCCTTTTTGCTTGAATACTTTTTTTTTTTATATATATTGCTCTAGCTCAAATCTGAATTGATAACATCAAAAGAATCCATAGAACACCATACTAAAACTGCATAGATAAATTAAATAAAACAAACCCCACAAACCGGGTGAATACAAAAAAGGCGCCTAGGGTTTAACAAGCAGATTTCTTCATAAACAATTCAGCCGTGTATTTAATAATGATTTATGATGCTAAATATTACGGCAATACAATTATAAATCTGCAGATAGATTAATAATAAAGATTGTCCAAAACCCACTTGTAAATGATTCAAACCAAATCGATTTGATATATATTTGATCGTTGGGAATTACAATAATTATCTATCATGAAAAATACCTCAGATACGGCATAAAACAACTGTAGAAGAAGTCGCCCCACTCTAGAAGAAGTCTGTATGCCCACTGCTGCAATTTATTTCTCTTTCTAATTGTTGAAATAATAAAAACCTGTGAATACCATGAAGATCCCTGAATGGAAACTTCTCTCACTGCTCCTGGGGTTTCCGTCCACAAGAGGAATAATCCAGAGGGTTTCCGTCCTTGGATTTTGTCTGCAAAAGCTCAGAGCTAACTGCTAGGGAGAAAATAATAATAATCTGAATGCCCTTTCCCAAGTCGCATTTTTCCCTTATAGCCAAAAAACCCTCCAAAGGAACAAGTCGCACTTTTTCCAAATCCTCATAATTAATTTTTAATTAATTATTTCCTTTTCCAACCAAGTCGCATTTTTGGCTTATTTGACCCTTCCCCAAGGCAAGTCGCATTTTTTGCCTAGGAAGGCACATTAAATAATTTATTAATTTATTTAAATGCACTTTCCTAAGTCAAAGTCACTTAAACAGTCTATTAATTCATTATATGTGCTTTAATGATATTTTACTTTATTTTGAGCACAATATAATAAAATTAATAAACCGAAGTCATCAAGCATTTCTTGTTTAGCTGAAGTTTAGTTGTCGGGAAGAGCAATGGATTTGGACTTGGTAGTGTTCGGAAGAATGACATCCCCAACACTTGTCAACTTTTCATTAGTTTTAGACCAAGTGTTCTCATAGGATCCTTGTGGCTTTTGAGTCCGCATATACACTTATGTTTGATAGTTCACCTACTTCAATTGTTTTGAGTTTTTGAGTCATGCTTCTTGAGAGGCCTTACAACACAAGATGGTTCTCTCCACATTAGTTATTTTACTAGTTTTTGGGTAACTTACAATGATACACTTCACCCATGATGATTTTTTGCAGGTTCTATGATTAGTGTTTTTTTGAGTGAGTCTCGTCATGAGTACCATTTCCTATTTGACTTGGTGGTTACGGTGACTCGACATCCATGTGTTCCGGTAAGATGGATTGGTTACCATAGGGGCACTTAGATTTCACTGTGTTTTTGTACATGGGTACTTGATCAAACTAGTTGTCGGGCCCCAAGTCTCTTTGCTTCCTCTTTTCTCACTCCCCATTTTTGATATAAAAGTCAATTACAAACAAAAAAAATGTGATATAATCATATTTGACACATCTCCTATCCTAATTGAAAGCTCAAACTCCATAGTTGGCCTCTTTATAGAGGTTGAGGTCCTCAGGGTGTAATACATTTTTAGATTGAGGTAGGAGGTTTCATATCCATCATTTAGCGCCCCTGCCTTTTCACGTTAGTACCTAAGTGATCCATAGGGATCCAAAATGAATCTACTTCATCAAAACAGTCAACACGAAGAAGGGAAAATGATACACGGAGGTTCTGTCTTTTTAGTAATAGGATTTGCTTGCTGTGCAGGCGGTGATTCTGAAGCGCGATTCTGGTCCTACACGGAGGTTCCTTTTTAGTAATAGGAATTCATTGCTTTGTGCGGGCGGCGGCGGTCCGCCGCCTGAACTGTGGCGGCGGTCTGGGACCGCCGGTCGCATTGGGCGGCGGTCCTTGCTCTTTCGAAAAAAACAAAAATATGAAATGAACAGCCCAAAATTTGGACGGTTGTTCGTGTCTCTTCTCCTCCATGACCTTTCCCATTCTCCAGTGCATGGGAGGACATGGGAGAGGCTATAAATACATGTTTGTAGAAGAGAATAGATCTTGAAGCATGAAAGCAAGTGAGCAAGAAGTTCTTAGTCTTTGGGCTTGTGTTTTGTAGGAGTGTTGAGACGGAGCAAACAAATACATGGGAGGAAGTGTGAGATATTATCTACTTCTCTTTCATACTTATTGTAAATTCTGTAATTATTTTGAATTGGCCAATAAAAGTGGGAAGAAAGAGCAATTGCCCTTCCTGATTGGTTTTTCCTCCTTTGGAGGTTTCCAGGATAAAATTGGTTGGTGTTTATGAGCTTAACTTCTTTCCTTTCCTGTAATTGTGGATTCTAAGCTTAAGCATAATTCATTCACTAGCTATCTCTGTCATTTTCTATAGAAAGTAGAACAACAATTAATTGTGTTTCTGTGGATAATTCCAAAGTTGAAGAGTTTCCGAGATCATTTTGGTATCAGAGCTAACAATTATCTAGGACTGTGGTATTCATTCTTGGATTTGTATGATAGTGACGAGATCTAAAGGCGAAGAGGCTTTACCTTATGATCCCTAAATTTCTACAAAGAAGTGGAAACAGAGAATTCGGGACAAATGGAGGAAGAGAACTTGGTCCGTAGAATCGAGATGTTGGAGATCATGATGGATAGGATGTTTAGAAGGCAAGAAGAGCTTGCTGATTTACAGAAGATAGCTTCGTCAAACAAGACTCCATGGACTCAGTGGTTCGGGGCTTAGCTGAAAAGTTTGGCATAGGAAGGAGCCACCATGAGGAAAGTTATGGGGAAGAGCATGAAGAAGAGACTTCAAACACAAGAGAAAAGGTAAAATCCGATCATACTCCTTTTAAAGTTGAGACAAAAGTTGATATTAAAAGCTTTGAAGGACAAGTAGATGCGGAGTTGCTTGATAAATGGTTAAAACAGTTAGAAGTCTACTTTAGCGTCCATAATGTCACTGAGGCACAGAGGATCACCTTTGCACGTCTCAAAATGGAGGGACATGCTTTGGTTTGGTGGGAAACCCATCTAACCACTTGTGAAAAGAAGAAGCGTCCTATTGTGAAATCTTGGCAAGAATTTAAAGAATTACTTAGAGCTAACTTCTATCCTATTGGCCACAAGACTGACCAAATGATTAAATGGCAGTATTTTAGACAAGGCAGTGGTCAAAGTGTGCAGGACTATACTACGGAGTTTCGGAGGCAAGCCATGTTGCTAAACATGGACTTGGAGGATGAGGATATTCTGACTAAGTACTTGGGAGGACTTCACACTCACCTTCGAAGAAAAGTCATCTCCACCAAGCCCAAAGATCTCAATGAGGTGTGTGTGCAAGCATACTACATAGATGATGAAAAGAAGCAAGGGGAAGCAGAGCCGAGGGCAAAGCCTTCGACAAATTAGCAAAAAAAAGAGTATGGGCAAACAAGTAACAAGGGTAAGTGGAAAGGGAAAGGTAAACAAGTTGCCACTACTTTAAATACTTGTAAAGATCCCAAGAATTTTTGCAAGAACTGTGATATTAATGGTCATACTGACACTACATGTTGGAAGTTACATCGAAGAACCGAACCAAGGACTCGAAGAAGTCCATGACAGCTGTAAGAACAAAAGGGGAGGTGGAAATCGAAGATGACTTTGATGTAGACGAAAGGCTTGGATGCACGGCCACCAACATGGACAGCCAGGAAGAGGAGATGAGTAGACTATTCTAGATCAAAATCTAGATCAAGAGAACTAAGGTAAATGCTTTGGTTGATATTGGTTCTCAGTCTAACTTGATTTCTGAAGCAGTTGTAAAGAAGCTTGGTCTTGAGACTTACGAGCATCCACACCCTTATCCTTTGGGTTGGGTGAAGAAGGGTGTTGAAATTCAGTAACAAGAAGATGTAAGGTCAAGTTTGGGATAAATTCCCAGTATATTGATGTTTTGGAAGCTGACATTATTCCACTTGATGCTTTTGATGTTGTATTTGAGAGTCCTTACTTGTATATTAGGGATGCTATATTTATGAGAAGGGAAAAGCGTACAGATGGGTCAAGGAGGGATCGCTCAACATCGGGCACACCAACGTAAGACATGGGTTACTATGGTGAGTGCTAACCAAGCAAAACGACTTATTCAGGCAAATCATAATCAATTTTGTTTACTTTTGTTAAAGGATAAACAAGATGGGGTAGAAGTTTTAGAGATTTCTAACCAGGGAAAGCATGATTTGGATAGTATTATTCAGTCCTTTCGGGGAAGTTTTCAGGCTCTAGTGGGTTACCACCAAAACGGGAAGTAGAGCATGAGATTCAACTATTTCTAGAGTCCCCTCTACCGAACATCGGGTTGTATAGGCAATCCTTGCTTGAGAGTACTAAAGTAAAGAAACAACTCTAGGAACTACTAGACCAAGGGGTAATACGTCCGAGCACCTCTTGTGATGGTGCCAAAGAAGGATGGTTCTTGGAGAACGTGCATTGATTACGCGCTTTGAACAAGATCACCATAAAGAACAAATATCCACTTCCCGCATAGATGATCTCTTGGACCAGCTTCAACATGCCAAATTCTTCACGAAGTTGGATCTCAAGTCTGGTTATCACCAAGTTAGAATGAAGGAGGAGGATATATGGAAGACTGCCTTCAAAACAAAATAGGGTTTGTATGAATGGTTAGTACTTCCTTTTGGGTTATGCAATGCACCCGCTACATTTATGAGATTGATGAATGATGTATTGCGGGATTTCATAGATTCATGTGTCATTGTATATCTAGACGATATTATGATTTTTAGTGCCACATGGGAAGAACATCTAACCCATTTACAACAAGTCTTGCAAGTTCTCAGGGAGAAACAACTGCTTTGTAATATGAAGAAATGTGAGTTTGCCAAACAATCACTTGTCTATCTTGGGCATGTGGTTGGAGGAGGAGAGCTACGAGTGGATCCAAAGAAGGTGGAATCCATCACCAACTGGCCAACACCTATAGGAGCCCAAAGAGACTAGGAGTTTTGTGGGAGCAATAGACCAGTACATGTAGAAGTTCATTCCGGGCTTCTCCGCGATTGCAACACCTCTACACACAGTGGCCGCAAAGAGTAAGGGTTTTGACTGGGGTAAGGAACAAGACAAATCCTTTGAGTTATTGAAATACAAGATTAGTCATGCTTCAAGTACTTGCTCTTCCTAATTTGTAGCAGCCTTTTGAAGTAGAGACAAATGCCGTGATTACGCCATGGGCGCAGTGTTGCTTCAAGGAGGTAAACCCGTATGTTATCATTATGAAACTTTCACTTCAGCAGTTAAAGGATATTCAATATATGATAAGGAAATGTATGCACTAGTTCAGGCAATTAAAAAATGGAAGCATTATTTGTTGGGTAAAGAAACTATTGTGCACACGACCACAAACCTCTCCAAAGATTTGCAAGCACATCTAAATTGCAGCAGGCAAGGCACGACAAATAGGTGGGGTTCCTTCGGTGAGTTCCATCGGTGATCAAATACAAGAAGGGTAGTACAAACTTGGTGGCAAACATGTTGTCTAGGCCACCCACACAGGAGAAGTTTTCTGTTTGGCCACTATCTCTCAAATCGAGCCCTTCACGAAGGAAGCTTACGGAGAGGCATATGCCCAGGACAAAGACTTTGGGGTGACATTTCAGCAGTTGCAGTCCCAAGGGGCTGAAAGGACAGGGATTGAAGATTGTTATCTCAAAGACGGGCTGCTCTACCGATGGGGGAAGCTTTGCGTGCCAAAAGAAGAAAGAATTCTATTGATGAGGGAAGCACATACCTCGAAAGTAGCGGGACATTTCGGTGTTGGTAAGACCCTAGCCCACTTGCAAAGGTATGTGTATTGGCCCAATATGCAAGAAGAAGTATCAAAATTTATACGTGGATGTAAACTTTGTTGTACTAGCAAGCCTAAGACTAGGAAGGAGGGTTTGTATATGCCTTTGCCAGTACCTACTCGTCCGTGGGAGGACATTTCTATGGATTTTGTAGGAGGATTACCTATGTCTAAACATGGCCATGACTATCTATATGTTGTTGATAGATTCAGTTTGATGTGTATTCTTATGGCATGTAAAAGAAAAGTAAAAGCACATGAGGCAACAAATCTTTTCTTTGCTAATGTATGGGTGCATTTTGGTTTGCCAAAGTCTATTGTTTCTGATAGGGATTCCAGGTTCTTGGGAAGTTTTGGACTACTTTGTGGGACAAGATGGATACCAAGTTACAGAGGAGCACAACTTTCCATCCACAGACAGATGGACAGACAGAGGTGGTAAACAGGACTTTGGTATAGCTGATCAAGGGTATAACAGTAAATATCCAAGGACTTGGGATGAGTCCTTAGCCTACATTTAACATTCCTATAACCGAGAAAAGTACACACATCCATTATGAAGTCACCATTTGAGGCAAGCTTGGGATATCTATCTACAAATCCGTTGGACATAGCAGTTGGGCAGCAGGATGAGGAGGAGACATGAGACACAGAGGTGACTAGAGCAAACAAATTCATTGAGAGGATCTGGCAAATCCATCTCAAAGTCAAAGAACAGCTAGAGAAATCTCAAGCCAAGTACAAAGCTAGGCACGATCAACATAGGAGAGAACATAAGCTACATGTTGGAGATAGAGTTTGGCTTTACTTGAGCAAGGAGAGATTACAAGGTCAAGCACGGAAACTCAAGCCACTACGATATGGGCCCTTCACCATATTGGAGCAGGTTGGAGAAAATGCTTTTCGGCTTGACTTGCCACCATTTATGAGGATGTACTCTATAGTAAACTATGAGAACTTGCACCTATATGAGCCATCCATGCTAGATGAAGATGGCCTACGATTCTTGCTACCTTCCATTGAGGATTGCGTCTTGAACTCACTCACGAGGTGAATTGGAGGAGGATGTAGTGCTGCAACAAAGGTCGAGAGACTAGGAGAGGTCCGCAGGAGTCTTGACAGATGGATGAAAGGGAAGACACCAAGGCGAGCCCGGTGGTACTCAAAGGAGCAAGTGAGGGAATTATTCCTCATCTACTCCCCCACTAAGCTTTTGTGGGACCAAAAGCCTCCTAAGGAGGGAGGTGTGATCCATAGGGATCCAAAATGAATCTACATCAAAAGCATCGGCACGAAGAAGGGAAAATGATACATGGAGGTTCCGTCTTTTTAGTAACCACCGGACTGCCGAAGCGCTCTGTGCAGAAGCGGCGGCCAAGGCTGGAACCGCCGCCCAACCAGTGGCAAGGGCGGTCCTGGGACCGCCGTTCGCATTAGGCGGCGGTCACGGCACTTTCGGATAGAAAAAAAAAAAATGGAAAAACAACCTAGAATTTGGGCGGGTGTTCGTGTCTCTTCTCCTCCATGACCTTTCCCATTCTCCAGTGCGGGGAGGACATGGGAGAGGCTATAAATACATGTTTGAGAAGAGAATAGATCTTGAAGCATAAAAGCAAGTGAGCAAGAAGTTCTTAGTGCTTTGGAACTGTGTTTTGTAGAAGAAAGGAGTGTTGAGACATGCAGAAAGAGCAAGCAAGTACTTGGGAGGAAGTGTGAGATATTATCTACTTTTTTTCATACTTATTGTGAATTTTGTAGTTATTATTTTGAATTGGCCAATAAAAGTGGGAAGAAATAGCAATTGCCCTTCTCGATCTGGTTTTTCCTCCTTTGGAGGTTTCAGGATAAAATTGGTTGGTGTTTATGAGCTTAACTTCTTTCCTTTCCTGCAATTGTGGATTCTAAGCTTAAGCTTAAGGATGCATGAAGGGTTGCACGTAGGAATGGTCGTAACAACAAATAGTTAGAAAAGCAAAGAGCGGCTAAAAATAAGAAAAACACGGGCTGGCGTGATAAGCAAGGAAGAGCTATTAAATGATAAAAGCATGGATAAAGAAGCTCTAAAGGAGGATAAAGCACATGCGGAGAGCTAGATAAAGGAAGAGTACACATGGGCAAATGCAACTAAATATAACATGGCATGAAGGTCAAGTAATCTATTAATAACACACATGGAGAAAGAATAACCAGTTGAAGACTAAAGCATAGATCAAAGGTACATGCAAGCTAAGTATAAAAGAGTCTATTGATAGATTAAAGCATTGTAAAGCGGTGAAAGACAAGTTCCCACAAGCTATATATAGTTGTCATGTCTGTGTAAAGAGTGGTGCATAACAAAGAGAGATGCGATGGTATGTAGAGCAACATAGAAAAAATAGTGTGTAGGAGTTGGTATGAGGGCTATGTTATGTTTGTCATGATTTGTGAGATTCATGTTATGTAATGGATGATCTGATATGGATTGCCAAGGTTAGGAGAGATGAACGAGGTGTTATGGGCATTCAAATTCTGATATTAATGTATATGTTATGGAATGATTAATCAAAACTCCTTACTGTTATTATCTTTGTCATGATTTCTATTATGTTTTCTACACTATGGTGTTATGCCGACTACACATCTTGCATGATCTAACAAAGGGGAGACTGACAAGTTGTGCGCGCTTGGGTGAGCACTTGGACATCAGTATGAGTGATGTGCTAGACACCCGACTATGAGGTGTTAACTTATAAGACTACAACAAGAAGCCAAAATGCTGTCATATATATCTATATCCAATGTCTTAAAATGAGTTTTTAATACAATCAGATACAATCCTCTGTTTCTCACACACCTCCTTTGCCCCTTGGAGGAGGTGTTGCATTATGAGCAGATGACTGTCCACTTGAGCAGAGCGAGCCAAGGACGATGCTCTAGATCTAGCTCACGGAGGTCTCACCCTCGGCCAAACAACCCTAATCTCCAATCTACTTTTGGTATCCGCATGACAAGACAAGCAACAATTAGTTTCCCAACTTGCTCTACAGTTAGGGTTGCTTGAGTCTGCCCCAACACATCTCTGCAAAAGGGTCCCCATGCCGCCATGCTCTGCAACTTTAAGTGCCTCTATTTAGTGCTATGGTTCTCGGGCTGCCTCTCCTATAAGCCAAAATACACCTAAATACTCTCCCATCGAGGGAGACATTGAATTCAACATTATTGCCGTATCCCTCCTTGGAGGACTGGGTCCAAAATATCATGATGAGAGCCCTTTATCAAGGCTTGCCAATCAATTAGAGGCTCCTTTGTAATCACAACACATAACACACATTAGAACAATGTACAATTTATATCATCACCATACTTCTTTCATACATCTCTACTCTAGGAAAGAAAATCACTTAACAGTCTTTACATAATCATACCTCAATGATCTGGTTGGTCCTCTATAACTGTCCCATCAACTAGTCTACGTAGCACGACATCATCATCATCGTCATATCGAGGTCTTGCAGCAACTAACTACTGACATCTCTCTCTTCGCACCAACATCATTGACACTGTCTCTCGTGCTCAAGCTGCTCGCTGGATTCCTGACAAGAATAACACTAATCTTAGCACCCGAGGAGAAAAATATCCTCCTCATGGCCACCACAATCTCCACTTCGGTCCTTGCTTCATGGACTCTACACTTGCTCCTCCTAATCTGGGGTGTCCCTATTGGGGCTGCCTTCTATCTCTATAATCTACACCTTCCCTACAAGTCACTTTGGCTTCCTCCAATGTTGTCTCCTCTAAGCTCACCTCTCTTGGTGTGGCCTCAATGGCTGGACAATAGTCTTTGGGCCGTCACATGCTTTGTGTTGTGGCTCCCAAGCATGCCTAGGCATGCATGGTGGGACTGATAATGGTATAATGGGGTGCGGTCTCCCAAATTATCTCGGCACTTGGTCCATTGAATGTGTCTTTACCATAGTTCAAAAAATCATTATCGGTGATTAATCGACAGGCCAAATTTTGAATCGGAAATCGGGAATCGCAATTTATCGGCATTAATCGGCAACTTTATCGCTACTTTTAAAAACATTTAAATTCATAAAATATACTTAAATTAAATGTAAAAACAATGTTAAATGATGCGAGAAGTGACTCTATAGAATGCCATAGGCCCATATGCATATTTTCGATTAAGTTTTGACCAAAAAAGAGAGTACAAAGTTTGCAAACAAAAATGCTCATAGAGTCATGTCACATGTGACTTTTGAAGTATCACTATCAAATATCAATAATATTCTATTTCATCAAGCATGCCTAAAATAAGTCTATTGCACTTGCGGCTGCCTCGTGGAAGTGGAAGGTAAATATTCCTCCTCTGTAACACCAACATTGTCATCTACAAACATATCATCTGGATCATCACCAACTTCTAATGTCCCTGATGGTATTGCTTCTTCAGTCTCCCTCTCCAAAACTGCTATCTCCTCTATAGTAAACATAAGCTCCACATCATCAGCTCAACAATCCGGTCATCATATGGATCAATGTCGGCTAAGTCGATTGCATCATAACTCTGTGCCCCCCAATCGCCTCACACGAAGACGTAAGAAGATGTGCACGAAGACAAGGTCACTGAGGCGTTGTGTTGTCTCTGTTGCACTTCTTTTTGTGTGAACAACTTTGAACATGCTCAAGAATAGACGTTCGCATGCAAAAGCACTGCATGGCTGACACAAAATGCGGATGGCTAGCTTTTGAAGATTTGGTGTTTTTGCACCATAATCTTCCCACCACAAATCTGCAAATAAAACATTTATAAATTTGTAAGTTAACTAGGCTTGAATAAATAAAAGATTCTAGACTTCTAGTTTCTAGTGCTACGTGTAATGAGACTAAATACAAATGATTCAATTTGTTTTTACCTGGCTGAGAAGTGTTTCTTATTTTCACACATAGAGTTGAAGAAAAGAGCTTCCTTGTGCCTCTTGTAAATTTGTAGCTCGTCAACAATTGCATCTCTAATATCTTTTCATCAGACATCTCGACCTCTCTATGCATGTATTAAGGCCATCCATAACCTCTTCATTAGCCTTAAATGATGGGGAATAGAAAAACTTCGGGTTTAGGTAGTATGCCGTTGCATGTATATGTCGATGAAGTGTCTTGTTCCATCTCCGATCAATTATGCGCCAAATGGGTTCATATTTTCGCTGATTGTGCCCATAATATTTAGCTATGGCCTCCTTGGCCACATCCATAGCCTCATACAAATAACCCATTGGGTTTTTCTCCCCATCCACCATCCGTAGAACTCGAACCAAAGGCTCTGACACCTAAAACAAAATAACATATATATTTAAAATCAAAATTAATAAAAATTATATAACAAATGATAAATAAACAAATATTCAAGTTTAGATTACCTTCATGATTTCTTCCATTTGCTTTGCAAACATATCATCAAAAACGGTCTTCACGACCCTTTCCCCTTTGGTCTTCCTAGCATAGGGAGACTCCAACCATCGCGTGCTCACAAACATCTGCTTAAGGGATGTTAATGAGGTTGTAATGCTCTGCAATGTAATGAAGTTTGTGGCAAATCGTGTGACCCCGATCACACAAGCTCCTTTCCATTGGTGTGCTCTCTCATCAAGTTTAGCACCCAAGTGTGATTGTAGATGAATTTTGTAATATTTCTTGCATCTTCAACCACATTTTTCACCCATGAGAGTTTCCTATGTCCTCCAATAAGAGATCCAAACAATGGGCTGCACAAGGGGTCCAAAAAGTGTAGGGTGTCTCTCCTCAAGAAGTCTCCTTGCTGCTACATATGCCGCCGCATTGTCAGTCACAACTTGGACGACATTCTCCACACCCACCTCTTTCACCACCTCATCTAACATATCACACAAAGTGATTGCAGTTTTCACTTGGTGGGAGGCATCAATTGATTTCAAGAAGACCAACTGCCCACTTGATGCCACTAGGAAGTTAATCAATGTGCGTTTTTCCCATTTGTCCACCCATCAGACAAAATGGTGCATCTTTTTTATCCACACCTTTTTTGCTCTTCTACAAGAGTTTTGGTATGTGTGACGGAATCCTCCAACAATGGGCCACTCAAATCATGGGGAGTAGGAGCCTTGAACCCCTTCCCAACAACAATCAATGCAATGACCAAATTCTCCCAATATGGACTTTTTGCCACATTGAAAGGAATGTTGTTGTAGTACCAAAAGTTTGCCGCAACTATTCTTGCTTCATTGTGCATTTCTTTATTCCAAGCAGTACCTTCGAGTGAAGGTTGTGAACCAGAGTACTTCGAGGAACAAAAAACATCGTTGAACTACTATCAGTGGATGAACCTCGTCCCAGTGTTTGACCTCGTGGAGTTGCGGCATTAGAAGATGCCCCAATGTCAAAACCTTCTCTCGCTTCCTCCTGAGCCTAGGGCTGCAAGTGCATTGCTTTCCTCACTTTTTTTTTTTTTCGGCTATGCAAGGTAAGAAGAACTCTGTGGAGCCTCGGGTGGTGCTTGATAAACACCTCTGTCACTTCATTCCCAAGTATCCGTGAAATGTGAAACCTAAGGCGATAAACACCTCCACTCATCTTCATGCCACAATAAGGGGTGCATATAACACAATTGCCCGTTTACTACGAGCAATTGAATTGAACTCTGAACCGGATCCCGATGCCATTCTATAAAACAAAACAAAAAACAATTGTCTTAGATTTACAAGCCTTAGAGAAATTAAATTGTATGACGAAATTAAGAATAATATTGCTATTGCATGAAGAAAAAAATTAAGAAAAACTATATTGAAGACGTTAGTATATTATGATAACTTCATAGATAATATTTTTAAAATCGTTATAAAATATTAAATATACTATTATAATTTTATAGTGTATATTATGTGATTAAGAACTTAAGTATTAACTATAAGTATAAATTTATAGTAATGTACATTGTATAGGATATACAAAACGTATAAAATAAAATAAAATAAAATACAATATGATTGTTATTTTATATAAATATATACACTGTCCAAAGATATCTATATAAGTTGTATAACAGCTTAACTATTAACAAAGTCTCGTAATATATTAAATATATATCAAAGAATCAAAACGAATTAATATATTAAATTTTTAAATAAATACTATTAGTATTAACTATTAATAGGTTACAGGCAGTAAATATTTTCATTGTTAAATATTTATTTGTAAAGTCGTGTATTCACTGTAATACTGTATTGTAAATTTGTAATATAAATTATAATATTTAGTATTTACACTTACAGTATTGAAAAGTCAGTGTATTCACTGTATTGAAAAAAAGGAAAAAAATACAGTATTCTTTACCTGCTCCTGTCAAGGCACATGAATTGTTGGAAAACTAGCCACGAACTGCACTGCACTGTGCGCCCTCCTACCCACGTCGAATGCCCACGAATGGAGTAAATGCGAGTCGCAGGAGCAAAACCGAGTCGGGCAAGAGAAAACAGTGAAAAACAAATCGATTTGGTCTTTTTTCGCATTTAAACCTAAGCCACGATTTCACCTGCGATTTTCCACGAGTTTAGCTATGATTTTCCACGATTTTCGAGGGTATTTTATCGCCAAAAATTGTCGATTTATCGCATAACAAAAATCGCGATTTTTCAAAAGATTAATTGTTTTCATGCTTCCAAACGATTTATCGCCAATAAATCGCGAGTTTTGAAATAGAGGTCTTTACCCACCAAAGATAGTGACCTGTGATCTCAATTACATCATGTGCCTCCTCTCGTTGTGTGCCATCAAAGGCCATGCATCCTCTGGTCCGAGATATGGTGTCCATACAAGTTCATCTTGGTGGACTGTATGAAGAGCTAGATATCCCATTCTGGCTCTAACTGCGCCCCTTCTCTCCCAACATAACATTTTAGAGGCATCCAATGCTATCAATATTGACGTCCCTTATGGTTTATACATTGGAAAACACTCGTATATTAATGAAAACAGGATGAGAGGTCCAATAGTTCGCTCTTGTCTCACACGCAACTTGTATAAGTCATGTGCCAACTGCACCAATACAACTGTGCCCCAACTGAACTGTGTACCCTACTCTAAAGCCTATTTATAGGCCACCAATGCGAAAAGCGTTGCTCCATCTAATTTGTGACACAAGATGTGTGTCACAACCATTCCTATAACGACCTTCCGGATATTTAGAGCATGTGAAGCATATACAATGTTGAGATGGATAATTGGTGACCTCTAGTGATTCTCATCTAAGCTTGTCACCCACCGTGCTAGCTCTCTCCTCTCCTTTGTCAATTTGGGAAAATTGCAAAACAGATGTGCCCCTTGGATGGGTGGTCCCAAAATAACATGGATATCCCAAAGTGTGAATGTCATCTCTATAACATTGCAGCCAGTCTGCCATCTTAAAGTGTTGGCGCAATATTCCCATGCCCCAATAAGTACCAAATTGGGATCCACACCATCTGCATGATGCCACCAAAGCCCAAAAGCTTCAACTAGGCCCTATTTGCATCTGTCAAACCCTCTAGCAAATCTAGCAACCATGCTCTATTTACCATCCTCCAAAGTTGGATCATCCACGAGATCTGCAAATATCAAACAACAAGCACCCCTTAGTTTCGGTCAGAGAAAAATCATAAATCATCAATTAAAATCACAAAATTCAGCACTACTAACAAACTATACGGTATCAGCCATGCAAACCCTTGACAAAAATATTTCCCAATCCTATGGTATTGGCCACACATAACAGGCTGCATTGGTCATCCTGGAGGTCCCTTACAACACTGGCCACACTACCAGACGATATCTGTATGTAGAGATAATTCGATGCCATCGGCCATCCTGCGACATGCTCTCCCTATTGTGGTTGATATCGTATGCCAAGAAGCTGCACACCTTTTTCTCATTTAAGATAAAAACAACCTTAATGACACTAAAAATCAAAATGCTCCCAAACCCACCTACAATTAGACCTGATTACATTTTGACTCATCTTGGGGCAAATTTGCTAGCCGAATTTGCCCTAGACTTTTACACTTTTGTAGTAGCTACCATTTCCCAAATTTAAAACAAAACCTACTTGTGGATTCACCATGGCACGCCCTCCTCGATTGCCACCTTGTCCACCTACACCACCTCACATTTTGGTCATGATCTCTCGTTTCATCTAATTTGGACTAATCAGGGCTCCAAATTCTTAAAAACAGTAAGCACAAAGTGACAAATGAGTAGGTTGATTTTCTATTTATAGAATTTCAAACCCTTGCCCTTGATACCCAAATTTCTGCAAATTGCGATGTCTTTGTAATGACAACTTTGATTTCAATTCGAAAGTATTCTCAAAATTAATCTATATGTTGTGTGTATTTTCCATTTTATTTCAACAATCAGCTATTTTTAAGTCTTGTGATTCTTACCCATTTGGTTCCTGGTTACACCTTCAAACATCATCTTTTTACCTACTTACAATTTAGTCTTTTATCATCTTATGACCTGCTTACAACCTATTTACAACCCAATTATGACCTATTTCTCCTTCTTTTCTGACACTATCCTATCATCCTTCCATGAGCTCCCCTTTAGCTTAATGTTTATTGCTTATTTATCTAATCTATCTTCTAGTGTTTCTTTTTAGTTGTGTATTACTTGGGTTCTCATAGCAGCTCTTTCTACACTATGGTGACTCACTATGCAGACACACTTGTGGGAAGGTAAGTATGTAGGTAGGTATGCTTTATTTGAGTTCATGCTTTTATCACTTATGTATTACTCATTCATTTCAGTCATTTTGATTTCAGTGTTGCATTTTCTTTTCCTGAAAACCATCTTATGTTAATTTTTGTGTGCGCGATGATCTTTGGGTGGGACATGTATATGCCTAATTTTTCACTTTTACCGACTTTGGCTCTTCGTAGGCACTATTGGCACATTGGATTCTTGGGACTAGTGTCCTTAGGGACATTACGAGGAGCGAGGGTAACTAAAAATGGTTACATGCAACCAATGGTTGTATCGGGTTGGTTAGGATTGGTACTCATGACGGGGCCTTGATGTATAGTTAATGTTACAACACCTAAAATGCTTTTTACACTTTTACATTTCTTTTGCAATCTCCTATGACATCACTCTACCATCCTCTTATAGTCACCTCCATATCTACTTTCAACACACACATACCTTCGTCAAGTCATCTTTTTTCAACTACAAGTCTTCCTCCATCAACCAAGACCTTTGTTAGGACCCCTTGATAAAGCATTGCCCACAACTGATGGTATCGAAGCCCTCTAGCTTAGAGTTTATAACAACTAATGACATCGACCATGGTTGATATAGTTAACTACAAAAGTTGCAATGCTTAATCATGACCCCTATATATACACGAGATTTGAGTGCTCTTTCCAACACATCATCATCATTCATTCAGTTTGTTTGTGCTCGCCAATCTGCCCTTAAGGTCCTAAAGGTGTTGAGGATAGTCTTGCTTACCTTTTGAAGTCTATACTTCATACTTTGAGCATTGGGTACTTAGGATTCTCAAGCAGAGGAGTTACACCTATTATTGTTTGCCCAATGTTTGGAGTTTTCAAGAAGAGGTTTTCCTAGGTCTTCTTGTGGTGCTGATCCTACTTCTTCGGGTCTCGTGTCCTTGTCTTGGTTGTTGTTCTTGGTTTGTGGCACACCTTTTTCTAGTAGTAGATCAAACTATGTTTGGTGATTTTCTTGCACTTTCGACATCACCTCGACAATCTCCTTAAGTTAGATTTTGAATTTGTTCTCCTAAAATGTAGCTATTCTATTGAGTTACTGAGTGTCGAGACTCCATTGTGAGTTTCCTTACATGGAGCTATTTTGTTGTATCACAATGTCAGTTGATTTTGAGTTTTGTGATCAAGTAGTGGATTTAGACCACAGTGCAGGCCAAACTTCTTCTTCAACAGAGTACGAGGTTTTGAGCCGTGTTTCTTGGGACGCCTTGCAAAAGGATTTTCTCTCTCTACTTTGTTGTTTCTTTTACTGGTTTTTGGGTACCTTGCAGTGACTCTTTTTATCCATGGTAACTCTTTTTCCCAGTTATTGTAAATGAGTACCTTATTAGGCCTTGTTGCCGAGACTCATATTTGGATGTCTCCTAGCTTTTCTCATTTCTCACTCCCAATTTTGCGCTTATGGGAGGTATTGGAGTTGACGTGGTCACACTTGCAGGTGGTTTGAGTTTTTTCCAAATTTTCTTTACAAATATCCTTGTTCACACAACTCATGAGGTAAACTTAAATTAGGGAGTTAGTTTTGATTTAACATTATATTGTACATGTATATTTTGGGTGCTCGACCCAAGAATCTCTCCAACAGAACTACCATTGCCACAACCATGAAAGCTTTACACACAACAAAATTATTAAACACAAAAATGGATCAAAATAATGGTCTCCATGTTATTCAGCAACATGTACAATCCGGAATATGATTACTAGGTGGGAGTGCTTATTAAATAGGCCTTAGGGATTTAACAATATTGAGCACCCAAAATATACGTGCACAATATAATGTTAAATCATAACAATAACAAACTAACTCCCTAATTTAAGCTTACCTCATGAGTTGTGTGAACAAGGACATTTGTAAGGAAAGTTTGGAAAATACTCAAACCACCTGCAAGTGTGAACACATCAACTCCAATACTTCTATTTGCTTGTGATCCCCATATCAACTCCCTTATAAGGTCTTGCTAACGGTGGGGGAAGTTAATGTCTCAATGGTGTTTGCTATCAGGTAGGTATCTCGAACTTCTCATTTTCTTTATGTTATTTCAGATTTGAATGATTGTTTGATTGGTCATGCATAGGTTAGAGTAGAGCAGCATATTCTTGATCTATTGCATTATTTATCTATTGGCCCTTGCCTTACAATCTACCCTTTGGGCTTTACAATCCTTTACAACCTATTGATCCTTACAATCCATGTTTACAACCCTAGCATAAGAATCTCCATCTTATTACAATTTGATTACAACTTTGTTATTATCAATCTACTATCGGTGCCTAGTTAGATGCTACTCCTCTATCCTAGACCTAGGCTTTGGAACCCTATATCTTTCATAGAGTGGACTATTGTCTTCCTAGATCCATGTCTTTTGCAACCCACAATCTAAGGTGTGCATCTTTAGTGTGACTCTTTTCATTATCCTAGTCTAGATTACCCATAGACAAAGAGGACATTTTATTAGGCCATTCTTTATTTGCATACAAATGTCATGTTAACTTTCGTTGTGACATGACAAAACCAAAGGATGTCTAAATTTGTGGTTGTTTTCCAATATTACAATTGATTAACAGTCTATGTACTGGTAACAACAAATTACAGTTAGAAATTTATGTAGATATTTTATGCCTTTGGTTTCACATACTTATCATGCACCATGCCAATGTGTTTTCATTTTTCTTTTTCCCCACCTATTAATTTAAAGCAGTCTTAGGTGATTGTCTTCGGACAAGGCAACAAATATTGTTTCCAACTTCCACTTTTTTGATGCTTGGAGATGATTGAGGTATAAGGAAGGGTATTCTTGGTTATTCAGATTGTTACATTGTCTCTAGAATTGTTCCAACTTCCCATGTAGGTGTTGGGAGTAGAACCTGTTGGAATCAAGGATATGATATGGATGGTTATCTTCTTGCACATGGGTGATTCTAATGGACTATTTGAAATAATTCACAATTGTAGGTCACCTGAGATTGCTGCTTTCATGAATGAAGAGTTGACTCTATAATATTTGGATCGGTCTTCAGGTTCTGTCTATAGGATTTGTGCCTGTCAATTTACATAGAGTTTTAGAATGAGTGCTCATGCACAAATTCGCTACATAGTGGTAAAAATATTCCATGTGGCATTTTTAGGAATAGATTCTCATTATTGGTTGTGATGTTTTTCTGTAACTCGATTAGGCTATGCACAATACTTAGTTGTGTATTCAAAGCAATTACTTTATTAAGGGGCACGATCAATTGCTGTGAGTGTTTGCTTCTTTTATTTAAAAGTGTCTTAAATTAGATTTTCTCAGTATTTCTTTGCAAGCCTGGTTGATTTTTATTGGATTCTGTTTCTCATTCTTCATTCTTGTTTGTAAATAACAGTTGCAACAGTGATAGGGACATTCGTTGCTTTTCTGGTGGTACCCATGCGATCCTTAGGTCAAGATAGCTGGAAGATAGCAGCCACCCTGATGAGCAGGCATATTGGTGGAGGTAATCACAACTTCATAGATTCAAGCAGGTGGAGAGTTCTGAATTGAAAGGGAAGATTCTGAGTACAACATTATTTGTTTAATTCAAGCTTCCACTTGATGAGATAAATTTCATGTATATGTTTTGAACTCCAGATGAACCCTGCAGCCATTGTAATTTTTGGTTAGAGATTAGAGCTGCTAACCTGGCAATTGTGCTTTTGTTTTCTTCATCAATAACTAGCATAATAGATGCATATAATTGCATAGTTGGGAACATCAATTAATAGTGTAACAGATACATAATTTCATAGTTGGTAAAAGGACATGTAGTAATGATCTATGTAGTTTTGTCATAAGAATTTGTCTCTACTGCTTAGCTATATCGTGCAGTCTTGTTAGATATGCTTGGTAAAGAATTTTAACATGTGGCATACAAACAACATATGAAATAGTGTCAAAGAAAATTGCCTTTGGAATGCACACTTTTTCTTTGAGAAAGAGACATGGGGTGTTGAAACTTTGTTTCAAACTCCAATATCTGGAAGTGTAGAGTTGGAGGTTATTTATTAACTGTCCTATCTGTTTATGTATTCACGAATCATCATTGAAATTCAATTTTATTCCCTCTTGAGAAGGTTATACAATGATCAATCACTCTCCTGACATTGTGCCTTTAATATCTGTTTTGACTGTTAAATGGGAAGGATGTAAGATGTGGGTTATTATATTATCTAGCTCAAAACTAGAAACCTCAAAATCATATCAAACATATCTCATGGAAAGATTTGACCTGGAGCTCAAGATATCGAATTACTTCGGTTCTAATTTCTAGGCTGTTTGAAGAAAATATCGGAAAAGTTTATGATGGTTAATTTTTTTATGAATTGTTTAAAACTTTATAAAGAAAAAACATTCATGTAAGGGCCGCCCTAGATTTTTGTAGTTTTAAAGCTTTAAGATAAAGCAAAAACAACTTCATAAAATAAACCTGGTCTTTGCATAAACTTGGTGCTTCAATGTTCAGCAACAAAAAATCAAAAATCAAGATCTATTTTGAATGGTGCCTCATTTGCTGCTGTTTTTGCAAAACACTTCACCAAATTGCTTTCCAAGTGCCTCTGTATGAATTGTTTACAGCAAAGAATCAATTAGCAATTTCGACAAAATAATACTTCAGAATGAGCAGAAGATTTAAGACAAATTATTGGGAAATGAGCTGAATTGTGCTGCTAAGCCTCCACAATAAAAATGCAGAGATAGAAATGCTTTGGAGATCTTCTTTATTTTCTCCCTGCTCTTCCAGGCTATCCATGCTCTGATATGAATTGATTTCAATGATTTAATAAACAAAATAGTGAAGTCAGGGTGTAACAAATATGGTTACAGATAACCATATGTTTCACCAAGTTGACATAATAAAGTATTCTATGGGTGTTGTAACAATACCTAACAATAATATTTAAAATAGCAAAGCACATTGTAACGCCCTATGTATGTAGATTATTCTAGCTACTATAATGTAGTAGTAATTATTATCTAACGATATTCACTTGATTTGCATTCTCCATGCGAATTGGAACCTATACAAGGAAGAAGATCAAGGAAGTGCCTCAAGGCAAGATTTGGGGTGTGCACTATGATATAGTGATGAGTGGTAGTGTTTAGGAGATTAGAGGTATTTTCTTCCTATGGAGGTAATCTTGATTTGTGAATCTAGTTATGACTTAAATAGGTCAAGTGTTGAGAATCCCCCTTGTGTGTGTGTGTGATAAGTGACCAATATGTAGAGATCCATGCTTATAATTGCTCATTGTGTAGGGGGAAGGGAGGATGATTAATGAAATGCAGGCCATCTACCACGTTCTCCCTTTCTTGCAATTAATTATATATATTGGCTAAAGGTCCACGCCAAAAATCTAGGATAATTGATAGGCTTCAATAGAGAGAATTTGCATGGACATCATGCATGTAATGTACTCTTGCTGCATCATATCCTACACAGGTGGATGGATCAGTTTAGTTGATTTAGGAAAGTCAATTCAACCCTCTAAGTAGGTGATTTTAGGAGTTTTAAAAATTGCGTCTTTGGGCGGTGTTGGGAAACCGGCCTTCCTAGGATGATACAATTTTCGAGCATGAAGCCAAATCCAACACAAAGGTGAATAAAGGTCAAGAAACATCATGGAAGATTTTGGAAGGTTCAAGAGAGATTTGGAGGAGTTGGGACAATTTTACCAAAAATAAGGTTCACGAGCCTGGCAGCAATGCACATGATCAAAAGAGCTACTGAGCTTTGGGAGGTGATTCCGGAGCTCGGATGGAGTTAAGAGCCAAACAAGACATCGTTGAAAAGGTTAAGCTCTACAAGATGGTGAAATCAGTTTTTTACAACACTTTGGCGCAATAAGTTTATAACTGGTTTTTTCCATGCACAACTAGGAGCCAGATGACTTTTTAGGAGGGTTTAAATGGAGGAATCAAGATCTCAAACCCCTACCATTGGATTCAGAAGGCCATTTGTAGTCAAGATCATATAAACTTTTGCCAAAAGATTCCATCGGGAGCTCAAGATATCACTGTTTCAAGTTGCCCTCAAGGAACGAGTTTAGGAGTTAGTCAATTTTGAGTGAGGACACGTGTCAGCTCCAGGAGCTTGGCACAATTTTGTGTCCCTTTCGTCCCTCAAGCTAAGGGACATGAGGGACAAGAAAATGCACCCAACCCCAATAAGCCCTTTGGTCACATGGAAGGTGAGCTCCTAAAGGCTTGTCTGAGCTCATTCTCTTCACTCGCAGATCTTGGCAAGTGTCAAACTGTGCACGTCGTGCAAATGATGACCCTCATGTCCCTTTGTCTTTGAGGGAGCGACATAAAATTGGGACAGTCATCTATGTGACCCCCTCCGGGCAATTTCTCGGCCCTTAGGAGCTAGTGGAGCCAAATGGACAGGGTTCACAAGTGGCACCAGCGTGCACGTGCAAATTGATGCCCCTCATGTCCCTCAATGCTAAAGGGACATAGGGGACATGAAATGCTTTGGGAGTGAATGCCTCTGGCATACAACCATTTTTTCCCCCGGGGCTTTAAGAGCCAAAGCACTTAGCCATTGGATTTTCGAAAGTGGAACTTTGTGAGGCTCTACAAATTTGATGTCCCTTTTGCCCCTTAATGCTTAAGGGACATTAGGGACACAAAAATGCGCCCCACTTTGTGCATTCTTTTGAATTTATTTAAATCGACGCTTAGCCGCTTTTTCCCTCTCGCTTCTTCTTTCCAACTTCACCTTGCTCGTAGCTCTATTCATGCTCACACCAGTTCACCATTGCTGCTCGAACTAGCTCCGCCATTGTAACCAAAATCTCCACTCCATGAAAATGCACAGTTTCAAAGAAGAGATTGATCAAAAGAGCTGAGAAACAAAGAACGGAGGAGACAAACAAAGAAATCCATTTGAAAACCTCCATTGCCGTAAGATGAAGATTCGAAGATATCCGGTGCATGAATTGAAGAGCTGTTTTTGCTACTTTCTTCTTTTTTAGAGGCCATAAAAACCTCACCTTCAAATCACAAATCACTCGCCGTGAAGAAATCTCCCTCTCGGCTCAACGAAGACAAAACTAGATTTTCGATAAACCAACAACTAGTTCGAAGAGAAATTTCACCGGTTGAACAAGAAACAAAAACCCACATCGAAAATATGATTTTTTTCGCAAACGGAGAAGAAAACCAGACCTGCGATTTCAAGTTCGTTAATGGTCAATGTCTAGAATCGCCAGTCGCGAGTCAAAATTTTGAAATTTTAAAATCTCACAAATTGGTGATCGGGTAAGTCTAAGATTTCAGAGGGGCAATATTGGGCAAAAATCCATATTTCTGTCCGCCATGATCCGAAGCCCATTTTCTAAAAATAGTAGGTCTACAGGGACATTTCGGGTAAGTCACCAATTGAAGGCTGCGAAAGAGGTGGTGAATACAGAAGAAGAGGTATTAAGCGAAAACCATCGAAATGGTCATCTCATCCGGACACTTACTAAAAATAGTAAGTGATCTCACGAGCACTTCTAAAAATAGAAACCCTCCAAAAGGTGAGGGGAGCATGGGGAGAAGAAAGGATTTGTGGGTCACCCGTGATTTCATCGAAATGTGACTACCGTATCCGAAAATTTTCGTACTTTTAAAATAATGGGTCGTTTGTGTTTTTATTGCTGAAATTTCTGTATTGCGTCAAAATAATCCTAAAGAGCCATATTAGCCTTCTGAAATACCCGGATGCCCAAAATTGTTTTATTCGTCGCCGAGATTTGTCTCATGAGAAATTTGTATTTAATTATTTTGAGCCCCGTATGAGGCAGCTCCGTTTTAACTCTATTATGAGCGAATATGTTATTATTCCTATGTCCGGAAGGATTTTAACTTATTTTAAGTTTTGGGCTTTATTTGTAACTTTTGGCAATTTTTCGTGGTTTAGTTTTCATGAAATTTCTCTAGAATAATTCCTTAAAAATGTAAGCCCGCCTCGGAGGCGGTGGGAAACATATACGCACATTATGCCTAGAGGAAGTCACCATCGGAGGTCTGGATCACTAGGAAAAGCGAAGTCGTGCACGAGAAAAGTTCTCTGGGATGGGCGCATTTTTGGAAAACAAAGGATTTAGGCTGCGATGGGAAAAATAGAAGCCGCAATGGCATGATGGGAATTTTATACACGCTGCAGGTACTTTTCCCATGTTATAAAATTCACTTAAGTCAGTCGCCTTGCAAGGTACTTTTTCCCGTGATATAAAATTCACTTAAGTGCAGTGAAAGTTAGAGGTGCCGGGAATTTATTGCTGCCTTGTCCCATGGTGAAATAAAGAAAAGTGACTTAAGTGAAATCAGGGGATTTTGAAAATATTTTGCCTTGCGGGTAAAAATCCCATTGTCGAAATTCTTAAAAATAGAATTCTATTATGCCTGCGACCCTTGGGTGAATAATAATGCATTAAATAAATATTTGTTAATATTTATTCACCCAATTTTCCGGCACCTAGGCTTGTGGAAAAGTCCAAAAAGCAAAGGGGAATAAATCAATTGGAAATAGAATTCCAAAATTAAATAAATTTAATTTATTAATGCAGCCCCTTTGAGAAGGAATTAATACTTTTTAAAGTATTAAATGATTATATTAATTCCTATTTTCGGTGGTATGGTCAAAGCACCTTTGTGAAGCTTAAGTGAAGTGAAGTGTGGATGATTAAATTGGATTAATTTAATTTATTGGATGGCTGTCCTTAAACATGCTATTTTTAAAAGAGAAGAGCATGATTTTTAATTAATTAATTGCCTTTAATTGTTAGGGCAATTATTAATTATAGAATTGTGAAGGTTATATAAGCATGGGCAGCCATATGGGTGAATTATTTAATTCACAGGTCAAGAATTGCAGCCAAGAGGAAAAGTGCACCCCCATTTGAAGAAGGATTTTGCTCAGGCAAGGTGGAAACAAGGCTAAAAGCTTCCAAATTTGGCGCATGCTTTGAAGGAGGTTGATCTTTTTTCCGCATAATTGTTTTTTGCACAGTGTTACGGGAGCTCGGGTGTTGTTGAAAGGATTCATGCTCTCTTTATGTGCAAATTAAACACCATTTTTGGGGCAGCGAGGCTTGAAAAGTGCAGATTTTTACAATTAAAATTCACTATTCATGCTCCGGTGGCCATTTTAACCGAATAAACAGGAATTCATTACGGTGTGCTTCCAAAGGAAAAGAGTTTTTATCAATGTCCAATACAGCATATATCCTCCAAATCTAAAGAATTGAGATTGATCGAAGAATTCCGGTCAAATAAGAAGAAAAAGAATTCGAGACAAAGATAGACAAAGCTATGAAGAAAGATGAAAAAGAAAGCAAATCCATTTGCATCACTCGAGATATTGCACGAAGGCGAAATTGTTAAATTGAAGACGAGATCTAGAGTAAGAAAGACTTCACCGGTGCATGCGTAAAAGCAAGTGGAATTAGAGCTTGCTTTTCCATCCATACTTTCTTCAGAATTTGTTATGCGAGTGCAGATCCATAAGATGCCGGATGCAAATCCATATGCAGAAGATCCGATCTCTATTTGCGAAAGCTTCCACGAATCATCCTCTTGCAAAGCAACCCGTGAAGAAGAAAATTCTTCCAAGATCTCATGTGCTCTAACAGTTGAAGCTTTCATTGAATTTTCATTCATAGATTTCAGGATTTTTAATTGCTTAACAATTAAAAATAAGGATGATAGTTATCTAAGAGAAATTTCACCGATGCAACAAGAAGAAGCTGCAAAAGCCCACAATGCGAAAAAATTGATTTTTCGCAATCGGAGAAGAATCCACTAATTCCAGCTTGATTTCAGATCCGTTTAATGCGTCAGCAGACATAAAAAGACAAAGTTAGCTTTCCTCTTCCTTTTTCTTTCCTCCGAAAAGTCAGACTTTCCTCTTCCTTCTTCTTTCCTTCGACAAAGTAATTGAAGCGATCAATTCAATTACAACTTAAGTGATCGGGTTTAAAAGCCATTCTAAGACTTTGGAGATAGGTGGCGAGGCGATATTTTGGGCAAAAATCCATGCAAAGAGGAATTCGAGGAAAGATTGCGATTGTTTCTTTTCGACTTCCACATGTCCGATTCAACTAAATCGAAGCCCCTTTTCTATAAGTAGAGGAAGAATAGTTAATAAGGTCTTGTAAGAAGGGATCTTGTGTTCTAGAGTTTGTAAGAACCCCCGGAGCCACTAAGTGCAGAGGAATACCAAGTTTCGGAGAACTTTGTGTCAATTGTGTTTCTTGCTTTTAAATCTTAGATCTTTAAAGTAAACTTTGTGTTATTTTAGATCGGATCTAGAAGCTGCCTTTGCTTTATAATTACGTGTGTTCAAATCTATTAAGTTTCTTCTATGTGCATGCAAAACCATCTACTAATGGGATGCACATCTTCGTAATACCTTGACTTTCTTCTAAATTGACTTACTTACTAAAGTTATGGTTCATGAACTAAGTGTTAAATAAAACCACGATAGATAATAACACATTTTTATTGACAAATCGCACGGGAGCCTCAGGTGAGGAGATTTAGCACTAGGTTTGATGAAAAAATTTGAGTTACCACATCCAGTCAAGATTCGAAAGAGTTGGATTTTCACACTTACTAAAAATAGTAAGTTATCTCATAGGCACTTACTAAAAATAGTAAGTCATTCCAGAGAGTGAATTTCACGAAAGGAGCGTACCGGGAGTTGAACATCCAAGTTGACATCACCATTTGGGGACCAAAGAGGAAAAATCTCAACACTTACCAAAAATAGTTGCCCTTTCCAAATATAGTAAGTGTCAAGAAATAATGAAGTTCAAATTCATAAGGGGAAACCAATGCAATCTCTATCATCGGAGTATGTGTGAGTAGGTGACAGTGAGGTCACTTACATGGATCTCAACAGTTTCTTTCGACACTCATTTCATGCTTCAATCGGTATGCGCGAGGTGGAATGCACTCACCACCGTCAAACTGTTCATAGTATGTTTCATCAGGATCATGTCCAAATCAATTGAGCAGTGTGACAAATTTTGCGAGGAATCGGGATAGGGTTTGTTCCAAAGCTTGATCTTTTAGAAGGGATCTCCATGAGTGATGCTCACGATCACCAATGGAATCATTCAACAATGTTTTTAAACACTTAGCTCGTGGTGTTTGTGTGTCATCCAAAGGAAGTCTCTTGTGGTATAAGACATTCGAGGATCCAAGTTTCACTACATTGGAGCATTACATCGAGATCGGTCAAGTAGCAAAGTGGATCAGTGAGGCATTTTCTTCATCAACATTGTCTCTCTCTCTTTTCCCTCTCTCTTCTCTACTTTCTCTCTCCTCCGCATTCTAATTCTTCATTAGGGTTGTTCTTTTTTATAATGCCTTAATTAATTAAAAATGTCTTTATTTTCAATAAGTCACCCTTAAGTTATAAAAGGGGACTTAATGTTTTCCTAAGAAGGTGAAAAGTTTCAAGGCATATGAAGGGTCAATGGGGGATAGGCGAAGAGACTTCCAAAATGCTATAAATTGTAATGACCTCCTCATTCAGAGGGGTTCTAATTCTGAGATTCTTCCAGTTGGTTGTATTCTTGTAAGTTCATGAGAGAGCTTGGTGTCCCAGATTTCACCCTGAAATATGAGACTACCCCATATAATGAGGTCATTACTGTGTTTTTATTGCGAGAAGATGCACTGTATTGCACTTAGATATTCCCGATGAATCATAGGAGCCAATTTCGACAACTACCCAGATATCGAAAATTGTTTTATCCCTTCATTGGGTTGTTCTGTGAGGAAAATTTTATTTAATTATTTTGAGCCTCGTTTGAAGTAAATTGTTCTCCGGTTTAGCCTTGTTGAAATTTTGTGTCAATTTTATTATTTTCATCGGGAATGGATCTGTGAATGATTTGGCCCTGAAAGGTCAATTCCTTCGCTAGTACAGTTTGTTTTCTTGCTCAGGTATCTGGAGATCATCTATGACCATCATGTGTGAAGGAATCAGCCTCAGGAAGTTAGATTCTCTTTAAAAAGATGAAGTCGTGCACAAAAAAGCCTCTTTTCCGGATAGGTCGCATTTTGGGAATAGATGGATTTAAGTGCGGTGGGTTTTGGTCACTGACATTTAGATGGGATTTTTGTACCTACCTTGTAGGGTACTTTTTCCCATGAAGGCAAAATCACTTAAGTTACGATGGGAAAATTAGAGGCAAGCTAGGCGGAAATTTCTTACCTACCTTGCAGGGTGAAAATTTCCATTATAAAATAAAGAAAAACCACATAAGACATTGATGGGAATTTCTTACCGCCTTGCGCAGGTAAAAATTTCCATTATGGAAGTCAAATAGCTTAAGTGGATGAAGGGATTTTGGAGCTGCCATGCAGGGTGAATAATCCCATCAAAGATGACTTTTAAATATAGAAAGCACCCTTATTCAAAAAGTGCGACCCCTTTGGGCATTAAATAATGCTTTTAATGGCATTTATTAATTGCTTTTATTCCTAATTTTGGCGCCATGGATAAATAGAAGGTCAATGCATGATGTTAAGTCAAAGTGAACTGAAGGTAGCATGCTAAAAATAAATAAATTTAATTTATTTAATGGCAGCCAGCAACATGCAAAAATAGGCGCCCAATTTGGGTGAATAAACATCATTGTTTATTAATTAATTGCCAGGAATAGGAGGGACAATTATTAAAAATAGAATGTTGAGAGTTATATAAGCATGGGCTGCCATAGTGAAGATGTAATTAATTCTTTTTGCAAAGGATTGCATCCGGACAAATTTGGCGCCCAAAGGAGGAGGATTTTTGCTCAAAAAAGTGTTTTTCATTGCCGGAAAGCTTCAAAGTTTGGTGCCTAGGATTGGAGGAGCTTGTTTTATGCCTGTGTAATTATCTGCATATTGGTACAAGTGCCCAGGTGAAGTTGAAAATATTTATGCTTGCTTTGCATGCAAGCAAAGCCTCAAATTTTAGGGCAGCGGGCTTTATATGCAGATTTTTATGATAAAAATCAAGTGTTCATGTTCCGGTTGCCGTCTTTGTCTGAATTAATTGCAGGTATTCATTACAGGTGCTTATATAAGAGAAAGGGAGCTTAAATCAATGTCAGATACATTGAATATATCTTCCGAATCGAAGAAATCCCCAGATCTGCACCAATTGTAAAGAATTCTGGCCGAATAAAAAGAAAAAGAGTTGCTCAGACAAAGATTGCTCTAGCCATGGCAAAGCGGGATGAAAGGGTAGGCTCTGCGGAATCATGCATAGCTTCCAAATTTGCTGAAGTCAATGATACAGACACAGGCCATGCACCTATCACCGATTTAATTGTTAGATCTGCACAAATCGATCCAATTGCAAAGGCTTCCGGAAAAAAATTCATCCTCTTGTTTCTGACGCAGCCCGTGTAGAAGTCAGTGCATGGAGAATTCCTTCCAGGATCTTGTGCATGTGCTCCCAATCTTCTAGTTGAAGCCTCCATTGAATTTATGCAAACATTGCCGATGCATGATCTTGGAGAATAAATGCAAACAGCTTCTTGAGGATAAGAGGGAAGACAAGTCAAAGGCAACACCCGTAAGCAAAATCATAGTCAACCGCTTCCAGATCCAATTCGGTGAGAATCAAAGCCAAAAGAATCAACTGCATGCAGAATATGGAAAAGGAATTAAGATTGGAAGTGTTGCAGCTTTCTTCTATTCTCTTTTCCTCTTTCTACTTCTTTCTCTTATTTCCTTCGACAAAGTAATTGAGCGATCAATTAAATTATAAAACTTAAGTGATCGGTTTAAAAGCCATTACTTGAAGAAGTCAATTACTTGGAAATAGGTGGCATACATGCAAAATAGAAGGTTCTATTTTCAGTTATAAATCATGCATGTCATGCAAAGAGGAATTCTAGGAGGGAGATTGCCAGTTGTTTCCTTTACAACTTCCACATGTGTTAGTTCACTAAAAGCTTCCTATTTGTAATTTCCCCTCTACATGCTATAAGTAGAGGAAGAACCTACGGGTTAAAGGATCAAAATTTGTAAGCAACATTCTTGTGTTCCAGAATTTGTGTTGAAACCCCTAATAGCTATTTGAAGCAGAGGAATAGAAAAGAACATATTTCCGGAGAACTTTGTGTCGACGGTGCATTTTGTTTCTTTCTGTCTTAGATCTATTCATAAACTTTGCGTTATTCTAGATCTAGATCTGAAAGTTCCCTTTGCTTATAATTTTGTATGTTAATATCTATCTGTTCTATCTATGTGCATGCAATCAACTCTGTAATCTATTGATTGGGTTGCACATCTTCCCTCTTTCTTTCTGTTTTTGCTATTTTCTTCTTCATTAGATATTTCCTTTCTTTAACAGTTGACTACTTGCTGCAAAACTATACAACTATGGTTCATGAGCTGTATGGTTAAAGTAATACCCACAAATAGATACCAACATATTTAATTGACAAATCTTACACGGGAGCCTCACCGGTAAATGAGGGAGATTTATCTCATGATTGCCTAAGTTTTCAGCTATGCAGAAAATCTAGCCAATAGAGCTTTTGCTTACTTGTGAGTGAAAAGAGTTAACCATTTTTCCTTTCAAATTTCTTCACTTCTCCACTATGTACAACTTTTGTTTGAAGCAATCAATACAAGGAGTTTCTAGCTTTCTTTGACTAAGGGATTTCTTGATACTTTGTGATCATAAATTCTATTTGGTCTTATTGTTACTTGCAGAGTTGTTTCCTCTTAATTTTAATGCATGTGATGAAACTTATAACTAGTGTTTGTAAGCATTTGATTTCCTACTTGCAACATTAGTTTCCCCTACCTCATATTCTCACTCCCTTTCCCGCTCTCTTGACAAAGTCCTCTCTAGCAAGAAATTGCTAGCTTTGTTGCAGGGTCAGTGGAGTGCCCTTGTTGGATCCTTGGTCGAAAGGCCACCACAAAAATCCACCTTTTCTCGATCATACATAAATGGAAGCTGCCCGTTTAAGTAGAGGGACTTAGATTCCCAGAGCGTTAGCAAGAAACCCACAAATTTGTCCCCGACAAATTTTCGCGCATATCAGCTTCCCAAGGTCTTTGTGTAGCGTTGGGGATCACGAGATGAGTAATAAATTCAAGTCTCGTAATTGTTTCCATTTCGCTTTTATGTTACCATCTACTTTCTGCGAGTAATCGTTCATGCTTAAAGTGGGGTACATTACAAAAACTTGAAACTCAAAACAATGCACCCGTCCTTTGGCTGCAATCACAATAACAAGGTTCAAAAAGTTCTGTAGGTTAGATAAGTAAAAGGTTCATCAAAGGAATTTCAGAAAGGTTTACAAAGGTTCAAAGCTTAATAACATACAAAATTATGGATAATCATATACATAAATTATAAAAATAATGTAAATTAAACATTTCAACGGCTAATGTTCACGATATTTCAAAGTTTGATATATCACACATCATATAATATTTAGAGCAAGTCTCCATAGTCTAGGCCCTTGGACCACAAGGCTCGAAAATGGCAATTTAAACTTCAATAAGATAAAAGCTTGCAACATAATCTACATCATGATCATTAATACAATTAGTGACAACATCCTTTGATCCATTGTATCTGCACTACAACGACAATATTCACTATGTTCATCATGGTTTTCAAAGCATGTGGTTTTATAAAAATCTGTTAGGGCTGATCAAGCTTTGTTAATATGGCTGCAATGCAAATAAGATTTGGTCATATGCATGTTTTTCAAAGTAGTGATCTACTAACAAGGAAATGCCTGTTGGTTGTTTCCACATGTGAGGGAAGCTATTTTATTGTGATATTTTGCCTTTCAAAAATTAGGGTCTTGTCTTGTGTTTGATATTTTGTAAATTTTTCTTATTTCAATTGCTCTTTTATTCTTTTTGGTAAGAAGATATTGATAAACCTGTACCATCTAGACATTTGAGTTGGCTTAAAATTATTAGTTTGAAATATTTGTTTTCCTGGATTACTAGTTTTGGTTAGTTATTTGTCCAATTACATTAGTCTTTTACATGTGCATATCATGTTCTGTTTCTGATTTTTCTATTTGTACCTTGAAGTTCTGAATGGGATCTTCCAACTTTTCTGCAGCTGTTAATTATGTTGCAGTTTCAGAGGCTCTCAATGTGTCTCCCTCAGCGTTGACAGCAGGACTGGCTGCAGATAATTTGATCTGTGCTATTTATTTCACAACAATCTTTGCATTGGCTTCTAGCATACCTCCAGAAATTTCAACAGCAAATGAAGGTACTTTTCTGTTCCAAATATCTCTGACATCTTAGATCCGTGTTGTTTTTAATCTTCTTTTGTGTTTAACATTTCCTCCTTCTGGTCTCTTGGAAAAGCCTATTTGTGAGGCTCTTTGTTGATCTTTATTTTTTCACTATGCACTATTAAATTAAATGTAACCTTTTGGTTTGTTTATTTTAAAATATTTTCTAAGCAGATGTTTTGAGCTTATAGTTTAATTCATGGTTATCGGACCAACTACAAGAACACAAATAATTGGCTTGGACAGGCATGCCAGAAAATGTCATACAAATTCTGTTTGTTTGTGTATAGAAATTTTATACAACAGTTCCTGCTTTGCTTGTAAAATTCCTTTCCTTCGCCATTCTTGCTAACCGCAAACTTCTGAAATCTCCTGACATCACTTGTCCTCATTTGCAGTAATCTGTATTTCCTGCCATACACTCTGATTTGTATACATACACATCTTATTGGCATCATGTTTATGAGCTATTTTCTCCCTAAGCCCATGGTCGAAATGTAAGTCTTAAGATGTAATAAGACTATGTTTGGGTACACTTCTTTCCAACAAAGAGGAAGAGGCCAACATCAAAATATCTGATAATAGAAAGTATGCATGAATATAGTCAAATATAATTATAGCATATGACACGAAATATGGTGGGTACCTATGTATCCTAATAATTCATTTATTCTAATATTGAAAATATGCTTGAGGTGGGGCAACAACAAACAATACTCCTTAGAAAATGAATGACTCAAACTATCCCTGTTATGAGAGCCCAAACCATAGTTATTTACAATGATATATACCTCTGTATATAACCTCTCATCTAATAACCTTGGGGTTAAGTTAAACCCTTACCCATCCAAAACACTTTAGTCCAACTAAATACCAATTATATCTTATTCTGCAATTTATCCATTTGACCCAATGCAAGAGTTATCCATTGTGTCCATCCTATCTAAACACGAATTTTTGTACGCTGCAACTCTACTAATCCATAACCCCATATACATCATACTATCATGTGCTAAGTACATTACACGCCATCTCTCAACATGTTCCGTTGCCAGAACATTAGACGAAATCAAATAATATGATAGTGCTACCAAGCTTGATCAGTCATCCGTTAGTATGGAAACTTGATAGGTGCTGATCTTAGATGGTTCAAGGTTTCCTTTGTGCTACTCTGATTCCTAGTGTGGCTTTCATTGTTGATCTTTATATTGTGCATGTATGTAGTTGTTGTGTTGTTGATTCCATGGGTACCCAAAATTGTTGCACTTGCTCTTATGATGCTCATTGTCATGTCTCCATAAGTGTGGCTCTCATGATGAGGTGGATTCCAGTATGTTGAAACCATGGGACCCATGGGTTCTCCTATTGCAAAGCTGTTCGGGAGTATGATTGAGTACATGATCAAAAGATGGGCTCAAAAAAAAAAAAGAGAGCAAAGAGACAAGTAGGTCTCAGATCCAAACATTCAATGATAGATCACTATGTTAGGCTAAGACACCTTGTTGAAAAGGTTTGGGATAAAAAAGGTGACTTGTTTTGCTGCTTTGTAGATTTCAAGAAGGTGTTTGACACAGTCCTGAGGGAAAAACTTGGAGTAGAATGAAAGAGCTAGGGGTCCCAATTTGATGTAGGAGCATCCAGGTCCACAAGTTATCTTATATCAACCAAAATAGTTCGAGTAGATTTTGTGTTTTATGGTTGCTGCCAAAGTCTAAGTCATGCCACGAGGCTCTATTGATGCCACATAAGCCTTCCGAAGCCATGAAGGTTTACTGAAGCCACAAAGGTCTACCAGAACCATGATGGTCTGATGAAGCCATGCAAAGCCGCAGATGGAAGTTTGTGGTCCGCAAAAGTTTGGGATCAAGCTGACTACTTTGTATGGGTCCGTTGGGCCATGTTTTTGTAATATTCCGTAGTTTTAGGGGTCTTGACGGGTAGCGTATAGTTAATCTTGATAATGCCTTTGGGTGGCTTGCATGCCTATAAAAACAAACCCATGAAACTCAAGTAGTGTAGTAGAGCCAGTGATAAGAGATAGATTTGGAATTTGTGGGTTATTGGATATTTAGTAATGGTGCAGGGTCTTTGATTGAGACTGCTCAATGGTGATTGTATGTGTCTTTTAGGAGATTGCTAGTCTGTATTGTTGGCAACCATTCTATGTTTATGTGATCATTTATAAATTGATAATAAAGTTGTTGCGATGCTATGTTTTGTTATATATTTGGTGTTGTTCCGTGTGTAACTTTGAGGGCTGCATGTTTGAAGGTTGTTCTTAATTGGGCTCCTTGACCGTGTTTGCATCATTTGATGTCAAAGCAAGATTTTTTTCCTTGCGATGAGGTGTGATGGGTATTGCGGTTTTCCACATTTGCTGGTATGGGTAGAAAATCGTTGCAAACATCTTCTAGCAGGCAGTTTCTGAATACGTGTGAGCATGGAGAACAAACATTGGCGGTTTTCCACATTTGCAAGTGGGTAGAAAATTGTTGCCGACATCTTCCAACATGGTAGTTGTTGGGAAGAAATTGTGAAGGTTGTAGCTCTTTTCTTTTGAGGAAGCATTAATGGAAAACATGAGAAGAAATGCCAGGCTCGGTCAAACAGACCGAGCTGCAAGACTTGATGACTTGGCTGAGTTGATGAAGACAATGTAGGCTTATTTGGAGGCTATGGAGATTGCACAATGCAAAGATGTTGTGGTGGACAATGCCTGTGACAATGATGCAACACTTGTAGAGCTAAGGGAAAAAGTTGCGGAGGAAACTGAAGGGCTAGAGGAAAGGCTCATACCTGCTATGGGTAGAATGGGAAATAAGCCTAGATTGGATACTCCCAAATTATTCCAAAAGTCTGGAACCGGAAGAACTCAATGATTGGATAACGAAACTCCAAAAGTACTTGAGTATGAAGATATGGAAGATCCCAAAAGGTTCAAGTTTTTCTGCACCAATTTGAAGGGTCATGCATCTTTTGGTGGGAGCAAGTATAGACGGAAAGAGTGGGTAGAGGAAAACCGAAGATCAAGATGTGGGAGAGTCTAGTGGAAAAGCTGAAGTTGAAATTCTTGCCGGAGATTATCAACTCAATTGGTTCAAAAAGTTACAAATCTACAAGTAAATGGAGTTCAATGTGAAGGAATCCATTGAGGACTTTTGTAGATAATGATGTGGAGAGAGTGTCACAAATACGACATGGAAAAAAATTTGCCATTTTGGAAAGGGTCAGCAAAGAAAAACTTGCATGTGCATAACTCTCTTGATTCAAGATGAGTTCGGGATGATCCAAGCGTGATTTGTAGAAGAGGCCTATAAGCATGTATATATATTCAAGCTGGATTTTTCCAAATTTTTCGGACAGAACTCCAAGGCCTTCCGAAAAGGAGAAGTCACAATGTCGTGCAAGATGAGTTCGGGAAACAAGAGGCTCAGTAAGAGAGAAGTGGTGCAATGTGAGGTAGGAAAAAATTGTGCAAGGCTGCAAACAAGGCAGCGGTAAAGGAAGTTTTGCGCAAGAAGGCGAGGCTAGTACTTTGCTGCGTAGTGAAGACACACGGGGAGGAAGAGGAAATTTGTCTAAGGGAGGAGTATTCTTTGGACACGGAGGCGGTTGTGGATTTAGCAACACTTGTTTCAAGTGTGTAGAGTCGGTGCATATGGATTTTGAATGCCCACATGGACAAAATGATGGTAGAAGAAGCGGTAATGTGAGTGTCCATATAACACAAACAAAAGAGAGCGACACATTAGTGGATTACAAAGATTAGAGATGGGAGAATCATTGATGATGAAGCACATTTTGTTGGAGCCAACAAAGAGGAAGTTTGCCTAGCACAAAGGAAGAATCTTTTAGGACCGCGTGCAAGTCAAGAGGCAGATTTTTAAGTTGATCGTGTATAGTGGTAGATTGACAACATGGTAGCATAGGAGATGGTGGATACATTAGGGTTGAAGAGGATTGCACATCCTAATCTATAAAAGCTCCGTGGTTACAAAAGGGACACTAACCCTTAGTAGCCCAATAGAGTTTGGTTAAGTTCCATATGGGAAAATATGAAGAGAAAGTCATGTTTGACGTAATGGCCATGAACGTTTGCCATGTGTTGCTTGGAAGGTCATGGTAGTTTGATTGGAAGGTGCTCCATGATGCTCGCACAAACACATATAAGGTGGTGAAGGATGAATGGGAGTATGTCTTGAATCCCTTACGGGAACTTAGTGAAGAGGTAGAATAGGTTCGAAGGCTTTGCGATGTCATGAAAATAGTTTTTGATTGAGATAAAGTAAAATGATGTGTGGTTTGCATTGATGACGAGACCCGCGCAAAGAGAGATTGTTGGCACCGCTGCAGAAAGAGTTGATTTACTTCCATGTAAGTGAAGGGGATATAAGAAGAATTCTCGAGAGAGATAGTATTTGATGATCAACTAGGAGGATTACCGCCCATGAGAGACATAAATCACCGCATGGATTTAATTTTGGGATTGAGCTTGCCGAACAAGGCGGCTTGTAGAATGGCTCCACAAGAGAACATGGAGTTACACAAATAGGTTCAAGAGCTGTCATTGGATAGGGGATTGATATGAAAAAGACTAAGTTCGTGTGTAGTTCTTGCATTTGGTGCTTAAGAAGGATGGAGAATGGCGCATGTGCACAAATTCGAGAGCAATCAATAAGATCACAAGTATAGGTTTCCATTCCCACACATGGATGACCTCAAGGATTGCTTTAATGGAGCTAGATAATTCACAAAGATTGATTTGAAGAGTGGTTATTATCAGATTCACATAAGGGGAGGGGACAAACGAAAGATTGCATTCAAGACGTAGGAAGGATTGTATGAATGGCTTATGATGTTGTTCGGGTTGAACAATGCACCAAGAACTTTTATGAGGTTAATGAATGAGGTTTTGAGGCCATTTTTGTGGAAGTTTATGATTGTACCTAGATGACCATAATGTCCCTTTCTAGGGCTGAACTACACAAACAAGGAATCCACACAAACCCCAAGTGAAGTAAACTCAGATTTTTATACCAGCAACTTGAAAATAAACCAACAATGTACAACAATCTGATTTTTATGGACAACAACTTGCAAAGAGTAGTATTTCAACCCAAAATCACCATAGAAATCATCTACAACATATACAAACACTTTAGCAATATTCTAGGGCAATTTCCACCATGAAACTCAACCACAAACCTAGCTGGAATTTAAATAATGAACAACAAAAGTACAACTAATAGAAGTGGCCGGAAATGAGGTCTCCAAACCCCAACAATTAACAAATATGCAATATATCAGCCTTATAAAATATGAGAAGTCCAAATATCAACTTGGAATGTTAATTCGTGCCCTAGAAGACACCCAATCACACTCCTATACAAGTTGCTCCTTAAGAGAAGGGCTCCAAACAATGCCAAAACCCTTGATATATCTTTTTCTTGATGCCCTAGCTGCAAACCAACAAGATAGTCTTCAAAGAATGTTTTCAACACCACCAAATTGGAGGGTTTCGTCCTCCAATCTTCAACAAGGAAGATTTCCGTCTCCCTTGCTTGCCACACTAATGGATTGTCGCCCTTTAGTGGAATTGGATTAGAGCACCGCTCTAGAACCAAAGTAGATAAAAGTATATATGCCAAAAAGATGCACAAATAAAGCCTATGTGACCCCTTTTATAGCTTAGTGGTGGTGCCAAAAGCCTTAGGGGAGAATTCCCCCAAGACTGACCTCTTTAAAAGCTTGTCTTAATTTCTAATTTCACTTTTGGGAGCTCTCCAACCCAGCCGACCTGCCTTAGAGGGGAAAACACAAAATAAAAACTTAAATGTGAATAAAGAAAATTGAAATATAGCTCAAGTTCTTCCTTGTTCAACTTCTTCTTGCCCACGAAAAGGAAGATGAACAAGGATATTATTTCGAAAAAGGGGACTTTACAGTCCCGTTGTCATGCAAAATGTCTAGCATGAAAAATTGAAACTTTTGATCATGACAACCAAGCCCATTATTGAAAATTCCGTTTCGCGGTCGCTGTGAACCCTTCCTTTGGCTAGGATGCCCTCAGTTCCACCCTCATTTAGGCTTTAGAGGAAAGTGCTAACAAGATTTTTAAGTGTGTTTTAGTGTGCAGGGAAGAGTGCCTAATGTGATTGATGAACTCATTGAGATTCGATGAAAGACAACTTCCCTCGGAGGCCTAAAAGGTCATTTTTGGCCATTCTGCAGCTAAGTAAACACCTTTCGGAAGCCTACGGGAAAATCTAAAGCATCTGAGGGTGATGTTGGAGAACATTGAAGGTGTCCAAGGCAATTTAGGAAAATTTGGTGGAAATTTGATTCAGAACAACTTGTGCCACATCGGGTAATTTGGGTGTAAGGAATGAAAGCTCCAACGGTGAAAGTTGACTTCTCCGGATGATTCTGGGAGTTCGAAGGGAGTTAGGAGGAAAACAAATAGTCATCGGAAAGCTCTTGGAATCCTCTACAAGATAGAAACATGAACTTTGTTCCAAGACTCAAAGATTTCCTAAGGTAATTTAGAACACAACAGTTGCTCCTCTCGGTCAAAGATGAAATATGCCCTAAAATTGAAATTGCAGGCAGAATTGGATCCTAATAATGGTTCTAATGATCTTAGCAAGTGTTTTGGAGTCAAAATCATATAAGGTTTGACCCCAAAACACTTTCCTATGCTCTCAGGGTGGAAATTTCACTCCCAGTGTCTCGATTTGGACACGGTGGGTAATATCAGCTTTCCAAAAGTGGCCAAGTCGCACTTTTTGCACTCATCTGTCCCCTCTGTCCCCCAAGGTGCAAAGGGGACAAGGGAGACACAAAAGTGCCACCCCCATCATGCCAAACTTTCGTTACTCCTCACCACTTTTGCCCCTAGGTTGCACAACTTACCTCTGTCACTTGTCCCCCTCATGATGGCTGACCCCAAGTCACACTTTTTGCACTCAGCTGTCCCCTCTGTCCCCCAAGGTGCAAAGGGGACAAGGGGGACACAAAAGTGCGACCCCCCTTCTCCACGCAGCCCCTGGTCACCACGGAACCACCTCTCAACCCTCGGTGCTCATTCCCAGCCCCTGCATCTCACTCACAAGGCACTAGAGGCTGCCACTTGTCACCATTTGGTGCAAGTCACACTTTGGTGTCCTTGTGTCCCCTTTGTCCCCATTGGGAGTGCGACCTCACTTCAACCTCACTCCAACCCCAGTCAGGCAACTATGGTCACAGGTGAGTTAAAAATCACATGGAAATTAAACTAACTCTCCATCTCTCCAAAACACTTGGTCATTTTTTGAAAAGTGCTGTTGAACTATCCTCCCAACCTCCATTTTTAACCAAGCATGCTGCTCAAATTTCATAAGACCTCCATCTCGAAAAAAAACGAAGAATTGCTCATAACTCCTCAATTGTGCACTGTTTCCAACGAAATTTTTCCTGTGTATTCCTCTCCAAAACGCCTTAAGTTGGTTGTAAATGCAACCCCATTGATGCTCCGTATTATTTACAACAACTTGAAAATTTCAAACCCTAAAGTTGCCTTTTCAGATTTATGGAGATCCAAGGGACGGAAATCTTGAAAATTGGAGTAGAGAGTCTTGGAGCAAAACAAAAACTTTTGAAAGTTTTTTTGCTGCAAACCGACACCTGTAAGTCCCCTTTCTAAAAATAGCTAGTTTCAAAAATAGTGAATCTTCAACATTTGCAACACTCAAATGAGCAAGAAACATCAGAAAGAGAAAATGGTGAAAACTTACTAAAAATAGTAGTCCTAGATAGGACTTGCTAAAAATAGAAAGTTTTGTAATTGAGTTTAGAAAGCTTGTGGAAACTCCCATTCTGTCTATCTCAGTGTTTTTCGGCACTATGAAGTTCAAATATTCAGGTTTGGAATCCATTTCAACCCTGATCACCGAATATCCTAGTGTGGGAGACAATGATGTCACTCACATGGATCTGGAAGACTTGAAAAACAGGATGCTTGGCAGACCTTGTGACCTAGTGGAGGAGAAAATCTTCTCAAGTGGGCTATTCTCAGGAGGTCACCCATCCGTCCGCTCGTGAGCATTGAATTAGTCTGGCTGTGCACACCATTTTGAAGTTGATTTTAGGATAGTTCGGGCAAATCATAACTCAATCTCTTGCAGTCCTCACTCCCAAATGCATCTCTCAGTATAAAGATTCCCAATAGCAGTAACATGGTCATCATAACCAAGGAATTTGCATCGAGAGTGGGCGAAGACTGATTCATATTTACAAGGCCTAGTTCATGGCTCAGGCAAGGAAGAAAACCTTCTTGTGTTCCCAAGAACTTGTCAGAGTGAATTCCATGAAGGTTATTCAGATGCCATTATTTTCTGAACAGGGTGATGGGAGAGGAAAAGACAAGAATTCCTAGGATGGATGGCTCAGTTCATCCTTGTTGCTACTAAAGGGAATCAAGTGGTAGATTGGGGGCAGATTATCAGTGATAACATCCATTGATAATTGCTTTAGTTGTCTTCCACCAAGAAGTTCATCATGACTTCTTACCTGGTATATGCATTTGCCTTCGTAATATCCTTGGGGGTGTCACTTCACCCAAAAAATGTGCATTTTTGAAACTTTTCAAAATTTTTGATTAAGAGACTTCTTTCATCAATTTGTTTGCCTTTGTGAAGTATTCAAGAGTGAAAATGCTCCAACAGTTAGTCTTTTTTTTGATGTTTCCGGGTCTAAGTCCTTTGTTTTGTGGCTATTTCGGCTTTTTGTGGAATAAGTGGTACATGTTCCTACGGGCCTTATGTTCCCCGAATGCCCGACTTACCCGCATTACTAAGTGGTTCCTTATATTGCGGAGATTTCGTGTGTTTAGGGAACTCATGACCCTTGTTCCCGCATCCTCTTGTTCCCCGCATCGGCTTTCAACCTACAAGCTTTTGACCAACTATTCCCTTGTGTTGTGGAGATGCGGAAATTTGATGACCCCATGACACTTTTGTTCCCATGGGACTTATGTTCTCCACAAGCCCGATTTACTCACACTTGCTTGACCCCTTTGTATTGCGGGGTTTGTGGACATTTGATGTATTCGTGACCCGTGTTCCTTCCGTCGTGTTGTTCCTGCAAACCAGCTTTTGCCTCATATTGAAGCCTTTTTGTACATTGCGGAGAATTCGGAGGTATAAGCCCCTCACGTCCCTTATTCTCTCGGGCCCCCATTTCCCTGCATCCCCGCCGTATCAGTGTAGTCAAAGGGAAAATGAGTAAATTACTCCAAATGCTTTCCGTTCTCTGCATTACACTAGAAGCTCTAAAATTGATCATCCGTCGAGTTATTTTTGAATGGGAAAGTTATATAAGGGGATTGAGGTAATTCATTTTTCACCATTTCGGGTTGTGAATTTTAACCACGCTCTGTGCCCCGTTTTCTGTGCCCTTGAAAGCGTTTCCTAGCCGTGTTTGGGTCATTTTCGTACATTTTCAAAAATTCAAAGTGTAGTGGGTTCACCTTGAGCGCCGTTCTTCCTATCTCTAAGGTGAGTCATTCTAGGCCCCATTAGTTCAGTTTGGTGTCTTTGTCTTGTGTTTTGCGTTCCCCTGTTCGGTCCTTCAAGACCCTTGTGAAACTTTGATCCCTGTGAGCCTTCCGATCCTGTCGTCATGAAGTTTCAATACGGAGGGTATGAGCACATTTCTTCACTTGAGACTTTTGTGCCCAACATTGGGGACAATGATGTTAGACATGTGGATCTAGATGATTTCGGAATCGTGTGTATGGAGATGCCCCTACCCCCATAGCCTAGTGTATTATGGACATCGAACTTGCTTATGCTATTGCTTTCCCCCTCTCTGTTCAGTGCTCAGATATTGTCTTGGCTTGTCCTCAATTTAATCCCAACACCAAAGAAATAAAAGACCCTCATGGTCAAGTTATTGCCAAGTTAGAAGTTAATGTTATTATTGCAGCCCTTAGAATCCCAGTCATGGAAAACCCTGTCTTTCTATCTAAGGGCCTAGGACCAAAATCTCTTTGAACAAGATAAGGAGAGATACAAAGCAATGATAGCCAAATCATGGCTTAAAACCCCAAAGAGAGGAGCCTCCAAATTGCTAAAGGTCACGCACATATCTGATTTCAAAGAAGAACTATCTGATATGATCACTTTGTTGTCTAGATTAATGGGCCTCCCCTCTACAAATGAGTTTCAATTTTGGATGAGTGTCTTCATCAATATTATTTGTGAGGGAAAACAAAACCTAAGATGGGGAGAAATAATCTGTGAAACTCTCGGTGAGCGGTTGGTTAAGGTACAACAAAACAAGACATTCCACATGTCATCTTATCTCATATACTCAATTGAAGCCTACAGGGAATGGTTGGGTTTGTCTCAAAAGGATGATAAGAAGAATGAACCCATATATGAGTATTACCCATAACTAACCTTTGAAAACAACAAACACCATTATAGAAGAGTCAATGATGCTTTTACCATGTATATAGTTAGACTCTTGGAGGGAAATACAAGCGAGAGGGTGTCGCAAAACAATTGATTTCAATATATGGCAGCCTGTTCATCCATTCGGGAGATTCACCTATATTAGGTTAGCTGGATTTGAAGGTGCACCAAACAAACTACCTATGTACTGCAATGACAAGTTAGTTCTTGTAGAGGTTTGTAGACAATTAGACATGTTGCACATGAGAACATGCAGGGATAAAAAGATCACAGGCATCCAATTCCCAATCTCTTTGGGAAATTATACTTGTAGAACAACTTTGGATGCTCAAAATGTGGAAAGAACGATTGTTGACTTCAAATTATACTCATTTCATAAGAGGTCTTCTTTTGATTCAAAGGGTTTCATCTATAACCAGTTGATTGACAAAGTGTCTTACTACCATCTGTTTGCTCTTGAAGACTATTGGGAGGATTGCTCTCGATGAGTATGAGGTATTTTGAGACTTTCTCTACAACAGATCAAAGATTTCAAAATATATAAAGTTCTAGAGGATTTTCTAGATGACAATGAAGATTTGTATTCTCTTGAATATATCAAAACTATTCAACACACTCCTCTTCTTACCATTAATTGGTTCAAAAGAGAAAGATGATCTTGGGAAATAATTAACCTCAGTCTTGGTAAGGACAAAAGTTTGGTTTGACAAGAAGATGAAAGCATACAGGCAGGTGTGACACAATCTTCCCCTCATGAGGCTTCATCATCACATAAGGAGGTTTCTGTTTCACTCCCATAGGTACAAACTCAATCAACCCCTTCTCGTTTACAAGTGGAATCTGCAACTAAGGTGTACTCCAAGAAGGACAAGGGTAAAAAGATTGAGGGGATTGAAGAGATAGCTGAAAAGGAAGTAGAACATGCAACAACTCATGAAATAACAGAAGGGGCTCAACAAAGTGAACAGATAATTCACCTCTCAGAAGAAGAAGGGAAGGAAACAGAGGAACAAGAAGAAAATTACTATGAGGGTGGAAGCACTGAGAAAGAAGAAGATGATGAAGATGAGGTAAAGATTGTTGAACCAGACTCTGGGAAGGTGAGCATTCCCAAGCTCAAATCACCAACCAAGGAAGTGTCTTCTTCCAATGTTGAGACACCCACTCTAGAAGTATCGCTGCCCAAACTCTTGGTTCTCTTAACACACTTGCATTGGGCCCACTTTCTGCTCCACCTTCCCATCCTTCACATGGGTCCAACCCATGATTGATAATAGGAAGAGGAAGGCATCTTCTCAAGTTGTTGCTCCAAGTTTTGATGTTGTAGCTGCTCTTTTTGGTACAAATCCTTCTCTTCTGCTAAAAAGTCCAAGACTACTTCTAGGTTGGTTTTAGATTCAAAGGGTCAACAGTTTTGGAGATAACAAAACCAAGGGAAGAAAATGATGAAAGAGATATCACTATTGCAGATCTAGAATTAACTAGAGTTCCACTTGGTGAATCTACTCTGAAGGAGAGGTTCATAATTTGAAAGAAACTATTTCTAAAGTGATTGAGAGAGTTGAAAAGGGGAAACAAACTCAGGAGTAGTTAGAAGAGCAAGTTTAAGTTCTTTCTAACTTCATCAAGTCCTTCATCTCAAGTGAAAAGGTTCTTGACCCAGCTCCTCTTTCATCAATGCCTCCCCCACAGTCCTATCTGACGAAGATGTTAAGTCTACCAAGGAGATTCATAGGCATGCTGCATATGGAAAAGCCACTGAAGCCTGGGTGGAAAGAACACTAATGTCTGGTTTGAGTTTCAGAAGTGAATCTTACAAAATGTATGACAACCTTACGGGGCCCGGAACCAATTTGATACAGCTATTCAGGATTAGAGAAGGAGCTCAAACTATGGCTAGATTGTATTCAAGATTTGAGGATCATGAGTACTACAGATGAAAAAATCCTCCTTTCTCACAAAATTTTTGATGATTCCAAGAGCAATCTTTCTAAGAAATGGGTGTTCAATGTTGAGTGGAAGATTAAGGTGCTTGAAGAAGCAATCACAAAGCTCAAAAGCATGATTCAAAAGGAGAAGCTTTCAGGTCTGAAATAGTGGCTGATCTACAAGCTCTTAGATGCCCAATGTATAAAGAAGATTCTGCAGAAAAATACCTGGTAGATGAGATCAAAGCAAGATTCAACGCACTCATCAAAGAAGATTTATTCAAGGCTGAAACTATTACCCACGAGAAGATGGAAGAGATGGCTGAGCTACACAATGTTGTTATTGAGGCTACCAAGAGCTTGTTACAAAATGGAGACATTGCAAAAGAATTGGAATACTCCCTGGGCAGTTGGATGAATGCTATAACAAACACTGCTATTCCAAAAGTCATGGAAATTGCTAGTGCCTTGGCTAAATTCAGATCATGTGTGCTCAAAGTAAAGACTCCAACTGCACCATTCACAAGTGCTCCATCTCCTAGTTCTTAAGTCTTTCTTTCTAATTGTTATGTTTTCAAGTTAGCTTTATCATTCGAAGATATAAAATTGTAAATAAAGCTAACTCATGTAATTCATGTAATTAAGTGTTAACACTTAATTTAATAACAATTAGTTAAGCTAGGAGAATCGGTTACAACCACCCCTCTACCTATATAAGGCTTTTCTCTCATTGTAAAGGGGTTGTTGGATTTTGGTGTTTTGAATGTAAAGATATAGAACAGTTGAAATCAATACAGAAGAAGTTTGTCTCTCCTATTTTCTGTGTTCTTTCTATTTCTATCTCTCAATATTGCAAATGTGAATTTAGTATATTTGAATGTGAAACTGTGTTCAATTCATGTGTTATAGTGCAAAGAACTTTGTGTCTGCTGCATTTATATCTTGTGAGTTTTTTCAAATATATGGATTCATGTATTCCTGAAGTTTCATGCGTGCATTAATAAGATACTATTCTGCAATCTGTATGTCTGAAAGTGCTGCCTTCTTACCTTCTATTCATTACAATGGCGAGTGATCTGGCAGAACTGGGAAGGATATTCATAGCCTTGACTGGTGGATTAATCTAGACTGCCTGCCTTTAATTCATTCCTCTCACTCATTCAAGCCATTGTTTCTTCCTTGGAAACTTTCCTCTTTTCTCATCTTTTGTATTGAGAATTATTTGAATATGGAGGCATTATTCACACCAAAATCCTCAATATAAGTGGTTAGTTTGTATATTTGTAAATAACTAGAGTTCCAGATTTTTGGTGAATAAGGGAACCTCTCCCATAAAGAGGAGGGACTGCTGTCCCCTGAACTGTTGCTTGTGTCAAACAACCAAATTTCCAACCAACAAGGGGCCTGTTTGCTGCCCTCAATGTATCTCAAAAATCACTTGCCTATGAGAAGTATCTGCAGCTCACTTACAAAGAAAACAACTATCATTTTTCCAGGGTGAATGATGCATTCACTATGTTCATCATCAGACTCCTTGAGGGCAATCCAAAGCCGAATCTCTTCTCAAGCAGTTGTGCTGATCGAAAAGTATGGGAGCCATTTCATCCAGTTCTCTACCTTCACCTACATCAGGATCTCAGGCTATGATCTTGCCCCTCGCAGCTACCTAGGTACTCGAGTGACAAAATCATAATGTTTGAATTATGTAGGCAACTAGCTCATGTACATGCCCGGTGTAGAAACAACAAAAAGAAGGGTGTGTCTTTTCCCATCTCTTTGGGGATCTATTCATGTAAGAGTGTTGCGGATGCATCGAACATTGAAGCCTCTTTCACTTCCCTCAGTCTCTACTCCTACACATCTAAGCTTGATGATCTCAGTAAAGCTTTGGCTTTGGAATTTCACAAATCACAAATTAATGTTGTTCTACTTTCAATTAGAAAATGACATATTTGAGCTAGTGATTGATTCTTGTATGCTTTAGAACTAAAATTGCAGAGAGAGAAAATGAATTTAAGCACACAACACAATGATTTTTATTGGAAACCCCGGTGTGAGGAAAACCAGCCTGGAAGGGTAATTGCGCTTTCTTCCCACTTATGTATTCACCAATAATTCAAGGATACAAATTACAATAAGTTTGAAAGGAAACAACAATGTAAACCTTCCTCCCAAATACTTGCTTTACTCGCTTTAAAGCCCTTGCTTCTACAAATTCAATTCTAGCACTAAAGATTTCTTGTTCACTTACTCTCATGAATCCAATTTTCATTCGATGATCCAATTCTCCTTCGATGATCCAATTCTCTTGTTCCTCCATGTATTTATAGCCTCTCTCATGTCCTCTCGTGCACTGGAGAATGAGAAAGGTCATGGAAGGGAAGAGACACAGTCGGACGCTTCAAATCTGTGACCCTTCGAGCCTCATTTGTATATTTCTGTCAAAAGTGATAGGATCGTCGTTGTTTGCGAGATGGCGGTTCTTGGACCGCCGATGCAGTAGGGGAGTGGTTCTGAGGACTGCCGGTGGGTAGGGGGTGGTTATCGGCCTGTCGCTCTGCATGGGCGACGGTTCTATAAAAATACAGACAAAACCTTGTTTTCTTCATTTTATTCTTCTCGGTACTAGATGATCGATGAAGTGGAGTTGTTTGAATTCCTATGGTTCACACCTCCCCGCTTAGGAGGCTTTTGGTCCCACAAAAGCTTTGTGGGGGAGTAGATGAGGAAATAATTCCCTCACTTACTCCTTCGAGTACCACCGAGCCTCGCCTTGGTGTCTTCCCTTTCGATCCAACTGCCAAGACTCTGTGGACCTCTCTTGGTCTCTCGACCTTTGTTGTAGCACTATGTCCTCCCCCATTCGCCTCGTGAGTCTAAGACACAATCTTCTATGGAAGGTAGAAGCATGATGCTTCATCTTCATCAAGCATGGATGGCTCATATTGGTGCAAATTCTCACAATTTTCTTCAACCTACTCCAATATGGTGAAGGGTCCATATCGTAGTGGCTTGAGCTTTTGTGCTTGACATTGTAGTCTCTCCTTGCTCAATTAAAGCCAAACTCCGTCTCCAACATGAAGCTTATGCTCCCTCCTATGCTGATCGTGTCTAGCCTTATACTTGGCTTGGGATTTTTCCAACTGTTCTTTCACCTTGAGATGGATTTGTTGGATGCTCTGAATTTGGCTGCTCTAGTCACCTCTCGAGTCTCGTATCTCCTCCTCATGCTGCTGCCCAACTGCTATATCTAGTGGATTTGTAGGTAGATATCCCAAGCATGCTTCAAATGGTTGCTTCATGGTGGATGTGTGTACTGTCCGGTTGTAGGAATGTTGAATGTAGGCTAAGGACTCATCCCAAGTCCTTGGATATTTGCTATTATGCCCGCCGATCAGCTGCACTAAAGTCCACATTCAGCACACCTCTGTCTGTCCATCGATTTGTGGATGGAGCGTTGTGCTCCTCTGTAACTTGGTATCCATCTCGTCCCAAAAAGTAGACCAAAACTTCCCCAAGAACACGGAATCCTGTCGGAAACAATAGACTTCGGCAATCCAAAATGCACCCATACATTAGAAAAGAAAAGACCTCTTTGCCTCACGTGCTTTTATTGTCTTCTTACATGCCATAAGAATACACATCTTCTTGAATCTATCAACAACATAGAGATAGTCATGGCCGTGTTTAGACATAGGTAGTCTCAACAAAATCCATACAAATGTCTTCCCACGGACGAGTAGGGATTGGTAGTGGCATATACAAACCCTCCTTCCTAGTCTTAGGCTTCTAGTACAACAAAGTTTGCATCCACGTATAAATTTAGAAACTTCTTGCATGTTGGGCCAATACACGCACCTTTGCAAGTGGGCTAAGGTCTTACCAACACCAAAATGTCTCGCTGCTTTCGAGGTATGTGCTTCCCTCATCAATAAAAGCCTTTCTTCTTTCGGCACACAAAGCTTCCCCATCGGTAGAGTAGCCCGTCCTTGAGATAATAATCTTCAATCCCCGTCCTTTCAGCCCCTTGGGACTGCAATTGTTGATATGTCACCCCAAAGTCTTTGTCGAGCATATGCCTCTCCGTAAGCTTTCTTCGTGAAGGGCTCAATTTGAGAGATAGTGGCCAAGCATGAGATTTTCTCCTATGTGGGCGGCCTAGACAACATGTTTGCCACCAAGTTTGTACTACCCTTCTTGTATTTGATCACGGATGGAATTGTTGGAGGAATCCCATCCATTTGTAGTGCCTCGCACTGCTGCGGTTTTGAATGTGCTTGCAAATACTCGAGAGGTTTGTGGGGTGTGCACAATAGTTTCTTTACCCAATAAATAATGCTTCCGATTCTTAATGGCACGAACTAGTGCATACATTTCCTTATCATATCCGAATATCCTCTAAGCTGTTGAAGTAAAGGTCTTAAAATGATATGATCGACTTATCTCCTTGTAGCAACACTCTTGCTCCCATAGCATAATCACGGCATCCGTCTCTACTTCAAAGAGCTACTACAAATTAGGAAGAGCAATCTTTGGAGCATGACTAATCTTGTATTTTAATAACTCAAAGGCTTTATCTTGTTTCTTACCCCAGTTAAAACCCTTACTCTTTGTGGTCACTTTGTGTGTAGAGGTGCTTCTGATAACGGAGAAGCTGGAATGAACTTCCACATATATTGTCTTGCTCCAACAAAACTTCTAGTCTTTGTAGCTCCTGTTGGTGTTGGTCGGTTGGTGATGGCTTCCACCTTCTTCGAATGTCACTCTATGCGGCAAACTTTCTTGAGATCCATGATGGGGCCATTTTCAGACCCATGTACATTTCTTGGCATTGGGTACAAGCCCTTCGTATCTCTTTGGGTCAGTTTAGAGTGGGCTCACATCGACTTCGTGTTGAGACTGATCATCACTTAGACCACTCAAAGTGGACTTGCCTACTTTGCTCTCTCCAGGAGGTTGAAACCGAAGAACACTTCATTTTCAGGTGTCCTGTTTACTATGAGATTCGTGGGCATTCCATTGCCTGTTTCATGAGCTTCCTTCCTTCACAACTTTCTTCAGATACTATGATCAGAGATGTCTTGCTCTCTACCTTCAGGAGGCCCTCAGGCTTCGGGACAGGCTCCTCCATCCTCCCCCCAGACGGATGGCTACTAGACTGATCACTTCTTTCTTCCCGGTGCTCTCCCGGTGAGGGGGGCCAAGCGGCACTTGGTCACGTGTCTGGACCCCCAGTCCAGATCCGTCAGGTCTCGAAACTCGTTTCTTCCACCAGAGGCTCCCTATCTCAGGCATGTCCCAGTTCCTCTCCGCATAGACAACGACCCACCAGGCTTACTAAGAGGCACCGCCTTCCTCCCGGACGCCGGCTCCCCAGGCATTCTATAGTTTCAGCTTCTGGTCATCGGCGCACTGCGAGTTACTCCCATCCGGCCTTGAGTGTTAGGTGATGTTGTTGGGGGTGTTGCTCCCTCTTCCGCTCCCCCCCACACCGTCATCTCTTTCTTTTTCGTTTCTGGTTTCTCGGCCTTTGTTGTTTCCTTCTCTTCATCTCCTTCTCTCATTGTATTTCGGGCGACCCGTTTGGGTCCTCTTGCTGGGTTTGTATGCTTTGTACTCTGCAGTCCCATTGACCTACTTTTGTGGTCATTTGTTGGACATTAATAATATTATCTTATCTATCTTATCTTATCTCCTCCTCTAACTACGTGCCCAATGTAGATAAGTGACTGTTTGGCAAATTCACACTTTTTCATATGCATAGCAACCGTTTCTCCTTGAGACCTTGAAAGATCCCCAATAGATCTCTTTGCCCAAAATGAATTTGTCTTTGTCTCCAATCACAAATATAAAAACATACTTTTTGATAGCTATGACAATAAAGCTAGGGCAAATCTGATTTAAATAGAGGAAATGCGACTAGGGTTTGGATGAGAAACCAATGCAAATCACTCTCAAAAATTATATTCTTTTCACAAATTGATTGCCATATTTTATGAAGCCCAAATATACCAAAATCAGAATTTTTAGAAGCCACAAATGATCAAAATCAGATTTGAAATCAGATTATAAAATTGCTTGAAAACCACTATGAGAACCCTCTAAAAATTATAAAATTGTTTTGCTTCACTTCACAAAAATCTGTAGATGATTTGACAATAGAAATCAGATTTAAATACCTCAAAGAACATGCCAAATCAGTCCTAAACTTGGTCGATCCAATAGAAGAACTGCTGCAATTTATTTTCCAAAATACCCTCAAAATACACTGTTGGAAATGACTGAAAATAATTCTGAAAATCTGATTACAATCAATGGGAATTTCTGAGTGAAAAACCCTCTCAAACTCTTAGGGTTTTCGTCCACAAGAGGTAGAATTCATAAGGGGTTTCGTCCTTAGAATTTTTAATGCAAAAGCTGAAGCTCTATGCAAGAGAAAATATCATATAAAAATCTGCGTTATGGAAGAGGCAAGTCGACTTCCCTTTTAAAAGAAAAGGGCCAACAACCAACCTCCAAACCAGCCAATGAGCTCACATGATTTTCCCTATGCAAACATTTAATATTTTCCCATATTAAATGTTTTTCCCAACAACATTTCCCTCCTAGTACAAGTCGCATTTCTCTAGGGGGAATACATAAATTAATTATGTTTTTATCTTTCCTAGGCTTCATTACTCCCCTTTGGCCCAAGTCGCCATTATCCTTTCTAGGAGGAATCAAATATAATAAATCCCTTTCAATGACTTTTGCCCCTTAAGACAAATCGTATTTTCCATAGGGATTGCAATTTATTTTTATTAAGCTAAATAAATTAATATAAGTGCTTTAATTATTTTATTTTATTTTTTATAGCACTTTATAATAATTTATTATAACTTAAGTCACCTTTATATTTTCCTTTGGCCGCCGGCTTGATAAAAATGGGCCAAAGGTCTTAGATTGGGAAAAGGGGACATTACGGTCCCAAAATTGCTTGCCCTCAAGCAATTCTGATCTTGTTTTGTCCAAGTGTCATGCACAAGAGACAAAACATGCTGAAATGTTCTACCAGCCTGGCCCCTGTACCTGTCAAGTGAGCTATAACTTGCCACCATATTCCATCAACAAGTTGCTCATATATTTGGAGCAATGGTTCAACAAACTCCAAAATGAAGACTTCATCTTCTACCATATCATGCATCTCATGATGAAAATAGATTGGACTAGGCAGCAATAAATAAGATGCATTATTATGTTCATCATACCTTGGAGTATCGCCAACATCCACGTCAATCTTGGACTTCACAATGGCTTGACTTTGTTGCACCAATTCCCCTTCATTCTTGTCTGGAATGGGATGAATATTGTTGTGAACCAGCTGCTGCGATAAATGAGACGGCATATCTTCTTCCACACATTCATCAATCCTTTTTTGCCTTGCTATGTTGATGAGATTGATCTTTTCTTTGACTTCTTGAAGATGTTGTCTTGCATTGGCAGCCACTAATCTAGCCTCTTTGGCTTTTTGTGACCACATATCACACAAAAGTTGTGTCTTTGTCACATCCTCCCAAGTCTGATATAAAAATCAGAGTTCTTATGACTTGAATTCATCACACAAAACCTAGTTTTAACACCCAATTCTTGGATGCCACCTATGGAAGACCCCATGGCATTGTCATCCTCATGTAAAATGAGCATCCTCTCATGATGGGGTAAAAAAACATGACTGCTGTCATAAAAATCAGAATACCTGTCATACTCTTTTGCCATGTCTTCAAGCTTCACAAGTGCATCTTCCGTGGAATTTTCATATCCAACACATGTACTTTGAATGCCAACACTTGTAGACTCTTCTTCATTCTTTTCTCCATGTGTAAGGGCTGCCATCTCATGAGAGTGGGGAGATAAATTAACGCTGTCCCAAATCAGACTCTTGGGATCCTCCTCCACGCTTTCATTGCAAGCATCAACCTCTTCCCAAATCATAGGCCTTTGTTCAGAACATCCATGGCTGTTATAATCTGATTTTTCTCCATGTGTAGATGATATGACCAAATTCAAATCAGCACTATCAAACTCATCATATAAATTTTTACATACCTCATTGGAACTTGAAGACACCAAAGCACTCTCATGAAGAGTTGTATCAACCATATGTGAAGATTCTCTATTCCTTCCATGCATAAACAATTCTATTTCTTTGTCTTGTGGTGTTGGACCTTTGTGAATAGAAAATGATGATGATGATCTAGGCCTCCGATCTTGTTTGGCTCTCAAACTGTCTCTCCTATCTCTTGGCCTATCCAAAGCCATCCTCTGCATCATCTGTTGCATGGACTGTATCATTTGCTGATGGGTGTCTACCATTTCCCTAAGAAGATCTCTATCCAGATCCCATGGAAAGTTTTTCTGTCTACCTCCCATGATTTCAGCTCTATCACCAAACTCTCGTGGCTACATCAAATAAAAAACCCTCCAGGTGGGAGGAACATTGCTTTGATACCATTGAAAGATCCCCAATAGATCTCTTTGCCCAAAATGAATTTGTCTCCAATCACAAATATAAAAACATACTTTTTGACAGCTATGACAATAAAACTAGGGCAAATCTGATTTAAATAGAGGAAATGCGACTAGGGTTTGGATGAGAAACCGGTCTGCAAATCACTCTCAAAAAATTATATTCTTTTCACAAATTGATTGCCATATTTTATGAAGCCCAAATATATTAAAATCAGAATTTTTAGAAGCCACAAATGATCAAAAATCAGATCTGAAATCTGATTATAAAATTGCTTGAAAACCACTGTGAGAACCCTCTAAAAATTATAAAATTGTTTTGCTTCACTTCACAAAAATCTGTAGATGATTTGACAATAGAAATCAAATTTAAATACCTCAAAGAACATGCCAAATCAGTCCCAAATTGGGTCGATCCAATAGAAGAACTGCTGCAATTTATTTTCCAAAATACCCTCAAAATACACCGCTGGAAATGAATGAAAATAATTCTGAAAATCTGATTACAATCAATGGGAATTTCTGAGTGAAAGACCCTCTCAAACTCTTAGGGTTTTCGTCCATGAGAGGTAGAATTCATAAGGGGTTTCGTCCTTAGAATTTTTAATGAAAAAGCTGAAGTTCTATGCAAAAGAAAATATCGTATAAAAATCTGCATTATGGAAGAGGCAAGTCGACTTCCCTTTTAAAAGAAAAGGGCCAACAACCAACCTCCAAACCAGCCAATGAGCTCACATGATTTTCCCTATGCAAACATTTAATATTTTCCCATATTAAATGTTTTTCCCAACAACATTTCCCTCCTAGTACAAGTCGCATTTCTCTAGGGGGAATACATAAATTAATTATGTTTTTATCTTTCCTAGGCTTCATTACTCCCCTTTGGCCCAAGTCGCCATTATCCTTTCTAGGAGGAATCAAATATAATAAATCCCTTTACAATGACTTTTACCCCTTAAGGCAAATCGTATTTTCCATAGGGATTACAATTTATTTTTACTAAGCTAAATAAATTAATATAAGTGCTTTAATTATTTTATTTTATTTTTTATAGCACTTTATAATAATTTATTATAACTTAAGTCACCCTTATATTTTTCCTTTGGCCGTCGGGTTGACAAAATGGGCCAAAGGTCTTCGATTGGGAAAAGGGGACATTACGGACCTTGTAAGACTTGTTGCAAATGTGTTAGATGTTCCTCCCATGTGGCACTAAAAACATAATATCATCCAAAAAAACAATGACACATGAATCTATAAATTCCCCGCAATACATCATTCATCCTCTTTCCTTCTCTTCTTCATCCAAGGGCAGGGTTTCCTCCTCTTCCTCAAGTTTTCTTTTTAATTTATCAGTCTTTTGCTACTTCGGTTTATTCACCCATCTATCTAAGTAAAATTGTTCTTTTTCCTAAGAAAACTTACTTCTCTCCTCAAAACACCACGTGATTATACACCTACACATGAATATGCAAAAATATAGGCTTGTAGGTCGAGAACTTTACAATGCAAAAATTGACGCTTGAATTTCTAACCTGGATCACAAAACATGAATACATTCAAGTTTTTCATGTTAGGTTGCAATTGCAAAAACAACTATTTGAATGTCCTAGAGGTCAACTTTGTGAGATCACCGCTTCCTCAATCCTACCCAGAATTTTGATTTTAACCACTTGCAGGAAAGCTTCGAGGCATACTTCTGATGGAGCAAGAACACTTCAATATGTTACTTATGCTAAGAGAACAAACTTCTGCAAGTTATTGCAATTTTCTGATTTTTTTATCAAAATAATCCTAAATCTGCCAAATAACCTTCTCCCACTTTTCCAAAATTTCCTGTTCTCTACCACATGTAAAGATTAAATATATGGTAAGAGAAAATGTGTAGAAATATAAGCAAATGGAATAGATTACACAACACTAGATAAGGTACACGTAGTGGTGTATCTTAATATTCAATATAGAAGAATGCCCTAAAGATAGGGGAAGTCCAAATTATACTTGAGGAAGTAATCACTCCAAATATCCATGCACTGAGAGCCCAAACGGAATGCAATATCTTTCCATGCTCATCTGCAATGATAGATGCCTTTGTATATAGCACTCTAGGGTTATGTAAACATTTTGCCGCCTTAATACATATTAGGCTCATTAAATACCAAGTTAACTATAATTTATTCCACAGTTTAGCCATTTTACCTGATAAAAATGTTACCCATTGGTTAATCCTATTTAAACATAACCTGAACATGCGTACTTTATAACCCCATATATATCATAATATCATTATCCCTAGGTACTTTACAGCCAACTCCTCTCTAATTTTTATGCAATACTATTGAACAGAAACATTTTATTGTTTTAGAAAAAACTCCTTAAATCTCCCTATTTTTTTCTGAATGTCTCAATTTAGTCACTTCATGACTCTAATCACAACAAAACATTTGTTACCATGTCACTACTAATAGTGACCTATCTCCATGAACAGTTTTTAAACAATCTTTTTTCAATTATTTTAAAAATGCCCATGGTTAGATCTTTCTAGGTACCATGCTATAACTAAAGTCATAAGGTGGCCATAAGTGTGGCATAATGAGTGTAACCAACGTTAATTGATGGTGGTAAAATATTGAAGTATTATTGGAAACTTACAACAAAAAGTTCAAGACAATCTTAACAATATGCACTTAAAAATGTCTTCAATACATGCTAAATGCATATTACCTGCTTGTAATTGGAATGTGATGAGAACGTAAATGAAAACTTGAAAGAAGATTAGGATGACTATAATATTCAAAGCGATTTCTTTTTGACAGCATATCAACTCTTATACTTTATCTTATATTGAATCATGATTCTTGCCTAAATTGATACATGCAAATTTTTGGAAAAAGAAGTAATAAAATTTGGGAAACTTTGTAGATAAGGAAAAATGAGCAGATAACAATGATAAGTGATTAAATTCTTCAGCAAAAGAGTTGTGATTCTAAAATCAAAATGCAAAAGACTAAATTCTGCAGTTGGAAATAATACTAAAGAGAAATAACAGAGTCCCAAAAATATGAAAAAAATAGAACCATTGAAACTAATCAACAATAGATTATTTATTATTAGAGAAGAAACTTGCCAACAACTCATGAAAGATATCAAGGGCGATAATAATAAAACTGGTTCAAAAACATGATAAAGAGAATAGAATCATCTTCAGTAGTAGTGTTCCCTAAAAATCAACTATAAATTGATGGAGTTAAAATAAAAGAGAATTGCCGATGAGATGGGGGTGCAATGGTTGGGTTATTTGATTGTTTCCTAGCCTACCAAGGTTTGACTCCTGCTCAGGCACGGGGGATTTGGAACCCCTCGATTGTGTCCCAGATCAGTTATCGCTCTGGTATTTGCAAAGCGAACCATCGAGAAAGGGACCCATCAGCCCTTGTTAACCAATTAAAAGAGAATTAAGAGCTAAGAGATGATGGTATCTTAGTATTGCCAATTGAAAAAAATTGTGAGACTTGAGGTGTCTTAGTTCTTATCACTTAAGAAATAGGTGACAGTACTAGGTGTCTCATGTAATATTGCTGATTTAGAAATCCAAATTAATTTTCCCCTTGTATGTGAAAGATACATTGGCACCATTTGCCTCCTTTAGTTATGAACAAACAACCCAAATTCTTATGCAGAGGTGGAAAAAACCAAAAACTATTCTAAGAGAACACACCATCTATTCACCTTAGCATGATAGAATCACAAATATACATGTGGACAACACGACACATTTAATTATGAGAGAGCTCTCTCAGTGATTTTTAGAAGATGAACATATAGACAATGCCAATGTTGGGTATGCGACAACCATTCAAAAATCTCATCTACAGATCAATGGATTGCTTCCAAAAATGAAAATTTGGAAGTATTTGTAGTCTCATTAAGTAAATGTAACTCCATGTTTAACTCAATTTCTTATGTTTTATTCATAAACCTTTATAATCCCATATTAAGTCTAATTATTATATGCCAACATGTTCAAGATAAAAAGCTATTGTAACAATAATTATAATTATGCTACCTTAACGCCATAAATATTGTCGAGTTTTGTAATGTTCCCACCTTTGGACATTAATTAAAAATAATTAAAGAAGACCTTTGATCCACTCCCCTTGGATTAAAAGAATTATTTGGGGAAAATTGACTATCCCATGTGCTTTTAAATTAATATGTAATTTAATTGGGGCAAGTCAACGACTCCATATGCTTTAAAATTAATATTTAATTCCCCTCTTATATTTTATTTAAATATTAATTGGAGGGAATTAATATTTTATTTGGAGTTTGACTTTTACAGCAAGCGAAGACTATTTTAAATGATATCTCTCCCATATAGAGATTGGCACCAAAATTGGAGGAAGACTTAGAGATTTGAACTTGCAAAATCTATAAAAGGAGAAGAGCCGTCCCCTTGGAGGCATGTTGAGGTTTTTATAAAAATATCTCCATGCTTGAAGAGGGATGTGTGCCCATATGTGATCATATAAAAATTGTTCTTAAACACCACCATTATTGTGGAGAGTGTGAGACCTTTTAAAGCTTGCATTGAGTGAATGTTGCATCATATATTCATCCTATGTGTGGCGCATTTATTAGAGAAGGATATTTGCATGTTATTGATGAGTTTTGGAGGATTTAAGAGTGCTTTATGATCTGCTGCTATTGCTGCATTTATTTATGCCAAGTCGACTTGCATAGGAGGTTATTTTGGTGTGATTTGGTGGCTTTCAAGTTAGATCTACAATCTGATCTGTTTTGATATATTTTTCCAAGTGTGGGGCTCATGTTTTGAAGGTTATTGTGCTCATATTTAATGCTGCAATTTATCTAGGGAAAATCGACTGGGTTTGAGGTATTTTGCATCATATTTTGAGGTGTTTTTGATAGATCTGCAAGCTGCTGCAATTTAATAATTATTATATAAATATTTGGGCTGATGTTTTGAGGGTTTTGGAGGGTTATTAAGTGCTGGAAATATTTTATGCAAATAATCCTAACCCTAGTGTTTTGTATTCAGATTTTGGGGTCTGTTTTGAAGGTGGTTACGGTGATCAGAAAATTTAGTTTGTTGGTTCAATGGAAAGGTCTTGATTCCTAGAATATTGTGTATTTTATTCGAGGACAAAATATGGAATATTGAACAAGTTATGAATTTTCTAAGTTTCAACTATTTTGGTGCATTTTAATTTAACTCAATGCCGGTAATTAATTTCAAATTTGGAAAAGATTAATCTCCTAATTAGTTTTCCCATCTAACCCACCACCTTGGCTCACTTGACCCCATTTGGGTTGTATTGAAGCTGAGATTGGGTTATTTGAGGTCGAGCTAAGAGGGTTTGATCATTTAGAATCGATTTGGTTGAGTTAATTTTCAGATTTAAATAATATCCCAAAAGGGGATATTATAGTGGTATCAGAGCTTCTTTCCTCTATTCTTGTGGGGTTATTTGTGAATGCAGGGCAACAAAGAGTTTTTGTATTACAAAAGGAGGAATAAGGGAACAATGGAGGACGGAGCTTTCACTTCGGACCAAGTGAAGTTTCTACAAGAGTTAATACAAGAGTGTGGTAAAGAACTTCAAAAGTCCAGGAGTGAGCAAATGTCCAAGCTCATTAAGGATGCTTTGAGCATAGGAAAATCCACGAGCTCCAATGGAGAAGAGAGCTCACATAGTGGTGAAATGGTTCTTTACCCAACCCACTCCCAAATTTTTCAAAGGTGTCTTCTTGCCCAAGGAGACCAATGGTAGAGAAGAAGAAGAGCCCACATTGGCAAAGTTGATTGATGCCCAAAGGCTCGAGTATGGTTCCCTGAGCCAAGCTACAAGGGATATGTTGGGATTTGATGAGTTTTGTGACCTTAAGTTGGGCAACAAGTCAAAGAAGGTTAATAGGCAACCTCATAAGAACCTTCAACAAAGGTTGGGAAAAGTCACACTCCCAAACTTTGATGGATCTAGTAAGATTTCGGTGAGGGCTTGGTTGCAAAAGATGGAGACCTACTTCTCCCTTAACCCCATGCACGAAGAAGAAGCCCTCAAGTTTGTTACGCTTCATTTGGAGGGTATGGCACATGAATGGTGGTTCCATGGGATGCACACACAAGGGCATGATTCAATCCACACTATGGAAGAGTTTAGCCAAAGAATTATGGAGAGATTTGATAGGAAAGATCTGGAGTTACACTTTCGTGAGTTGGCACAACTCAAACAAATGCATAGTGTTGAGGAGTATGTGGCAGATTTTCAGAGGATTGCAGTCATGGTTACGGATGTTAGTGAGAAGAGATTGGTAGTTCTCTTCACGGAAGGTTTAATGGAGCCTTTAAAAGGTTTGGTAAGAGCTTTTAATTTGCAAGATTCTATTACTAAAGCTCTAGATTTGGAATGTGCAGCTTATAGAGGTAATTTTGGGCCTAAAGGGCAGCATACTAATGTCCCACATTCGCTGTCCAAAAGTGGATTTAGAGGGCAGCCAAGGTCTGATTTGCAGCAACCCATAAAAGTGCAAGGGGAAGCCCCTTGGGTCATCAAAAGAGGCCCCAAAAGGCCAAGTCAGCCCTATGTACAACCACATAGAAGTCAGCCCCAAAACAGTGTGCAAAAGGACATAAGGGATGAGTTGAGAAAGAAAGGTTTGTGTTTTGATTGCAAGGCCCCATGGACAAGAGGCCATAATTGTAAGGGTTAAGGTCAAATTCATTACATTGAGGTTATTGATTCAAATTTTGAATTTAATTCTGATTTGGATGATGCTAACAATGGGACTAATGAGGATTTGGTTGAGCATGTGCAAGAGAAGGAAGAAAAAGAAATGGAAAGTACTCTTGTCTCTCTTCTAGTATCCCCAAGTATCATACTTTCCGGGTGAAGGTTACTATCCATGGACAAAGAGTCATTACTTTGGTTGATAGTGGGGCCACGCATAACTTCATTGATGGAAGCTTGGTAAGAAAGATGGGATTGGAAACCAAAAATTGTAAAGATTTCAAAGTAACTATTGCAGATGGATCATTTATTCCATGTTCCACAAAGATTGCACAACTTCCTCTCATGCTTGAGAAACATAAGGTAATTGATGATTTCTGTATTGTTGATATTGATCTTGTGTTGGGTGTGCAATGGTTGCATTCTTTAAGTGACTTCACTCAAAATTACAAAACCATGGAGCTGAAATTTGCTTAAGATGGAAATGATATCATCCTAAAAGGTATAGCAAATGGTGCACCTCAAGAAGTGTCAATGAAGAGGATGGAAAGGGCCTTTAGGAGAGGGAAAATTGCATGGGCAACTAGCTGCTTTATCACAGTAAAATAAAAAAATCAGAACAGTCTTTACAAGGTGAGTTACAAGTTATTTTGGACAAACATTTTTATGTATTTAATGATTTGCCACATGGGTTACTTCCCCATCGAGGTTGAGCATATTATTGAGTTAGAAAAGGATATTAAGCCCATTATGATTATCCCTTGCCACCACCCAAGAGTTTACAAGGAAGATATTGAAAAAAACATTAAGGAGTTACTTGATATAGGACACATAAGGCCTAACTCTAGCCCATTTGCATCTTCCGTAGTTTTGGTTAAGAAAAAGATTGGCACTATGAGAATGTGTATTTATTATTGTATGTTGAATAAAAAAACCATAAAAAATAGATACCCAATACCAAGGATTGATGAGTTGATTCACGAATTGTATGGTGCTACATATTTCTCCAAAATCGATCTCAAATCTGGGTATCATCAAATTAGGGAAAGGGTAGAAGATGTGCACAAAACAACTTTTAGATGTCATTTTGGGCACTTTGAGTTCTTGGTTATGCCTTTTGGATTAACTAATGCACCGGTTACATTTCAATCTTGCATGAATCATGTGTTTAGCAAATATCTAAGGAAGTTTGTGCTAGTATTCTTTGATGACATCCTTGTGTATAACAAAACTTGGGAAGAACATTTGCATCATTTAGATTTGGTTTTATCTACTTTGGGGCAGCACTCCTTTTTTGCTAAGAAATTTAAGTGTGAATTTGGGCTTAAAGGGATTTGGTATTTGGGACATGTTATTAGTGCTAATGGTGTGCAAGTTGATAAATAGAAAATTGCAGCGATCATGGATTGGCCTACGCCCACCTCTCTCACACAATTGAGAGGATTTTGTGGTCTTTGTAGTTACTATAAAAGATTTGTGAAGGGTTTCTTACGATTTGCAGCTCTTTTGACAGATTTGACTAAGAAGGGGCTTTGAATGGACCACATCAACCCAAGAAGCCTTTGAAAAAATGAAACAGGTAATGCGTTCTTGCCCGAGTTCTTGCAGTACCAATTTTTTCTACGCCATTTGTGGTTGAATGTGATGCTTGAGGAAGGTATAGGGGCTGTCCTAATGCAAAATAAAGACCCTATTGCTTTTGAGAGTAGAAAATTGAAAGATCATGAGAAAGGGTATAGTGTGTATGATAAGGAAATATTGGCAATCATGCATGCTTTGAGCAAGTTTAGGCAATACTTGGTATGCGGCAAATTCATTGTAAAATCTGATCATAACAGTTTGAGATATTTCTTAATCAAAGGGGTTGAATGACGAGCAACAAAAATAGTTTGACATTGGATTTGTGAAGGGAAAGAACAATATGGCAGCGGATGCACTTTTAGAAGGCCATATGAATTGAAGAAAGAAGTGGATCAACCATATATTCAATTGCTTGAGGATAAGCAATCTTGGGAAGGGAGCATTGTAAAGTCCCCACCTTTGGACATTATTAAAAATAATTAAAAAAGACCTTTAATCCACTCCCCTTGTATTAAAGGAATTATTTGGGGAAAATCGACTATCCCATGTGCTTTTAAATTAATATTTAATTTAATTGGGGCAAGTTGACTATTCCTTATGCTTTAAAATTAATATTTAATTCCCCTCATGTATTTTATTTAAATATTAATTAGAGGGAATTACTATTCTATTTGGAGTTTGACTTTTACAGCAAAAGAAGACTATTTTAAATGATATCTCTCCCATCTAGAGATTGGTGCCAAAATTGGAGGGAAGACTTAGAGATTTGAACCTAAGTTGCTACATTCGAATTCGTGTTTGATTTCGCCGATGATTAAATTCGTGTAAAATTATTTGGTAAAAAAATCGGTGATTAAATTCGACTATGAGAAATATACATTTTTATTAAATATATAAAAACAAAAGATAAATTCACATTTCAAAAGAGAGATAATATCACATTTCATTGATTTCATAAGTATTATTACAATAATGTGATTGAAAGCAAAAACTTCAAAAACATGTGCTTGTAGCTACATACTAATATTCGAAAGGTTGTCAAAAAGTGGTGGATCAAAGTTTCAAACTTCTTTATCTAGTATGGGCTAAGTTCTACTTATTACATCAAAAAGCTCTAAATCATCTAGAGCACTTGGCTCAATCTCATCATCACTAGAAAAATCATCATTACCAACATCACTAGATTCACCCTCATGTCTATCAGCATCACCAACAAAATCAAGATCATCTTCATTGTCTTGTAGGACATCTTGAAGCTTTTTTTTCTTTGAAGTGCATGCATCTTTTGCCACTTTTTTCATAGTCAATCGCAAATTACTGCAAACATAAACAAGGTCCCCCAATTTTCTTGATAACAACCTATTCCTTTTTTTTGATTGAACATGGTCAAAGCTGCTCCAATTCCTCTCACATGCTGATGCACTTACCCCTTGACTCAAGACTCGAATTGCAAAATGTTGTAGTTCAGGGGTATCTGCTCCATAGAATCTCCACCATTCATCACCATCCATGTCTTCCCTGTCATCTATTGCTGATTGGGTTCCAAACAACCCATCCCCTCTCCTGTATGCTCTAAGTTGCTCTCTGGTTTTCTTTGCAACATCTCGATTTGGAACAAGCTTTTCAATGGCTGCATAAATCCCGCTCATCACTTCACGGTCACTTTCTCTTTCAATGTGATAGAGTGTCGGCTCCAAATAGCATGTTGCTGCATGCAAATGAGTATGCATCATCCTCCATCTTCCATCACAAATATCCCATATCTCACTATATTCTGCTTCCACATTATTGAATGCCTTCTGGATGTCTTCTTTGCAACGGTCCATGCCCTCATAAACCATGCCCATACAAGGGGTATTGCCATCAACCATGCGGAGCATACAACAATGGGTGGTGACACATTTTCCCAAAAGTTAGAGCTCAAAATGATTTGCTCCACCTGTTTACCTTTAGATTCTTTTGCAAGAACTGAATCTTCCCACTCTTTGCTGCAAACAACAGTTCGAAGGGCTCCTTTCTGCTCAACAACTCTTTTCAAAGTGATATAGAAGGAGGCAAATCTTGTGTCACATGGCTTCAGCAACTCCTTAGATGCATGCCTCCTATAGATACTCAATGTGAGGCGATGGTTTCTAATAAAATTAGCAACTGTTCTTCCTCTTTGAACTGCTTCATGTACCCAAGGGAATTTGGCTAAGTCGTGGAGTAGTAAATCAATACAGTGGGCTGCACAAGGACTCCAATATATATGTGGGTACTTCTCTTCTATCAATTTCCCAGCTCCCACACAATTGCTAGCATTATCAGTCACAACTTGAACTACACTTTCTACACCCACTTCGAGAATTGCTTCATCCAAAATGTTGAAGACATACTCTGAAGTTTTCTTGTGTTCCATGGTGTCAATAACTTTTAGAAATACAACACCTTTAGGGCAATAAACAAGCACATTGATGAGGGGTCTTTGACACATGTCTGACCAACCATCACTCAAAATGGTGCAACTTGTTAACTTCCAAGAGTCTTTAATATCTGCCAATTTTTCAGTGACCCTATTTTTTGACCTCTTCAAAAGTGTAGTCCTCAAAGCCTCTGACCCTGGAGTTGTATAACCTTTTCCAAATTTAATGGATTGTTGAACTGCATTTCTGAAATAAGGACTCCTGGCAACATAAAATGGAATGGCAGATTCATAAAAGAAATCAGCCCATGCATCATCAACTTGCTCTTTTTCAACAGGTTTCCAAAAGCTATTCAGTGTCGCTGCCCCAGTACTAGATGTTGGCATTACAGAGCTTGTGGACATGGTGGAGGAGAAAGAAGTATTTGGCACTCTGGGCCTAGAAAGCTCGCCTTGAATTCGTTGTTTTTTTGCGCCCTTTGCTGATTTACAACTAATGAATGCTTGTAGTCTTTCTCCAACTCTGCTTTTATTTTAGGAGTGACATTCGACATTCTTCAACACCGCCTCCTTGACCACCCGGTATGCCAAGAAGGTGGTCCATTACTCTTGTCAATGTCCCACTAAAAGAATGTTGACATAAAGTGCACGTGAGATTGTTTGTCCGACCCTCACGGCTCATGTATTTCCATCCCGCTGCATTTGATTTTGGAGGCGCCATACCAATATAACAACCTGCATTTTTTGAAAAAAATAAACAAAGAATTAGAAATAAATAAATTTAAAAAATCAAATCATACAAAAATTATTATCATGTATTTAATTTAAATGTATGATAATAATAATTATCGGATAATTATTATTATCATACATTTCAATCTTTGATTTAAAATATATATAAATACCTTCAATTTAAGGATATAAAATATTAATTTTTTATAAAATACATTCTATAACATAATGATATAAAATATTAAATTTTTATAAAATATATTATATATATTTTTATCGATCTAATATATAATTTTTAAAGGATATTATATATCATTTTTTTATAAAATACATTATATAACATAATGATATAAAATATTAAATTTTTATAAAATATATTATATATTTTTTATCGATCTAATATATAATTTTTTAAAGGATATTATATATCATTTTTTTATAAAATACAAATACATAATGATATAAAATATTAAATTTTTATAAAATATATATATACATAATATATAATATATTATATATATATAAAATACATTTATATAAATATAAAATAATAAAATAAAATATTATATAATATAATATATTTAATGATAATTTATATAATAAAATACATTATATTAATATATATTTTATTATATAATTTTAGATGTTACTATATTTTATAAAATTTTATATTATATATTAGAAATTAATAAATAGATAAGTATTTAAGTTTAGTATAGTTTAAAATTATTAAAACTTTAAAGAAAACCCGTAACCATTCAAATAATCAAATTTAATATATTTTTTTATTCATAAAAAAATTAATATATTAAAACGTTAAACTTTTAAAACTTAAGACATTAATTTTTTAACCTAAATTAATATACTAACCTATCTTTGAACCTAACCGACACTATTAAATTAATTTAATTTCTGTGTAACCTAATTTTTTAAAACTTTAGACCTACGTTTGTTTATAAAAACAAATCAAATAAAAATAAGTTACAAAATCGACATACATGTGAATCTCCCGGTGAGCAACGAATGGACAATGGTGGACGGCGAACACAAATGCTCGAGTCTCTCCAAGAATGACACAACAAGCTTTGCAGCAACACAACGTCAACCTCGTCGAATGCAAAGCTTCCAATGGCGTAGACGCCTTGAAACACAAATGGACGCAAATGCAGGCTTCCTGACCTCGAATAATGGCGGATGCAAATGTAGGCTTCCAAGCAACACGATAGTCAGGCTCGAGTTCAACCGGGTCTGGAGGTGTGAAGATTATTATTGTGTGCAGGAGATTTTATAGGACAATAACGATGCAAAAACCCTAAAACACGGGGATGGAAAACCCTAAAATCGAACTTCAAAATTTTTTAGAGTATTTTCAACGCTTTTCAAGCACGATTTTCAACGTATTACAGAAAAAATTGACGTCCGAGAATAAACACGAATTAAATCGCGATTTTCAACGCATTTAATGAGCTTGTTAAAATCCGGCGAATTTCGATTTTTTCCTTGTAGTTCGGCGAATGCGGCAACTTAGATTTGAACTTGCAAAATCTATAAAAGGAGAAGAGGTGTCCCCTTCGAGGCATGTTGAGGTTTTTATTAAAATATCTTCATGCTTGAAGAGGGATGTATGCCCATATGTGATCACATAAAAGTTGTTCTTAAACACCACCATTATTGTGGAGATTGTGAGACCTTCTAAAGTTTGTATTGATTGAATGTTGCATCATATATTCATTCTATGTGTGGTGTATTTATTTGAGAAGGATATTTGCATGTTATTGATGAGTTTTGGAGGATTTAATAGTGCTTTATGATTTGCTGCTACTGTTGCATTTTTTCATGCCAAGTCGACTTGCATAGGAGGTTATTTTGGTATGATTTGGTGGATTTCAAGTTAGATTTACAATCTGATCTATTTTGACATATTTTTCCAAGTGTGGGGCTCATGTTTTGAAGGTTATTGTGCTCATATTTACTGCTGCAAATTATCTAGGAATAATCGAATGGGTTTGAGGTATTTTACATCATATTTTAAGGTGTTTTAATAGATCTGCAAGCTGCTGCAATTTAATAATTATTATATAAATATTTGGGCTGATGTTTTGAGGGTTTTGGAGGGTTATTAAGTGCTGGAAATATTTTATGCAAATAATCCCAACTCTAACGGCTTGTATTCAAATTTTGGGGTCTGTTTTGAGGTGGTTACAATGATTAGAAATTCAGTTTGTTGGTTCAATGGAAAGGTCTTGATTCCTAGAATATTTTGCATTTTATTTGAGGACAAAATATGGAATATTGAGCAAGTTATGAATTTTCTAAGTTTCAGTTGTTTTGGTGCATTTTAATTTAACTCACTGCTGCAATTAATTTCAAATTTGGAAAAGATTAATCTCCTAACTAGTTCTCCCCTTTAACCCAACACCTTGGCTCACTCCAACCCCATTTGGGTTGCATTGATCAAACCGACATTCGGTTATTTGAGGTCAAGTTAGGAGGGTTTGATCCTTTTAGAATCAATTTGGTTGGGTTAATTTTCAGATTTAAATAATATCCCAAAAGGGGATATTACAAGTTTTTAGTGGAAGATTCCATGTTCAATACAAATATTTTTAAACTTCCTAACTAATCTAAAGCACATCTTTGTAGAGATTCTCACAATGCTTTAAGGCTGATAAAAACATAACACCTTTTCCAACAAGGCTTCGAGGTTGATTTATTTCTCTATGAGAGAGTCGGAGAGACTTATTTTGTACATCAAGTTTGACCATTTGGAATGTGCACATTAGTGCATGTATGTGTGTATTACTAGCAGTTGCACATGAATTGCAAAGTACATTGGGAAGGATGACAATTTAAAGTTAGTTTGTAATTCCACGTTGATTTGATAGTTTTGTAATTTATTTGTTAGTGTTATTTTGTTTTTTATGTTATAATGGAGATGATTGAAGGTTAACATATTGAGAAGAATGTATAGGACAAAAATGTCTATAAAAGTGAATATTGGAATTATTTTTAATTTTTACATGTTTTGGAAATGGAGAGGAAGTTGATTGGAAGTAACTCCAGTCTCCTCTTTTTTCTAGAATGTACATATTATCTTTTTTCTTGCATAATGGCCAAATGTAAATATGGGTGTGACATACAAGTCTACCAACGATTCAGAGACTGCAACAAAGCTTAAGAGTCAAAATTCAATAATTCTCACATCCCACTTGTAATATCGAAGATGTTCCTTGATCCTCGTATCTTAAGCCAATAGTTAATAAACAACAAAAACATACAACAAATAACCATGCCAGAGAAATAAAATAAATGAAAAAATACATCTTGTGGTTACTTTAGAGCAATAAAATAAATGAAAGAAATGCATCTTTTGCCTACTTGAAAAAACTTATTGAAGGACACTACATGCATATGGCTATCTTTGTAGACATTGTGAGGATAGGAACAAGAGTAATAAAGAAGTAACACCCGTAATTGATTATGCGAAAATGAAAATATTCTAGCCTAATCAGAATGTTATAGAGCAGTAAATAAATAAATAAATGTAATCTGAAGCAACTAAGCAATAAAAATATGAAACCCTAAGTGCAAAGAGGGTTAGAAGAGCCTTTAGCTGATTCGAAGAGGTTGCTGGAGTGTGTCGCGGTGGAGATCGGTGAACAGGAGGAAATCGTCGCATAGGAGCCTGAGAAAATACAGATCCGGACTGCTTGGACAGACTGGGGCGCTTGGAGAAGGATGGGGGCACTTGAGACGTCTTGGTCCGGAATCTGGGTGCCCTAGTCTGTGGAAATGACCAGAGAACCTCCTTTGAGGTGTCACGAGATATTAAATGCGTATTTGCTTTTTGTCGCGTGAATATCAGCTGTGTGACCGTTGAAGCACCGGTAAAGTTGTGATAAAGAATCACCCAAAACCCCGGACAAAGCATCAAACCCTAAAAAGAAAGATGCATATGAAGGGGTTGGATTGTCCTCAACCGCCACAATGGTGGACTTACTAACTGAGCGTTGCACTACATCTCAGACCCAATGTAGTTCTATGTGTGTGTGTGTGCGGAATTGTGCCCTAGGTGCTCTTGTGTGTGTCACACTTTGTGAGCAAAGCGATGAGCAATAGCTAGATGTAGAATGTAAATAAATTGTGCATGGAATAGAATAGACTCCCCTCCTATGAAGTGTATGTAGAAAACCAGCCTTGTGTCCCTTGTGATGGAGCTAGATGGATGCAAATGGAGCTCTAGATGCCTTTGATGGATGCAACCTTAGGTGGAGATAGTAATGCTTAGTGCTTGGTCCCTCATTATGATCACATAACTTTATATTTATATGATTCCCTTGTTTGAATTTCGTAATTAACCTCGAAAAGGCCGACTAGAAAGGACCCAAAAAGTGCAAGTAAAGATAGGACAAAGGCGGCGAGAGGGGGAGAGCGCCAGCGCCACTGTCTTGGCTGAGCGCTCCAATCTAGAATGATAAATAACGATAGGTGAAAATACAGACCGATTAAGTATATGTGCAAGATCGAAAGCATAAGCATAAAGTAAAGCAAAATGGCCGAAGACATGGGTTAATTATTACTTTTCGTACTTAGGAATCATATGAATAGTAGTTTGTAATCGGGACTAGATAATTACCCAAAGTGCGTGATTTTGTGTCTACATTTGCCCCACTTTATGTTGGTGAGCAGAATGCTTGGTAACATAAAGTAGATGGAGATGCATACTGATATCCATGTAGAGCGATGTAGAAGGTGTGCCGAAGGACTAAACAAAGCACGTGGTGATAAAAATATGGAGCGTGGAAACTAAAGATGCAAAAGTGTAAAAAGGTGATGAAAGTGAACCTAGGGCAGAAAGTGAAACGCGTGTGTAGATGCCAATGTATGTGATGTACGTGCATGTTTGTATCGATGTGTGTGATGTTGTTGTCGACTTTGTTTGCTTCCTTCCCATATACAGATAGACCTGCAAAAGAGAAGACGATCGAGTAGTCAAATACACATGTATATGTATGAAAGCATGTAAAAGACACATGTATTTAAAAAGTGTATAAAGAAAAATATGAAAATGTGAAAAGGAATATGTGCACTTGATCCGTGATGAGAAAAGAGGGTGTATTAAGGATCTTGTCGACGTTGTGCAAGTTTTTTGGGCGATCTCACGCCACTGGCCGAAGAAGTATAGGGAGGAAAGTTTGATTTATCCTCTAACCTTTAACTGCTTCCCAATATCGAAGAGATCTTTGTACTGTGTGGTTTTGGGCGATTCGATGCCACGACAAAAGTAGTGTAGAGAGGAAGGTCTGGTGTTATCCTCTAACCTTTAACTGCTCCTTGGGGCTGTCTTAAGGACAATTTGCCCTGTAAAGCCGCTATGTATGGAGTTTGTAGATCTGTGGCTTGAACCCACTCGGCTTGTGTAACTACCCCATGGTTATAGGCACTCCAGGTAAGGCATCGTTGTACTAAAGACCCAAGTCTAATTCTAAGCCTTGAACTGTGCTAAATTGTACTAGTATTTTGTTGTGTATACCCTGTATGGGGTGATTGATTCACCCAAATGATGCCCCCATCTTTGGGGGCACATGCGACGTCACTATAGGAGTGTGCGGCCCAAAAGAGGACCAACCGCTGAAACTGTGCCCTGTGGGGGGAGGGGATGTGCTTGGTAGAAACCAAGGCACATGCAAACAAGTGGTTGGGAGACAAGTGTTAGTACAAGCAAAGAGATACATGCATGTATAAAACAAAGTGTAAGCTAGAACACGGAAGAAGACAATGTGGATTGCAACAATCGGGTTGCAAACATGGGATATCACTCACGATGTCGCAAGACACTCAAGGCCGCATACAAACAAGCAAGTGTGCACACAAAACAAAGGGCAAGGCCCGCATACAATGGCAAACAATGACAAACAAGTACAAACAATGTAACAGATAACCATGGTGGAAAATAGTCCTCAAAACAAATGCTGCACATGAAGCACCCGTTAGCACATTAGAAAAATAAAATGTATGTTAATGCGTGTATAATCCGATAAAGTTGTGTGCTATGAAACAAAATGAAACGATAACACCTATAGTGTACGAAAGTGGATGCCCCCGGGAGCCGTTGTGGGATTGGTGAGTATCCATGCTGCGTATATAGATCTATATCTGCGATCACAACTAGAAAGGCAAGTGAATGCGCATGTATGTATGATAAAGATAATGGCATATAAGATATCTATCAAACATGTGTAATAAGATGAACATGTACAAGTAAGTGTAAGCAAGAGTGCATGCAACCAAAATATGTAGTATCTTGTGGATGAGGTAGAATGGAATGTAGTGGGAATGATAGAGTCATGTTCCCCCTAAGTGAATGTAATTGTATGCAATGAGGCTCATTTGTTTATGGCCCTCGTGATCAAAAATGAACCGTAAACGAGAGTGCATCATCGGGAAATGGTCGAACTATGTATCGTATATAGCGCGATGTGGTGAATGTGTAGGGATGATATGTGACATAAAGATGATGTATAAAAACACATGATGATTTAGCCTAAAGTGTATATCATGAAAAGATGATAGCAAAGTGATGATATCATCATATATCACTACAAGATGATAGAAGAGGTGATGATTTAACCTAAAGCTTATGTCACAACAATATGATCGAAAGAAGTGATGATGTAGCCTACGGCGTATATGACTACAAGATGATAGAAGTGGTGACGATTTAGCCTACAATGTATGTCACGAAAGGATCTTTGGAAGAAGTGATGATGTGGCCTATGACGTATATCACTAATCTAGGAATGTCGCATGATAGAGGGAGTTGAATGATGAATGTGTGAATGTGATGAGGTCCATTTGTGATGTATACCCTCAACAGTCCAATATGGACCGTGAGACTAGAGTGCGTCATAGGGTAGTTAGTGTAACGTTTAAGAGGAGATGAATAGAATATTCAAAGTGTGTAGTATATGCGATGATGAGAAAATGCTATGTGATGTATAGAATGTGTAATGTATAGTATGCAATGCAAGATGTGTAGATGATATAAACATAAGAATGTGAATTATGCGTTGTGTAATGTGTAGAATGTATATGAGGTGTAAATGTGTAAAGGTCAAAGTACGAATGATGTAGCGTAAAGGCAGTATGCATAGTTACCAAATATGGTAAAATCTTAAAGAGTTTCCGTTTTTTCCACATTTTCCATTCAACTGTATAAAATTTCGTATTTTCAGTGATAAAATATTAAAATGCAGTATCTAAAAAAATTATGTTATTTATTATTATTTTATACTATAAATATTTAAATTATGAATACTTCCAAGATTTTATAGTCAACAGCTAAAAGGATTTTCATTTTTCAGTATTGGGAAGCTTAGTGAGACCATATTTTTTTTTCTGTATTTATCGTATTTATCTAATCCACCGTCTTTTTTTATATTTAAAAACCATCGTTTAATACTCTTCGCACGAAAGTTGCTACCTTGGTAGTATGCAAGGAGATGATAGAAGTGTGACGTGCATGTGATGAATAATAGAATAGTGTATAGAATATGCAAAGGTGAAAGTATGACTGATGTAGAGTAGATGTAGTATGTAGTATGTAGGATGTAAGATGTACTATGTAAGATGTAGGGTGATGTGTATGTAGAAGAGTGTAGGATGCGTGATGTATATTGTCTAATGTGCAAAGTGTGTGAGGTTCATGTGTATAGGATGCCCTCCACGGTCAAGTGTGAGACGAAGCACAAGAGTGCGTCATCGGGTAATGAGGTGAGAAAAAGTCACCTACCAGGAGATTAAGCGGTTGTGGAGCAATGGAAGCAACATTAGGAGCACGTGATGTCGAGGAGTTTGAAATGTGTCGTGACTATCAAATGAAGGAGTAGTTGCTTTGACAAAAAGAATTGGAAATGAAAGTGGAATGGAATGGGAGAAATCTTGAATGGTGGTAGCTTTGGTGGTATTGATGATGCTGCAGAAGACTTGATTGGAGGTGGACTAATTTTGAGAGTTGGTTACTTAGGCGGTGCTTGATCATTAGAAGTGATGGTGTGATGCTTATTAGATATAGATGAATCAGATTTAGGAACCCATTGGGGTGTAGCATTTGTAGACGGACATGCAACAAAATGGTGTGTAGTGAATGAGATAAAACCTTGACGCTCAAGATGTTTGATTCTTCGTTGTAAAGCATAGCAATCATTGTCATTATGTCCATTGATTCGATGATAATTGCAATATGGACGACCTTGATATTTTGTAACCGATAAGGAGGATAGTAATGAGTAGGTGGTAAAGTGATCAATTGATGACTAAGGAGCTCAATAAGAATGTCATGTTGCTTAATATTGCAATCAAAGGTGAGAGGCTTGTTGTGACAAAATCACAAAGCACCCGCCGGATGATTGGTTTGCTAAATTGGGGCATCCGATGTGATTTGTGTAACATGGAGCTATCCCAAAGTGTGGGACTTTAAAAACGGGATAGCTCTCTGGAGAAGGTCGGCTTCCTTTCCTAACCCTAGTGTAAACTACTCCAAGCTCGCAAAGATCAACTAATCTAATCCTAGACTAATGTTTTCCCAAGGAGACAAAGTTATAAGTTTGCAAGAAAATGAAATCTACTCTAAGGAGGTGATACACCAAGGAGTGTTGGATAACCTGCATTGCATGGGAATGAAAACAAACACCACAAATCCAAATCACGCCACAAATCCACTTACCAATAAACACAATCCATTTAAATCCTGCAATAACCATAACGATAATGCACAATAACCATACATGCAATGAAAGACCGGAAAGATGCAATAGAACACAAAAGAGGGTTTGAAACATCCACAAATCTGAATTTGATTGCTCTAGTAAGTTGATACAATACATCACATGGGGGCCAAAGGCACAAATTTGCATTAAAGTATTAAAAATGGGAGGCTTGAACTCCATAAATCTCTTACAGACAAGGAAGAATGGAGTGGCAAATACAAGGTTTCAACCTTTTTAATGACCCCCTCACAATTTATAGAAGAAGTTTTGAGAGAGGAGGGAGAAATTCGAATTCCAAGGGTTGTAGGTGACCATCTCTGCTTGCATCATCCCTTGGTGCAGCCCATGCCCTTGGTACTTTGCCTCCATGTTGAAAAATTGGGTGCCCATACCCCATTAATGCTCCTTTACCTAACCTTGTCACTATTCATTGTTTCTCATTTTCGGATGTGCAAAATATCCGAAATTCCACCTTGATGGCTTCAAACTGTAGATCTTTCTCTTATAGAGGAAAAGGACAACAAGGAGGAAAAATGCAGATGTAGAGCCAACAAGAAGAAAGCAACAACTCACAAAGACCAGAACAATCTTCAAGAGGTAGGTATTCTTTTAGAGGTAGAGGTAGAGGATTCATTAGTAGATGTTTTAAATGTGGAAAGTTTGGACATAGATCATATGAATGTCCTGTGAATCCATCCACAAGCCAAGCAAATGTTCATTTGGCTCAAGCTGAAGAAGAAAGTATCTCGCCTATCCAAGAAGATGTTCCAGAAGTTGGAGAAGCATTGTTGATGAAGAGGATCTTGCTCAAGCCAAATAAAGAGATCAAGAACCACCTTAAAGGAAGACACTTTTCAAAACAATATGCAAGGAAAAAGGTAAATGTTGTCAAGTGATTATTGATAGTGGAAGAATTGATAATTTGGTGTCTACAGAAATGGTTAATAAACTGAATTTGCAAAAGGTAAGTCATCCAACTCCTTACAAAGTATCTTGGTTACAAAAGGGTCATCAAATCCTTGTTAATGAGCAATGTAAAGTTGAATTCCAGATAGGAAGTTATAAGGATGAAGTTGTATGTGATGTGATGCCTATGGATGTGTGTCATGTTCTCCTAGGCAGACCTTGGAAATATGACATGAGAGCAATACATGATGGTAAACAAAACACCTATACTTTTGAAAAGGATGGTAAGAAACATGTTCTAACTCCATTGAAAGAAGAATGTGCAGCTGTAGAAGATGGCTCTAAGGTGCTGATAATTGATGGTAAAGAATTCCTACAACAAATCAAGAAAGAGGAGGTCAGCTTTGCAATCCATGGCAAGCCAAAAATGTCATCACTACTACAAAATTGAATGAATTACCTACTGAAATTCAGAATTTGTTAAGTGAGTTTGTTGATATTGTTGTACATGATTTGCCGAATGAGTTACCTCCTGAGAGAAGCATTAGCCATAATATTGATCTCATACCAGGAGCAAGTCTTTCAAACAAGGCAACTTATAGAGTAATCTGATGTCCCCTTTTCCTAAGGGCATTTCTAATATATCGGTTCATCTCTTTTATTTGCATTGTAACCATAGTTACGAGGTTCGGAAATCCGATTAAATTTGGAAGGGCAAAAATTCGAAAATTCGGAGTTCTCGAAAAAATTCGAAAAAAATACGGAAAAATCCGGTTCGGAATATATATACTTATATTATTATAAATTTATATTATATAGTTATATTATATATAGACAAATCATACAAAAAGCATCCATCTACCATAATCATCATCATCATAATGATTCTTTCAAAAGATGCAAGAAGTTGCTTGGTCCAAAAAGGTACAAAAATGGATTTTATGAAAATAAGAAAAATATTGCCATCAATGCGTAGAGCTCGAGAAAATATACACTTTTAGAGAAGACGACACTTGAAACGGAGCCACAGAATGAAAGTTATGGCACATGCAAGTTTTTGCTGCTACATCTTCTGGACCCTTTCCAAAAATGGCAAATTTTTTTCCTTGCGATTTTTTCACCAAAAAAGAAAAAAATGCCAAAAAGGAAAAAAATCTCTGCAAAAAAAAGGCCGAACCGAACCGGATTTATTCGGTTGCTTAAAAAAATATGGTTCGAACCGGATTTCATACAAATCCGGCCGAACCTGGTAACTATGATTGTAACCCATTGGCATGCCTAGCTGCGCTACAAATGGGAGTCTCTGGTTAGTTTAAAATGTGCACATAGGTTAGTTACCTTTTATTATTTAATTAGAAAATAAATAAAATGCACATAGTCTTAGCATATTAAATGTTTTAATTACGTTTTGGGAGGGAAACTTATGAAAAGGGGCCACTTGGCTATCCAACTTGTAATTACAAAATTTAAATGTATTTTCCCTCCAAGAGGGTCGATCCCTTTGGGAAAGTCTATTTAAGGGATGTAGGGGGTCATTTCACGTCATGCAGATTTGATGATTTGATATCAGTCCATGCTTGGAGAAATGGGATGTATGCCCTAGATTTTCATTGTGCACTCTTGCTCTCATTGTAAACTTCCTTTGGATCCATTGTTGAAGATTTGAAGACTTGATATTTATTTTTGCCATTTTGGAAAGTGGCGACTTGGTGGAAACTTCGGTTGCATTTCGAAAAATTTCGTTGGTTGGAATTTGACGAATTTATGTTCATTGGAAAGCTCTGTCTAAGCTTTCCAACAAGGGTAATTTCATGTCAAAATTTCAAGAATTGCTCAAGATATGAAATTTTGAAGATTTTTGATTTCCCTGAATTAGGGCAGCGACTTGTTTTGGAGTTTCGGGGGACTTTTAGCATGACATTTGTGGATGGAAAATTCTACAATTGATCACATAATTTTCCTTATAATTTATGCTTCGTTTTGAGCTAGGGTTGATAATTTTTAGATAAGTATTTTGCAAGTTATGAGGGTTTGATGCTGCAATCGTGTTTCGGGATTTAAAAATCAGGTTTTCGTATTTTCGTGGTTTTCTTGCATGGAAAGTTGCTCCTAATTAACATTTATCATTTCCCTTTCGTTTCATGCATTTCGGAGTTGTAAACCAAAAGTTATGGAATTTTGAATATTTCAGCCTAGGTTTTGACGAACTTATTATAAATAGTAAGTTCCAAATTTTAGTGCTTTTGTTGAGGGTTTATAAAAATAAGATGTGGAAAAGATTGTGATTCCTATTGATTCTCCCATCTAACCCACCACCTTGGGTAATTCCAACCCCATTTTGGGTGTAATTACGCCGACATTGGGTTATTTGAGGTAGATCTAAAAGGATCTCATCTTTCTTACTTCGATTTGGGTTAAGAGTGTTGCAGATTTCTATTTGTCTCTAAAGGGGATTTATTACAGTGGTATTAGAGCATCTTTCCTCTACTCTTGTGGGGTTTTTGTTTGCAGATTTGGATACATAGTGTGTGAATCATGGGGTTAACAAGTGAAGGAGAAATGAAAATGCAATTTTACAGATTGGGGAGATGGCTTGATCCTCCACACCTTTCGAGAGATGTGTTGCTTAGCATTTTGGAGGAAGCTGCAAATTGTTTGTCCATGGTAAAGCAATCGGATTATGGCTCCATGTTTTCAGCGATGGACTCTTTGGTGACTCATTTGGCTAGATCCGAACTGTTGAGGCATGATGAGGTGGATGTGAGGCTCATGGTCATCACTTGCATTAGTGAGGTGACGTGTTGGCTAGATTTTCTGCATAGCATCAAACCTAGGCATCATGAGATAAATCTCCTCATTTAACCGGTGAGGCTCCGTGTGATTTGTCAATATAAATGTGTTTTTATCTATCGGGGTTTTACTTTAACAACTTAGTTCATGAACCATAACTAAGAAGTTACGCAAAGCAAGTAAGCATACATTTGTTTAAGAAAGGAAAATTATATAAGAAGGAAGTAAAGGAATTACAGAGAAGAAATGAGGAAGATGTGCATCCCCATTAGTAGATTGCAGAGCTAATTGCATGCACATAGAAGAAACTCAAATAGATTTGAACACACAGAATTATAAAGCAAAGGTAGCTCTAGATCTAGATCTAAAATAACACAAAGTCTATTAAGAGATCTAAGATTTAGAAGCAAGAAACAAAATACACCGTGACACAAAGTTCTCCAGGAAACACTGCTTCTTTGTATTCCTCTGCAACAAGTGGCTCTCGGGGTTCAAAGACAAAGTCTAGAACACAAGATTGCTTCTTACAAATTCGATCGATGATTAACCCGTAGGTTCTTCTCCTACTTATAGAATGTAGGAGGAAAGTACAAATAGAAGACTGTTGAACTAAAGTATGAACAAGTAAAGATGACATTTGCAATCATCCTCAACTAACTTCTTCTTAAGTGACACATGTATCACTTAACTAATAGAAAGGTTCCACATGACTTGAGTAATGGTTGCAAAACCAATAACTTAGAAGTTTACAATTTCATCGGGAACATAGAAAATAGAAGAAGAAAGAAATAGAAGAAGTCATGCCAGCTGTAACATCTACATCTTCTTCTTGTTCTGATATCTGATATACTTGTCGAACATATAGTTCAGCATCTTTCCATCTGTTTTAGCTCTTTGCTTCCTTTTCATCCGAATTGCAGTGATCCTTCATTCAACACTTTGTTGCATGCTTCCACTTCTTCCAAACTTGGCCCAAATCTCGCATGATATGCACTGCGGTGTCACGACCCTACTGATAGAGTTCATCGTGAAAGGCTTGGTGGCTTTATCAATCCTCTTTTGCACCATCAGAAGAGAACCCTCCAGAGAATCATGCACCTCGTTAGAAACAATCCGCACGTATGAAGTAATACCTCCATCCACTCTTTCCTCAGTGAAAGAAATAACACTATCCGGCAAATCTGATGTTCTGCTCTCAAGTGCCTGCATCCTCTTCAGCAAAACTCTGCAGATCTCCAAACGGAAAGATACTGCAAACTCTAGCTGCTTCCCCTTCTCGACTGATCCATCCGGCACAATTTGCTCTGCAACCAATACATCTCCCGGCAGCTTGTTGATCTCGGCCAAAACACTCAGGTTACTCTCTGCAACTGTATTTATTCCTTTTATGCTTTCTATCAGTTGCTTTAGTTGATTTTCTGCATCGTTCATAACCTTTAGGCGGGCTGGCACTTCCCCAAGTTGCACAGAAGCTTGACGAATAATCAGATCCTTCCATTCGTCAATAGCCTTTACTTGATTGCTTGCATCTTCCATTTCCTGCATAAGATGATCACTCACTGTATTTGAAATGGGCTGAACGGAAGGTTTAGCAACCTTGGCTATGATCTCACATAATTGAGATATTTGCTTCTGCAGCTCTTCTTTCTCCGCCTTTTCCTTTATCGAGCCTAAGGAAGCAAAGCATCCAAGAACGTCTGCGTGTCTGCTTGATCCTTCAGTGGTAGCTTGACCGAGTGGTATTTTGGTCACCGTCACATCTTCTGCCGTGAGTTCCTCTTCTACCTTTCCTTCCGCCGGGATTAATATCTCAGCAAACTTCTCTCCCGAATCCTCGATGATCAACCTAGAAGTTGCTTTAGCAACTTTAGGCCTTGTCTCTTACGCTCGGATCTGAAGTAGGCTAGCCGCAAGTCATGTTCCTCTAAGTTCATCTCTATTCTTGCTTCCGGAACCAACTGCAAAGCTAACCATTCCGAGAAATTACTTCTCGGAGAATGAGAAGTTGCTGAGTGCGCTACTATTTCCCGCTCTGCATCCTCTCCATCAGAAAGTGCCACAGTATCATGGCTGCCATCCTCTGAAACATCCAAGGACAAAGCTCTTTCGAACTCCGTCATCTGCGGCTTGACATCTCCTCTCTGGAGCGGGTCTTTGAGCGAAGTGGCTGCGGAGAGAAGATGAGCGTTCTTTGGTTTTAATGAAGGCATGGAAACATCCTGCTGCTGTGGTGCAATAGTTGGTGATCCACTAGGTACTGGAGAAGTCGGAGTCAAAGCTATGGTCGTAGAAGTGGTCTCCTCTTTCTCTTGAGATCTTCTGCGTACTTTCAACTTCTCGGACCTTCTGCTGCTCTCTCCTTCATGCTTTCGCTTGAGGGAATCTCCTGCGCCGAAGTTGCCCGTGATTTGATTCATCAATACTTCATCAAGGCAGTATCCCTTCGTTAGCAACCAGCTCGAAGTACTCACCAACACAGCTCCGGATCTTTCTTCTATTGTGCTGCAGCTGCCATTGCTATCCTGTAGTAGAGCTTTATCTCCTCCCATTTGATGGTAAGTGTCAAGTACCACGTTCCCATCATCTTTAAGATCCGCAGTATCGCGCTAGTCAAAGTCAAATACTTGCTTTTAAATGACTGCTGAAATCTTTCTTTCGACCTCGTACTCATACGCACTTCATCCGAAATCTTCTAGCGAAGGACACATGTGCGTACTCAGGAGATTGTCTTCTGGCTATTCCAAATGGATCAAAATTAAGCCGTGCGCAGGAAGAACTCTTGCTCATACTCGGACAACATTTGTGCTTCCATTCTTCGAGCTCTGTGAATGCAATCTGTTGTAATATCCACGGTGAGTGGGAAGAAGCCCGTAGACTTGTGCCGCCGTGAAGGTCGTGTAACTCCACAAGTTACTGCTGCTTAGCTCCATGGCAATCAATCAATCTGTCACTCGGGTACCTTGGCATCTTTGTTGGTTCACCTGAAAAGCTCGTAACCACGAGGTATGTGAAATGCAAACTGGATGAATACTTTGCCAATCTTGGACACTGCTTCCCATGCTTCCTTGCTTACCTGTGAGTCTTCAAGTCTTTGTCTAACCTGCAGATGAAATCGTAGAAGAAACCATCGTTGATCACTTTGAAGTCCTCGCACGCAGGTGCAGTAAGCTGTGGGTAGCACTCGAAAATGGGATCCTTGGAAAGAATACCACATCTATCCAGCTTGGAAAAGACACCCTGTGAAGCTGCAGCATATACCAAGTATGAAGTCATCTTGAAGGTGAAGGTACGCTTTACGCCCGCATGATTGCTCACCGATATTCTGCTTAATAATTTACGACCAATCTGATTATAGAATCAACCTTGTTGATTTTGATGGTCTGATGAAAGCATACATCCATGTCCAGGAAAGTGTAGGCATTCGCTTCACCATTCAACCTGCATGCATAGCAATTTGACAATATCATCCGCCTCCTGCACCAAATTGGATCGTGGAAGAGTTCTCGGGAACTTGGAAGGGGATCTAGGCTTCTTCATGAACATTTATTCATGATGCTCACACAATCAGCTCTATGCTTTTCCCACCTACTTGTCGGCATCACGAATGCTAATAGAAGTCACCACCTTTAAATCTTTGGAATCTTGAACAATAATCGAAGAATTTGCATCAAACGAATTATTGTCTTTCCGCTACATCACGCACGATCTGGATGAAGGATGGTAAGATCTAGCACACTCCATCACAAACTCGCAATTGGGGTGTGCATGCATGGAAAGCTGCGACTCGAATAATTCCACTACTTTTGACCGCACGCATGAGTGAAGTCTTTCGGCTCTGGATCTATCAATCAAATCGAGAAAGAGGTTACGGGCCTAGATCCGTGTCTCCTATGTCGAAAGTTTAGAAGCGATGCATGAATCCATCGTGCTCTCTTTTTCATCTCCTTTCGCCATAGCTTTATCAATCTTTATCGAATAATTCTTTTTCTTCTAATTTGGCGGCTTTCTTCAAATGCAGTGCAGATCTGGACAATTCTTGATTCGGAGGATATTTGCAATGTATTGGACATTGATAAATACTCTTTTCTTTTATTTTATATTTAACAAAAATGGCCACGGAGCATGAATAGTGAATTTAAATTATAAAAATCTGCACTTTTCAAGTTGCCCCAAAAATTGGTGTTTAAGCATAAAGAGAGCATGAATCCTTTGATCAACACTGAGCTCTGTTACACTGTGAAAACAACTATGCGAGACGAAGATGAACCTTTCCAAAGCATGCGCCAAATGGAAGCTTTTATTCTCTTGAAGAAGCTTTTAGCCTTTGTTAGCACTTTGTATGTGCAAAATCCTTCCTCTAATGGGGCGCACTTTTTTCTCCTAGCTGCGATTCTTTACCTGTGTGTTGAATAATAAATCCATATGGCTGCCCATGCTTATATAACCTTCATAATTCTATAATTAATAATTGCCCTAACAATTAAAGGCAATTAATTAATTAAAAATCATGCTTTCCTCTTTTAAAAATAGCATGTTTAAGGACAGCCATCCAATAAATTAAATTAATCCAATTTAATCCTTCACACAGCACTTAACTTTAGCCTCACAGTGTGCTTTGACCATAGCCACTGAAAATAGAAATTAATTTAATGATTTAATGCATTTAAAATCATTAAATAACTCCTAAATGGGGCGCACTTTTTCCAAGGAGAGGGGCAGCCACTAAATAAATTAAATTTAATTAATTTAATTGCTTTCTTTTAATCCTCCTTTGACTTTTTGGCCTCCTCAAGCTTGGGCGCACTTTTTCCAAGGAGAAAGATTATTAAAAATAATCAATTTAATCACTTTAATCCTTCACCAAAGGGGGCGCACTTTTTTGCACATGTAATTCTATTTTTAAGAATTTTCACCATAATGGGATTCTTTACCCTGCAAGGTAGGCACCAAAATCCCATGATCCACTTAAGTGATTTGACTTTTCTTGATGGGATTCTTTACCCTGCAAGGTAGGCACTAAAATCCCATGATTTCACTTAAGTCACTTTCCTTTTATTATATCATGGGAATTTTCACCCTGCAAGGTAGGCAATAAATTCCCACCTGCCTACAGCCTCTATTTTTCCCACTGCAGCTTAAGTGACTTTTATAACACGGGAAAAAGTACCCTGCAAGGTAGGCATACAATTCCCATCCTACCTGCGGCTTATATTTTTCCCATCGCAGCTCAAATCCTTTGTTTTCCAAAAATGCGCCCATCCCCGCAGGGGCTTTCCTGTGCACGACTTCGCTTTTTCCCAGTGATCCAGACCTCCGATGATGACTTCCTCCGGGCAAAATGTGCGTGTATGTTTTCCAGCTGCTCCAGGCCAAAAATCGGGCTTACCCGGCGAAGGAGTTGTTCCAGAGAAATTTCACAGAAAACAGAACGGGACACCACAAAAACACGAAAAATTGCCAAAAGTTACAAATAAAGCCCAAAACTTAAAATAAGTTAAAATCCTTCTGGTATATAGGAATAATAACATATTCGCTCATAATAGAGTTAAAACAGAGCGCAAACAGCCTCATACGGGGCTCAAAATAATTAAATACAAATTTCCCTTGAGACAAATCCAACTGACATAATAAAACAATTTTGGGCATACGGGTATTTGGCGAAAAGGGCTAATATGGCTCTTTGGGATTATCTTGCCAATCACAGAACTTTCGGGCAATAAAAACAACAAATGACCCACTATTTTAAAAGTACGAAATTTTTTCAAATTGGGTAGTCACAGATTTGGGGTAAAATCGAGTGACACCACAACGATAGCAAACCATCATGTCCCTAATGTTGAATGAGTATGAGGATCCTCCACAACAATTGCTAACCATACTTGTGGAAGGTTTGGGACAAGAAAAGCCATGTATTGCTCACACCTTAGCAAAAGAGTCTTGGATCAATGTTCAAGCAAAGTGAAGACATGTATCCAAGGTATGAGCTCTTTTGTTTTTATGATGAATTGTTGACATCTAATGATTGCATAGAGTTGATTGGTTGCAAGGAAAAATCAGATTTGGAAGAAGGGATCAAGGATCTTGAGCCTAAGGATGAAGAAAAATCAGATCTACAAGCAAAGGAAGAGAATTTGGTGATGGAGGTCACTATTCCGGGTAATAAGATTAATGACCAGCCTGCTGTCCATTCCGGAACAGCCAAGGTAGAGAAGCAAGCAAGTGACATGCAAGGCCTTGAAGAGGATCATGAGGATATCTCATACATGCATCCTCTAAGTATGAAGTTGGGACATCATTTTGAGAGATCTTCAAGCAAAATAAGTGAAGGGTTTAACAAAACCATCATGTTGGGCACACAAAGGTATGGGAACCAAGTGTTTTGCAAAAATTATCAGATCTGATTTTCTGATTTTTACATCTGATTTCATGTGGCTAAGTGAGATTTCATAATTGAATATGGCAAACAAAAATGTTGGCAAGCATGTCTCAACCTTGGAAGATCCGGAAATCAATGGGAAAGGTACTTTTCTAAGTGATAATGAGGATTTTCAGTTTAAAAAACTTGTTAGGACAACCACTATGGATTTTGTCATTCAATGCTTTGATGGTGCACTTGGCATGGGCAAGAACAAGTTGTGTTTCAAATTGGTTATCCCTCATTGCATGATTCATGTTCATGAATGCATGAACTATATTTCAGTTTTCTCCTTTCCTTGTAAGCATAAGAGAAGAGAAACTTTGGGGTGTCATCATGCACATATTGCTTCATGGAATAAGGAGGTAAAGGAAAGTGGGTTTGAGGAGCATTACAAGCTTTATTTGGATGCAATAATATCATTTCCTTTCCTTTTCCAATTGATGCTAACTCTTATCTCTTTGGAAGCCTTGAAGGAAGTATGGAAAGGGAGGACAATGTATTATGAAGGGACTACTATCACATGTTTCAGCTATTCCCACATTGTGCTTGCTGTTATAAGCAAGAAGGCAGCCCCAAAAGGTGTTCATTTTCAGTTTGGCATGACTACATATGATCCTAGAAATGGGCTCCTCACAAAGATAAAAGATATTCTTGTTCTTTCCTCATGGATGGGCCATACAAGGAGGAGGTATCTTGCTGCCCCAAGCAAGAGGATTCAATTTTTGGTTTGGATCATGATGGAATATATGTTGGCACATGTTTTGAAGATCCTAATGATAATAAGTATGCAATATAACACTACTGTAATATTCATTTCCAGTCTGATTTTTTCATTGCTAGCTGCCCCACAAACAAGGATAAATATGTGGAAGAAGGGTCTTCAAGTTGCTAACACATTTGAGGATTGTTTTGAGGTGTTGAGACTTGGGAGCATTGTTCCCAATAATGAAGAGTTGCTGGTCACACTTGTACGCAGCTGTGCATGGTCATATGGGGACACCAAGGAAGGGAGAACAACCCCATCCATAGGAGGCCTATTGGAGGGCTAATGAAGGCCCCTATTTTTTCTTCTAATTTGTTTGCTTCATGTGTAGATTTGAAAAAGAAGTTGCAGCTGAAGACACTCCTAACTTTCAGGAAAAAGAAGCATCACAAGTTGTTGCAAAGGCTTCACCACTTGATTGGCATGGGATCACGGCTTTGGGAGTGCTACATCATTGCATTTGAATACATGAGCTTGCTATTGCTTGAGGGCAAGCAATCTTGGGAAGAGAGGACTGTAATGCCCCCCTAGGACATTTTAAAATGGACATTTCAGCCCAAATAGAAGAATGGATCTCGAAAGCTTACCCCAACCCATTTTCTCTCTTAAAAATGCACATATTAGTTCGAGAGAGGAGCTTGAAGATGGTCCTAAGGCGTCATTTGGATTTATTATCTACATTGTGCCCTTGGCTGAATAGTATATATAGGGGATTGTAGGTAGTAGTTCATTATCATTTGAGCATTTGAGTCTTATTATATGGTTTGGAGGTTGCCCCCTCGAAGTGGCGAAGCTATTATAATTGCATATTGAGATCATTATTCTGAAATATTGTGTTATTTGGTGTTATATTGTTGCTCATAATCTGAATTATACTAGTAATTTCATTACAAGTGGTATCAGAGCTGCGATCTGGGCCAAAATTAGGGCAAAAACCTAATTTTTTTTGTTTCCATGATATATTTGAACCAGAGAAGCGAATTGGTGGGAGATATTTTTACCAGAGTTGTGAAACATTTCAAGTAAGGTTCCTGAAAATTTCAGACTTTTTGATTTATTTTGCACAAGTTATTACAAATTTAGGGTTTTTCATAAAATCGCTCCCTAGGGTGCAAATTGTGGAATTTTTCAAGTTCTTTACATTTTCGGAAAGCTCTCAAAAAAAAATAGTATTAGTATCTTCTCTGTTTTTTCTGTTCGGCCGAATTTGTATTGAAACCCTAAACCCTAAGGTTTGATATCATGGTGGGGCCTTCCACAAGAGCAAAAAAGAATCCGGTTACTCCGGGTAAAACCCCAGATAAAGATGGGATAGTGATTGAAGAGATGGAGTCAGAAGGGGTAAATACAGATTCCTCAGCACTAGGGTTTACCTCGAGTTGATCATAAGGTGAGCGACTTGAGTATGAGCTGCGAAATGTACAATCGAGATGGCCTCTAAAGGAGACATAGCCCAAATCAATCATCGGTTGGATGATATCATGCAACATGTAAAGGGGGTAAACAGTATGGCCCAAATCCATCCCATATCGACCCAAGGAGGATCTTGAGTTCAAAATCATGGACAAAATAACCATGTTGGATCACTTTTCCAGCCCAATCGAGAATCAACTTATTGCATGACCACGGAACATGATGTCGAAAGTGGATATGCACAAATTTGATGGTAAAGATCCCCTGAATTGGATAAATCAAATGGAGAACTTCTTTGAGCTACATCAAACACCATCAGGACAAAAGGTGACATTGGCATCCTATATCTTGAACCAGACCAATTCGTTTGGTATCGATGGTTATGTGCTCAGAGGCAGAAGAATGGTCTCGGTGTCACTTGGACAGTTTTTACACGAGGAGTTGCAATTGCACTATAGTTCAGTGTTTCAGAGAACTACTTTAGTCAATTAGCAAAGTTATGAAAAACAAGATCAGTCAAAGATTATGTGCATCAATTCAGAACCTATCCTTAAGGGTGGAGAATATACCAGAAGAGAATTTGAATGACCTATTTCTTGGGGGTCTTAAGGACCACATCGAGCATGAGGTACGTATGTTTAATCCACTCAAGCTTTCTGATTCTATTATCATGGCACGTCGAGTAGAGGAAAAAGTTCTTTGTAGTAGGAGGCCGCCTTTCATTAACACCAGAGACCGTAGTATCTCTTCCCCTTCATTTTCTAGGCCAATTAGACTGACTCCTCAACAAATGGAAGAAAAGAGAGCAAAAGGATTATGTTTTAATTTGTGATAGCAAATATGGACCGGGACACAAATGTCTTTGAGAAGAAGTTGTTCTATATTGATGGAGGTAATGAGGATGATGAGGATGCTGAAATTATAGGAGAGAGTTGAGGAACCGGTAGAAGATGAAGTAGAGGATCACCTGACCCTCTGATTTCTTGCCATGCATTGTCGGGTATTAGTACTCTCTCAAACACTCACTCGAGGTTATTGGCTATCTCAAAAAATAGAAGGTGGCGGTGTTGATTGACTCGGGAGTACTCATAACTTCATAAATAGTAAGTTAGTTGCCCGCCTCAATTGTTTTATTTACCCGACTCTCGAGAAATGCAAGTTATGATTGCGGATGGTGGGACGAGTCAAGTGCACGAGGAAAGTGCCATAGTATCGAAGCTTTCCATGGGAGACTACATGTTAGACTCACCTATGTTTGCTATTTCTATGGGAGGGCGTAGATATTGTTTTGGGTGTCGATGGCTCCTGACCTTAGGTCTTATAGAGATGAATTTTCAAGAATTGTTCATGCGATTTCATTCGAGATGGAAGGACAATACAATTGAATGGGATGGTAGCTAAGTCTCCACAGATTATTAGCTCTCATCGAGATGCGAAGGTTCTCGAGAAAAGGAGTAGATGGATTTATAGCAAAGTTATTTTCCATAGAAGTACAAAATACAGAGTCTTGATGCCACCCGATCTTGAGAAGATTGTTGATGCTCACTCATCTATTTTTGATGCAATTCAAAGGGACTACCACGAGTTAGGGATCATGATCATGCCATTCGAGTTGATTCGAGGGAGCAAACACCTAACATCGAGACCATACGAGATACCCATATTCCCGAGAAAAGTGAGATCGAGAAAATGGTTGGGAAATGTTGAAGGCGGGTATCATCGAGGCCTAGCGAGTGCATATTCTTCACCGGTGGTCATGGTACGTAAGAAGGATGAAACATGGAGGATGTTTCAGATTACGAGAACTCAACAAGTACACCATCAAAGATAAGTTTCCTATTCCAGTAATTGATGATTTACTTGATGAATTGCATGGTGCTATTTATTTCACAAAATTAGATCTTCGTTTGGGGTACCATCAAATTAGAAAAAGAGGAAGATGTTCATAAAATGGCTTTCAGGACTCATGAGGGCCATTATGAGTTTTTGGTAATGCCTTTTGGTCTTACAAATGCGCCTTGACCTTTCAAAGCTTGATGAACACTTTTTTTAGGCCATTTTAAAGGAAATTTGTATTAGTTTTCTTTGATGACATATTGATTTATAGTAAGACATGGGAAGAACACTTCTAACATGTAAATAAAGTGTTGGAAGTTTTGGAGAAACATACTCTCTATGCAAAGCCATCAAATGTTCTTTTGGTGTACAAGAGGTAGAGTACTTGGGTCACATTGTATCCCATGAAGGCGTCAAAGTTGATCCTCAGAAGATCAAAGCTATGGTGGAATGGCCAAGGCCCAAAACTCTCAAAAATCTTCGTGGGTTCCTAGGACTAACAGGGTACTACAGAAGATTTGTGTGGGGATATGGTAGAATAGCAACCCCACTCACTGCATTGCTAAAGAAGGATGCCTTCCATTGGACAGACTTAGCCACTAAATCCTTTGAGCAGTTGAAGGAAGCCTTGTGCAGCACCCCAGTTTTGGCTACTCCCAACTTCTCAAAAACCTTCATTGTTGAATGTGACGCTTCAGGATCAGGATTGGGAGTAGTTCTAATGCAAGAAGGAAGACCAATTGCATTTGAGAGTCACCAATTCAAAGGAAAAGATCTGCTCAAACATATCTATGAGAAAGAAATGATGGCTATTCTTCATGCGGTCATGATGGAGGCCCTATCTCATGGGTAGACACTTCAAGGTAAAAACTGATCATGATAGTCTCAAATACTTTTTGGAGCAAAGGTTATCATCTGAGGAACAACAAAAGTGGGTAACAAAAATGTTGGGTTATGATTTTGAAATCATATACAAAAAGGGTAAAGAAAATGTAGTAGTTGATGCGTTGTCAGAAGGGATACATCCATAGATGCCTTACTATGTGGAATGTCCATGTTGATGGCCGATTGGGTGGATGAAGCAAGATTGGAATGGGATCAAGACAAGGATACACAATCTCTAATACAGAATATCAAGCAAGGATCTATGACATCTAACAAATTTGAGTGGAAAGGTAATGCCCTATAGTACGAGGACGGAGTTATACTTGAGTAAAGATTAGAGAGTTGAAGCATAAGATTCTTGAGAGCTACATGCCTCACTTTGTTGGAGGACACTCTGGGTTTTGAAGACATATCATAGAATAAAAAGAGAATTCTTTTGGGAAGGACTCAAGGGGATGTACAAAAGTTTGTATTAGAGTGTTTAGTGTGCCCAGCAGAACAAAGGGAAAGCAATTAAGACACCAGTGCATTGCTGACCCTTACGATTCCTAGCCAGAGATGGGAGGAGGTCTCCATGGATTTCATCACCGGATTGCCTTGTTCAGAGGGTAAGAATGTTATTTTCGTGATTGTGGATAGGCTCACAAAATATGCCCATTTTTGTGCCCTATCACATCCATTTGCAGCTAATATAGTTGTAACTATTTTTTTGGAGACAGTTCAAAGGCTACATGGAACCCCAAAGATAATTGTAAGTGATCGTGATCCTATTTTCACAAGTAATTTTTGGACGGAATTATTTTCATGTTTGGGTACTCAGCTAGCTCACAGTTCATCTTATCATCCTCAAACTGATGGGAAAATGGAAGTGGTCAACAAATGCTTAGAGGGGTATCTACGTTGTTTTGTATCAGATAAGTAGGAAAGGTGGATTAAATGGCTACCACTTGCAGAATGGTGGTATAACACATCTTTTCATACCTCTTCTCAAATGACCCCATTTTTAGCATTATATGGTTACCATCCACCTTACTATCACTTCCTCCTTGAGGTGTGCAAACTAAGGTCGAGAGATGTTGAGGAACACATTCAACATCAACACAACGAGTTTTGGCTAGTTTGAAGGAGAATTTAGCATTAGCACAAAACAGGATGAAACAACAAGCAGATCAACACCGTAGTGAAAGACATTTTGAAATTGGTGATTGGGTTTTGTACGTCTCGGCCTTACAAACAGAGATGTCCCTAAAGCAAGAAAAAGGACAACAAACTTGCTCCTAAATATTATGGCCCTTATCAGGTTCTACAGAAAATTGGCAGTGTTGCTTATAAACTAGAGTTGCCTCCATCTTCACACATACACCCAGTATTCCATGTTTCATGCCTTAAGAAGGTTATTGGATAGAAATTTGAAGCCCCAGACAGAGTTACCAGAACTTGATGAGGAAGGAAGAATCATTTTGGAGCCAGAGAAGATTTTGCTGAAAACACGTCTTAAGAGGTGAGAACCGAGAGACATTAAGGAATATCGATCAAGTGGAAGAATCGAGCATAGAAGATGCTGACTGGGAGGATGAAGGTTTTACTGCTGCGTGACAACATCAGGATTATTCAACGTTGAGGACAACGTTGGTTTGAAGGGGAAGGGCATGCTACGCCCTTAACCTATTGCTTGTATTAGGATATGAGTAGCCGACTTGTGGCTTACCATATCATTTTATTATATCATTTATACTTTCTCATGCTTAATAGGTCGGCCTTGGTGATGGCCATAACATATGAATAGTATATATAGGGGATTGTAGGTAGTAGTTCATTATCATTTGAGCATTTGAGTCTTATTATATGGTTTGGAGGTTGCCCCCTCGAAGTGGCGAAGCTATTATAATTGCATATTGAGATCATTATTTTGAAATATTGTGTTATTTGGTGTTATATTGCTGCTCATAATCTGAATTATACTAGTAATTTTTTGTTCTTGGTCTACCAAAACTTAGAGGCAAAATGATTCTATATTTGTGGTAGTGGATAGATTCTCCAAAGTGGCCCATTTTCATTCCATGTTTTAAGACAAGTGATGCAACTCACATAGCAAATTTGTTTTTTCAAAGAAATAGTGAGGTTGCATGGATTACCTAATAGTATTGTGTCAGATAGAGATGCTAAGTTTATTGGTCATTTTTGGAGAACTCTTTGGAAGAAATTGGGTACTAATCTGTATTTTAGCTCTGCATATCATCCTTAAATAGATGGACAAAAAAAAGTGGTCAACATGAGTCTTGGGAATATCCTTAGAAGTTTAATAAGCAAACATTCCAAACAAGTGGGATCAAGTATAAGACAAGCTGAATTTGCATACAATGACTCACCAAACAAGAGTATAGGTATGAGTCCATTTCAGATTTTGTATAGTATGAATCCTAGAGGTATATATGAATTGAGAAATTTGGGTCAACAAGAAAGGAGTGCAGAGGGTGAAGAATTCACAATAACTATGCAGAACTCCAAGAAGTGGTAAAAAGGGGACTAGAAATAAGTTAAAGTATAATCAAAGAGCAAATCTGAAAAGGAGAGAGGTGCCATTTGAGGTAGCACCATGTAAGGTCTATGAAGATAGATGAACTTGTTTCATTGATAAATTTGAAATTATTGCTCAAGACAGATAAGATTGCTCTGGTTTAGGTAAGAAGCTTACATTTTTACCAAAAGCTTATTGTTGTGAATACATGGAACATCTACAGTCGTGATTATAAAAGTAAAAAGTTGAAAGAAGTCTCCACGAAGCTTATGCAATTGGTTTTAGGCTTTGGAAGGTTCTATAGTGTGAGAAAGAGGAATTTTCCCTATTGGATTTTCTAAAACCCTGTTTTAGGGTTTTATCTTTAAAATCTTCATAACTCTGTTTTCAAGCAATCTCCAAAGCTCAAATTTACAAGAAATCATCTCTAAAGCATATATTAAAGAATTGGAAGAAGTTCTGAGAAGGTTTCTTGTTGATTTATGCAAGATATCTTGTGATCAACTCAAGAAGATTGTGCATGGTACAAAGACCTAATTTATTCAATTTGCTTTGTAAATTGGATAAGATCCTTAAAGAAATAGTCCTTGGAACTGTGTAAGCTTCTATAACTTTGAAAAGGGTATTTGAAAATGAAATTAGAATTCAGAGGTGGTGTAAGAGGAAACAAAGACAAAATTTACCTAAAGACAAACCTAATAGGCTTGACACGGGGGACGTTAGAAAGACAAAGGAGAGCTTTATGAAATAAATTAAATGTATTTCATATGCTCGGGATATCATGCTTAAAAAGGTGAATCAAGTATATAGATCCTTATATAGGAAGATATCATTTGTTTTCTCAGTCCAAAGAGAATCAAGACCACTTTATTGTTTCATTGGACTACATGCACTGATTTGGGTAATTTGAAGTGCAAGAAAGAGGACAGGGCATTAGCCTGATATGTAATTACAATGTAGTATTTAATTGTGATTTTACTTCTACACATAGATTTTCTTCTCCTCTCGACATCAATTTGTGGACCTCATTATGCAAAATTTTCAGGTAACATACATGTATGCCAATTAGAATATAATAAAAATTATAACTTATGCATATATAAATGTTTATAATTTATTTTTATTTAGAACATACAAATTAAAAATTAAATTATATTGAAAAACAGACCGAGTTTAGAAACATATAGCTCTCAAGAAAAGTATGTGAAGCAACATCAGAAATCTCTAACCATAAATGAGATAACACATGAGCATATATAAATTTGCATACATAATCTTGTATCTGTATTCAATCCCAAATGACAAACCTAACATAGCCACAATATTATACAATTACTCTAGAGAAAAGGACCATACAAAATGACAAAGGTTGGTCTAAAGAATCATCAAGATATGCTCTATCTATCGTCTCCGAGTATTGGATTGATTGTAAGCCCTTCTCCATGCATCAAGCAAACACCTCCTCACAACCACCACATGTTTAATTGGCTTTCGATAATAATGTTTAGAGTTTCTTTGAAATAACCAACATTGAAAGATCCCCAATAGATCTTTTGCACAAATATGAATTTTTTTCACTTCACAAAATAGCTAAATACAATATTTGACAGCTAAGGCAAATAAACTAGGGCAAACTGGATTAATTTCTGCAAGTCGACTAGGGTTTTACATGCAATGACACCCAAATTAGCCCATGATAATTATTTTTCACTTGCCAACCCTTGAAAATATCTCAGAGAATATATGGCGATAATCCTAGAGCAATTTAGAATTAATTTAGGGCAGGTCGACTAGGGTTTGATAGAAAAACATACACAAATGAATTCCAAAAATTTATTTCTCTATCACAGATGCTTGCCACTATTTTTAGGAACTCAATCATATAAAAATCAGAATTTATTGATGACACAAACACCCAGAAATCAGATCTGAAATCTGAATAATAAACTGATTGAAAACCCTCTAAATACCCTCTCGAAAATTTATGAAACTTGGGTGCTTTCATTCACAAAAGTTAGGAGATGTTTGACAATAATTTTTAGATCTAAATACCTCAATAATAATGCCAAATCTGTCCCAAGATAAGTCGATCCACAAGAGGAAATGCTGCTGCAATTTATTCTTCAAAATGCCTCCAAAATGCACCTTGTTGGAAATGATGACTGAAAATCAGATTACAATCAATGGGAATTTCGAGTGAAAAACCCTCACAACTCTTGGGGTTTTCGTCCACAAGAGATTAAATTCCTAAAGGGTTTCATCCTTGGAATTTTCTCGCAAAAGTCTGAAGCTCAATGCAAGAGAAAATGACACATAATATTTCTGAATACCAAAGACGAGTCAACCTTCCTTATAAAGCAAAATGGTCACAAAATGACCTCCAGACCAGCCAATAATATTTCATGATCATCCCTAGGCCAAATCGACATTTTCTAAAAATGTTTTGGCACACCTTCTCTTGGCATATGTGTCCAACACTCCCCGTGAGTTTCGTGACATGGACTAACCGCCTCTCGTAGATCCTAACTCTGACAATACTAGTGAAGACTAACACCTATGGGTTTTGGTCTAATGACAATCGTGGTCCAAAAATGGTATCAGAGCGATAGGTCTCGAGTTCAAAACTCACTCGGGTAACGCTGAGGGGGAGATTGTTGGCATGTGTGTCTAGCGCTCCCCGTGAGTTTTGTGACATGGACTAACCGCCTCTCGTATCCTAACTCGACGATTGTAGTGTAGACTAACACCTATGTGTTTTGGTCTAACATCAATTGTGGTCCAAAACTTTCTAATTTTTCCTTCACACGGGCGTCACAATTTTCACTGAGAGAAATATATTTATTTTTAATTGCTTTTGACTTAGCCCATTTACAATTTTTATTAAGTATTATTATTTTATTATATGTGCATTATAATGTTATATTTTAATATTTTGCACAATACAAATAAAATAAATAAAACTTAGTCACCCTAGTTTCACCCTTTGGTCGTCAGGTAGACAAAAATGGGCCAAAGGTCTTCACTCGAACTATTCGAGAAAGAGGGACATTACAGTCCTCCCTTACCGAGATTGCTTGTTCCCAAGCAATCGCAAAGTTGGATGTCAAGTATAGCCTCTCCTTCCCATGTAGCATCCTCCAATGGCAAGTCCCTCCACCTAACCAGTACTCCCGAATCACTTTCGCTCCTCAATCTCCTCTCCCTCCTGTCCATTATCTCCTCAGAACTAGATCCAATCTCACCTCCTCATCCGGGGGTGGAAAATCAGAGAATACACCATGCTTCAGCAGTCAATGCCTTCTTCAAGCAAGACACATGAAAAACATTGTGCATCTTACTTTGGTAAGGTAACTCCAGCTCATAAGCCACATCTCCAACTCTCCTCAATACCCCGTATGGACCATAAAGCCGAGGTTTGAGCTTCTCTACACCACTCTTCTTGAGAGTACTCTATCTATAGGGCTGCGAGCGCAAGAATACCATGTCTCCTACCTCAAATGATCCCAAAGGCCAAATCAACAAAGAACTCTCCTTCTGCTGATTTTGGGCATGCTTTGAATGTTATCCTTAAGAGCTCTAAGGATATTTCGACTATCTTACAAACGCTCCCGAGCCTTAGGAGCTCTACTGTGACCAAAGGCCAAATCAACAAAGAATGTCGCATCATATCGATACAATGCCCTAAAGGGAGTCATACCAATAGACATGTGGTAAGTAGTATTATAGCAATACTCACATGAGTACAACCGTCTTACCCCGCCTTTCGCTGCCCCGAAACATAGTTGCTTTAAGATACCCTCTATCGACTTGTTCACAATCTCCGTCTCGTCCATCTCGTCCGAGGGTGATAGCTCGTACTGGGTCAACTCGATACCACAATCGAAAGAGCTCCTATCAAAAGGTGCTCAAAACCCGATATCCTCGATCACGCACTATGTTCTTCGGAAGTCCATGCAACTTGAATACTTCCCGAAAGAACAAATCCGCCACATGTGGTGCTTTGAAGCTGGTAGAATAACAAAGAAGTGTGCATACTTCGTTAGTGTGTCAACCACCGCATATATGCGATCATGCCCCGTACTACTAGAAGACCTGTAATGAAATCCATCAAAATACTCTCATTTCTGCTCTGGAATGGGCAAAGGCTGCAATAAACATGCGGGAAATGTATGCTCTGACTTGTTCTGTTGACAAGTCACACACTCACGAACATGGTAAAGAACATCCTCCTTGAGACCCTTCCAAGAGAATCTCTCCCTAACCTGTCTGTATGTTTTGAAGTACCGGGATGTCTTGCAAGTGGTGCATCATGGAAGGCACGTAGAATCTTTTCCTTGCTTAGATTCGGGGAACTATATAAATTCTGCCCTTATAGTAAATCAATCAACGATTACTGTATCGCTTGTCCTGAATCTTACCATCCAAAATTTCACATGCCAATGAGTTTTTGGAATACTCAACTAATAGTTGAGATTTCCAATCCGCCGAAATCTCACTCAAGGAACATATGGCAACAAAATGTGGCCTCCTGGAAAGTGCATCAGCTACTACATTCTTCTTCCCCTTGACATACTCGATGTCAAAATCATATGCCTGGATCCTGTTGACCCACTTCTTGTTAGAATTGACAAGGGACTGAGAGGGGGTGAATTGGTCCTGTAATAAATATTTTACTCTTCTACTTCAAACACTGAATTTACAACTTCATGAAACACCTATGCTAGTGCTTGATCACAATTTGATATAGTTTATCATGGCATGCATTCATGACAAGAACATAGAACAAATTCAAATCTCTTCTTCATTGATATTCATAAGGAGTTCAAAACCTTGATCCTTATAAGAGGTTTACAAGATGCAAACACAAACTCAAAGGCAAACAACTACAAAACAGTAAAACTATTCTCATTCATCAATTTGTCATTATGAATACTTCATCTTCTATAATCCACATCAACCAACTACAAGCCTAGAAGCAACTTCTAGGGGTTTTGGGCTATGCCCAAGGGGTTTTGCTTTGCAGCAAATTTTTCTTCAACAGAAGATAATGGGGGTTATCAACTTCTCACAAATGAGCTTACATGAATAGATATACCTCTTAGACATGACCTTTGACCTTCCACTTGCCATGACTCTTCAAATCACTCATTCTTTTGTCTTCTAGCTCTTCAAACTTGTCCACAAGTATTCCAGCTTTGTATTCACATGGTACATGGTCCCACCAAGTCAAATAATGTTCTTGTATGCTTAGAAACTCGCCACATTAGCCAAGATATTTATTTAGGCTCATAGGTGTGCCTAAATCAGCTTCTACAAAAAACAGTCCTAAAAAACCATCTAACTAGACCACTTCCACTTATCCTCATGACCCAAGTAATATATCAAAATGAAGCTTATGATGTCTACTTTCATTAAAATTTACCAGCAAGAGCCAACTCAAGGCTTAACACACCAAGAAACACCACTTTGTAAGACTTGCCTGGCTGGTTTCAGCATCTCTGAATTTGGTCTTCAAAAATTGAGCTGATACATACCTCAAATCTCTTCATCATAAGGCAAGTAACCTATCAATGGAAAGCTCTTGAAGTCTACTAACTTACCAAATCATTTTCATGCTCCAATTCATCTCATAAAGCCTTCAAAAACTTGAAACTCAGAGATTGGTCTAGCTGATCTTGAGAGTTCAAAAACTAGTCTTCAATGCAACATGATCAAGCACCTCCAAAACACTTTTCATGGATTCCTATCACCTTTGACACTTCAAATGAGATGTATATAACATGTCCAAGCATTTATAACCATGATTCAAATGGAGAAACATTCACCTTCATTGCCATTCAGTCATGCTTCTCAATAGGCCTAATAGGACAATTTTGGCTCAATTCCCTTTAAGCAAGAAATGACCTTTCCAAACTGAAATATGTACTTCCACACATCATATTACACATAACAAGAATGATCAAGGTAAGAAAAAACATTCATACAATGCACTTCAACATGGTTACCTTCATTCTCCTTCACTAGCTTCTCAAAACAAGCACCTTTTGCCGGTAAGCTCAAAAATGCACCCAATACTCCAATTTTCTCCAAATCAGTTGCTTAGGTAACTTCATGAAGCTGATGTAGACATCCCTAACATCATCCACCTCAGATTTGAGCATATGTTCCTTTGCAAGTTTTACCTGTACACTGAAATCTTCTTAAAAATCTATTTTTGAGTGGGGCCCACCAAGTGTCAAGAACTCAAAATAACATGGAAATATGCTCGAGGAGTCCTCTTCATGTTCAAATAGGTTTTCAAGCAAAACAGTTGAGTTAGGACACCTAACCAACTCAATTTTCCAAAACTGGTCCAAACTGGGGTTGGAGGGCTGCAAACATGCTCACAAAAATGGATAGAAATTCTAAAATACTCACCAATCACAAAAATACTTTTTGCACCATAATTTTATCCCAATTTACTCCATTTTTGTCTCTTATGACTTATCCGAAGGAGGCTCCATAATTTTGCTTGACTACTAAGAAGTTTGGTGCTCAATTTGCATACTTTGAAAAACTGGTTTTGGAAATACTTGCATAACTTGCAAAATATTCATCCTCAGCTTCTTAAATTTTGCTCACACCTTAAGGACACATCCCTCTAACACCTCCAAGTGATGGTTTGATCTGGTTCATCCTGCATCTTTCCATCTCATCTCATTTAGGTGCCCTTTGATCTCTGATTCCCAGCTGTTGAACTATGCTGACCTGCAGAAGTGCCTAAAACACCTCAAAAGCTACTGAGAAGACTTGTACACACCATATATCATTATCTCATGCTCACACCATGTTTAGTTTGCATTATCACACCTTGGGTCAACATTTCACACCTTGTTTGCTTGTGGATTGGCTTAAGAAAGCTCCATACTAACCTGTTTCAGTCTCATGAACCTGGTTTGTCTCTTGTATCTCTTTTGCACCTCCTGTTCCACCTCATAGTTATGAAAACATGCCTAAATCACCTAGGTAACATGCAGATCACTGCAGCAACATGCCTAGATCACCTAGACCACCGTGTGACATCAATGGGCTTGACATCAATGACAACACAAGTGACACACACTTCCAACACTTTTGTTGCCTCTCACCGAGCTCCTTTTGTTCCAAAAAGTACCTCAAGCCGTTGTGGCGGTCCTCACCATGAACTTCCTCCTACTAGGTATTGTTCGAACTTCGCCAAAGCATGCATAATGGCGAACATCTCCTTATCGTAGGTGGAGTACAACCTCTCGTTCTCCCTCAGCTTCCTACTCTCGTAGGCAATGGGATGTCGATCTTGCATCAAAACTGTGTCGACACCTGAACCCGAAGCATCACACTCCAAAATGAAGGGCTTCGAGAAATATGGAAGAGCCAATATCGCACAAGTGCTCATAGCCTCCTTGATTCGTCACAAATGCTACTCGTGCCTTGTTTGACCATCTAAAATCTCCTTTCCATGTGAGATCTCACAAAGGAGCTGCAAGATTGGAGTATCCTCGAACAAACCTTTTGTAGTAGCCACATAGTCCTAGGAATCCCCGCAAACCTGAAATGTTCCTAGGTAGTGGCCAATCCTGCATAGCCTGTATCTTCTCCTGGTGAACCTTGACCCCATTGGCCCCAATGATATGTCCAAGATACATAATCTCCGTAAGTCCAAACTCGCATTTGGACATCTTAGCAAATAGAGACTCAAACTCCATGATACTAAGAACCTCATCAAGATGTCTCAAATGATCCTCCCCTGTGTGCTTTGTAGATCAAAATGTCGCCAAAAACACAAGCACGAACTTCCTCAACTGTCGGTTGAAGAGATGGTTCATGCATGATTGGAAGGTGGCAGGTGCGTTGGTGAGACCGAATGGCATCACCAAAAACTCGTAGTGCCCATAGTGACATCGAAATGTTGTCTTGTGGATGTCTTCCTCCCGAACACGAATCTGATGGTATCCCGAGCGAAGATCAAGCTTCGAAAAGTAGATGGCTCCATGCAACTCATCCAATAGCTCATCTATGCGGGGAATGGGATACCTGTTTTTGATGGTCTTCTTATTGAGTGCCCGATAGTCGATACACATCCTCATGGTCCCATCCTTCTTCACCAACACAACTGGAGAAGCGAAGGGGCTCGAACTAGGACGGATATGCCCCATATCCAAGAGCTCCCTAATAGCCTTTTCGATCTCATCCTTGAATTTCTTAGGATGTCGATAGGGTGTAGTGATCACGGGCTTGGCACCCTCCTCTAGCTCGATGACAATGCTCAAATCCTCCGTCCGGTGGCCTCGCTTAGAGGAATGTCACCAAAACGAGACCGTGCTTATCAAGTATTGCTCTGGTATCCACATGAAATGGCTGCCTGCTCTCTCGAAGAAGACTTGGATGAAATAAAGCATTGGGCTGCCCATGCAACCTCCCCTACGCAACCTCCCCATGCCTGACAAAGGACTCCATCTCGTGTGCTAAAACAACTCTAGGCCCACCATTTGAAAGAGCCCTAACCACAATCTTCTTCTCGTCCGCCATGAACTCCAACTCCATCGCCTCGAAGTCTTGCACATACCGCCAAGGACCGTAGCCACCGAATACCCAATCAGTATCAATCTCTCAAGACCAACCACATAGAAATTGTTGGTCAATGTGTAGTCTCCCAACCGGATGCTAAGTGTGGAATCCTCCTAGTGCAACTCATGGTGAAGCCATTGCAACTTGTACACTCGAAGCCCTCAAAATCCTCTACTTGTACTCACGCTTCGTCACAAATCCTCATCGATGAAATTATGTGTGGCTCCATTGTCTAACAGAGATAAACAACCCGGTGCCCCTTAAGTACTTCTTTCAATTGAAAGGGATGATACCTAGGGACTCCTAAAAGTGTAAGAATGGTAACATTGGATGAATCCAATGCCTCTTCCTCTCCAAGCTTTACCCGGGGCTGCTCCTCATCATGACCGCTATCGCTGCCCTCTCGAATGTGTATCCTCTCCATTAGAAACCACCTTAATGAGGCACACTTTGCCTTTCGCTAAGGCAACGATGTCCGAGTTCCCAATGATCATTGTAATGGAAACAAAGCTAATTCCTCCTTAACTCATTCCGTGACTCCGATCCATCTTGGGAGGTGGTGCTCTTTTCTTTGAGCAAGAGAGCGCCGAAAAGGCTTGGAGTTCATGGAAGGCTTCTTCTACCTGACCGATAAGAAGCTAGTGTGGTATCTAAATCCACCGTTGTCGAATGGCATCGTTTAGTGTCCTAGGCTTAAAAGCCTTGACTAGTCCTCTCATCTTGTCATGAAGACCCTCTATGAAAAGCATCACTACCCTCCTCTCGGGCATCTCCGAACCATCACCGCTATCCACTGAAATTCGTTGATGTAGGCATCAATGTGTCCAATTTGGTGAAGTGCGCCAAATCTCTATAATAAAGCTCCACATCCTTGCGATCAAATCTCGCAATCAACCTCTCGCTGAACTCCTGTATGACCGCACAAGACCATGGCCTTGTATGACTAGCCCATGATGCCACCAATCGTATGCTATTCCTTCCAGATGGAGAGAGGCAATCTGAATGGCCTCCTGCTCTTGCATGGGCCTGAGGGTAAGATAGGTGTCGAGCTTATGGATCCAAGCTCTAGCACTAATCTTCCCACTACCGTCAAAGGTGGATAGGGTCACCTTGTTGGTGGCCTCGCTTCAACTCTCGCCCGATGTACTCTAGGCCTCTGATCATACTTGGTCATCAAATTGTCTCTCCTCTGAGCACAATATTGTGGGAGGGGAAAGGCATCCCTCACCTGCTGCGGTAAATTCCTCCACTCCTCAGTAGCTGCCATCACACTATCCTGGAAGTCCACTCCCTCAAGTGGGTCCTCAACTGCCGATGGGTCATCTCTGGGTAAAAAGCTAGGCTGCATAGGCCTCTCTGCCATCCTGGTAAGCCTTCTCTTCTCTGTATGAGTGTACTCCTCTCACGGTGAGGTGATCCCCTCACGTTGCCAATCTCATAAGGAGATCAGCCGTGTGCCTCTTGATAGATACGGATCTATCCCTCTTGTCATGTATATCTCTTGGCCCATTTAAGGCTAATTTGTCAAGAGTAGAGGCCATACGCCCATGGACCGAATCAAACTCGCTTTGTCAGAAGCTACCATGCCTCTCGGTAGTTCTCGATCGGATCTCGCTCGCTCATCTCGGGAGGACTACGAGACCCTTCTCTTCTGTCACCCATATTGCCAACTCCAATACCTATCCCAAAATCAACTCCAAGTCGTGCCCGCCTCCTAATATACTACCCGTGTGTGGCCCAAACTCTACGGTGGTTGATCAAATCAAAACCCTCCAGGTAGGAGGAACATTGCTCTGATACCACTGAAAGATCTGCAATAGATCTTTTGCACAAATATTAATTTTTTCACTTCACAAAATAGCTAAATACAATTTTTGACAACTAGGGCAAATAAACTAGGCAAATGGTTATTTTTTGCAAGTCGACTAGGATTTTACATGCAATCACACCCAAATTAGCCCACAATAATTATTTCTCACTTCCCAACCCTTGAAACAACCTTAGAGAATATATGGCGATAATCCTAGGGCAATTTAGAATTAATTTAGGGCAGGTCGACTAGGGTTTGATAGAAAAACACACAAATGGCTTCCAAAAATTTATTTCTCTACCACAAATCTTTGCCACTATTTTTAGGAACTCAAACATACAAAAATTAGAATTTATTGATGACACAAACACTCAAAAATCAGATCTGAAATCTGAATAATAAACTGATTGAAAACCCTCTAAATATCCTCTGAAAATTTATGAAACTTCTGTGCTTTCATTCACAAAAATTAGGAGATGTTTGACAATAATTTTCAGATCTAAATACCTCAAAAATAATGCCAAATCTGTCCCAAGATAAGTCGATCCACTAGAGGAAATGCTGCTGCAATTTATTCTTCAAAATGCCTCCAAAATGCACTGTTGGAAATGACTGAAAATCAGATTACAATCAATGGGAATTTCTGAGTGAAAAACCCTCACAACTCTTGGGGTTTTCGTCCACAAGAGATTAAATTCCTAAGGGGTTTCATCCTTGGAATTTTCTGCAAAAGCTGAAGCTCAATGCAAGAGAAAATGACAGATAATATTTCTGGATATCAAAGAGGCAGGTCAACCTTCCTTATAAAGGAAAATGGTCACAAAATGACCTCCAGAACAGCCAATAATATTTCATGATCATCCCTAGGCGAAATCGACATTTTCTAAAAATGTTTTGGCACACCTTTCTAATTTTTCCTTCACATGGGCAAGTCGCAATTTGCACTAGAGAAATACATTTATTTTTAATTGCTTTTTGACTTTGCCAATTTACAATTTTTATTAAGTCTTATTATTTTATTATATGTGCATTATAATGTTATATTTTAATATTTTGCACAATACAATAAATAAATAAAACTTAAGTCACCCTGGTTTCACTCTTTGGCCGTCAGTAGACAAAATGGGCCAAAGGTCTTCAATTGAACTATTGAAGAAAGAGGGACATTACAAACACGGCCAAAAATGTTAGCCATGTAGACATAATGATCAATCATAGGCATAATGCCATTGAAGTATTTACGGGCCTCATCCACTAAACCTGCATTGTTGCATGCTAATAAAACAAAAATGAAGCTTACACGGTCCACATGCCTTGTGTATGCTTCCACATTTTGTTTACATGTCTACTAGGACATTTGCAACTATGAAATTTGACAAAAATCCACTTCCATTATGCTTTGATGTATTCCATTTTAAAGTTCCCATTTGTACAAGGTAGGAGTCTGCTGACAAAGATTGTGGAGTCTGGCTTTACAACTGCCAAATGCAATTGCTTGAAAGTTTTGAATGCCTTTTCAACAAACCCATATTGTGCATATCCTGCAATCATTGCAGTCCATGATACCACATCTCTTTGAGGTGTTTTGTCGAACAGTTTGCGTGCCTTGTGTATGCTTCCACATTTTGCATACATGTCTACTAGGGCACTTGCAACTACATCCAACAAAATTTATCGTTTCTTTATGCTTTGATGGATGTCCATGGCCTGTTCTAAAGCTCCCATTTTGACACAGGTTGGGAGGATGCTGGCTAAGGTTGTGGATGCCAGCTTTACACCTGTCAATCACATTTGCTTGAACGTTTCCAAGGCCTTTTCAACAAACCCATTATGTGTATATCCTGCAATCATTGCAGTCCATGAGACCACATTTCTTTCAGGGATTTGTTCAACAGTTCACATGCCTTGTGCACACTTCCACATGTTTTGCATGCTTATCTACCAGGCATAGGTACCATGTTAAAACAGTTCGGATAGTTTGGACGGGAAAAAGTTTGGAAGTTAAAGATTTTGTAAAAGATTTGGTTCGGTTAGGTTTCAGTTCAGAAAATTTACAAAATATATATATATAGAGTATACCAAAGACTAAATTTTCAATTAACGTAAAAATAAACTAAATACAATTAAGGAATTACTAAGTAAATACAAACTAAAAAATCTTAAACTAAATTGTAATCGAATAGTAAATCAAATAGTGAATTGAATAATTAACTATTATTAAAATACAAAATAAAATTATAAATAACTATTACTAAACACTAAATAATAAATTATTAAATACAAATTATAGATAATAATATAAATTATAAAATAATAATATTCTAGATAATAAATACAACGTTAAAAAAATATTAATATCTTAGGTACTTAAGGATGTATTACTTTAGGTCCACCTAAGAAATGGTATAAATTTATGCATCAGTAAAAATAAAATAATACATCGGATAAATAATAGGCCTTGAATAATATTACATTTAACTGATGTAATTTAATATTTATAATATGATATATATAGTATCATTATCAATCCCAACTCCCAGCCCTAGCTCAAGCCTCAAACATTGCAAACTTGCAGGGATTAATGACGGCCGCAGCTTGAATGGGTTTTAATTCAAGCACACTTCTCAGATCTGATGCAGTTGGAAGCCCTAAAAGAAAACCAGTAAAAGGCAGAAAAAGTTAATGAAATGCAGAAACTGGCCCATAAAATGCAGACCACATGATAGCAAGATAACGCCAAAACGGCCTGGTACCTGACTGCTGCTGGAGGGCTTTCAGGATGGGTTCTGAAACCTTATTTCTCTGTCCCATATTCCATTTTTCTTTTTTTAACATCTAAGAATGCAAATAGGGTTTGAACTTAACCGAACAAGTTTGGTTTTCCCTATAAGTTCGCTGCAACTTGAATTTGGATCTTATTTATACGAACATGGTAACTATGCTACCAGGCACTTGCAACTACAACATCTGACAAAATTCCCTTCTCCATTATGCTATATTCAATGTCCTTACCCTGTTCCAAAGTTCCTATTTTGGCATTGGTTAGAAGTATGCTAGTGAAGGTGAACTGATCAGGTTGGACATCTGCTGGTTACATTTGGTAAAACCGTGTCAATGCTTCTTCAGGATGCCCATGTCTTCTGTAAGCTGACAATATGATATTCCATGAGAAGAGGTTACAATTTACAAACCAAAAAAATATTGTTAAAAAATAAATAAACATGTGGTGCTCAGTTTGGCCATAACGAAGAAAAATAGTACCTTGGTTCAGTTCAGATCTAAAATTTGAAAAGAATTTACTGCTAAAATAGAGTGTTAACTGCCCAACAGAGGGCAAATGTTTGTTTTATATTCTTTTATATGGTGGAAGGCATCACTGCAAAATATCCAAGAAGAAAATCATCAACTTTTCTAGTGGCGTCACGGGATTCTAATGGGATCCTGACTTGTACCCCAATGGAGGATGGGGGCAAGTTCAGTGATTTCGATGGAAGATACATCCCAAGTTGTGGCATCCAAGCTGAAGATTACCCCCATCCCTACAAGGACAAAATACCAAATAAGAAAAATTATCAAATGACCTGAGGATTGAAACCCTAGTGAAACCCTAAATATTTTTAGGGTCATTTTTTTCATCACATACCTCTGCAAACTTTGGTGTCGAGCTCCTTGAGCTGCAATGGATTTTTTCTGTACTCAGTTATTGTGCTCAGGCTAGCTGCTGTTTCATCTCTTGCTGCCATTGTCTTCTCTTCCTCTGGTTTTTTCCACTGAATTTAATAACTTTCATGGAGACAACTGAAGTCAAAGTCCCGATCTGTTGAAAGAAGGATGTACGAAAAACAGAAAAACTACAGTATTTTGTCGGTTTTGAGCGCTCCTGTATTGAGTGTGAATATAAGTTATATTGTGACTGGGATGAGTACAGGGATGTTGGCAGTCTGCTGCTTGAGCTTGTAGAAGTACAGTCTTGTGCTTGCGTGGACACGATGCCGCAACTTTCAATTTACCAGACTTGTAGTTCAACTCAACTACATTGCAACATGAACCAAATCGAATTGTTATTTATTGTCAAAAATTGCCGGGAACAAATGCCAGCAAAACCTGCAAAAAAAGAAAAAAAGTTGTCAAAATTCTGTGGAAAACCCTTTCAGCTGTTCTGAATAAGGCATGGTTGTGTTTATTGCCCTGTAATAAGTCAGTGGAAACAAGTTGGCGAAGAAAGTCAGAACCGACAAAAAAATTGACAGAGAATAATGCCTGAAAAGGAGGCGGCGGAAAGGCTTGACACTTTCTGGCAGGATCTCCTCAGAATGAAACACCTTTGGTGTAAATTAATATATATAGTTATTGACTGCCTCTCATCATGCATTAATTGATATTTCACTTTTCAGCATAGTTACCAGGTTCGGAAATCCGATTAAATTTGGAAGGGCAAAAAAATCCGAAAATTTGGAGTTCTTGAAAAATTGAAAAAAAATACGGAAAAATCCGGTTCGGAATATATATACTTATATTATTATAAATTTATATTATTGTATACTTATATCATTATATATAGACAAATCATACAAAAAAGCATCCATCTACCATTATCATCATCATCATCATAATGATTCTTTCAAAAGATTGCAAGAAGTTGCTTGGTCCAAAAAGGTACAAAAATGGATTTTATGAAAATAAGAAAAATATTGCCATCAATGTGTAGAGCTCGAGAAAATATACACTTTTAGAGAAGACGACACTTGAAACGGAGCCACAGAATGAAAGTTATGGCACATGCAAGTTTTTGCTACTACATCTTCCCGGACCCTTTCCAAAAATGGCAATTTTTTTCCATACTTATGTTTCACCACAAAAGAAACAAATGCCAAAAAAGGAAAAAAAAAAAATTCTGCAAAAAAGGCCGAACCGAACCGGATTTATTCGGTTGCTTCAAAAAATACGGTTCGAACCGGATTTCATACAAATCCGGCCGAACCTGGTAACTATGCTTTTCAGGCTCAATTTTATCTAATCAAATATATGTAATATGTAAATGTTTTTGATCAGTTGAAATTTGAGGCACTTCAGAGGTAGTCAAGAATAGAATAATCCTCTTAAGACTGGAGGTTTCTTTTGGTGCCAATAATTACATTGTACTTGTCCTTGAATTTTGTCAAATATGCAATATCTCAATTATGTATTAAGCTTGCCATGACTGCTAGAAAACATGTCTGGATGCTTTTTAATGCTTGGCATATTTACAAGTAAATAGCAAGATTGAAGGTCTTAAAACAGTTTGCGCAGAAAACCGTTTGGATAATTTTCTTTTGGTAGTGATAATCTTATTCACTTGTCCTGAATTTCCAATTTTGTCAAATATGAAATTTCAAAATTTTATAGTATGCTTGTAATGACCATTAAGAAACATGCCTGGATGCATTTTTATGCTTGCCACATTTACAAGTAAATAGCAAGATTGAAGGTCATAAAATGGTCTGTGCAGAAAACTATTCAGATAATTTGGTCTCGTTTGAGATGTGACAGACAATCAGATGGAACCTGAATCAGGACATGGTAAGGGACTGCCTGTATTGGAAAGTGCAACTGCTCTGGCATTATCTTGTGTCATTTGCACTGCAGGCATGTATTTGGCCAAAATTTTTAGCTTTCAAGGTGGGGGCATTACTTGCATAACAGCATTGGTGGTAGTTTTGGCAACATTATTTCCATCACAAATTGGTTCTCTTGCACCTGCGGAGAAGCACTCGCTCTTATACTGATGCAGGTAATGTTTAGTTCTGCTCCCATGTTTTTTCATTTTGGTATTTATTCTTTGTTTGCTTTAATTGTATTTGTTTCTTGTACTATAAGAATGCTTGACAAAGGATTTTAAATATAAACAAAGATTATTTTTTAAAATTTTGTTGGACCCGCGAATCATGCTTGCATATAGGACTGGTTTATAAAAATTGAAATTGTGTAATAGATGATGACCTTTTTACTAATGAAGTTAAATTTGTCTTTCTTGTTCATTATATACCCATGCATTTGTTCTCTTCCTCCAAGAATGACATGTTGTAATCTCTTCTTCTTACTGTCACACATACTTCCCCTTCTGCTTTATGTCACACGGTTCATCATCAGTGAGTTGCCTTGTGATCTTTCTTGTAAATATATATTGATTGGTGTGCATTGTATCTTGCAAGTCATATGTCATAGGATGGAAATGCATTTCCTAGTGAATTTGTAGACATCTTGTACCATTGACATATGTTATGGAAAACTTCATTTTAACATGAGATATTTAATACTATACAAATGATTTGCAGGAATAGCTCCATTTTATTCATAATGCATGAATATATTAACTATGTGGGTCATGCTCTCTCATTTCCTCTAAATCATGGAACCGTCATAAGGTTTAAATAGCTTAAAGATTGGATAATGATAGCTTTAAGTGGCAGAAAGAATGAACAAAACTCTGATGAACATGGTCCGAGCAATGTTGTACTTCAAGGAGATAAATTTGCATTTTTGGGCAGAGGCAACTCAAACAACAATATATCTCCACAAAAAGTCACCATCATTAGCTATTCAAATGAAGACTCTGTTTGATATGTGGTGTGGTCATCTTCCTTCGCACGTCATCTTTACATTTTTGGATTGACATGTTACACTATGATCCCAACAGAGAAAAGAAATAAGTTAGCCCATGGGAGTCATAAATGCATTCATTAGGAATTTTCTGAATCCTCCAAGGCATACTGGCTCTATGATGAAAAGAACAAGAAATTCCTCATTACAAGGGATGTCGTTGTACACCCATGAAACAAAATATGAAATTGACATCAGAAGATACCAAAAATTTGGTTGATGCCACTAAATACAAATAGCTCATTGGAAGTTTGATCTATGTGACCACAACTAGATCAGATATTTATTTTACTATTGGTGTTATTTCTAGATTTATGCAACAACATAGAGAAAGTCATTGGGTTGCAGCAAAAAAGAGTTCAACATCTAAAAGGAACACAAAATTTTGGGCTCAAGTACTTTAGGGCAGGAGACTTCAAACTGGTTAGATATTTGAATTCTGACTAAGCTGGTGATTTTGAAGATGAGAAATTCACCTTGGATTTTCTAATGAATTTGGGAACCGTAGTGATCAGTTGGAAGTCGAAGAAGCCATCTCTGCTAGAATTTTTTTCTGTAGAAGCAATATATTATATATATGGTAGCTTTAGAGGTAACCAGAGAATTTTTTTGGCTCAGAATGATTCTTTCAAGTTTGCAGGAACAATTGGTTTTGTCAACACTACTCATGATTGAAAACACATCCGCAATTCACATGGCGAAGAATCCAGTCTTTCATGATCGAACCAAGCATATCAACACAAATTTCTACTTGATTCGGCACTATGTGAGAGATGGCAAAGTTCATAGGCGTGCTTGGTCTCACAATAGCTTTTGAGATTAAGGAGGGATGTAATATTATTGTACATAATATTAATTAATCCTAGGTGTATGGTGTCCCTAGATTTCACCCTGAAATCTGGGACTACCCCATGTAAATTTTTTTCGTACTTTTAAAATAATGGGTCGTTTTGTGTTTTAATTGCTAGAAAGTGTTTGTTTTATGTCAGGATATTCCAGGAGTTATATAAGCCAATTTCGACAAATACCCAGATGCCCAAACTCGTTATATTCTGTCGTTGGGGTTTGCTTGTGGGAAATTTTTATTTAATTATTTTAAGCCCCGTTTGAGGTAAATTGTGCTCCGGTTTAACCTTGTTGAGGTTTTACATGTCAATATTCCCATATACCAGTAGGGTTTCCACCAGGAATGAATCTGGGCTTTATCTGTGACTTCTGACAACGTTTTGCATTTTTGGTATTTTTCTCGTTTTGTTTTCTGTGAAATTTCCTAGGTCAATTCCTTTGCCGGTTCAGTCTGTTTTCTTGCCTGGAGTATTTGGAGATCATCTACGGACATCATGCCATAAGGAATTTGCCACAGGAGGTCTGGTTCTCTCTAAAAAGATGAAGTCATGCACAAAAAGGCCTCTTCTGGGCAAGTCGCATTTTTGGGAAAGGAAGGTTTTAAGCTACAATGGGATTTTTGGTAGTAGCAAGCAGGTGGGAATTTTGTACCTGCTCTGGCAGGTACTTTTTCCCATGGAAGCAAAGTCACTTAAGTCATGATGGGAAAATTAGAGGCAGCAGGCAGGCGGGAATTTTTACCACCTGCATGGGTGAAAATTCCCATTGTGAAATAAAAGAAAATCACTTAAGGCATTGATGGGAATTTCTTACTTGCCTTGCAGGGTAAAAAATCCCATTATGAAAGTCAAACAACTTAAGTGGATCATGGGATTTTTGGAGCTGTGGTGCAGGGTGAATAATCCCATTGGAAATTGACTTTTAAAAATAGGAATTAGCCATGCAAAAAAGTGTGACCCCTTTTGGAATAGAAGGATAGCTTTAATTGCATTTATTAATTGTTTCTATTTCCAAAATTGGCGCCCAAGCATGAGGAAAAGTCAACACAAGATAAGAGGATAAAGGAAATTGGAAATAAAATTCTAAAATTAAATAAATTTAATTTATTTAATGCAGCCCTCTCTCATGCAAAAAAGTGCGACCCACCTAGAGGAGGAATAATACTTTTTAAAGTATTTATTGATGGAATTAATTCCTATTTTTGGCGCATGAGGTCAAAGCATAGTGTGAAGTCAATGTGGATTGGAAGTAGAAAGCTAAAATTAAATAAATTTAATTTATTTAATGGCAGCCATGAGCATGCACAAAATAGGCACCCAAATTGAAGAGAAAAGCATGTTAATTAATTAATTAATTGCCAGGAATAGGAGGGGCAATAATTAATTATAGAATGATGAAGGTTATATAAGCATGGGCTGCCATATTAATGAAGTAATTAATTCTTTAGCAAGGAAGTGCAGCCCAGGCAATTTTGGCGCCCAAAGAAGGAGGAATTTTTCTCGAGAAGGTGTTTTCACCTTTGCCGGAACGCTTCAAAGTTTGGTGCCTAGGTTTGAAGGAGCTTGATCTAAGTCTGATTAATTGTTTGCATAGTATTACAGGTGCTCAGGTGAAGTTGACAATATTCATGCTTGCTTTGCATGCAAACAAAGCCTCAAATTTTAAGGCAATGAGCTATATATATATGCAGATTTTTATGATTAAAATCAAGTGTTCATGTTCGTTGCCACCTTTGTCGAATTAATTGCAGTATATTCATTAAAGTGCTTATATAATTAAATGAGCTTAAATCAATGTCGATACATTGAATATATCCTCGAATCCGAAGAAATCCTCGAGATCTCGCACCGATTGTAAAGAATTCTAATTGAATAAAGAGAAAAAGAGTTGCTTTGAGGCAAAACAGATCCGGCCATGACAAAGCGGGATGAAAGTGAAAGCTCAGCAGAATCATGCATTACTTCGAGGTTTGATGACATTGGAGACACAGATCTAGGTCTAGAACCTCTTTCCGAATTGATTGACAGATCCAGAGCTGGAAAAACTTCTCTCATGCGTGTAGTCAAAAGCAGTGGAATCATTCGATTTTCAGCATTCCCATTCATAGCTCAGTTGTTAGAATTCGTCATGGAGTGTGCTAGGTCTTACCACCCACTATCTAGATCAGTTTGAGATGCTGCGGGGAAGACAATAATCCGGTTAGATTTACGCAGTTCATCAATTATTGTTTCAATATTTGGCACGATTGTGGTGACTACTATTAGCATATTGGATGCCGACAACTGATGGGAAAAGCATAAAGTTGACTGTGTGGGCATAATGAACAGCAGGTACATGAAGAAGCCTAGATCTCCATCCAAGTTCTCGAGAACTCTTCCACGATCCAATCTAGTACAGGAGGTGGATGACATTACCAAATTGTTATGCAGGATAAATGATGAAGCTAACGCTCACAACTTTTGCTCATGGATGTATGCCTTTATCAGGACCATTGAAATCAACAAAGCAGATTCTATAATTGATTGGTCGGAAATCATTAGTGACAACATCAGTGAGCAACTCCAGAATGTGAGGCGGACTTACAGCTTCAAAATGACTTCGTATTTGGTATATGCTGACTTCACAAGGTATCTTCTCCAAGCTGGATAGACATGGTGTGCTCTCCAAGGATCCTATTTTTGAGTGCTATCCGCAGCTTACTGTGCCCGCATGCAATAAAGATTACAAGGTGGTCAATGATGGATTCTTCTACGGATTCATTTGCAGGTTGAACAACGATCTAAAGGCCAATAGGGTAAGCAAGGAAGCTTGGGAAGTTATGTCCAAGATTGGCAGTATCTTCATCCAGTTTGCGGACTTTACATACCTCAGGGTCACCGGCTTTTTAGGAGAACCAGTCAAGTTGCCTAGATATCCAAGTGATAGATTGGTCATCATGGAGTTGAGCAGACAACTCGTGGAGATGCATGACCTACAGTCGAAACGACACAAGTCTACAGGCTTCTTCCCGATCACAGTGGGCTATTATAGCTGCCAGAGCATTCATAAAGCCCGAGGAATTGAAGCGGAGATGTTCTCTGAGTACGAGCAAGAGTTCTTCCCAGCACGGCTCAACTTCGATCCATATGGGGTGGCAAGGAAGACAATCTCCCAGGAGTACGTGCATGTGCCTTCATTGGAAGATTTTTGGATGAAGTGCAGAAGCGAGTACGAAGTTAGAAAGAAAGATTTCAGCAGGTTATCAGCGCGACAAGTGTTTGACTTTGGATTAGCACGGATACCTGCGGATCTTAAAGATGATGGGCCTGTGTTACTTGACGCATACCATCAGATGGGAGGAGATAGAGCTGTACTTCAGGAGAGCATAGGTGGCTGCCACACGATCAAGGAAAGGTCTGCCACCGTTTTGGTCAATACTTCAAACTAGTTGCTGACAAAGGGATATTGCCTTGATGAAGCATTGATGAATCAGATCACAAGCAACCTTAGCATAAGAGATTCCCTCAAAAGGAAGCACGAAGGAGAAAGCAATGAAGGCCTGAAAAGATTAAAGTGCACAAAAAGTCTCATTCAAGGGAAATGATCACTTCTACTGCTATGGTGTTAGTTCCGACTTCTCCAGCATCAAGTACTTCACCGACTATCGCATATCAGCAAGATCTTCTGTCCTCCTCTGTTGAATCTAGCAACATTCGTCTTTTCTCCTCAGCCACTCCGTTCAGCACCTCTTCCTGAAGAAACACTGAAGTTACAGATGGCAAAATTTGAAAGAGCTTTGTCTTTGGACAATACAGAGGATGGTAGCCACGACACTGTAGTAGTTTCGGATGGAGAGGAATTAGAGCGTGAGATGGTGGTACACTCGACAACTTCTCATTCTCCGAGAAGTAATTTCTCAGAATGGTTGGCTTCACAGTTGGTCCCAAAGGCTAGAGAGGAGATCAACTTGGAGGAACATGACTTGCAGTTGCTCTTGAGTTTGGGCGGAAAAGACAGAAAACCTAAAGTTGCTAAGGTGACTTCAAGGTTGATTATTGAGGAGTCGGGGCAGAAGTTCGCTGAGATGTCAGTTCCAGCAGAAGGGAAGAAGAAGGATGAGCTCACGGCAGAGGATATAATAGTGACCAAAGTACCCATAGGTCAAGCCACCACAGAAGGATTGAAGCAAGACACACAGACATTGATAGATGCTTTATTCCTTAGGCTTGACAAAGAAAAGGCGGAGAAAGTTGAACTTCAGAAGCAGGTGTCTCAGTTGTGCGAGATTATTGCCAAAGTTGCCAAATCTTCCGCTCAGCCCATTTCAGCACATAAGCAGGTGAGTGATCATCTGATGCAGGAAGTGGAAGATGCAGTAACCAGGTTAAAGCTATCAATGAATGGAAGAGTCTAATCATTCGCCAAGCTTCTGTACAACTCGGAGAGGTGCCAACCCGTCTAAAGGTTATGAAGGATGCATCGGTTCAGCTGAAGCAACTGGTGACGAGCACGATAGACATGAGCACAGTAGCTGAAAGTAACCTGAGTACTTTGGTCGAAATAAATAAAGCTGCCGAGGGAGGTGTTGATTGTGGAACGAATTGTGCCCGATGGATCAGTTGAGAAGGGGAAGCAACTTGAGTTTGCAGTATCTTTCCGCTTGGAGATCTTCAGAATCATGCTAAAAAGGATGTAGGCACTTGAGAGTATGGCATCATCTTTACTAGACAATGTCATTGCTTTCACCAATGAGGAAGTGGTCGGGAACGTTTCTTCATACATAAGGACCATTCCTAGCAAAGTGCCTGATTCCCTGGAGGGATCTATTCTGATGGTGCAAGAGAGAATTGATGGAGTTAGGCATTTTACGATGGATTCCATCGCAAGTTGGTAACACCGTAGTCGGATATTGAGAAGTTTGGGCCTAGCTTGAAGGATGTGAAAGCATGCATTGGGGTTTTGAATGAAGGCTTGTTGTAATTCAGGATGAAAAGAAGTTGTGGCTAAAACAGATGGGAAATTGTTGAATTACATGTTCGACAAGTATATTCAGTATCAAAACAAAAAGAAGATGTAGATGTTACAGTTGGCGAATCTTTCTTCTTCTACTCTTTCTTCTATTTTCCATGTTCTCGGATGTAATTGTAAAACTTTAAAGTGGTTGGTTTTAAAACCATTACTTTAAGTTATGTGGAACGATTTTATAAGTTAAGTGACAGATGTGTATAAGTTTGACTATGGATCCGGATGCATGTCACTTGGAGAGGAATTAGAGGAAGATGATTGCCAGATGTTATCTTTACTTCTTGTTTATGTTCTAGTTCAGTTAAGTTTTCCATTTGTAATTTCCCTCTACGTATTATAAGTAGAGAAAGAACCTACGGGTTAAAGGATCAAATTTTGTAAGCAACATTCTTATGTTCCAGACTTTGTGCTAAAATCCTTGATAGCTATTTGAAGCAAAAGAATAAAAAGGAGCAGATTTCTGGAGAACTTTGAGTCATGGTGCATTTTGTTTCTAGCTTTTTGTCTTAAATCTACTTATAAACTTTGTGTTATTATAGATCTAGATCCGAAAGCTGCCTTTGCTTATAATTCGTGTGTTAATATCTATTGGTTTTATTTATCTCGCATGCAATTAACTCTGTAATCTATTGATTGGGTTGCACATCTTGCCTCTTTCTTTCCTTTTTTTTAATTATTTTCTTTCTTCATTGGATATTTCCTTTCTTTAACAATTGTTGCTTGCAAAACTATACCGATTATGGTTCATGAGCTGCATGGTTAAAGTAATACCCCATATAGATACTAGTATATTTAATGACAAATCTTACACGGGAGCCTCACTTTGGTAAATGAGGGAGATTTATCTCATGACCGCCTAGGTTTTCAGCTATGTAGAAAATCTAGCCAACAATGTAATATGTAGGAAAGATTTTATCTTCAAGTGCTATATATGTTTGTAATCTTTCTTCATTTAGATCAATGTGAATACAATTTTGGTTTTTGCAACATATTATTGCTCATTATCATTCCTTTATACTTGTCTTAACACAACATAGGCCCAAAATAGAAAGATCCCCAAGGTGGGCAAGATATAGTGGTGTAAGGCACACATAAAGGGACACATGTCGACACAAGACTAAGTACAATCCCATGACATACTAGAAAATAAGCACAAAGATGCAAAGGAAAAATTGAAAGGAAAGATCCCGAGAAAACAAGTACACTAAACTCTTGAGAAAGAAAATAAAGTGTTAAAATCAAGTAATTTGAGAAAAATAATTAGAAGAATTAGACCTGAATGGAAAATGAAATAAAATTTGTGAAATAATTGAGAAAAAGACCATTCTAAAGAAACAATATAGGAACAATCTTGAGTCAAACATAGAATCTATGCAAGTTGATAATATTAATTAGAGTTTTGAAGGGTTTACCTTCCAAAGTGAGGTTAGGTGATACACTCTTGAACCAAATTGTCTATGATGATGAAGGGACCCGAGTAATTAGGTTAAAATTTTCCTTTTTGTTCTTTATTTACGTTGGTGTCGCTTGATTTTCTTTGGGTACCTTATCTCCAACTTTAAATTCTCTTGATATAATCTTTTTAAGCGATCCTAATAAACTCTAAGATGCTCAATTGTGTGAACCAGTTGTCTCATCTAACATTCTAATTGACGGACTTTCCTTTTCTCTATTAATTGTCATTGATATGACTGTTCAACAATATCCTTAGGGAAGGAATTCTAAGTTCTAGACGAAATACAGTTTCTGCCCCATAAACCAATGAATAGGGGTTGCCCCGTAGTTGTGCATACACTTGTGTCGTATTGATCGAAGGTATAATGTATTTGGTTATGCCAATCATTACCATGTTTGTTTATGGTCTTGGAGAAGATATTGACAATAGTTTTACTAGAGGCTTTTGCATCACTATTTCCTTGTGGATAGTAAGGTGTTGAAAATGTATGCTTAATCTTGTATTTAGCACAATTTATTGACCGTCTTATTCTTGAATTATGAACCATTATCGGTGATAATAGAAGACGACCGGGAAAATCTGAAGATAATATGTGTCATACGGAATTCACAAATTTCTTTGCATGTGGTGGACTCTAGGGGCTCAACTTTGACCCACTTCCTAGAATATTCCGTGGCTGCAATAATAAACTTGGGACCTTCGGTGGATGGTGGATTAATTTTTATGACTAGGTCAAACCCCATATCGAAAATGGCCATGGTGAAACAATAGGTTATAACTCCTCCGATGAGGCATGAGTAAGGTTGTTTGCTATGTCTTTGGCAATTATCACAATTTTATATTTTCATAACAATCTTGTTTCAATAGTAACATATCTTGAGCAATTTATATGACATGAATTTTCCATTAGGTGTCCACCACATTTGCTACGATGGACCTCTTGTAATACAATTCGTCATCTTGTTCTAAACATATGAGTAATTTTCCATCAAGGATCTCTTGAAAAGTACGTCTCTAATTATGACATCTAATAGCATCTCTCGCAAAAGTTCCTTCTAACATTTCTAGAGAATTGTTTTGGTGCGATTTCTTGGTATAAGTAATTGTATATATTTGAGTACCATTCTGAATTCATGTATATGCTTTCTATTTTTGTGGAAGGTTGTGCCAATCTCATGATAGTTAATATAGCACGATCATCCGTGAAATCAATAGGCACTAAGTAGGCCGCGCTAGCCATAAGAACTATGTGCTATGTGTCCATCATGTCTTCTAGGGATACTATCAATCTCAAACTCATCAAATTGAGCCATCAAACCGTGTACTAAATTCTTGTATGGGATGAAATTTTCTTCTTTCGTTTGATAAGCTCCTAGACTTGATTAGCATGAGGTGAGAGTCTCCATACAATGATAGATTTTTTCCATTCAATGTATGTGTTGCACGAAGTCCTAGAATTATTGTTTCATATTCGGGGACATTGTTTGTACATGTAAAACTCAATCTATAGGCTAGTGGCATAGTCTATTCTTGGGGAGTAATTAATACAATCTCAGCTCCAACACGTGAAGCACATTTGAAACGTTCAAAATACAGTCCATGTGTTGCATTCTTCTACACACATTACAAACTCATCTTGAAATGTGCCAAAAATAGGAACGTGTGGTCTAATCTAAGTCACCGCATACAGCGGATTTAATGGAAAACCCTTAAAAATCGCCGAACCTCTTCCAAACATTTGAAATTCGATTTTATTCGCCGAATTTAATAGGGCAGAAAAAGTTAAAAAATTCGTTTGACTTCATTTGTATTTGGAAAAGGCATTTAGGTTTTCTTTAAAAAACTATAAAGGAAAGGAGACGTTACTCGTCTTAAGCACACTGCAGAGTGCAAAAGCCAGGAGCCTACGAGTCGTGTGCATTCACGAGTTTTCCCGAGCTTTCCCAGTGGCGGCGGCAGCTAAAAACGACCATCACTGAGCCTTCAACGACCTTCACAGAGCCTTAGCGGCGGCGGCAGCTAAAAACGACCCTTGCAGAGCCTTCACAGAGGATTCACGACCCTTCACGAGCCTTCTGCGACCTACCTCAGACCCTCAACTCACGTTTCAGCAAATTCCAGGTAGGAGGATTTTATTTGTATTGTTTTTTTAGGTTTAGCGTTTATTAAGTTTTTGTGTTTTAGTTTATTAATAAGTTAATAAACTGGTAATACGTTTAAGTTTTTAAGCTATTAATTTAAAAGTTAATAAAGTTAATTTAAAAGTTAAATTAGTAATTATAAAGTATAAAGTATAAAGTATTAATTTAAAGGATTAATAGTATAAAGTATTATTTGAAAGTTAATAGTTTATAGGTAAAGATTTGAATGTATTTAGTTAGGTAAATATTTTATTAAATCAATGTTTTGTTGGCTAAATTTTCTGCATAGTGAAAACCTAGCAAATCATGAGATAAATCTCCCTCATTTATCGGTGAGGCTCCGTGTAAGATTTGTCAATTAAATATGCTAGTATCTATATGGGGGTATTACTTTAACCATGTAGCTCATGAACCATAGCTGTATAGTTTTGCAGCAAGTAAGCAATGTTAAAGAAAGGAAATATCTAATGAAGAAGGAAATAATATAAACACAGGAAAGAAAGAGGGAAGATGTGCAACCCAATCAATAGATTACAGAGTTGATTGCATGCACATAGACGGAACCAATAGATATTAACACACATAATTATAAGAAAAAATAGCTTCAGATCTAGATCTAAAATAACACAAAGTTTATAAGTAGATCTAGAGACAAAAAGTTAGAAACAAAATGCACCGTGACACAAAGTTCTCTGGAAATCTGCTCCTTTCTATTCCTTTGCTTCAAATAGCTATCAGGGATTTCAACACAAAGTCTGGAACACAAGAATGCTGTTTACAAATTCTCTTATTAACCCGAAGGTTCTTCCTCTACTTATAGCATGTAGAGGGGAAATTACAAATAGGAAGCCTTTAGTTGAACTGACACATGTGGAAGTGAGAAAGGAAACAACTGGCAATCTCCCTCTTGGAATTCCTCTTTGCATGACATGCATGACTTGCAACTGAAGATAGAACCTTCTATTTTGCATGTCTGCCACCTATTTCCAAGTAGTTGACTTCTTCAAGTAATAAATTTTAAACCAATCACTTAGGTTTTATAATTTAATTGATCGCTCAATTACTTTGTCGGAGGAAAAAAGAAGAAAGAGGAAAGCTGCAGTCTTGTCCTTTTTCATATTTTGCATGCAGTTGATTCTTTTGCCTTTGATTCTCACCAAACTGAATCTGGAAGAAGCAGTTGGATCTGGAAGCAAGTGACTATGATTTGCTTGCGGGTATTGCCTTTGACTTGTCTTCCTTCTTATCCTTGAAGCTTTTGTAGTTCTTCTCCAGTACATGCATCAGTGCAATGTTTGCCGTAAATAACTCATCTTTTTTATTTTTAATTGCATATGAGCAATTAAAAATTCTGGAAAGCACTCGGTGAATGCAACTTCAATGAAGGCTTCAACTGGAAGATTAGGAGCACATGCACAAGATCCTGGAAGGAATTTTTCATGCACTGACTTCTACACGGGCTGCATTAGAAATAAGAGGATGAAGCCTTTGCAATTATGGATTTGGATTTGGATGCTATGCATGATTCTGCTTGATCCTTTTCTTTCATCATGCTTTGTCATGGCTAGAGCAATCTTTGTCTGAGCAATTCTTTTTCTTTTTATTCGGTCGGAATTCTTTACAATTGGTGCAGATCTGGGAATTTCTTTAGATTCGGAAGATATATTCAATGTATTGGACATTGATTTAAGCTCCCTTTCAATTATATAAGCACCTGTAATGAATACCTGCAATTAATTCAGACAAAGACGGAATCGGAGCATGAACACTTGATTTTTATCATAAAAATCTGCATATAAAGCCCGCTGCCCTAAAATTTGAGGCTTTGCTTGCATGCAAAGCAAGCATAAATATTTGTAACTTCACCTGGGCACCTGTAATACTATGCAGACAATTAATCAGACTTAAATCAAGCTCCTTCAAACCTAGGCGCCAAACTTTGAAGCTTTCCGACAGTGAAAACACCTTTTTATGAGCAAAATTCCTCCTTTGGGTGCCAAAATTGCGGGCTACATTCCTTTGCTAGAAGAATTAATTACTTCATTAATATGGCAGCCCATGCTTATATAACCTTCATCATTCTATAATTAATTATTGCCTCTTCTATTCCTGGCAATTAATTAATTAATAAACATGCTTTTCTCTTCAATTTGGGCACCTATTTTGTGCATGCTCATGGCTGCCATTAAATAAATTAAATTTATTTAATTTTAGCTTTCTACTTCCAGTCCACTTTGACTTCACACTATGCTTTGACCTCATGCGCCAAAAATAGGAATTAATTCCATCAATAAATACTTTAAAAAGTATTATTCCTCCTCTAGGTGGGTCGCACTTTTTTGCATGAGAGAGGGCTGCATTAAATAAATTAAATTTATTTAATTTTAGAATTTTATTTCCAATTTCCTTTATCCTCTTATCCTGTGTTGACTTTTCCTCATGCTTGGGCGCCAATTTTGGAAATAGAAACAATTAATAAATGCAATTAAAGCTATCCTTCTATTCCAAAAGGGGTCGCACTTTTTTGCATGGCTAATTCCTATTTTTAAAAGTCAATTTCCAATGGGATTATTCACCCTGCACCGCAGCTCCAAAAATCCCATGATCCACTTAAGCTGTTTGACTTTCATAATGAGATTTTTTACCCTGCAAGGCAGGTAAGAAATTCCCATCAATGCCTTAAGTGATTTTCTTTTATTTCACAATGGGAATTTTCACCCTGCAAGCGGGTAAAAATTCCGCCACCGCGCCTCTAATTTTCCCATCATGACTTAAGTGACTTTGCTTCCATGGGAAAAAGTACCCTACCAAGCAGGTACAAAATTCCCACCTGCCTGCTGCTACCAAAAATCCCATTATAGCTTAAAACCTTCCTTTCCCAAAAATGTGACTGCCTCAGAAGAGGCTTTTTTGTGCATGACTTCATCTTTTTAGAGAGAACCAGACCTCCTGTGGCAAATTCCTTCTGGCATGACATTCGTAGATGATCTCCAGATACTCCAGGAAAGAAAACAGACTGAACCGACAAAGGAATTGACCTAGGGAATTTCACAGAGAAAAACACGCAAAAATAATAAAACGAAAAAGCGTTGCGAAGTCACGCAGATAAAGCCCAGGATCCATTCCTGGTGAAAACCCTACTGGTATATGTGAATATTGACATGCAAAACTTCAACAGGGCTAAACCGGAGCGCAATTTACTTCAAACGGGGCTTTAAATAATTAAATATAATTTTTTATGCAGACAAAACTTGGCGAAAGGATAAAACGAGTTTCGGCATCTGGGTATTTGTCGAAATTGGCTCATATGATTCACTGGGAATATCTTAACGCAATATAGGCATCTTTTGGCAATAAAAACACAAAAAGACCCGTTATTTTAAAAGAACGAAAATTTTAAACATGGGGTAGTCTCAGATTTCAGGGTAAAATCTGGAGACACCACATTTATAAATTTATACAACAATTACATTTGTTTATTTTATTATTTTTAAATTTTAATATATGTTAGTGAATTTATAATATATTAAAAAATATAACTTAGTTTTTAATTTGTATATTTCCTTTTTACGAAATGTTTAGTTTTTTTAAATTATTTATAAATTTATATCATGATAGTAAATTACTATTTTTTTAAAATTTTAATATATGGTAATAAATTTAATATAGTGTAATTACCTGTTAATTGTTAATTTTTATTAATATAGCGTTTTTTTAATATCAAAACAATATTCATTTTTATTTTAATATCAAATAGTTTAACTTTGTTTTTATTTTTTAATTTAATTATTTTTATTTGTAAAAAATGCAGGGATACATTGCTATGGCACCTCCAAAATCAAATGCAGAAGGATGGAAATATGTGACTCGCGAGGGAAAATCCAATAACGTCACATGCAACTTATGTCAGCACCGTTTTACAGGGACATTAACAAGGGTAATGGACCACCTTCTTGCCATTTCAGGTGGTAAAGGAGGTGGCGTCGAAGCATGTCTGAATGTCACCCCTGTAATGAAAGAAGCATTGGAGAAAGAGTACGGGAGTTCATTGGCAGTAAATCTGCAAAGGGCACAAAAGAAACAACGAGTCCAAAATGAGCTTTCTAGGTCCAAGATACCCCTCACATCTTCCTCCTCTGGCATGTCCGCAAGCTCAGTAATGCCACAAAAAGAGAGTGGGATAGCAACACTAAACAGTTTTTGGAAGCCTGTACAAAAACAACAGGTTGATGATGCATGGGCTGATTTCTTTTATGAATCTGCCATTCCATTTAATGTTGCCAGGAGTCCTTATTTTACAAATGCTGTTCAACAATCAGTTTCATTTGGAAAAGGGTACACAACACCAGGTTCAGAAGCTTTAAGGACAACACTTTTGAGGAGATCAAAAGACAGGGTCACTGAAAAACTAGCAGACATTAAAGGCTCTTGGAGCTCAACAGGTTGCACCATCCTGAGTGATGGTTGGTCCGATATGCGCCAAAGGCCATTAATCAATGTGTTGGTCTCTTGCCCCAAAGGTGTTGTATTCATGAAAGTGATTGACACCATGGAACATACAAAAACTTCTGAGTATATCTTCAACATTCTAGATGAAGCCATTCTCGAAGTTGGTGTAGAAAATGTGGTCCAAGTTGTTACCGATAGTGCTAGCAATTGTGTGGGGGCTGGAAAGTTGGTAGAAGAAAAGTACCCACATATTTATTGGAGCCCTTGTGCTGCGCATTGCATTGATTTACTACTCCATGACTTGGCAAAATTTCCTTGGGTACATGAGGCAGTGCATAGAGGAAGAGCAATTGCCAATTTCATAAAAAATCATCGCCTCACATTGAGCATATATAGAAAGCATGCAGCGAAGGAGTTGTTGAAGCCGTGTGACACAAGGTTTGCCTCTTTCTATATCACTTTGAAAAGAATTGTTGAGGAGAAAGGAGCTCTTCGATCTGTGATTTGTAGCAAAGAGTGGGAAGAATTTGTGCTTGCAAAAGGTTCTAAAGGTAAACATGTGGAGCAAATCATTCTAAGCTCTACCTTTTGGGAAAATGCTATGAAGGTTCTAAAAGTGTGTGCACCCATAGTCCGCATGCTTCGTATGGTTGATGTTGACATCCCTTGTATTGGCATGGTTTATGAGGGCATGGACCGTTGTAAAGAAGCCATCCAAAAGGCTTTCAATAATGTGGAAGCGGAATACAATGAAATATGGGATGTTTGTGATGGAAGATGGAGGATGATGCATACACATTTGCATGCAGCAGCATGTTATTTGGAGCCAACTTTGTTTCATATAGAAAGAGAAAGTGATCGTGAAGTCATGAGTGGTGTCTATGCAGCGATTGAAAAGTTGGTTCCTGATAGAGAATGTGCAAAGAAAATAAGAGAGCAGCTTAGAGCATACAGGCGAGGAGATGGGTTATTTGGAACCCAATCAGCTATAGATGACAGAGAGGACATAGATGGAGATGAATGGTGGCGATTCTATGGAGCAGAGACTCTGAACTACAACATTTTGCAATTCGAGTTTTGAGTCAAGGAGTAAGTGCATCAGCTTGTGAGAGAAATTGGAGCAGCTTTAACCATGTTCAATCAAAGAAAAGGAATAGATTGTTGTCAGGAAAGTTGGGGGATCTTGTTTATGTGCGTAGCAATTTGCGACTGACTATGAGAAAAGTGGCAAAAGATGCATGTGCTTCGAAGAAGAAGAAGAAGAAGCTTCAACATTTTCTAGAAGACTCTTCTGATGAAGATGAACCTGATTTTGTCTGTGATGAGCTTGAGGATGACACTAATGATGTTGGTGATGCTAGTGATGCATGTGATGATGAAATTGAGCCAAGTGCTCTTGATGATCTAGAGCTTTTTAATGTAACAAGTTGATGAGCCTTAGCTTGTAAGAAAATCCAAGAATCTGAAGTTGAACTATCACTTTTTCAAAGCATTTTTAATATTGTTGTTCAAAATGTTTTTCAATCAATATATGACAGCTAGTTATTGGAAAGCTATTTTTGACATGTTTACTTACACTTTTTCAAAGCATTTTGAATATTGTTGTTCAAAATGTTTTTCAATCAATATATGACAGCTAGTTATTGGAAAGCTATTTTTGACATGTTTACTTATACGAAATGTGAAATTATAACTGTATTTCTATTAGCTGAATTTAATCACGAATTTTATCTTAATTTTTTTAGCAACGAATTTCTTACGAATTTTATACTCGGCGAATTCAAACACGAATTCGAACACGAATTCAAATGCGGCGACTTAGGGTCTAATAGGGGAGCTATGACAAATTAATTTGTGATGAGTTGCCCTTTTACTGATTTTTGTGATATAAAAGTGAGGTAAAACTTCATTAATTACATGACCACTTCACTATTCTTCCGGATAAATATGGCTTAAATATCATGTACCTCAAAGGATCAACTTTAGCTATTGCATTGCAAATACGACAATGAAACTTAAATTTTCCTTTGAATTGTATTTTCTCTCACAGTTTACTATGGTATTATTGATGTAATATATTGTTTTTTCTTTATTGATATCATCATGTTGTGCAAGCAAGTTTCTAGAGCATGCTCAAAGAACAAAGATGTGTAGAAACAATAGTCTATTTGGAATCATTGGCATCATAAGCGGGGGTTGACTATGTATTCTTTGATTGCATCAAAGGCCTCCGGCAATAGTCATTTAATTCAAATTTGGCGTCTTTTGTAGGTAATTTTGAAAATGGTCGAGTTCGGTCAGTGATTTGAGCAACAAATCTGCAAACAACTTGTGGTTTTCCTTGTAAACTCCTTAGTTGCACAAGATTCCTAGGAGGCATTTCAACCATTGTTTGTACCTTCTTAGGTGTACATCTATACCTCTCTTGGAATTGTACCTTCTTGGGATCTACTTCTATACCTCTCCTAGAAATAATGAAACCCAATGATTTTCTTGATGCGACACCAAAGATACATTTCTTAGGATTTAACTACATTTTGTATCATTCATTCAAATATTTTGTGCAAGTCACCTATTTGGTCTTCTCTTTTGTGAGATTTACCAAGGATATCATCAATATAGTCTTCCACGATCTTGCACATGTAATCACAGAATATACATGTCATAGCTTTTGCATTTTAAGTCCGAAAGACATGACCACATACCAAAATGTACCCCAAGGGGTTGTGAATGTGGTTTTGTGTTGGTTACTAGAATTGATCTTGATTTGGTTGTAATTGAAAAACTCATCCATGAAGGAAGGCATCTCATGTCTAATTGTAGAGTCAACAATCATATCAACATGGCGCAATGGGAAGTGATCTTTGGGATATGCTTTGTTAATATCTCGAATGTCCGTATATATATCTAAATGCCCCCAATTGGTTGCCAATTGGGACGATGTTTGAAATGCACAATTTGAGTAATCAATAGGTTGTATTAAATCAATGTCAATTATCTTTTGGATTTTGTTCTTAACCAATAGAGCCACTTTAGGATGCATATTTCTAATATTTTCCTTTATAGGTTCGATATTGGGATTTACGACAAGGTCATGCAGCTTTGTGATATCGATAGAAATCATGGGCATGTTGGCATAGGACCGCGTGGAAATATCTTGATAATCCATTAATAGCTTAGTATATGTTTTTTTCCCAGCCAAGGATAATGGGGCTTTTATCTTTAACATCTCGAATGCCTTACTAGTACTAATGTTGATATCAATCATATCTTAGTTTAATAATGCTGATCTATCTACGATAAAACGGTGTAGTAGGAAAAACATCTATGCTATCCAAGGTAATATCACCATCATTGTGTGAGGGCTCACTTTCCAAAAAATAAGCAGGATTAGCCCCCAAATATTCTGTAGTAGATTCATCATCAGAAAAGGTATCAAGGGATGTTGTTACAAATGAGATGTCACGTTGTATTGATGTAGGGTATATAGGCTTGTTTGAGATATGAATTTATTAGCCATCTCATTAAAGTGAGTAGTTGAAGACTTCTTGAATTGAGCATGTATAGGGGTGATTGATTTTATATCAGGTTTGTTGCTCCACGATAACTATGGCCTATAGTAAAAGAGCTCTTCATCAATTTGGAGGTCTTCTTAATCTATTGATGTTCTGGTCATATATCCAATTCGTTGTTTATTCCCATGATAATTGAAGAATAGGTTCTATATGCCTTGCTCACCCTTATTGAAGCCTTGACCCTTATATCCCATCTTTTATATACACTTAAGCCCAAAGCGATATTTATCTAAAGCAGTTCGAATCAGTTTGGTCCTCTTTGTTGGTCAATTTTTAGTGCATTAACCATCTATCATAGAACTTTTACCCTTGGCATCTTTTGGTTGTGGAGAAAACTGCGATACATGGTTTGGTCTTCCATAATCAAGAGTAAGATAGAGAACTCCAATGTCAAATGTAGTCATATCATTTAAATATTCTCCTGGGCCAATAGGCATGAAACTAAGCTTGACCAAATTGTTGTCACTATCATTGTGTTGTTTACTACCCTCACCAAATTGAAAACTGTGTGATTTATCCTTTGGTATAACTCCTTAAAGTGAGTAGTTGAAGTCTCATTAAAGTGAGTAGTTGAAGACTTCTTGAATTGAGCATGTATAGGGGTGATTGATTTTATATCAGGTTTGTTGCTCCACGATAACTATGGCCTATAGTAAAAGAGCTCTTCATCAATTTGGAGGTCTTCTTAATCTATTGATGTTCTGGTCATATATCCAATTCGTTGTTTATTCCCATGATAATTGAAGAATAGGTTCTATATGCCTTGCTCACCCTTATTGAAGCCTTGACCCTTATATCCCATCTTTTATATACACTTAAGCCCAAAGCGATATTTATCTAAAGCAGTTCGAATCAGTTTGGTCCTCTTTGTTGGTCAATTTTTAGTGCATTAACCATCTATCATAGAACTTTTACCCTTGGCATCTTTTGGTTGTGGAGAAAACTGCGATACATGGTTTGGTCTTCCATAATCAAGAGTAAGATAGAGAACTCCAATGTCAAATGTAGTCATATCATTTAAATATTCTCCTGGGCCAATAGGCATGAAACTAAGCTTGACCAAATTGTTGTCACTATCATTGTGTTGTTTACTACCCTCACCAAATTGAAAACTGTGTGATTTATCCTTTGGTATAACTCCTTAAGGTGCTAAAACATATAGTTTGCTCATTCAAATGAGGCACAATGACATCTAGAGGCTCAATTACTTATCAAAATCTAAATGGTACATCATTAGCAAGGCATATATATGACTCTCTCATGTATAAACTTCAAGCATCTATGTAAAGTAGAAGGGACAATTCCAATATCATGTATCCATGTGTAAAGTAGAGGGGACAACTCCCATATGATATATCCAAGGCCTTCCAAGTAGGATGTTGTAGCTTACTTCATTGGATATAACTTGACATTATGTGGATACAGTCTTAGGACTAAGTAATATATATATATATATATATATATATATATAATGTGATTGCTCCACGGGTTTGTCTAGATTGATTGTCAAAACCCTTAATGATCATATCAGATATAGCAAGGGCGTGTATACCAATACCTGGTTGTGCAAGAAAAGACTCACTAAAAATGTTGAATCTTGAGCCATTGTCAACTACAACCCTTTTTATCTCTATATTATTATTGGTAACTTGAATGTACAAGGGATATTGTTCGTCAACTATATCCTGTGGAGGTATTTCTTCATCTTTTAAGGCAATAGTTTTCTCACAACCAGTCATAGCTCTAACAATAGATACAAAGTGAGGAGGCTTAACACTACTTGGTATTGTGGTCTCTTGTAAGGCTTTGTAAGGAATATCCTTGTACACATTAGATTTGACGAGCAATTTGAGAAAAAATATCTTGGTATGACTATTTTGGAATTGATCTATGATATCATGCCGGTTGTAACCAAAGTCTAGGAGCTTGGGGCAGATTGTCAATTTCCCTCGAGGTTGAGGAATGGTAGGGGGCTATTACATTCTTTGCTCTAGCCCTTCTCGTTGTGACATGACTCATCTCATATGTGGCCATCATGCAACAAGAAATGCAAGGTATATCACTAGAAAGTTTTTATGATTCCCTATCATATGATAGGAAGGAAGACATTAAGATGGTGTACTATTATTATGCACAATATTAGCATATCTATATAACATCCTATGATACAAACTGAAAAGCCCTCTCTAGCAATAAATAATAGTGTATTACTCAACATATAGATAGGAAATAGATGCCATTGGAAAGTGAACATTACAAAGTATATCAACATGGAATTGCATCTAACAAGATCTCTAACCATATCAACGTCTAATGTACATACAAGATTATAGAATTTACAATACATGATGCATAGAACACGTAGGATACAAAAATATGACTCTAAGCAAAAGCTTAAAAGAATCATAGAACAAGGGCTAGTCAAAGTAAACATTGTATATGCAATCCCTGTGATAATCAACAAGAGGTAAGAGCTATCCCTAGACAATAACAAGCAAATTGGGGTTTACACGGTGAAACCTAAGCTTGTGTATTTAAAACCCTAGCTCTTTGTGCATCGACTATGTAGTGTTTATCAAAAAGAAACCATAGGTTGTGTATTTGATGTTAGCACGGATTCACCATAATGTTGGCATGGAAACTGGTTTTAGATTAAAAATGCACTAAACTAACCACAACACATTACAATCAGACTTAATTTAATTTTAATCAATGACTAGAGTACCAATTGCACAAGAGAGGCTATCTAGACCATAAAAATGTCTCAATGTCTGTGGATCACTTGTCTCAATGTTTAGGAAATCAATCTATTTTTTCGAAACCCTACTTCAGCCTCTAGGTCCACAAAATGTGTAAGGAAAACAAATGTGTTTTGTGGCTTTGTACTAAACCATAGAAAAGATAGACTTCCTTGATATTTATCAGGTCCCTCGATTGGATAACAAAGCGGCAATCAACAAACAAGTGTAATACATTCAACAAGTAGTCTTGTGTAGTGCAATTGGCCCAACACTTATCTTTTCAGTGTGTGCAACAATTAGGATCATGAATGTGCTTCTCTATTGCTTCAAAAATAAAAAAATCTTTCCTTACAACTTCAATATACTGTGTGTAACTTGCAATCCATGTGTTGAATGCACTAGTGCACCTTTGTATTTATAGATTGCTTCAATTCCATTTTGGACCCTATTGGCGTGCAAACTGAGACACAATAGGCGAGACAGCCGAAAAAGGGGCACACATCTTGACAAAATTAAACGTGGGTGAAAAGGGCCTAACTTACACATGCGGCTATTTTCATATGCTGTGAAAATGGATATCAACCCACAAAAATGGCAAGAATCAAAAGTCAGCCAAAACCATGGGGCATTGATAAAAAAAAGGTCTGAGGGAGAAGGAAAACAAGAGAAAATGGAGGAAATTACAAAGATGTGGCCGACATGAAGAAGAATGAGAAGTCGATAAGTGAAAGAAGGTCGAAGGTTTTGGTAACACAAAAAAGCGAGTCAGTAAATCAGTAAACATGAGAATACACGCCAATGAGAGTTCAATTTGGACCTGTAATGAATAAGCACAAAAATACACAAACAGTCTAATACCATAGCAATTACCTAGTCCTGTACCAAAAATAGTTGTCTACAGAAAGAGAAAACTATACTTCTGATTTCTTCTTCAATAGCTAGTGTCATCATTTGTTTGTTGTCAACTTCCTTGACAATCGTTCAGATATTTTGAAATAAGTCCTGTTGCACTTGCTGTTTTTGATGGCAAAGAGAAAATTCACAAAGAATAATTTAATAGAAATCTGAGGCGTGATACAATATCCTTTAGTGAAGTGAGAAAATTCCCATTACCTAGTCGAGGCATTTGAAGAGAATTGATGTGCTTTCTATTTAGAAGTCCTAAGTTGCGAAACGCGTTTTGATACGGGAGCGGGAGCGGAGTATCCGATACGTGAAACGGCAATTTTTTTTTGACCCTGGATACGGCGTAGGATACGGCAGTACAAAAACTATATAAAAATTAAAAAATATATAAATTTCAGCCTTCTAAATAAGAATTTAATTATTAACCACATATTAAATATTAAATGTTTTCGAATAACTTGTTTTTATCATCGACATTTTAATGCTACAAATTATTGATGCCATCAAAAGGCCAATAGTATGAAGTTTGAACAACAATAATTCTTGTTATTCAATATATAATATGTATCATTTCCTATTGAAAAAAAAATAATAATATTATTATGGGTTTTTAATAATAATAATAATGGGTTTTTATTATTATGGGTTTGGGCACAACTTTTGCGGGATCAGGTGACGGTGGTGGGCTTGCATCCTCCCCTGTTCGCCTGCTAGCTGTGGAGTCTCCCCCCCAAAATGATTTTAATGGGACCCATTCTAGAGGGAAATACTCGACCGATGGAGGTGCTGCTTCCCCTGCGCGACAGAATCGTTCTAGCTCAGGCCTCATCTCTCTTAACGGGCTCGTCCTCTGGCTGCGAAGGATCCGTACCTGGCCCGCTCCCGTGCCGCTCCCGCTCCTGCTCCCACAGCTTTATTTAGCCGTATCGGCTACTTATTTTGTACTGGAGGATTGGTGTTTTTTAAGAGTCGTTATGCCCCTTTATGTGTAAAGTCATTAAGCTACCTAAATGGGAAATCTCAATGTCAATAATAGTGCAATAATATTAAAAGTATTAGTAAAAGACATGTTCTAGCTCCCACAAGGGTTGGCCTTTTGTCACTGCAAAATGTGTTATTATGCTTGTTAGGTGCAATATATACCTTTGTTCAGAATTTCCATGGTTTCCCAAGAAATGTCAGTTCATGGCATGTGTTTTTACATGTGAGGATTTGATCCTAAATCACCATTCTTCTCTGCTGTGAGATGTGGTAGACTTGAAATTATGGAAACCAAGGCAGTGAAGTGATCAGAAAGCTGGAAAAATATGGGTGGTGGTTTTGTGGGATAGAATTAAAGAACAAACTAGTTCACTATTGGGTAGAGGAAAAATGAAGGTTAAGATCAACAAACATTTGTCTGTTGCAACATTGATTACATGCTTTCAAAAACATACTGTTTTTGACATGGTCAAAACTTGTTGAAAAATATTTGAATCACGACATCTTTTTGTTGAACTTATAATGTTTGAACTTTGAAGTATATCTGTAAATTGTTGAATTTATAAATAATATGTAATGAGAAGTCAGCTAGCATGGTATTTTTCAGTCCAAATATTGTACATCACGAGTCTTAAGAAGGTGAACTGTATGGCTAATAATGTAACCGACCCTGTACATAAAATTTGTGATGAACACCTAGAGAAACATGGGAAAGTTGTTTTGTATGTACCTATCTGACTAAAACGGTGCCCCCAGAAAGGATACGAGGAAAGTATATGAATTTCATATCTTGGTGGCTGTTGGGAGGTGCTTTTTGAATTAAAAGGAGAAATAGATCATTTTGGATGTGTGCTCAATTGTAAGCTGAGATTTATACCTATGAAAGGAGTTAAAGATTGGGCCCGATTATTGTTAACCATAATGTTTAGTAAATGATATTGATTGCAAGTTGAATGCTAATTGAGTATTGAATGTTTACTGATTTTGGAGAGTAGGTATGGAGAATGATCCAAAGTCTAATTGACAACAGTTTGTGATCCAGAAGGAATCAACTAAAATTCAGTAAAACATTTTTTCATCACCACACACACTCGTACTCAAAATCAACAAATTGAAGTCAATATTCATAAGACAAGAAGCAGGGATAAAGACGGATGAAAAGATAAAATTGGACTGAGGTCCAGGGGAAATATGAAACAGGATCATGCTGACGGGTTCAGCATCTGCCAAACTCACTGCCCTGTATTTGAGAAAAGTTAACAGATTTGGCATCTGCCAAACTTGTCAAAATGCGTTCAAACCATAGCTACCAAGCAACAAGTACTGGCACTGGTACAAGGAGACTGGGACAGGTACTCCATTTTTCAGAAAAATAGGAGACAATTACTTGGAGAAAGCAAATATATATATTAGTAATTTTATAAATATTTATTAAATATATATGTAAATTTTAGAGAAAACATTTTTATGCAGCCTAATATAGCCCAAGAATAATTTTGAAGTAAAGATATTTGGTGTTGACAAAAGATAAGAGTAATTATATTGATATTTATCTTTGATATCTCATCATATTTAGGGTAAATGGTATAAAATATTTTAAAAGAACACTGAAATGCAAGTCTATGAGACGAGTACCGGTCTCTGTTGGCTAGATTTTCTGCATAGCATCAAACCTAGGTAGTCATGAGATAAATCTCCCTCATTTAACCGGTGAGGCTCCCGTGTCAAATTTGTCAATAAAAATGTGTTATTATCTATCAGGGGTTTTACTTTAACCACTTAGTTCATGAACCATAACTAAGAAGTTTTGCAGCAAGTAAGTAAAGCTGTTTAAGAAAGGAAAGTTATAGAAGAAAGAAGTAAAGGAAATACAGAGAAGAAATGGGGAAGATGTGCATCCCAATTAGTAGATAGCAGAGCTAATTACATGCACATAGAAGAAACTTAATAGATATGAACACACAGAATTATAAAACAAAGGCAGCTCTAGATCTAGATCTAAAATAACACAAAGTTTATCAAGAGATCTAAGATTCAAAGCAAGAAACACAGTACACCGTGACACAAAGTTCTCTGGAAACCTGCTCCTTTGTATTCCTTTGCTCCAAGTCATTCTTTATCGGGAATTCAAGACAAAGTCTAGAACTCAGGATTGCCGCTTACAAATTCTGATCCCTATCCGAAGGTTCTTCCTTTACTTATAGAATGTAGAGGGGCAATTACAAGTTGGAAGCTTTTAGTTGAACTGGCACATGTGGAAGTCGGAAAAAAAACAACTGACAATCTTCATCCTGAAATTCCTCTTTGCATGACATGTATGATTTGCAACTGAAAATAGAACCTTCTATTTTGCACGTCCGCCACCTATCTCCAAGTAGTTGACTTCTTCAAGTAATGGCTTTTAAACCAATCACTTAAGTTGTATAATTTAATTGATCGCTCAATTACTTTGTCGGAGGAAAGAAGAAGGAAGAGGAAAGCTGACTTTATCCTTTTTCATGTCTGCATGCAGCTGATTCAAACTGGATCTGGAAGCAGCTGGATCTGGAAACAAGCTGGAATTGCAAGCAGTTGGAATTGGAAGCAAGCTGGAATTTTGCCTTCGCATTGTCTTCTCTTTTATCCTTTGAAGCTTTTGCAGTTCTTCTGTTGTACATGCATCAGTGCAAGGTTGGCCGTAGATAACTCATCATCCTTATTTTTAATTGCATATGAGCAATTAAAAATTTGAAAGCACTCTGGGGGTGTATGAAAATTCAATGAAAGCTTCAACTGGAAGATGAGAGCACATGCACAGGATCTTGGAAGGAATTTTCCACGCACCGACTTCTTCACGGCCGCATTCGAAACAAGAGGATGCAGCCTTTGTGCGGAAGCTTTTGCAACTATGAGATCTCGGATCTCGATCTCGCATATGGATTGCATGCATCTCATGGATATGGATCGCACTGCATAACAAACTTTGGCAACTGGGCTATGGATGGAAAAGCTGCAACTCGAATAATTCCACTGCTTTTAATCTGCACGCATGAGTGAAGTTTCTCCTGCTCTGGATTTGTCTATCAATTCAGCAAGAGGTTTCGAGCCTAGATCCGTGTCTCCAATATCTGTAAATTTAGAAGTGATGCATGACTCTGTTGTGCTTTCTTTTTCATCTTTCTTCGCCATAGCTTTGTCTATCTTTGTTTGAATAATTCTTTTTCTTCTTATTTAACTGGAATTCTTCAAAATTGGTGCAGATCTGGACAATTCTTCAGATTCGGAGGATATATGCAATGTATTGGACATTGATAAAAGCTCCTTTTCTTTTGTAAAGCACCTGTAATGAATTCCTGCAATTTATTCAGACAAAAATGGCCACCGGAGCATGAATAGTGAATTTTAATTGTAAAAATCTGCACTTTTCAAGCTTGCTGCCCCAAAAAATGGTGTTTAATTTGCACATAAAGAGAGCATGAATCCTTTCAACAACACCTGAGCTCCTGTAACACCTGTGCAAACAATTATGCAGACAAAGATCAACCTCCTTCAAAGCATGCGCCAAATTTGGAAGCTTTTAGCCTTGTTTCCACCTTGTCTGAGTAAAATCCTTCTTCAAATGGGGCGCACTTTTCCTCTTGGCTGCAATTCTTTACCTGTGAATTAAATAATTCACCCATATGGCTGCCCATGCTTATATAACCTTCACAATTCTATAATTAATAATTGCCCTAACAATTAAAGGCAATTAATTAATTAAAAATCATGCTTTTCTCTTTTAAAAATAGCATGTTTAAGGACAGCCATCCAATAAATTAAATTAATCCAATTTAATCCTTCACACATCACTTCACTTAAGCTTCACAGTGTGCTTTGACCATAGCCACTGAAAATAGAAATTAATTTAATGTTTTAATGCTTTAAAAAACATTAAATAATACCCAAATGGGGCGCACTTTTTGAGAGGAAGGGGGCAGCCACTAAATAAATTAAATTTAATAAATTTAATTCCTTTCTTTTATTCCAACTTTGACTTGTTGACCTCCTCCAAGCTTGGGCGCACTTTTTGAGAGGAAAGATTAATTAAAATAATCAATTTAATCCTTCCATCATCACTTCAAAGGGGGCGCACTTTTTTGCACATGTAATTCTATTTTTAAGAATTTTTCAACAATGGGATTCTTTACCCTGCAAGGCAGGCACCAAAATCCCGTGATCCACTTAAGTGATTTGACTTTGACAATGGGATTATTTACCCTGCAAGGCAGGCACTAAAATCCCATGATTTCACTTAAGTCACTTTCCTTTTATTTTATCATGGGAATTTTTACCCTGCAAGGCAGGCAATAAATTCCCACCTACCGCAAACCTCTATTTTTTCCCACTTGCAGCTTAAGTGACTTTTATAACACGGGAAAAAGTACCTGTGGCGGTATAAAATTCCCACCCGCCTGCGGCTTATATTTTCCCATCGCAGACTTAAATCCTTTGTTTTCCAAAAATGCGCCCATCCACGCAGGGCTTTTCCGCGCATGACTTTGCTTTTTCCAGTGATCCAGACCTCCGATGGTGACTTCCTCCGGGCATAATGTGCGTATATGTTTTCCAGCTGCTCCAGGCCAAAAATCGGGCTTACCCGGCAAAGGAATTGCTCCAGAGAAATTTCACAGAAAATGAAACAGGACACCACAAAAACACGAAAAATTGCCAAAAGTTACAAATAAAGCCCAAAACTTAAAATAAGTTAAAACCCTTCTGGCACATAGGAATAATAACATATTCGCTCATAATAGAGTTAAAACAGAGCGCAAATAGCCTCATACGGGGCTCAAAATAATTAAATACAAATTTTCCACAGACAAATCCCGACAACAGAATAAAACAATTTTGGGCATCTGGGTATTTGGCGAAAAAGGCTAATATGGCTCTTTGGGATTATCTTGACACAATACAGGAACTTTCAGGCAATAAAAACACAAAACGACCCATTATTTTAAAAGTACGAAATTTTTTCGGATAGGGTAGTCGCAGATTTTAGGGTGAAATCTGAGTGACACCACTCCGATATGCTTTTTGTGGTAGGAGATGAGCTTCCCGCAACCTTTGGTTGAGACACGCCGAACCAATCAAAATATGATAAAACGGAGGTGACTATTGCCTAGAGGGACAAAGAATTGACACCTTTGTGTCTCTTAAGTTACAACTTTTGAGGAGGGGTCTGCAGCAGCCTTTTAATTAAATTTAATGCATAAATAAGCATGCTTGGCATTGGCAAAGGCATCCAGAGTTGGATCTAGAGTTGCTCCAGTCATTGTAGCATGTGTCACAATTCCATTCTACGAGTAGCATATATTGCAGAGAAAGATGATGGAGGTCATTGTAGGAAAATTATTTTTGTTCAACAGTGGTCCCATTGATGCTCCATGGTTGAGCTAGTTTCTTGTAAGATGCAGTGGTGATTGGGAAAAGAGACAAGACACAAAACTATATTTTGCTGGAGTTTTTACACACAATGAGTTGCCACTGCAACTCATGCTGTTATGGTGATGTGTTTGCTAGTTTTTCTTTCTTTCAAGTTTTCTCGTTCATTTCTATGTGCTTAATTCCATTTCCAGCACAATGTCAATTAATAACAATTTTTTGTAAATCTGATTTCTTAATCATAATACCTACACTGGCAGAATATATCATCTTTTTTCCAGTAGTGTGGACTTGTATTTGAGGCATGAACATATTGGAATCAGAATAATGGATGCATATGACAGTTTACAGTTGTAGGCGTAGCACACCTCAATTTTCAGCCTGTGTGTTTGATTTCAGTAGCTTTCCATCATATCAAGAACATAATAAACTAAATATCTATTATGAAGATTAGTATGAGGCAGCTTGAGAAAATTACAGGTCATTTCATTCCATTAAATCTGTCTGAGGAATTCAGTCAAACTAGTAGTTGAATGGTATCATATGGATATTATAATTTATTCATTTTTGTTTTGCAGTTTTTGGTCAGTTCTTTCCTGATTAGGGCATACCTTGACAAATTACATACCAAGTCCATTGTAGTTTGTTGGTTTTAGACTTGGGCCAAATTTATCAATTATTCTAAACTATATTGTATTTCTGTAGGTTTTTTTGCAGTTGTGGGTGCAAATGGAAGCATTGCTAATGTTGTGAAGACTGCGCCAGCAATTTTCTTTGCTCTAATACAGGTGGCTGTTCATCTGGCTGTGATTTTGGGAATTGGAAGAGTTCTAGGTTTTGATCTAAAGCAATTGTTGCTGGCCTCAAATGCGAATGTTGGAGGCCCTACGACAGCTTGTGGAATGGCTACAACGAAAGGTTGGAAAACATTAATTATCCCAGGAATTCTTGCTGGCATATTTGGAATATCAATTGCAACATTTCTTGGAATTGCCTTTGGAGTTGCTGTTCTGAAATACATGTGAAACATGGGAACATGCATTTTTAATGTGGGAAATCTTGTGTGTCTTTATTGTCATCTGAAATAGCATGCTAGATATGCCCCCTGTTGAACCTCAATGCCTTGAAGATGCTCTATTCAGAGAATGAGCAAGAAATGCAAGGCTTTGATGTGGATTCATCATTCCCATGTCTACATGGATGCATGTAGCTTTGTTTGTTTTTTAACATTGCTATTATTTCTTCCCTTTGCTGAAGGTGACGAATAAAAGTGGTAGGTATTTGACAGGTATTTCAATGTTAATGCACAGTGGCTATAAAAGGATAAGTGGCTTGCCAGGACTAATACAAAAACAGGATACTCACAAATTATTCTATATGCTTGTTCATATATCTATGCTGATTGACCTTGCTTCTACAAACTTTGAGATAAACCTTCATTATATGGTTCATGCCACAATGAGGTTCCTCTATACTTGGTTTTGGTTTTTAGGCTTTTCATTATTGATTGTGGAGAAATAACTGTAATGATTTCAGATTTTATATTTATGTAATTTTTCATGCACAAACATATCTATTCGAGTGTAATCTGTGATGCAAAAACATGTTCACTCACTCTTTTTCCGAAGCAACGGCAAATTATTTATTTTTACTGAAACAGAACAAATGTATGTAATAGATGTTATGGTTAAAATGTACCACTTGCTTATGTCTAACATAGTGGCGCTATTGAGCCCTGAAAATGAAGATATAACTCATTTGGAAACCATGCGAGTAACTAACAAAATATATCTATATGCAGCAAGACTTGGCCTGGACAAAAGTTGAAATTCATCTAAATGATTATTTAAAAACTACAGGGGTACCATCTACTGCAGTTTCTGCAGTCTTTCCTCTTATCTTGGGATGCATTGTCTTGGATTCCCAAATTTTGTATCATCTTTCACATGTGTTGGTAAAATAATTTGTCGTGTGCAAATTATGAGTTTCCACCAAGGGTCACGGGCTAAGCTCCTCATTCTTGAGTACGGGATGCTTCCATTATTGAATGTAAACTAACTAAAAGCTGTAGGGTGGTCTTTAGACCGGGGATCACACATGAATACTCCACTAAACATGTGGCAAAGTGCTTGTACGGAGTACAAGGGAAGAAATTGTTGTGAGGAGAGGTGAAGGGGAGTTAGGAGAATAAGGAAAGAGGGGGTTAATGTTGTGAGTAGGTACTACTTTGGATTCTCATCAACAATAACTAGAGTATGTCCATATTCAATTAGAAGAACACAACAATGCTAACAATGATAAGACTAACAAATCATAGATACAAAATTCTACATATTCATCAATCAAGGACACACAGTTCCTTCTTGGTTATGCAAGATCATTATGTTTACGAAGTTGTAAATTAGAGAGAGTGGAGGAATATAGACAAAGAAAACAAAGGAAATGTAACTTTTATTTCTTGATGAAGTAGTGATAAATCTCAACAACATACATCCAATCAACAATCGGTAACCACTATATGAATCTTCATGGAAACACGCCAATGAATCCAATGAGACTAATTAAAAGCCTTGAAAATGAATTCTTCAACAAGTTTTACCCATACCACCAATTTGGCCTTGAGATGTACACTGGTGAGCTGAGTGGTAGGAAGAGTTTGCAAACACCACGGACTAAACCATCTTATGGATCATGAAGAGCATTAAAAATACCCTCATTTGAGCTTTTGTTAGGCTTCCAACTCTTCTGGAGTGTCCGGAACCTTTCGATCAAGTTTCACTTTGTAAGAGGACTCTTGAGCTGCATTGCGCACATTTTTTCATATTTTAATGTTCCCAAAATCTTTCCTTGATCATTCCACCATGAAGTAGGCTCTATTAACTTTTTGTTTCATGGGAGATGGGCTTCCAACACTTTATGAAGCTCCCAAACCTTTCGGACAAGGTGACTAATTTTTTTTTTTAGAACATGTATTTCTCAATACCTTGCCTAAAAGACCCAGTTTTGCATAACTTGTTCGTGACAAAATATTAATTTGAAAAAGGGAAAAATACGAAAAAAACTCAAAAGGAGGTGAATGGATACTGGGCTCGAGAGGGTGAGCTAAAGACAACTTAGTGAGTGTCAGAGAGGAGCTCGGTGGGCGAGTTGGTAGAGGACGACCCGAGTTGACTCGAAGAGCTATTTATATGGGGAGCCACGCCCAAATGGTCAATAATGCAAAGAGGGAGAGAGTTAGGCGATGAGCTCGACGATATCGGGTTGGAAGCCGTCGCGGCGTGCTAGATATGTCGATGGAGAGTTCTATGAGTTGACGGGGACGGTCTTCGTGTGTTGCGGTGAGTTGGAGAGAATAGAGCTTGTGCATCGAGGGAAGGTCTATGTGGTAACGGCAATGCCAGAGGAATGAGCCACATGTCCGAGTTGGAGTTGATTTGTTAGGATGAGTTGCGGTTGGGGAGGTACACGAGAGATTGCGGTTGAGGAGGGGAACTTTTTGACATCATGACTTCTTCTTTCGGCTCCAGTAAGGACAAGGATCGGACCTTTCAGAGCAGCTTAAACTCGACGCATTCAAGGCGATAATCGGGAGCGGTGCGTGTCGAGAGACGGCAGATAACGTGGGAAATAGATCGATGTAGGGAATGAACATGGAAGCAAAAGAAAGCACACAGAGGGTCGAACCGAGATGCCAATACAAGCATACAAGGGGGCCAAATGTGGAAGCCAAAGGGATGGAGTGGAAAGTCTGTGAGAGGAAAAGCATGGTCTAAACATAACATGATGAGTTGGGTTGGAGCCAACAAAGGGAACGAAAAATGAGGGGGTGGGTTAAAGCCAACCAAACACCGAGTCAACGTAACAATAAACCAGATAAGGGAGAGCAGAGGGTTACGAGTGGTGAAGAAAATACGAGGTTTAAGCGAGTAAGAAGCCTGGATGAACGATACAGGCGTAACATTTAGTAATAAGCCCAAGAAAAACCTCGGATGTGTAAACAAGCAACCCACAATTCAATGCTTCCTGAGTCGTAGGAAGATAACAAATTGAGCCAAATGGTTAGAGTGAGAGAGAGCAGTGAGCAAAGGGGGCTAGCTCGATTCCTAGCTTGGTGGGTTGGGGCTGAGTTTGGTCAAAAGAAGCCCTTTCCACCACTGTAAACTTAGTAAAAACAACACAAAAACTCGACGTACAACCTAAAAGCCCAAAACACCTCTAGAACATGCATGGAAGGATGAAAACCCTAGAAAACATGAACAATAACCTCGAAAAAAACCCAAACAAGATTTAAAACCGGTAATGAGACCGAGATCAATGCATATGAAGCACAAATGTAATATCCACTACGACATTTGCACATGAAACTTGAAAAACACAAAATTGAGAGCAATAGGGAAATGGTAGACGGTGAGTAGTATGGATCTCAACATTGCACTCTGATACCATGACAAAGAAAGTAAAAATGTGACAACAAGAGGATCTTCAAGATAACACGATCATAAACCGAGTTGTACTTCGACAATGTGATAAGGTTCCATGGGGAGTGAGCATCAACCATGAAATGTTCATGCAAAGAAAGGAAAGGGAAAAATCCTATTCACTATCTCTCTCTCATTTCACGTAGACCTAAAAAAGGGAAAGGGTACAAATAGGGGGTGTTGTATAACCCCTATCGCAAGTAATCATACCTCCACAAATGGAGAAGGGGAGTTACATTCTGAAAATGGAACTCCCATACGATGCACTGCCGCTCATTGATGAACCCTATGACACCTAAGACCTATGACCTCACCTAAATAAGATGACTCACCACGTGATGTGGAAAATAACTCACACTAACATTATGTGGTGGGTCTAGCAATGGCTAGGTGGAGCATCCGCAGATTCTTCTCGATCATGTTGGATCTTTAAGATAGATTCCTCTTCATTATGTGGCCCTAAAACTAGCTATTTACACAAACCTTTGCGTTTGACTAGTTGATTCACTTTGATGTCAACATCATATTTCATTACTTTGGTAATCCAACAAGATCTTTTCTCATTTAGATCCCTATTCAAAATAAAATCTTTCACACCTAAGTGTGACACCATAAGATGGATCTTTTTATTGGATAGAAGGTATCCGAATTTCTTTAAGCTCCTCATGACAGCCTAAGGCATGCTTCTCCACAAATGAATACCTTACTTCATAATCCTCTAGGATTCAACTAGAGAACGCAATTGGTTGCTCCAAACCTTTTTCATTCGGTTGCATTAGCATGGTAGATAATATTTCGTGGCCTCAAAGGCATACAACGTGAAATATATGGAAAATTGATTGATTGGAGTTGAGGGTCGTGTAATTTCTTGCTTGATAGCTTCAAATCTATCCTTCTCTTAAACATTCCACTTGAATGACATGCTTTTCCTCAACATAGATGTAAACGGATTGACAAGATTGGAAAAAATTGGAATAAAACACGTGATAGAGTTGATCTTTTATAAGAAGGTTTACAATGCCTTCTTGTGACTGGGTAATGACAATGCAAGGATGACACTCTTTCTAGATCAATTATTATCCCCTCAAAGAAAATGTGGCTAAGGAGTTTACTCTCATGTGTTAGGAAGATACATTTTTGGGATTAAGGGAAACTCCAAACTTCTCGCATCTCTCAATGACTTGCTTGAGATGGGGAATATGATTATTTGCATCCTTGGAGAACACTGTGATATCATCCGTAAATAAAAACAATGTTTCTAATTAGTCTTTCAAATGCCAGATCTATGGCTCTTTGAAAAATTTCTCTTGTATTGACAAACAAAATGAAATTTTCTTGTAAGCATAAGTTTCCCACTTGGTGGTAAAGGTTTTCTTGAATTGGTGTTCCTCCTTTACCATAATCTGATTGTATCATGAGTAGCAATCTAATTGAGAAAACCTCTTTGACCTTGCTACCTTTCGTAAAATCTGTCCATGGAAGGTAATGGATAATGATCTTTCAAAGATTCCTTGTTTAGATCCATGAAATCAACACATAATCTAATTTATGCATTTCTTTTCCGCATTGGAACCAAGCTAAAAACCCATGATGAATGCTTGTTGGGGAAGATGATGTTTTGTCAATCAATTTGTTCAATTATTTCTTCATTAGAGGCTCAATCCATGGATTATTAGGCCTCTGTTTTTACCTAAGGGGATTCACTATTGGATCTAGCTCAATGGTATACTGAGCTAAATCGGATCAAAACCTCTAAGGTCTTCATAGAGCCATGCAAAACCATTAGTAAATTCTTAGTAAAGTTCTACAAGATGCATGCTTCTCTTGCGGAGTACATACTTTTCCAATCTTAAGTAGCTTGTCTTCACCAACTAAAATAAGTTTTGAATCCTCACCTTTGACTATCATGTTTTCATTTTCTCTTTAGATTTTATCACTAGAATTGAAGATGAAATCCAAAGTCTCTATTCCCTTGGGTAACTTATTTAATCTAACTTAGACAATTTGGTCTCTATATTGTTGTTCTAATTTGTCCACTTCCTTGATGAAAACTTGGTCTCTTCTTAGATTAAGTTGAAAATTTATTGATCACTTTCAAAAAAATTCCAATGTGTGTCATTGTCCTGGGACAACAAGTCTCACCTCCATTCTTACATGCGGTTGTAGTCCACTATTCTTGACATTTTTAGCAATGTCAAACTTTTCTCCCATTGTGGCTAACATGTCCATAGAGTTCGTTTTCTTTCCTTGGAATGGAATGGATGTTGAAATCTTCACAATATTTCGAGAAGGTCCCATACTCTATACTTGTAGGCCCTTAATAATTCATTATTACCCGCATTCATCCCTCTCACTTGATTCACAATCAACTCACTATCCCCAAAAGTCTTGCAATTGCTTGATATTATTCTTTCTTGCCCATTGTAGGCCATGAATAAAGGATTCATACTGTCAAGTTAGAAAAATAAACTGGAACCAAAGTGTAGAAAAATATTTCACACTTGTGGGAGATACAAGCACTACACATCCTCCTACTCCTTGTTTCTTTCTTGATCCATCAAAGAACATTTGCCAAATGCCATCATCATGCAGATTTTTTTCACAACATCATGAATGAGTGAGATTTGAAACAATAGATGCACTATTTGGGGTTGTCATGTGTTTTGTAGAGCCTCCAAAGGTTGAATATCACCAAGATACACACCAAAATATAAGTGAAATGACTAGAAATACTTTTAGTCCCACCGAGCGAAGGCGGCGGGTGTGCCAAAACCGTCGGATCTGAAGTAGCACCCTTGGATTGATCATGGAAGATCAAATACTTTGGCTAACATGGGATTTTCTTCAAAGTGTGGGACTTTGTTTCTTCGAAAAATCTCCGAGGAAGGTTAGTTCCTTCTCTCCCAACTCAATGCAAACTAACCTAAGTTACTCAAATTACTGCAACTAAATTAAATCTAAATCTAAAACTTATAGGATCCTAGTTGAGGGAAAGGAAAAGTCAGAAATGAAATAATGATGACTCGCCAACATTAAGACAAGTTTCAAATTTGACCGAAACAACATAGAACAATTGCATTCACAAATATTTAAAGGAAACAAAGAGTTATGAAGAAGGTGAATGAATAACACTTAATGAAAACAAGAGGGTAAGAATCCACATAAAATACAAAGAATTTGAAGGAAAAACAACCAAACATGTATTGCATTAAGATATTATTCATCACATTTACAAAGTAGAGGTTAGGAAGGTCTTGCAAAAATGCTAACTACAGAGAGGTGCAAGGCAATAAATTACGTTGCTCTAAGACGAGAATGCAAATTTGGCGAAAGGAACTCTTACACGGTACCTCTGAATTTACATTTATAGAATATAAAAATGGAAGACAGAGAGAAATGAGAGGGAAAATCAAACTTGGATTTTGAGTGAATGAAGGAAAATATGTCGTCCATAGATCTCGTCGCCATTAATCTCCTCGACATATCATCATTTTCCTCTGCAATACGCCATCAGGATTCGTAGTAAGATCATGAGTGTCATTTAAGATTTAAATTTGTGTAGGTGAGGTGGTTGAATTCTTTGGAATGAGTGAACTACACGTTTCCTCTATCATCCCTCATTTTCATGGGTCTCTTCCTGAAACATCATCTTTCTCCATGTTCCTTCATTGCAAAATATAGCCCTTGGAGAGATGAAATGAATGCAACCATTCTCATGCAATTTGGAGTTCTCAATAAGGAGAAAAGACCCGAAACCAGTTCTGCCTTTTGATCCCTCATAATCACATGCAAGTTGGATGCAATTTAGGTGGTAGCACACATTAGGGAGATGAATTGTGTTGTGGGCACAAGGAACATCATGGTGGTCAAGGTTTGAACTCAAAATATGAGAAGCGGTTGGAACATGCATTGACCTTTGAGCATGACCAACTCAAAATCATATATTCTCGACCAATTGTCTAATCCCCCAAAAATGGATAATACCTCCTATTTTAGCATTATAATATGCATTTAATAATGACACAATAGAGCTTTGCATTCCTTCCAAGAATCCTTAGGTATGTTCTAGCCATAAATTTGAAGAAACAAAATTTAGAGTTATTAACCTTAATTAATTCATTATGTGAACATTAATTGATATATAATTAGTTAATGTAATTTAGTTATCAACATATAACTACCTCCCTAAATGTAATGTAACTTCTTTATGTTTATTAAGTGATGGATGCACTTATGATGTTAGTGTGTGATGTATTGTACGCCTTTCATTATCTCTCACACATTTTCTAACATTGACATTAGAGCCATTTTTGGAGGAATCCCTATGAGAAGAGCATAAAGAACAAGTTTGTAGTTTGAGGAACCCAAGAAAGAGGGTAAGAACCACGACGAAGAGGTGGAAGTTTAGATGTTCATAGAAGGCCTAGAGAAGGGTACAAACGAGATACCTAGATCATACATGAAAAAGAGCATGAAGTTTTTCATCACATTTCAAGACAGAATGTTTTGTGAAAGAGGACATGAAGACCAAATCGTGAAGAGAAGAGTGCTTGTGAAGAAGTTAAGGCAAACACGTTTTAATGGAAAACCGGTCATGAGGGGGAGGAATGTCAATACAAATGTATCTCAATTTTAATGTTGTTCAAATGGACAGAGGAGGACATACTTTCGGTTAGAGCATGAAGACTTGAGGAAGAAGAAAAAATGAAGAAATTGTGCAATTCTTGTCATGCAAAATGTCTAACATGAAAGATTTAAAATTTTGGTCATGACAACCAAGCCCACACTTGAAATTCCCTTTCCCAATCAATGTAAACCTTTCATCCAACCATCATTTCAATTGTTTCACCCTCATTATGTTCAAAAGAAACATTATAACATGATATTACATTTTCTTTCGTGTGCAAGGAGTTTTACCTAGCTTGGTTCTTGAAGCTATTGAGACATAAGAAAGAACAATGCTCTAGAGGCCAAAAAGGGGCTATTTTTGGCCTTTTTGCCTTGTTGATCACCCTTTGGAAGCGTTGGGGAAAATTAAAATCATCCATGAGTTGTATGGGAGAGAAGTGAAGTTTTCTGAGGTAGTTTAGGAATATTTTGTGGATAAATGTTTTTTTGAGAACAAGTTATGCAAAATAGGGTGTTTTGGGCGAGGTATTGGGAAATGGACATTTAAAAAAAGCTAGTCACCTTATTTGAAAGGATTTTGCAAGCCTCGTGAAGTATTGGAAGCTATCTCCTAAGAATCGGAAAGCTAACATAACCTACCTACTTCATGGTGGAATGATCAAGGAAATATTATGGGAACATTATAATTTGGAAAATTGTCCGGAAGTGTAGCTCAATTGTCCTCTTACAAAGTGAAACTTGCTTGAAAGGTTCTGGACACTATAGGAAGACTTGGAAGCATAAAAATCTAAATTGAGGGTATTTTTAATTCTCTTAATGATCCATAGGATGGTTTAGTCCGAGGTGGTTGCAAACTCTTCTTGCCACTCAGCTCACCAACACACATTTTGAGGCAAAATTTAAGGTATGTGTAAAACTTCTTGAAGAAGTAATTTTCAAGGCTTATAACTAATCTCATTGCATTAATTGTCATGTTTCCATGATGATTCATATATTGGTTGGAAAAAATTCATTAAGTTTTGACTCCAGGCAAAGGAAACATTTTGGGAGGCAAGTTTCAAGTGCAAATCATGCTCGGGTGTAACCTTGGCCGCTTGAGCAAAGATTTTGTGTCCCCTTGGGTGGACTTATGAGGTGCGATTACACCAAAAATGAGCACCCCACTCTCATTGGTCCATTTCATAACATCAAAACATAAGGTGGAAGCCAAAAAGTGCATGTGAAGGCATGAATAAGAGTTTTAAGTTGTGGTGGGTCCCATTTTCTCTCTCCTTGGGCGCTTGGGTGGGATTTTTGTGTCCCATTGCACCCTTGGGTGATCATTTGAGGTTAAATTTCACCCCAAAAGAGATCCATCTTTGTGATTGGCCCATTTCCCCCATGTGCATGCATGTCAAATAAGCTAAAAACATGAAAAAAGGGTGTTGTGAGGGATGTGCATAATTCCATTTCCCATGCTCACCACAACTCATAACATTCAAACACAAAAATCCTCCCTTGCCCTAAACATCCAAATCTAGTTTTTCTCATAACTCATGTTTGGGAACTTTGTTTAGCACCAAATTTTAACCATGTATCCCTTGTGAGAATGTCGTTAAGAAGAGTGTTTACATGCCCCTATTGATGCACTCATTTTTATTTACATCCATTTGAAGTTTTAGGACAAAAACACCTTTTTTCAGATATATAAAACCAGGTGATTGGAATCTCTCGAAAATTAGAGTAAAGCCTTGAAATAAAAAATGGAAACTTCTGCAATTGGTTTCATTTTGATATAACACCTGGAAGACCACTTTCTATTTTTATTAATTCTCTACCACATAGCTTATTAAAAATAGTAAGTACAAGGAAAAGATAGCTTCCAATACCTCAAGTCATTCCTTAAAGTGCAAGATGCTCAAAATCGAAAAATTTGGAAAAATTACTAAGAATGAACACCCATGTGATACATGCTAAAAATAGTAAATGATCAAGATGAGATCAATATGATAAAATATGTTCCTCCTCTATATTCTTTGTTGATTCAAGATTTCACGGAGGTCAAATCTTTCATTTGCAAACAAATCCCTACCTTCAAAGATACATTGAGCATAAGGTGTTTTAATGTGAAAATTTCAATTTTGGAAGCATTTGCAAACCTCCATATATCACTAAGTGGTGACCATATCTATAAATCTATCCTCATAGGAATGGTATTGAAAAATTCATGCTTCTGCAAAGGGGTGGAAGATGAATTGTGACTCAAGCGAAAGGGAAGTCCTCTCGGTTCCCATTTTTGGTTATCAATGTTCTCGACATGACATAATCATGGATCATGGTTGCATTATGTGAACACTTGCTTCAAGTTTTCATCATGTGAAGTTGGTCAAGGAAAGACAATTTATCATGGATTGGTTCAAGTGAATGAGGGAATTCTTCATTGGTCTCGTAGAGGTCCATTCATCGAGTGCTTCTCACTTCTTCTCACAAAGTGTATTTGATGGGATACAATGATTGATCATTCAAGAGGATCTTTCTCATGGTTTAAAAGAGTTAAAGGACCTAGTTCATCACTCCATTAGAGCATCACTGCAGAGGTCATTAGGATTAGGAGTGGATATTTTCCACAATCGAAGCTTCTTCATCCTTCTTCATTTAAGCTTGGAGCTTCATCCCTCTCTATCTTCTCTCCTCTCTTTATTCTCTCTTTCTCTCTATATAATTCTATTTCTTCGTTAAAAATGAAGTTTGCAAAATTTTTCTTAAGTCACTTAAAGTTTTTTTTATTCATTGAGGATTTCACTTTAAGTTGAAAAGTCACATGAGAAAGGTGAAGAGTCTCCTTGTAATGTTATAAATTGTAATGCCCTCTCTATTCCAAGTGGTTAGAAATTGTTGATTTGATGTATGTTGTTGATATTTACCACTACTACATCAAGAAATAAAAGCTACATTTCCTTTGTTTCAGGGAAAATTTTAGTGGTGATTCTTCACTAATATTGTTCACAAATATTTATATTTTGAAATTTGCATTTGGCAAATTTGTGGAGTCGTTCGGTGCAACATTTCACCTAAAATTTCCAAGTGCAAGTTACTTTTGTGGGTTGTCTCACCTAGTGTTTATAATAAATTTCATATATATGTATGTATATCGTTGATGCCTCAAAACACAAATTAGGTACATTCACCAACATATACTAGTAAAAACTCTAATCATCTACGAAATTCAAATTCCATAAGGCTCTATCGACAACAATCCGATTCAAAATGCTCGTGTGCATAATCTAGAGTCTAGACGCATGACCCAAAAGTATAGTCCAAATGCACGACCACAAATTCCGTGTACATAGTCTCATTCAAATGCTTTTGCTGAATTTTTCTAGATGCCTAGTTGTACTACAAATGCAAACACCGACTCCTTTTTCCGGACACCCTCTTTGTATTTTCCTAACACATAGCTTCATTTTCGAAATGCCTAGTGCATTTTCCAAATGCTTAGCTACATTTTCCATACACCCAGCTTTTTGCTTGAAACCTATTTGTTTTCTCTCGACACTCGATTTCTTACTCAACCACCTATCTACAAATTTCAAACCCCCTCTTATTTGCTTTGGACACACGACCATAAACGCCTAACCTACCCTCCATACGGTCATGAGTGCCTCCCGTGGTTTGACTGGTACTCAAAATATGGCGGGTCAATCATCAAAAAAATGAAATCTTTTATCTTATTTTAACCATCCAAAAAAATGGGTTAGGCAGACTCAATTTTCATACACACCAAATACAAGTATTGTTGGGATTAAACCATACGCAAGTGTTGTATAGATCTATAATTAATTAAAGCATAAGCAATAAACACATAAATAACTTAAGAAATAACAAATAAACAAGAGAAGAATACACCGGATATAACGTGGTTCACCTAGTGTGGGCTACGTCCACCAAGAAATAACCAATCTTATTATTAAGAGGAAATACAATGAAGATCTGTAATCTTCCACACCTCACATGGATGTACAATACGTTCTTCCTCACAAGCTTCTCTTTCTTTATCTCAAAGGAAACTTTCTTACAATTATGATCATCACACCTCTAGCCCTAGCTTTCTAGATTATATATGCATATACAAACTTAGGGCAACTTAGCTATGCATTTACAACCTTTAGATCACCTTTAAATCAAAGCAAAGGGTTTAGATTTAACTGTGGCCAAAATAAAAACATTAACACACGCAGGTTGACCGATACCAGATTACCCCAGATTTACCCAAAATGATATCGGTTCTCTCTAGGTGATCGACGCTAGTGTCTGTCTGTATACTAACAAATCTGAATGCATTCCATTTGTGAATAATTTAGCTCCACAACTCAACAATCTCTCATATGTAGATAAATTTTTGTATTGTACCATACAACTCCATCCTTGGATCCTTTTCCTTGGCTTATTTCTTCATCTTCAAGTCTCAAACTCAAAGACCAACAAAAGTGGAGTGAATCTCCAACTTCTCCTTTGCTAACGGATTCGTCAGCATATCCATAGGGTTCTTATTTGTATGAATTTTCTCTAGTTTTAGTTGCCCATCCTCCAACACCTTCCATATGAAGTGATATCTCAACTAAATGTGTTTCATTCTTAAATGAAATGTTGAGTTATTTTTTACATGAATCACACTTTGACTATCACTGTACAATCTGTAATCCTCCTACTCCTTTCCCAACTCTTCCATGAACTTGCTCATCCATATCATCTCTTTGTTAGCCTCTGTATCTACAACATATTTAGCCTCTGTATCTACAACATATTCAGCCTTTCAGTAGAGACAAGGTCACAACCTTCGCAATATCGAAATCCAACTAATTGTCGTGCCACCCTCCGTGAATACATATCCAGTGGTTTTTCTCCTACCATCTAAATTTATAGCCATATTTGAATCAACATAGCCGCATAAAGAAATATCTTATCCTCCATAGCATAAATGCATGTTAGATGTCTCTCTCAAATATCCGAGTATCCATTGGACTGCTTTCTAATGCTCTTTACCTAGATTGGTCATAAATCTTCTCACAACTTACACTCCATGTGTAATGTACGGATGCAATGTCTGGTACAAATCGTTGCATGCATAAAGCTTCTAATCTGCTAAAGCATATGGAACTGTGCCATGTACTCGACCTCCTCATGTGATGTGGGACACTAATCTTTTCTTAATTTAAAGTGTCCAGCCATAGGTGTACTTATAGGTTTTGAATTCTGCATATTAAACCTTTTATGCCAAGTTTTGAATTTCTTGTTCTTCATGTCTCTATGAATTTGCATGCCAAGCATTTTCTTTGCAGTTCCTAAATCTTTCATTGCAAATGTATGAGCTAAATTTTCTATAAGCTCACCAATGTCCTGCATACTAGATCCTGCAATAAGTATATCATCCACATACAAGAATAAAATAATATAGCTTCCATTTTCAAAGCTTCTTGAAATAAACACAATGGTCGATTCATATCTCATATAACCATGCTCATGCATAAAAGCTCACAAACCTCATATACCTTTGCATTGGAGCTTGCTTGAGCTCATACAAGATCTTTTTCAACCGCACACTAATTTCTCCTTACCCTTGACTTCATACCCAAGTGGATGCTACATATATATCTCTTCCTCCAAATCCCAGTGAAGGAAAGTCATCTTAACATCAAACCGTTCTAAGTGTAAATATTCTACCGCAACTAAACTCAAAATAGTACGAATGGAAGTCATCTTTACTACGGGTGAAATTTTTTCACCAAAATCAATACCAAGTTTGTTGTGCAAACCCTTTTACCACAAGTCTTGCTTTGTATCTTTTCTCATCCAACCTTTTCTTCTTTGCTCCCGTAAACCCCGGTTGTTCTACAAGTGTTCTCTTACATCTGCCTTGGCAACTCAACCAAATCCCATGTCTCGATTTTTTCCCAAGGAGTCCATCCATCTCCTCATCCATGCCATGTTCCCATTGCTTGTGGGTATCTCCCTGCATTGCTTCTTCAAAACTTTGGGCTCACCACTATCAATCAATAATAGATAAAATAAGGAAGGTGTAAATCTTTCTGGAGGTCTACTTACCCGTTGTGACCTTCTCACATAAGTTTTGGGTGTCTAAGGATTATTTTGTGTCTCATTGCACATTTATATCAATGTCTGAGCTGATGCTGACCAACGTTGGTCACCTGCGCTCGAATTCGGTTCCGCCACTAACCATAGTTCTGTACCTATCTATCGCCACAGTTTCGAATGCCACCAGTTCTGTATATGTTATCTCAAATCCGAATATGTTTGCCAACGTTGGTCGCCTTGACCAACATCGGTTCATGTAATACCGACACCGGTACATGTAGATGACTATTTTAAATATGAGAATTGATTTTCTTCCACAAACGTATCAACCGGTTCATGTTTAGGTACCAAAACCTGATCCCTGTACATTCTCTTTTCATTCTAATCAATTTCACGGCTCTTAACAATCTTAGAATCATCTAAATCCCAAAAACGAAATACAAAATCACGAACCATAACCAATAAAAGTGCATCTCTTGGTTTTAGCATACAAATTCTTCCTATTTTCTTTATCAACATGCACAAAAGCTTCTGAACCAAATACTCTAAGAAAAGAAAGATCTACCTCTTTTCCAGTCCAAGCTTTTTCTCGATATTCCACCATTCAAAGTGTTGTTGAAGGCCGACGATTGATTAAATATGTTGCCGTATCTACTTGCTTTTTCCCAAAACCGTAAGGGCAACTAGGTATGTAGTCTCATGCTTTATAGCACGTTCCATGATGGTTCTATTCATTCTTTCAACAACACCATTCTCCTATGGTGTTCTAGGAACCATTCTTTCTCTACGTATTCCATTCATTCGAATATTAATCATTGAAAGCCTTCATTGTAATAATCACCACCATTCATAGATCTAAAACATTTTAACTTTAAATTTGTTTCATTTTCCACAAGGGATTTCCATCTTGTAAAAGTCTCAAAAATATTAGATTTACACTTTATACAATAAACCCATACCTTTCTTGTGGCATCATCAATAAAAGTCACGTAATATTGGGATCCTCCATGAGAAGCTACCTGGGCTGGTCCCCACACATCTGAGTGCACAAGCTCCAATTGTTTCTCCTTCTTTGTTTCCCCAACTTTAAGAAATCTCACTTTATTTTTCTTTCCAAATATGCGATGCTCACATAAATTAAGATCTACATGTTTCAAATATGATAACTTACCCTTTTCTTTTAAGATCTGCATTCCCTTTTCACTCATATGGCCTAGCCGATATTGCCACATGCTTGAATGTGCATCTGAAATAGATAAAATATAAAATGAATCAATAATACATGTAGAAAAATACAATGTTCCTACCTTCTTTCCTCTTGCCACAACAAGAGCTCCCTTAGTAACCTTCCAAGAATTGGTTGTGAATGTAACCATGTAACCAACTTCACCTAGTTGTCCTGTAGAAATTAGATTTATCTTGAGGCTTGACACATGCCTCACATCTTTCAATATCCATGTATTTCCATTCTAAAATTTTAGATGAACTTCTCGTTTACTAATAATATTGCATGGTTCATCATCTCCTAAATAAACATGCCCAAAGTTACCCTGGACATAATTTCTGAAATAACCCTTATTAGGGGTAGCATGAAAAGAAGCTCCTGAATCTAAAACCCATGATTCTATTTTATTATCCAAGGAGAGAATAAAGACATGTTGCATTACCTCAGTTGCAACATTTTCCTTTTTGTTACCTTTGTCTAGTACATTCTCTTTGTTTTCCTTGAACCAACAATCTTTCTTTGCATGTCCTTTCTTTCCACAATTCCAACAAGTTATTCCTATGGCTCTGGATTTAGATATTCCCTTTGACTTTGATTTCCCATTATTCTTTCTCTTAGATATCTCCTTGTTCCTTCCTTTACTTTCCATATTTAAATAATTTCTAGATGATGATTCTCTGTACTTTTCCTACGTATGTCTTCATTCAGGATTATACTAACCACGTCATCAAACTTTAAGGTATTAATAGAGGAAGTTGTATTACTAACAACCATAACCAAGTTATCCCAACTATCTGACAAAGAAAAAAAGAATAAAATTCTTTCACTTCATCATCAAACATAATCTTAACCGAATTTAATTGATTTACTATGGAACAAAAATCATTCAAATGGTTTGATATAGATCCACTTGCTTGCATTTTCAAATTAAACAATTTCTTCATCAAATAAACTTTATTTGAAGAACTTGGTTTTTCATACAAATTAGATAAAGATGTCATAAAATCTACCATGTTTTTGCTTTGATAATATTCAAAGCTACAGATGTCGCTGTGCTCAATCTTATAGATTTGAGAGCCTTTATGTCAAGAATATTCCATTCTTCATCACCATATTTGTAGGCTTAGCATTTGCATCCAATGTTAAATATAAATCTTTTGATATAAATAATCTTCCACCTTCATTTTCCATCATTGATAATTCCAGCCATCAAATTTATCCACTTTGTATTTGCTATCTTCTACCATTGTTGTGCTCCCACTCAATCGAAATTCCTTTGTGAGTTAATCTTAACAACAAAACCCTCAAACAAAAAATATCGATACCATTGTTGGGGTGAAACCATACACCATTGTTGTACAAATCTATAATTAATTGAAGCATAGTAATAAACACAGAAATAACCGTAATAAATACACAAATAAACAAGATAAGAATACACCAAATATAACATGGTTCACCCAAGTGTGGGCTACGTCCACCAAGAAACAACCAATCTTATTATTCAAAGAAAATACAATGAAGATCTGCAATCTTCCACACCTCACATAGATGTACAATACTTCCTACCTCACAAGCTTCTCTTTCTTTCTCTCAAGGAAACTTTCTTACAATTATGATCATCACACCTCTAACCCTAGTTTTCTAGATTATATATGCATATACAAACTTAGGGTAAGCATAGCCATGAATTTACAACCTTTAGATCACCTTTTAAAGCAAAGGTTTAGATTTAATCCATGACCAAAATAAAAATATTAACGCACAAAGTTGACCGATACCGGTTCCTCCTAGGTGACCAACATCGGTAACCCAATTGACATTGGTCTTTGTGTATACTAGAAAATCTGAATGCATGTCGTTTGTGAAGCAATTTAACTCCATAACTCAACAGTACTATGTATTAACTAAATAATTGAGCCTTCTTATTTATTTATTTTCAAATTACAAATTGTAATAATATACTTAAAAATTATAAATTTCAAAATCCCTTTTTTATAGAACCCACTGATGATGGCATGCCTCCACTTGAGGAAAATCCTCATTATGTGCCTACATTAGACACACATGAAGCAAAATATATCCAAAAAGAAAAAGATATGCATCCACTTAAGGAAAATCCTGATTATGTGCCTTCACTTGATGGTAATTGTATTCATAATTATGATATGCGCCAAGGAGAAGACATTTCCATTCATCAAACACCAACTTCAGCTGGAAATCCTACTCTCAATTCTTTGAAAAGGAAGAGAATTGACAAAATTCTCATTGATTTTGATGAGATCCACCAAGATGAATATATTTCTACACAGTGTGATCAAACACCTATTATAGGTGACAATACAACCCAAAAATCTGTGTAAAGAAAGAGAAGCACATGGAACATTAGAAGGACTTTAAGTTCGACTAGGAATCTAAGTATCCATTAATCGAACCAAGACAACTATAAAAAGGTAATGTTATTCCTACATAATGTAAATGTATTACTTATAGCTGAAAACTTATAAAGGATCACAAAATGTAACTCAAGATGGACACAATAGAGAAACATTGTGGTAAAATATATGTATAAGTTAAATAAGAGGATGGTCAAATAAAACAAACACACATATGGAAAAATGCAAAATAATGCATGTAAGATATGATATTAAATGAGGAAGATTAAACAAAAACACCAAAGTAATATATTGTTTATTCAAATCATCCAGGGATATAATTATAATAGAAGAACTCCATATATAGGAGTCTTCTCATAACAAAATCTCCAAGAACATTTGTATTCATATACAACCATACATCCGTATGGTTTTAACCATTCAACAATATAATAATAAAACAAACTATAATTTGTTTTATTATTTAACTTACTTACCACACAATAACCACCACTAACAATTACATTTTACATTTACCCAATTACCGAATATATGAATACTTATGTTATGCTCTAAACTAATAATATTCCTAACATTCCCCCTTAGTGTGAACATGAGGAAAACCTCCATATTACACTTGCACTTGATTTCACAATCATGTGATTTTCCTTTGGATTATCACAAACCACAAGTTGGTTTTCCATCAGTTAACCAAAAACCGAGAGTGAGGTGGTTTTCCATTGGTTGACCACAAACCACAAAGGGGTGAAGGTTTTCAAATGGTTTACCTACAACCATATCGCGATGTGTCAGTGCATCCTTCGGCCCTCATCATATCTTCACCTTCAAGAGATTACTTCGAGAATCCATAATAGTGTAAACATAACAATCCACACATATAAACCGATGCATCAAGGTCATTTCCCCCACAATGTGAAGTTTCCATAACACATTTATTCTAGAAAACACCACACTGAAATAAACACGCACTCACACATGTCACCATAACAGAAGTGACCCCATCATTTGAAAAATCGATGAGAGGACACAGATTGTCCCCCATACTCCTCCATCCCCTCGTATCCTCTACAATTTCAAAGAAAAGACTTCTTAATAAAAGAAGTCTTCAAAAATGTATCCACATTCGTCTGGTTTAGGTTCCTCTTCTCCCGATGATTCTTCATCTGCTGCTATATTGGCTTCATTGCCAATTTTTCCACTTAGCACATCTTGAGCATGAGCTTTATAGAATGAAGAAGTATGCCCCTTATTTTTGCAGTAGTAGCATTCAAATTATCCTTCATTTTTGGAAAATTTCTTATACTTCTTTCTATTGTATAGATATTTTCTTCATCTATGTCTTCTTTGGTTCTCTTTTCTTCAGCTAGGAGAGCTAAAATCATGTCCTCTAGAGTTTTAGAAGACATTTGACCAAGTGTAAACACTACATTACTATACTTGGGAGGAAAATTTTCAGTAATATGGCTTTTGCATCTTCATCATCAATATGAGCACTAATTTCTACTAATTTTCTAGTGAGAGATCTGAAATCATTAATATGACTAGACATGGTGACTCCATCATCCATTTTGAATCTAAATAACTGAAGTTTTAAAGAAAACTTTGCATTGACCACTTTTGCACCAAACAATTTATTTAGATTATCTCACATTTCCTTTGATGATTTCTCAAGATCAACATAGTGCAATTCAGTATCTGAAAGAGCTAAGCCTATAATGGCTTTGGATTTATCATCTTTTGTTTTCCATTCTAATGCTTTTGTTGCATTTGATGGTAATTTTTCTTGCCCATTTACAATCCTCCACAAATTCTTATTCATGAGTTGCTTTTGAATTTTCACTTTCCATATATGAAAGTTAATTCCATTGAATTTATCTACCAAAATTGCTGGTGTATCCATTGATTAGAAAAAATAATAGAGAACTTACCGATATTCAAATCATGTAGATCAATACCTTGGCAGATAGAATACATGAAACAATAGATCTGTAAGTCTTCGTTAATGATTTACGTTTTTGCACAACGTAAACTTGGTTTTTCCATTTTTGATGAGAACATGCTCAGAATATAAATAAAAAAATCCAAAAAAATTCCTACGATTTGGTATCTGGGGTTTTTCGGAATATGCAATTTAATAGTCGTATTTTTAAAGAAAAAAAAAATAGAAACCTTTTATTGCAATTTGAACGTTGCTTTTAACATCCATGCTTCCACTGAGCTGCAGGCTGGGAAGATACACATTTTCCAGAGCTAGAGAATTTGTAATGATCAAAAATAATCGTTGCACCTCACAAATTCTTATTGATCCATACCTGCTCTGATACCACTGATATTAAATGAGCAAGATTAAACAAAAACACCGGAGTAATATATTGTTTATTCAAATCATTCGGGATACAATTACAATGGAAGCACTCCATATATATAGGAGTCTTCTCATAAAAAATATCCAACAACATTTGTATGCATATACAACCATACACTCGTATGGTTTTAACCACTCACCAATATAATAATAAAACAAACTATTTGTTTTATTATTTAACTTACTAACTTACCACATACTAACCACCACTAACAATTACATTTTACATTTACCCAATTACCAACAATAAATATGAATACCTATGTTATGCACTAAACTAATGATATTCCTAATAAGATATGCAAGAGTATGAAAATGAAATGTAAATGCCTAGAAAAGCATGTTGAGAAAGGAGGAACAATTATAGCTCAACTAAGAAAAGTTGTTCAATTTAATTTATTAGACAATAATATACGGTTCTCAACCATTTGTCATATTCTAAAAAAGGGGTAGACCTATTTTTGATGTTCAAGATTATAGATTTTTATTTCAACTTAATGGATTCCCTAATCTTCTACAATCCCATTGGCTAGACAATAGTGCAAGGAAATGACGAGATGTCTAGTGATGATTGAGAAGGAGGCTTTGAAAGAAAAATTAAAAAATTGCATGATTTATCTCACTGTTTATTGATGAGGTCACACAATTGACACCACATCTTGGGTTTGCATTCATGTTTACACTTTTGATAACCATCTAAGGACATGCCATTTATTAACAATCCATAAAATGATAGGAAATACAACGCAGAATATTTTCAAGTTGGTTATTTCAATTTTGAGGGAAATAACGGGAATGGCTGATTATAGTATCACAACTAAGTTGTTGGCGTTGGTATAGATTGTGCATCAGTAATGTAGGGGAACAAAAATGGTCTTTGTATTCGATTAAAAACCAAGGTTTCCCATATATGATTTGAATCCATTGCATGACAAAAAAATAATCTTTCATACAAAATAGTTAGTACATTTGAGAGTGTTGCAAAATTCAAAGAGATTATCTTCGACCGCATGCATATATGTCCAACAATCCAAAAAGATTCCTAGAGTTACGTAAATTTACAATTGGAGTGACTGATGATAAAAAGTTTCTAAAATATTTTGATACAAGGTGGATTTCCATGTATGAACTCGTGCATGCATAATTTTGAAGAATATCCATCATTTGATGGGTTTTATGCATAAATATCAGAGAGAAGTTGACAAGGCAAAAGACTTTTGTACCATTTAATAGATTTTGAAACGTTACTAACATTTAGTGGAATTCTCTCCATGTCAAGGAAATCAATTTTTGAGTGAACATGCTCAAGAGAAGTCCACATATATTGTTGATTTCATATGGTTAAGGAAACATGTATGCCAAACTTTAGATATTTTATATGTGTTCAAAGATAGTTTTAAAGTACTTGTTTTTATAAATGGGGAAATCAAATATCCTAACTACTTTTTGAAATTTAATATTGAATTGTCTTTGTATATTTATTAATTGGAAGGAGATACCTATCATGCATTTCAACAAAGAATTGATTTTGGAAGCAGAAATTGAAGAAGTTCACCTGTAACACGTATTTTATATGACACTATTATGTTTGATTTATGGATGAAATTGAAAAATATTTCACAAAGCTTATCCTTAGAAATTCGTGATTGTTTTAACATGGATGATCTCTAGAGGCCATGGGAGTAGTAAATCCTATATTTTGAACATCGTTGATGGTCATAGTGAAGAACATGTAAATACATTATTTCTCAACATATGATTATTCTAGTAAATCATTTCAAAAAGTGGGTATAAATAAATGAAGTTGAAATTAAAGGTATTTTATAAAAGATTCATTTACATCTCAAAGTCATCACATTTTGCACTTACCATGATTGATCAATATCGGTATCTAGATGAACCAATGGAAAACATAGCTATAACAAGGCTATGGAAAACACTTTTCAAGCGAGAATCCTACGGGAAAATACTATCGAATATTTTTGGTTATATGAGCATTGTCAAATGATGATTTTAGGATCAATAGAATATGAATGTGTCTTTAGTGCATTATAGTTTATTAAATCAAATCTTCGAAATAGGTTGGATGAAAATGTGGAGACATGTTTGAGATTGTTTGTTTCATGGTATCTCATGGATGCATTTCCTTATAAAAGGGAACTTACAACTTGGAGTCCACTTACTAAAAGAAGAGGATTCACTAATACAACGAGTAACAAATATGATATTAATAATGACCCAAGAGGTGGATGCTTTGCTGACATAGTAGATGAATATGTCTTTAATGAAAAAGTACATGCTCAAAATTGTTTCAAATTACTACCTAAGTTTTAGGCTTTCACTTTGGTAAGAGGCACATTTTATAAATATTTAATCCTATCTAAAAATTCATATGAAATTGTTATAGCTATTTATGTTTTTGGATAAATGATTTCAGTATCCTTATTTTTTAATTTTTTTATACAATGCAAGAATAAGATATGAAAACATTAATTATGAATAGAACTCATATATTATACTTGACATTGTTATGAAAAACAAAACACCAAAGATGCTATGAAAACAATATATTAATAAATTGTTGATTCATATTGTTTCAAAACAATTTTAAAAAGTCCAAAACATCTCAATTGATATTTGAGACTTATATTTCAATTCTCATTATTACAATTAGACTTATTCTATGATGTTCCCTATGGTATTGTATCATTTGTTAGTGCTCCTCATTTAATTAGATCTTGCTACTGACATTGATACTAGTGAGATTTTCAATATCTTGTTTCGCCACATTACCTATGAAAGTAAATTAGGATCCGCATCAGATTTATGCTTGACTAATATATCTAGATCCATGCCATGCTCCTTAATTATTTTCTTAAATGTATTGTTCTATTTATTAAAGGTAAGTTGCGTGAAATAAGCTTAAACTTTTTGTTTCTTTAGATGAAGATCCAGGACCAAGATACTTCATTCTTAAATTTTTCATATTTTGACAACATTTGAACAAAGAAATATTATTAGTTAAAAATTTTAAATATGTAAAACTAAAATTTCAATGCAAAGAAAGAGCTAAACTTACGACAACTTTATCTTTTTCCGCATTTTCAATGACAACTGGGTTTTTGTATCTAGCCCATGTGTTATAGTACTCTTGGGATTCACCATTTAAATTTTCCAACCTGTTTAACATTATATCCAAAACATTATCATTATAGTCATTATCTACTGTAATGACACCTAAGAGAGCCTTATTTAGCAATACATCAATCTTTCTAGGCTTATTTTGAATCAAGCGAGATAAAGAATTTCTTTTGGAATGGTTGTGATAACGGAATTTATTTCCTTCATCAAATCTTTTTCTCAAAATTCCCATGTTTTCAATGTCTCTATATCAGGTATAACAACATCATTAATATTAGCATAACAATTATCTTCCAACAAAATATGCAATGAAAAATTTGTTAATTGATCATGAGACTATGGTAATGGGTATCTAAGTTGGATAGTATGTCGTATAGAAAACTAGATGTTTGTTCCTATAAAATAGGATCTATTTGGGTATGGCCCTAAATTATATTATGTGGATTAAAGGTAGTTGGATCCCTAGTACTACTCTCAATACCCAAGAAATCATCATCAAGATCAATTTTTGTAAAATGGTGGTGCCATTGCACTAGGGAGACAAACTAAAGGAGAAATTCGAAACTTTGTTCTGTCAAATGAACTATCATGAACCACTTTGAGATGGGAAAGGTATTCTTTTCCCCTTTTCGAACTTGTTTTTGCGGTGGTGGTAGTGGCATATTTTTTGTTTGATAAGTGTGAAAAGGAACTGTAAAATTTAAATGTGAAAAAACACAAGAATTAAATGTTTAAAAAATTTAGTAGAAAAGGAAAAGTTTGAAGTAATTGTGGTAATAATAATGTGCGTATACATACCCCGTAAAGTATGTCTAGGTCTAGTAGTTTCTTCCATCGCAGAGGCTAAATCCTCATGGATTTTTTTGGTTCATGTTGGGAAGTTTGATGAATACTACCAAATGAATATGTAAATATGCAAAATAATGTATAAAAATATGCATAGTTCAATTAATAAAAAAGTTTAAATAATGTATGTTTCATTATTCATATCTTGACTAACGATATTAATACTTGGAATAATTGATGAAGTTACGCGAAACACTTGCAATTGAGTGGGTGTAATGGATCTCCTCATGTGTTTTTATTACTTGGGTACGAGCTTCATTATGACATTGATAACAATAATCCAAAAATAAACATCGAATATGAATATTTCAATATGATTCATCCAAGATATTTTTATTCATGTAATGAGATATATATATATATATATATATATATATATATATATATATATACAATGATGATCTCCTACAAACTAGGAGTCAATCCAATCTCCAATCCCAACAATATCTCCACATCATCTCCTAATATATTTCTAGCATCCCTTTATTATCTCACACAACTTTAGCTACATGAGTTGTTCTCACAACTCACCAATATAATATAAACTAATTATATTATCCTCACACGCAAATATTATATCTAGTTGAGTTGTAAATACAACTCATATTACAAACATTGATTAATCTATAGTGAGCACTAACAATACTTTTCCTAACATTCCCCCTCTTAGTGCAAACATGGATGAGTTCTATCTAGTACTTGCTCATGATACGATGATTTTCAAAAAGTACCATCAACTCTAACAGTTTTCTAGTGGAACCATTAACCACTCTGTATGTGATTTTCTAAGAGATTCACAAACTCTCATATTAGTTTTCTAGTGGACCACCAACCACTCCATAGTAGTGTACACGTTTCTCCACTCACATTTTACATTCAAGGGAAAATACAAAGAATTGCTCACATAGTAAAATACTTTGAACATGTGTGATCCATTTGTTCTTATTTTCATACAATGGAAATTAAAATACATGACAAAAATAAATGCCACAAATTCATTGTGTAGCCCTGTCTTGCTTGTGGTCGTAGAGGTCATTGATTAACCTCTTTCTCTGTTGCTCCTTCCTCCATCTTTCTACTGCTAACTCAGTTGGATTTGATCATGAGACTCAATTTACATTGATGAATGTTGGTCACCACCGAAAATGTGTCCGTAAAGCAATTATTTTTTAATTTTTATTTTAATTTTTATTTTTTAATAAAATTTTCGACACAACAATAAAATAACGACTTTGACAAGACTATTTAATTTAATTATATAAACCTGGTGGTGATATGACAATACAAAAGAAAAAAGCGTAAACAATAAAAAACAAAATGAAAACTTAATAACAAACTACGTGAATGACACTAATCATTAATTTCTAATATAACTTAAAAACTAGAAATTAAATCAAAATTTGACACTTAATTTTGATTATAAACATTGCATTCACTCAATTTAACAATAAATAAATAAACTAACCCTAGACAATAAACTTAACACTTTAAATAAAATTTAAAACAAATCTTTTAACATAGACACCGTAGACATTATATAATGACTAAAACTCTACTAAAAAGGCTTAATAGAGACTAATAACAAAAATGTCTCTCAAATTTAAAAAGTCTCAAAACACAACCAAACAAACTAAAAACTTATAAATACTATATAAAAGCATAAAGGCTACGTGGCTTTTCACATTTAAAAATATATATATTTATAATAAACCACTTTATTTTTATTTTTTTTAAAGAAATATTTAAAACAAAACATATGAACTAAGAATCTTTACTCCTCCATGTGATTGTCTTATTTTTGTCTTTATATAAAACAGATAAACTAAATAATAACCTATGAATTTGTATTTTATTTTATTTGTTTTTTTCACATACCAATTCGTAAGGCTCCTCTTTATTGGGATCAAGAGAAATATGGCAGCCTCACGAATGAATCACACATGGCAATTCTATTGCTTTCCCATTTTGTTGAGATAACACATGAGCCACATCACCATGAAAAACACCATACGTGGGCTAATAGATGCAAAGAAATAACGAGGAGTATGAGTGCACGTCTCTGAATAAAACTAATATGTAGACCGATAAT